>OZ007581.1:9842979-9995884 GCA_963931925.1 Onchidella celtica
TCTCAATTGCCACCTTCCTGCCAAATTTAAGCCCTGAAGAGTGTATAGTTTGGTCAGTTAGTCATGCCAAAGGTTGCAAGTTACTGAAATATATAATAGATCTACTCATGTGATCCTAACTTTTAGAGCGGAGAATGTTTTTTCCGTTAATACTTACAAATTACACCCCGAATCAGCTTGATACTTTTGCACGCAAAGGAGAAGGCCCGTAGAAGTAGTGTGTAGTGTGTTAGTCAGTTCAGCCAAAAAGTGGAGAAAGAATCTTGTCATTCCATGGGGGCGATTTGTTATCAGTAAATTCGAAAATCGCTCAGCTGTTGAAATTTGGCACAAGGAAATGAAATATGGCTGGAGATTAAATACGTTGCATCTCTGACATGCAAGGACCTAAATGTATTTGTGAATCAGAAAACAAAGATAATACCTTTAGTACGTCGGCGTTGCTAAGATGTTCGGTGAAGTCGAAAATAACTTTGGCGAAGTTACTGTAGACGATGGTGGAGAAATGAATCTTGTCCGGGCCAACAGTAAACAGTCTCGTCACATTAGATGCAAAGTTCAGTACATCCTCGTACTCACTGCTGTTGATGCTTCCAGAAGAGTCCACAATAAACAGAATGTCAGCCCTCCCCTCACACAGTAGATCGTGTGTGTTCTGTGGTGAAGTAGAGTCTCCTGGAATTACATGCAACATAATCATGTGACTTTAGCCTATAGTTCACTCATCAGAACTTTACGCAATGGTCGTTCTGCAAGAACTTATCGACACTGCTGTATTTTATTGGTAAATACCAGACCTATGGCAAAAGGCAACTGACAGTTCATAGCATTCCTGATATGAGGGCTATCAGATAATATTATAGAAACAAACTGCGCCAATATGAAAATGCAATCATCCAATAGGATCATAAGGGCATAAATCATGAAATGACAGAACCAGAGTTTTTTCCTCAACATCCCAAAAGGTATCACAATTATTTTATGTAATCAGAGTAGATCAGTGACGGTGTAATGATAATACACAATGTCTGCTGTCATGGATCGACCATAGGCTCGGTTAAATACATAGTTGTGGTGACGTAGACAGCTAGCCGCCATCTTGGAATGACAGTGGCCATGGCAACCGCCAATGAAAGGTGCAGCATCGTGAATGAGTACGTTGGAGCTTGGCTATTGGGCAATGGCTGAATCAGAATTTAATTCTGTTGATTATATACTGTTGGTGCGGACATGTTTTTTGCTGATGTTATTCTTGAATGCATAAGTTTTTCGTAGGTTTTGTAGCCTATCTGTGGAGAATGGCTTTTTGATGAGTGAATACTAGTGATACTATGAGTCTCTTTATTCTTTTATAGTTTGGTTTTTGGTTGATAAAAAAATACACAAGTCGACATTGTGTACCTGGGTAACATGAACAATGTTTGCGTCATGGAATTTTTTGTTTAATTTTGTAATTTACATTTTAAACATTTTCAATTGAAGGAAATTTTTCTTAGTCTTAGTATGCTTTACCTTTTAAAATTTTGTACAAACATTAACAAGCAAAATGCTGTATAACAATTGAAAATATCTTAATGGCTTGAAAAGTTATGCACATAAATGTGAAATGTCACGAGAATCCATTCGTGGAATTTTTCAGTCATAATATTTCCTTTAGAAATTACTTATATATAAAAAATTGTTCCACTAAGATGTTGAATGGTCTTTGTCATTTTAATTCATGTGCCGATGGTAGCAAACAAAACAAAACAAAATAATTGCATTCACTTTTATTGGTTGAGAAGGTATGGAGTAAAGCGTGAAATTTTATGAGAGTCCGATCATGGAATGTTTCAAATTTCATACTACTTCATGTTGGAAATTAATTATTAAAAATTGTCCTAGGAATATATATAACTGTTTGTGTCTTTTAAATTCATGTGGAGATGTTAACAAACGTAACGCTGTATGATAATAGAAATTATCTTTATTGGTTGCGAAGTTATGGACTGACACGTGTAATTTTATGAAAATCCTGTCACAGCCGCTAGTGCTAAAATTAAGCCAAAAATAAATATGGAAAAAAAATCACAACTTTGCAAAAAAATTGAGATATTTGAAAAATTCAAAAAGATTTGTAAATCTGGGCATCAAGGCTGTTGTTTCGAGCATAGTTTCATGGTCTTTGATGAAATTTGAATTTTTTCACTAAACTGCCTAGTAAATTTATGAGTTGTTGGATAGGGGAGGGGTCACAGTATGTTACTTTGGCCAGGAGCCCATAATGAGGTAAAGACAGCCATGCATGTCGATTAACCATGCTATAATGCCCTATACCAGTCGTGCATTTCGTTAAATATGGTCGTATTCAATTGATAATAATGAATAAAAACTGTGTTGAAAATGAAACTTTTTTTTGGTATATTTTCCTCTTTCTTTACTCTTTTTTTGTGAGAGCATGTGATCGAGTAGCCTTGCTCTGTAGTCAGTTCTTGTAGGCAGATCCGGTGCTATTTATATCATCTTTACACTATTTACAGGACTTTCAACTGACAGAAGGTGATGAGGGCGTCGGAAATAATTGTGTATGAGAGACAGGCAGGCAGACAGAGGGAAAGAGAGAGACAGGCAGGCAGACAGAGAGAAAGAGAGAGACAGACGGGCAGGCAGAGAGAAAGAGAGAGAAAGAGATAGGGGCCACTAACCTTATTAATTTATAGTCACTCATTCTCTCTTCCAAGCAAAATTAACGGCCAGTTTTTCCCATAACTTCACACTTATTCAAGCACTGACTCACCCGTGACCTTGTCCCAGCCAGTGAGAGCCAGGACAAGAAGAATGCCCAAAAGGTAGTAGGTCTGACCTCGGCCCATAGCTGGCTGAGATGCAAGAGTATGGTCCAGAAATACTCAGTGAAAACTGTCAAGGTGTAGGGCTTGCCACTGTAAATAGATAAAGTTGTCTTGGAAGTGCTTCTATAATGTGACTATAATTTGACAAAAATCATTTTCCCTTGTAGGCAGCGAAAGTAAGACTAAAGCATTTTAATTGCCTATGTCAAGGTAAAAATAAAATCTATCCCCGTAAAAGCTAATGTGTGTTTGTGTGTGTGTTCGCAAAACATACTGACTTTTAGGCCTACACCTCGGATTTACATGAAATTGACCTATTTACATATAATTACACGTATGTTGAAGATGTCTCCCTTTCGAGGTGCAGAAAGTTCTCTCTTTTTACATTTGGAGGCTCCAAATGGTGGGGAAGCATTTTTTTTTTTAGTTTGCTCTGTGTCGCTGACTGCGTACGCTCGATAAGTTTTTTCACGAGCACATGACCCGTGACGCCAACGCTTTCTGCCGGCTGATTTAAACTATTCGATGTGCTCACGGCTAACATTAGAACACAGGAATACCCTGCTGCCTTAAAATGATCTCAAACTGATTAATATGATGGTTATATTTTATAGCTTTTATCATTTACTCAGATAAATTGTTTGTTCATTAAAATTCGTGCTTTGTTATTCTAAACCCAAGCAGCCCTTCGCAGCAGCAAGCTCTAAAGTCGGCTGCTTTTAAGCCTGTTTAAAATGGAACTTGGCACAACAGAGTTCCATAGTTCCATAAGATTGAAACTCTATAAATAACTGAACATCCTTATGGGTGGGTATACTTCAGTAGGGTCAACTCTCCTTTACTTTCAAAAGAGTGCAAAGAACTATAGCAAACATTTCTATCCATATCTTTCCGCAGGTTCTGGGCATTAAAACAGAGAAGTTAACGGAGATTGCCAAAACACAAGATATTTCAGAAAAAAAAAAAAAAAATGCCGACACTCCGGCGACATGTCTGATCCATTTGTAACTGGGCTGCAATGACACTAGGACAAATTCCCCAAATGAGATTAAAGAAGTATACAAAATACAAAATACCAAAATTTAAAAGTGTAGCGGGATGGAACGAAGTTTATATTTGTTTCAGGACAACAACCTAGTACCTGTATTATAAAGTTATAAAGTTTGCGGTATTACATAGAAACTGTTTATAGCGCAGTAAAACTTTTTTTTTTATATATTAATTAATAATTTGTATTTTTGTATTTTGTATACTTCTTTAATCCCATTTGGGAAATTTGCCCTTATGTCATTGCAGCCTATTTACAACAAAATTCAGTGGACTATTGGTTAACAATAGATAAATTTTTTTTTATCAGATTCATAATTATTATAATTATATACCTTGACACCGAGGAGATGTAATTATTCTTGCATTACAGTGCATGTGGTTAATTAAAGAGAGGATACAAAATTCAACCCACTTCGTAACCAAGTAAGAGCTAATACATGTAGTCTATAGCTCACCCAGTGAAGGAGCCAACAATTGCACTAGTGTCTTTTCAGATTTTGAACTAGCCAAACCACTTATCTGTCTACCATATGTAGCTGTCCAGACTTTGTGTTTGCCAATATTATGCAATAGTCATGTCATTTCGGGTTGAATGGGGTTGAAAGAGATATAGATAATAAGAATGAATGAAAGATACAGGTATTTTGGTTTCACAGTAAACGACCAATAAATATATGAAATAATTGCTGATCTGTATTAATTATCGATAGAGTCAAACTACGCCTAAAGGATATGGTTTTTTGTTTGTTTGTTTTTTTGTACCGGTAAAGATCAGTAACAGATGCAAATGAGAACTCCGGACTTGAAAATATTAATCAAATAAAGTTAAAAGAAAAAAAGAACCGACAACTTCGGAATAAAATGTTCAAAAGACACCACTTCAGACCGAAAGAATCCAGTGCCACTAACCACCATACATATTATGAAAAAATGGTCGTATTTAAGAAACTGGTAATCAATCTTTTTTTACTACATGATCGGCGTCTCCGTTGTAAAAATACTAAAAAAGTAACAGACACTGTTGCCGCCAATGTTGAAAGGTTATAAAATTATCTTGCATGAATACTCACCGACGAGGTTGCGCACTGTCACCGTGTGTGGTCCCGAGTAACTTGCGACCAAAGTACTTAGTGGAATGTACATTCCTGTCAGACAGGCTACGCACGATTGTAATTATGTTAAACGGATGTAAAAAGTTGTGAACACAAGTATTTAAACTTCCTTTGTGTTTGGTGGTAGCTAATCGTGAAGTGGATGGCGTTTTTTTTTTTTTTTTTGCGGTTTATATTTAATAATAGATTTGAGACACTTAAGGGATAAATGTTTCGGTTCCGGTCTTTCTTCGTCTCGTCGGATATTTTCCACATTGTTGATTATTGCGCATTTTTGCCATTTCGAGAAAATGAGGATTGAAAGTAGGTCAGCAAAAGGGCCAATGGATACAAAATTACATCACAAACACATTATCTCGAAAAGTTTCGAACCAATTGGAATGACATTATTTTATACATAATGAAATTAGGAGTAGAGAACTACTTTCATGACGAAACCTCAAAATTGGCAAAATGTCATTTATTATACATGTACAATGATCTGGCAAATACCTCTTTGCCATCTCGAATATTGTCACTGCTAAAGCACAGGGAGAATGTCATCACTGACTGACTCACACAAACGAGCTCTTTTGGGGACTTTTTCTCTGCTCTGGCTTATTTTGTTTCTTTCCACTGATCAGACAAAGCTATGTATTATGTTTATAATAATTATGTGTTTGGTCATGTAATAGCTTTATAGATGATCTATGAGCCCCTGCTTACTGCATTATCTATTTTCGGAATGCCAACTGACAACAGTTTCGGGGTGGGGAGCGGTCTGATACATCTTCACTTAATGACAAATGAAAAGAAGTCGAGGACACCAGATTTCCCAAGAAAGTCGAGTTTCCACTGACATAAAGTGCATGCGTGCAGCACTTATTGGGCGTAGCTTGCAACAAAAGTTATAACAATGCGAAATGCTTTTTGTAATCAACATATCGCCGGCAGGAAACGTAACCCTCCGTGAGAAGTGGGTTATTTTTGGGGGACGAAATAACGAGGACTTTAAAGTTTAACAGGATAGGGAAGCCCATACTTGTCAATGCTGAAGTGTAAAACTTTGACAGCTTACACCAGCTGTATGCTTCTCACTATCTCCATTTACTACTCTTCAGCGGACAGAACAAGGAAGGTCTTTAACCAGACTGATGCGGGTTTTTTGTTGTTTTTTTAATTCAAGACCAAGGAAGGTCTGGAACAAGGCTGATCCAGCTGGGTGGCCGTATGTGTGCGGCGAGTGCCTATTGTGCCAGTGTGAAGCAAAATTTATGGGCGGCGAGTCGCTGGTCTGGCCCCTGCGCCAGTCTTGGTCTCTGTCACGAGCGAGTGAGCGAGGGTCAATAAGTGCGGGGAAGGGGACTTGAAGCGTGCATGTTGTGAGTGAAGTTGAGGCTTAGTAGAGGCAAGATCTGAATAGTCAGATCACTGCAAGTTAAGAAGTCCAAGGAGACAGACGGAAGAGAGCAGTCGGGAGATTGTTGTATATTCCAGTAATGACTGGTAGGTTGAACTATGATTGATAATTATGATGATTGATGTACTATATTCGCCTATGACCATGATGTAAATAAGTTATATGTGAGGAATGTGAAAGGCATTGATTACTGTGTATAGAGATGTGCGCAAGGAGCGATAGATGTAAGTTAGGATCATGGATTCGTAGCGAGTCTGAGTACTGTGTAATACGGTGGAGGTGTGTTACCGTAGAGAAGTGCAGATGTGTGGTGAGTGAAATGTGGACTATTGTGTCTGCGCTTGATGGTTCGTAATGAGTGGTGAAGTGGATAGTAATTGTATGGTGTTATAGAGATGTAATGTTATTCTTATAGGCGCCGGGGTTGGGCCGTGAGGCTACCCGTGGTGGAGAGACTAGTACCGGGGATAGGCCAGCATAAGGAAATGCTTGGGTTGGGCAGAAGGCTACCCACAGGCCAGCCTGAGTGAAGCTGTCGCGCAGGACAGCGAGAGCACATTAGTCGTGGCAGTCTGGCCACAGACAGGGACGTTATGTATTGAGAGATTAATGTGCTATTAAGATATTAATGTGCTATTAAGATATTAATGTGCTATTAAGATATTAATGTGCTATTAAGATATTAATGTGCTATTAAGATATTAATGTGCTATTAAGATATTGACGGGAGATTGAGATACGGAGATTAGGTTGAGCAGGAGCCAGTAAGATAGGCCTGCAAGTAGTACCTACATTGATGTGAGGCTGAGGCCGGAGCATATTTAGAAAAGTAACAATCGGGTTGTGGACCCGGAGAAGAATGCATGTTGGGAATAATGACCATTGGATGGCATTTGAATCGAATAATGTAATGTATGTAATTGCACATATATCTTTATCTTTATGTATAATAAATGTGTGAGTCTGTTTGGTTGTTCTGTTAAGTGTTATACTTGTTCGTTCGTGATTGTTGTCCTGTCATAATCATTACATCTCCCAGTCTGGGATTTGTGACAGTCTCTTTCACCCCTAATGATAATAAACATGTATTACGTCCATGAGCAAAAAAAATCATACAAGTTTATATATATATTTTTGGTCGTTGTTGTTGTTGTTTCCTCACGCTAAAATTCATTGATGCTGATTGAAAGCATTTATGAAATCAAGTTTTTTTTTAAAATGTATGATACAAATACGAAAAGAGCTGCCCCCCGTGCGTAAGTAACTGTCTTTGTCATAATGTTGACATATATCCTTATTTTGATAGCGGGTTTAGAGCTTGTAAAGAAACCAGATTGAGGCTCTTACATTTTAAAATTCTACACAATATTTACCCAACGAATATTCTCTTACATAAAATGAAAACAAAGGAAAGTAATAAATGCGAGCATTGTGAGACGCCTGATTTTATAGAACATTTCTTTTTCCATTGCAGCAAATTAAAAGACTATTGGCCTTATGTGGCCCAGTATATTCTGAATAAAACCGGTAAAAGAATTGAAATAAATGAGAAAATTGCACTTTTTGGAATATTACGTGGGGACTTAAACTACAATGTAAATCAAAATACTATTGATGATATTAACACTATATTACTAATTGCTAAAATGTGTATCGGTAAAGTAAAATATGGCAAATCAATGAATCTTAGATTTGCATTTGAGACAGAAATGCAGGTAAGAGAAAAAATATCTGAAGGTATGTCCGGATAAATAATCAGAGAATGAATGGATGATTGAAACGTGTGGAGAATGTGTACGTGAAGTAAGAGTCAAATGAAAGCAAATAAACTTTAAAAAAAAAAAAAAAAAAAGGGCAATGAGGACAAGATGAAAATGCAAAAACTAGAACATTCCAAAGTGCATGAAGTAAAGTAAAATTAGTATACGGCTGTATACTGCTATTATTATTCGGTTATTGGCAATATATTATTACCATCTGATTATGATTTGCAGCATATGGCTGATAATAACCTATTTATTTCTTTATTCTTATTTTTATCTCTGTTCCTTTGTTCTTTCTTTTACTTGCCGTAGAGATTTTTATCCATTATATATTTATGATTTAACTCTGGCTGTTTCTCACGCACACCAGAATAATTTGTAGATGATGCATCCACTCAGTTTTTTTGTTTTCTTTTTTTTTTATACCAGCTGTTGAAAATGAATTGTAAAAACCGTCAGCTGATAATGAATAGACCAAAAATGGTTCGAGAACAGCCGACAACACAGAATTCAGCAACTGACCATTCTGGGACATAAAAGACCTCAATTGGGTCCGAGCCCCAGAACAGTCCTTATAGACAGCCGTATATTTATTTACTTGACTATTTCAGATCATATGCGTACTTTCATACTTATCTATTTATTCATTTAATTAGCCACTTCGAATAGACTTCACTACGTATTTATTTGCGAACTCACTTATATAGATACCTTTTTAAAGTAGTTTCTAAAGGTTTTTTAAAATCTCTGTTATTATATAAATACTAGATGATCTAGTCCTATTTAGTTATATCCAATCACGGAGTCATGCACGAAATGAATGCACTGCATTTGAATCTGAGCCCAAAAAAAAAAAGAGAGAAAAAGAAAAAAAAAAAACTGTCTTTGTCATTTAACACTCAACCTGCCCAATTCGCCGCTCGGCGAATTTCCGGAAGTTCATCTTGACTACTGTTTCGCTGCTCGGCGAATTTCCGGTAGGCCTAAGTGCATCCTGGCACGCGAATGTTGCAGTGCACCTCTAAATCGGGCTACAAAGTTAAGTGTACACCGCAAGTAACTTCCGTTACCAATTGCTAGGGCCGGTGTGGTATCCCAGATTATCCCCCCCAAAATCTATCCCCCCTGATATTTCAGAATATCCCCCGGATAGTCTAGGATATCCTAGAATAACCCTCGGATATTCTGGAATATTCTGGTTTATCCCCCCGGATATTCTAGAATATCCCCCCCTATAACAGTTTATCCCCCCGGGGTTAAAATAGGATGGGGGATACTTGCCAATGGGTACGAGGCATCCTATTTTGTCCCCCCATTATAAATTATCCCCCATCTTTTTTTTTGTTTGTCTTTGGGTAGCCTTTTTCCTCCTTTTCTTCGTGTACGTTTCTGTACATAATCTTCTCTGCCACACACATACAAAAAACACGCACAAAAAACACACATTTATGAAGTGTGACTTAAAATGCGTTTTTAGCCGACCCCTCCAATTGCTTGACAATTTAACATTAGACCGAGTAGTGACAGGAAATAGCATGACATTAACTAAGGGCATAAATCTTTCTCCTCCCGCCCACAACCATACCCTTTTTTGGAGCTTTTAGCAGGAGCAGTACTTAAAGAGATTAAATTTCAGTGGTGTTCTGTGTATGGAGCAATGAGAATAAAGTACATTGTACTCAGTATCATTAGACAACCAGGGCATCCATTCTTTATTGTGAGGAGAAAAAGGAACGGACAGCGCACGAGCCTGCTAAATTTGACAATATCGAGCTAGCACAAATGAAGTCGAGATATAATCTTAATCGGCCACTTGTGATCTTAAAGTTCTCATCTCATAGTAGCCTATGCTTTGACAGAAATGTGTATCCTTTGATAAAGCACCATAGGTGTAATTTCCAAGTTTTTGAGGGACTACCTCATGACAATCGGTAGCAAGCAAAGAGGTTAAATAAACTCTTTGGTAGCAAGTTGTTGACTTCACGGGAGAAGATGAGTGTTGAATTAAGAACTAATTATTGCACGTCAAGCATGGTGACACAGCAGTAACGAAGCTAGTGCTGATGAGGGATTTGCTAACTTTGATAGAATGTCCCCCTTCGAAGCAACATTGTGGAGGATGTTACTGAAGGTTACACCATCAGCTTCAGGAAAGTCTATCACTGTCGTCAATTCTGAGAGCTGTCATTTGGAGAAGCCAGCCGAATTAACCCCCCTCTCCAATGCACTAGTCACACATCCATCTCAGAAATATTCCAAACAGCTGCAAGGACTGGCTGCCCAAGTGCTAAGATGTAATTGACCCAGTGTCCCCCAGTCTCTTTTGTTATCAATAATCTAATGTTGTAAAGTTGCCTGTCACCAAAGCCCAGCAAAGGGCATTTAGCACATTTGATAAAGAATGGTTTCTGCTTTATAATGAATCATCAGCATGCTTGTTGTCTTTTTTTTTCCGGGAGATAGGGGAGGGGGGGGGGGGAAGTGGGCGATGAACGAAAATTCGGATTCTAAGAAGCGATCTCGTGAAAAAGGTTGAGAACCACTGCTAAAGAAAGTGAAATCGAGCTGGGGGAAACTTTAGACTAGAGGGGGATGTTCTAGGATATACTAGATTATCAGGGGGGTTAAAATAGGATGGGGGATATTCCAGGATGTCACACCGGTCAGACACAGTCAGCTGTTGGCAGTCAAGACGTGCACATCAGAATTTTCTATACTTTCTCAGTCCACCCAGGAAGAGCCTATCATACAACAGCCTGGTCAGATACAGTCAGCTTCTGCCACCATTTCTTTGGTGCATATTTTGCTGGCAGCATCTGACTGTGTCTGACCGGGCTTAGTGTGATATCCCTTTTAGGGTAAGAAAGCATCAGGATAGAGAGTATGGAACTGCAAGAAAGGATTCCGTTTTAAACACTTAGTAGAGAGGCTAGAGACAGATGTAAAAGTGGGATCCATTTATATGAAGAGGGAGGCTGTAGAGAAATTTCATACATACATTCTGCAAAGAAAGTTTAATGTGAAATCAGAATATTGTATGGAAAGGGCTAGGCTGTATAAGAACTTTCTCAATGAGACAGGGAAAGTAGAGTATGCTGGAAACATAAAAGGAGTGTTCTTTGTATCAAGAGGGAGACTCTAAAAGAGCAATTCAGCCTGTAGGAGTAGACTGATAATGATGTCGTATAGATGTTAAAGTGGAAAGCTGTAGAGGAACCCTGCAATTAAAATTGGTGGTGTTAAAATAAGATCGTGAGTCCCGGTACAATTTCCTTTGTGAAAAAGATGTTGTAGAAGTGCCCTGCAGTTTAAGGCGTGCAGCCACAGAGAGGGGTGGAGTGTTTAGAATATACTCCGTCAAGAGTTATATATGTCGCTGTAGATATGCCATGCTGTATAGAAATATTGACAGAAGTGTAGCGTTGTGAAAATAGTATCCGTTAAAATCTTGTGACAAGACAAGGACACGCTTGTTTATTTTGTTTGTGATGATTATTGTATCCAGGACGGGTCAGGGGTAATTTCTAGAGGGTTGTGCATGTCACGTAATATTGTTGATCTTGTTCACTAATTGTCTCCTGGCTGTAAGTCAGATGTTTACTGTCCTCTAAGTTAAGTATGTCTTGTATGGTGTACGGAATGTTGTCTTTGTTGTACTCTAATTGTGGTGTTTTTATTTCGGTCTTGTTCGCTGTGCAGTTGTGTATAATATGTGCTGTTGTCTGCACATGAAGTGTGGCGGCAGAGGAAGCGCACTGGTGCATGTTTAACTCTTTCTTGGGTTTACTCTTTCCGTGATTAGTTCGCACACCTGTGGCCATATGCTAAATCAATGCGATAATTTTGTGCGTTAAGTTAACGTAATTACGTTATAACGTTTATACTTTAGCGATGCGTTAAATTTCATATGCTTAATCACAGACTTATTTAAGTATTGGCGTTACGGCTATGTCGCAAAATTTGGGAACTCTTTCTCGTGAAAGGGTAAATTTATTGTAGATACGCCAAAAATAGGTTTCATTCCGCAAAGTTGGCTGACACAATGGCAGAGACAGCTGCAAAGAAGTCCAGAAAATCTCGGTTTTCAGCCGCCGAAATCTCTGCATTGTTGCAGAGAATCTCGGCGAACAAAATTCTTTTAAATTCCAAGCTTGCCACAGATGTCACGAACAGAAAGAAGAAAGATTGTTGGAAGTCCATCAGAGAGGCGGTGGATGTATCGGATCAGACGGCCCCCACGAGGAGTGTGGAGGATATTAAGAAGAAATGGAACGTGAGTGGTCATGTAGATCTATCTAGATCTAAATATCTAGATCTAGCATTCAGTCAATAATAATAATAATGAGTTTTGGTCAACTCAGCTCTCATATTATGCTATCAGTTTTGTCATGTAAGCCTAAAAAGTACCCCATAATCATTTTTTAACATTCATGGTTTTCTGTTAGTGTTACGTACTGTGGGAACATTTCATATTTTAAGGTCATGGTCATGGGCTGAAAGTGTTAAATCTGTTGCTATTCAATGCCTTCCCATCCCTTAACCATACCCAGTGTTCTCATATAGTGAATCAGAATTACATGCTATACTAATGACAAATTTTTCAATTCACAGGACTTGAAAGAGGTGGTGATGCGTTATCGCATGGAGCAAACAGGGACAGGAGGAGGTGAAGCTCCAGAAATCCCTCCGTATTTCGATACGATCATGGATATCATTGGCGACAAAAAAGCTCTCCTGCATGGCATAACTGGTAGTTTACTAGAAGTGAAAAGGTGTTAATAAAATTGTCAACAAAAATTTCTCATCTCGCCAAAGGTAGGAGACTACTACTATTTTAATACTACTATAGTACTGTAGACCATGACACTCATATGATGATGATGAAGATGGGCTTCCTTCTCGGATAATGTTACAATGCATAACAGAGATTCATAAGCCACAAAAAAAAAAAACGATAGGCCTACTCCCAACCCTATTATGTCTATGAAAATATTGTTTATATTTTTACTTTATGAATAATGATGCCAGTTGTCTTGCAGAGATTTAGTTAGCTATTATCAGTTGATTTTATAAGGTGCATAGGGCTGTAATCATGCTGGTGTGACGTAAAACCCTAGAGCTGTCTAAAAAAATCGGTTGTATTAAGAAATTTTGGTTGGTGGCAACATTGATGTGTGCACATTTCATTTCCCTTTGTAAACTGAAATTGTGTTAGAGAAATTTATGTTTCATGGATTTGAACATAAATGAGGAACGTCTTACTCTTTGCAAAACCTCAGACAAATTGGCTTAGATTTCTGCCAACATGCATACAAGCTATATATTATACTCTAGTAGATGTTTTTTTGTCAAGCAGAGTCTGGGACATCAACTACTCGCATTATGGGTACAAGTTTTAATCTCATGTTATAACTGCACTCTCCTTACGAAGATTTGTATCCTATGTTGAAAAGATATTCAACAGTTATATTAAGGGAGACTATATTTATACATCAGTTTACAATATAGACACACACACCCGTAATCAGTGTATTTTTGTAAACCGGTCTATATATATACAAATATACACTTTTTTATATTTCAATAGCTTTTGTTTTCATTCCCAGACACTGGATCTGTGCCTGTCCCGGATTGTGGTTGGGACAACCTGGAGGTGAATCGCTTCAACAAGAGAGGTTTGTACATTTATTATTTACTGAGGTAGAGATTAAAAGAGATTTTTGATGTGAACAAACTGTGTGACATTAGATGGTTTACCAACAGCCAAAGAGTCAGTTCATGAAAAGCCAAAGAAACCAAGTCATTATTTCACAAGGGATAAGAAGTTACATGTAATAATAATAATAATAATAAGTACACTTATATAGCGCTTTATGCCTAGACCTCAAAGCGCTTTACAAACGCGCGAAGCGCTCAACACACTACACTGCTTCTTTCTCTCTCCTTGTCTCGCTCACTCTCTCTCTCTATCTCAGAGCAAATTGTAACGCAGCCTGTTAGGCGCAGTTCACAACTCACAACAGTTCACAATTCACAGCAGTTCACAACTCACATCAGTTCACACAACACACAACTCAAATAATATTTGAATATTTATTAATAACAATATATATTTAATAATGAATAATAAATTCTGACCGGGGGGGGGGGGGGGCTTACACAGGCAGATATGGAAAGGCTGCTTTGCCCTGGTAAAATAAAATGGTAGCTGTTGTAGAATAGTCAGCAAAAGCCAAATCTTGATTTGGAGTAGGACTGATATCTTTAATTTGAAAAGCCATAGGGCTCTGTGAATGATAAGATTGTCATTGCAGAGGTAACTTAAACTATTTTAGGACTCGTGCCTTTGTTCCTGTGATTATAAAGTCAGTGTTCACTGAGGAAAAAATCCTTTAATCTTATGCAAAAGTTTAAGCCTAAACAAATCTTACTGGTTTGGCTGCGCATCATTGTTCCTTCGATGGATGAAACACTGGTCTAACTACTACTAGTCATGAAACATGAAGTGTTCATCACCACCCTTGCAATTTGCATGTTTGAAAGTAAAAGATCTAATAAATTTTTGTGTGTTTCTCAAACACTTTTCTGTACCTCTACATTCAGCCTGTGATGATCAGGAATGGATCTTATAGTAAATTGGAATGGTAAATCTCATAAATGTTACCAGTAGGCCTACAAAAGACTGGCACTCGGCAATCGCCAGTTCTCAGCTATGTGCAGACTGATGGTCTAAAGATTTTAAAATTTTGCATGCACTTTCATTTGGCCCTGTAGATACTTTTTGGTACTTTCTGACATCCAGTAGTACTACAAACACTGCAAGTACTTCATTAATAATCCTTTGTCATGTGAGTGTAGGTTGGAACATATTGTTCTTAAAATTTTGACGCCAGGGAGACTTATTGTTGCTCTATGTTCCTTGAAAATATTTTTCTTTTTTTTGCCAAGGCCTACAGATCTACAGCTAGATCAAACCATAAAGCTTTAACTTGAATTTTGAGTATGGTGGTAGGCCTAGGCTACATATTTTCCAGGTTCTACTGTATAATTTTTTTATGTCTAGAACTTAATGAAATGTTTTCTTAGGTTTTTTTTTTTTTCCTACTTTCAGATACACCCACTCTAACGAGCTCACCAGTACCTGGATCATCCACTTTGGAGGTCATAACCATCAACCCACCCTTTTCACCCATTTCATTTCATACAGACCCTGCCCTTAACTCTAATACAGACATTCATACAGCCAACACACACACAGATACAATTCACTCTATACCATCCACCACAAACACATCCAACAATGAGAATGCTCCACCTACAAATCCTCCAACACACACAGCACCTACAATGCCATCAACACAGAAAAATCCCACCACCAGTTTCAATGGAGTAAAGAGTACAGCCATGAGAAAGAGGAAACTTGAAAAGACAACAGATGCAGAGAGAGAGAACAACCTGTGGTGTCAGTATCTTGAGGCAAAGATCGGGACAAAATCGCTTGAGAAAGAGCTATTGAAAGCAGACATAGAACTTAAAGAGACCATGAATTTGTACTATTTGAAGAAAATTGAAAAGTTGAATGAATAAATAAATTGTTTAATTGTAACATGTTTGCATTATTTGATAGAAAAGGTGTATGAATAGTATGTGTGATTTATGATAAGGAAACATTAGAAATGGTTTCTGGCAATTTGATCTCTCACAGCTTGACCTGCAGTTGTGGCTGCTCTGTCATTCCGGTTATCTTGGCCATTGCCGGGAGGTGGTTGTTGTGGTTGTGGGGGCTGCATTTGGTTGCCTTCACCTGGCTCGGGTAACCTCAGTAAAGTTGCCTTATTGTGCAAAATAACACAGCAATAAATGACCCTGCTGCATCTGTCTGGCTGCATACGAAGTTCTCCATGCAGACAGTGCCATCTCCTCTTTAGTACCCCTATGCACCTCTCAACGGTGACGCGTGTTGATTTGTGTGCTTCGTTGAAGTATGTCTGGCTATCCCCTGCTGGTGCTGCATAGGGTGTCATCAGCCATGTTCTGATGGGGTAGCCACTGTCCCCTAGCATTAAGCCATTAATTCGTGGTGGCTGAGCCTCCATGCTCCGGAATAGAGCTGATTCTCTCGGCATCCTGGCATCATGAAAGCTGCCAGGGCTTGTTGCCACACAGTCCATGATCAGCAGTTCATCATCACAAAGAATCTGTGGAAGAACATTTTGGCAGACAAATTAGAACCAATACAAATTTATTGGAGCTTTACATTACAAACTGCAGTGGAATCTGGATAATAAGTTTATTTCAAAAGTTTACCTGATGCTGCCAATACACACAGGACGATCGTTATCATGCGGAATGAACACATGGGGCAACTATCTCTCTACAAGCCTAGTATTAAGGGGAAAGCTGACTGATAAACTACAGTTTCTAGTGAAATTTTCTTTTCTTAGCTCTGCATCTCTTTATGTTTTAAGACATAAAAGGATTGTATCCAAGGTCGGTATCTTAAAATGCTGTTACGGGCAAGGCCACAAAACTAAAACAAAGCACAAAGATAACGTGAATGTAGAAATGTCTCATGATAGTTAAGGATGCTGAAGTACATGAACATTCCTTTGTACATGAATCAACATTTTGTGCCCCATACACATACTTGTCATCCAGGTTCAACTGTGTACATGTATAATCTCAGCAGCACATAAACTGACATGAGTGCCACTGCTAAAAATGTCCTATCCATAAAGATATTAAAGAGTGTCACATTAACAAAAACCAATGCCAGACTGCCTATTTTCATCATAATGTTGATGATACCAAAACAAATTACACAATTTGTCAAAAGCACAGAAAACAATGGGAAATCAGCTTGTGATTGCGAAGTTTTGTCTACGAAAAATGTGTAGAGTGGAGCCCCAGTTCAAAAGTAAACAAAGTTTCATCAAATCTGAAATGCAACACTAAAGCGAAACATCTTAAGAGGCTGATTTAAAAGCTGAAGTCCAGAAGAAAGGGTTTTGCTTCATCTGAGTCCCCATATTTCACAACAAGTTTTCCATTGTCATGTTTCAGCTTTTGAAAAGATCTAAGCCTGCACATTTATGGTAGGGCGTACATGTATGTATTATGACTATTAGCAACCCTATCTTCTTTCCCATTGTAGATTAAAACGTTGCTCTTGGTTCATGCAATTTTCACCATTTTTGTGACATTGACACTCTGTTTAATTCACAATAATTAGAAATTAGCGGATAGAATAACTGATTTTTATGCTTTTACCTGAACATTCACCGAATGGTAGTTCTTTCTGTTGACATAAACATCCTCATCAACAAACGGGGCTTGAATTCGTACATGTGTACCGTCAATACACCCGAAGATCCCAGGGACGTTTGCCATCCGCTGGAATGCAGCCTTGCTTCTCTCTACCTTGGCTGGATCTGGTGGTCCCACATAGTTTGGCATAAGGGCAATCAAGGCGTTCATTACCCTTTGAACTGTGCGGCTCACTGAAACAATTGTTGGAAGTTCTAAAATTATGAGCAAATGTTCTCTCAACAGTACATATATTTACATTTTTCATGCTTAAATTTGTAAAACACTAAATTTGAAACAGTTGCATAGGCTCAGAAAAATACACTTTCATACAGTCCAGTCAGAACAACCATATCATAAATAATCCATCAAAGGGCTGTGAACTGAAAGTGTAATACAGATCTGTTCAGTGGACAGTTTACAATTTACAGCCTGTATCAAGTGGAAAGTGGTAGTGAGAAAGAGCGACACACACACACACACACACACACTTTAATCTCACTACTCTATACAAAGCATGAAAATATTTAAAAACATGTTGTATCCATCTAGATCCTTGAAACACCATCCTAGCTGTAATTAAGTCAGCTAACCCTGCATTCGGAACTTTTCCCACCCTTTGTCTTTTCTAGTAGTTCTATGCCTATTTAGATCTAGATCTAGTTTAGACCTATGGGGATCAGTATTGCCTTTGAATTTATCATTAGAAATTCGAGGCCGTGTATAGATCTAGTTTTCAAAGCCATACCTGTTGATTGGTCCACACCGATCATCTCCCCCACAAAATCTTGAAAGCTGCCTGTTGCAAAAAAATCTCAGCGCCAGGCAGACCTGCAAAACCACAGAGAGAGCACCGCCTCTGCCACTGCCATGCTCCAAGGCTGGGGTCAGCTCATCGCAGAGGTGCATTATATCGTGACGCCTGAATCTAAATTTGTTAAACAATTTGGTTTCGTCGAAAGAGTCGATGGGGTTTGTTCTATCTCTGAAGATTCTGTGTCGCTGTCGTCTCTGTCGCCGATGCCTCATTATTGCCGCCATGTTGATTCTTTTGTCTGGTCGAGGCCTAACGTATTGACTTTAACGGTTAGCGCCACCTCTATAGGTGGCGTTATGTTAACGCCGAAAACTGTCAGTTAACGCACATGTGTTAAGCTAACGTAGGGTTTATACATAACAAATTTCAGTTTTTGGCGTTAACCGGCATTAACGTATTTACCTTAAATTAACGCACTAATTTAGCATATGGCCACTGTAGTCAATAAATGTTCCACATGAAAGATGTAAATCACTGCGGACAAGAGTTTCACCATCAAAATGGGGTCTTGCTATGACTAGAAATCACAGGAAGACGGTGTATCACACAAAAAAATGTGAAAGAATAATTCGTTAAGGCTGTTGTTAGGAGTATTTCTGGAGGAGTTCTCTAGCTCTGGAGCCACAGAAAGCTTTAAAAATACATACCCCTAGCCCAAAAAAACTTGGGGGGGGGGGGGCGGGGGCGGGGGGCGTAGGTGCTTGTAACAACATTCACTTGGAAATAGAATGCTAATTATTTGGAGACTAAAAACCCCTTGTGTCGTAACACGTGTTTGCCTTTTCTGTTACCCGAGAAACGACACCTCCATCCGCCTTTTTAAGAATGGATAAAATACCTACATTTATGTATTTGTTCTTCTGCCCTATTCCATTGTTCACAATTTTTGTATGAGCAAATGTCATTTTAATGTCCTTGCCGCTCATTGGTGATTATTAATACAAAAAAACCAAACAAACACACACAAAAAAACCCACATGATGTAAATTTTATGATTATTGACGTCCGTAACTCACTTAAAATACACACATCTGCACTGTGATCATCTGAGCCGTGTCTAGCAGGCAACCAACCAAGACATAAACAATTCACTGCTGGCCTCCTGTTCCCTCGCCCACCGCACGTTTCATTTGCTGCGTCATGTCCGCTGAATCGCGAAATATCATAAAAACCACAGAAAAACTGTGGGGTCGCAGCAGGGCTATAAGCAAGGTCAAAATTGGGCAAAAAGAAAAGGTTGTATGTTGCGAAACCCTGCGTGAGAAATAAAACCCAAACAGTACAAAGCAAACTAAAGAGAAGACAGAAAATCGCAACATACAACCTTTTCTTTTTGCCCAATTTTGACCTATCTGCGGATACAGTCTTGACCAGGAGGCACAGGCCTTACTCAGAAATTAGCTGAGACTCTCCGCCTTACCTGGGAAGAAGCTGCTGCGCCCTCCCGCCGTCTCCGTGTACGGCTTTTTGTCTCAACTCCCGGGAAAATCAACAAGTGACTACATTTCTTTTCTTTACTGTATATTTGATTGATCTGACTTTGAATGTTCTCAGCTGACATTATAGCACGGCTTCTCTCGGGAAATCCGATAATAAAACAATTTTAATTCTTGCAGTTCCTGTTACCTGAACAATTCATGTTGGCTAACGTCATGAGTAACGACTTTACCAACAAAAAAACACAAAAAAACTTTTAGTTAGTGTCAAGACCAGAAATTGGGTAGGGCGGAGGTAGACGGGAGACAGGCGGTTTAGGTGCTATAGTCCGTTCACCGAGGCATGATCACAGAAAACTGCTCGAAGCGTTGCAACCGTCGACGATATTTGAATGTAATTTGGCGTGAAGTCTTAAATTTGTGATGATCCTAACCCAGATTTTTTGCCCCCGAATTATTCAAGTAGTTTTCGAGTTTATTTATTTGCGGTATATAAATAAAGAGAGCACCGACAAGGGTAAACATTTAGGTGCTTTGCTGTAATGATTTAACACATGGTTTTGAGTCCCACTAAAATGTGGTACAGCACGTGATTAAAGTGAGTTTAAAAACAAACTCTCGTGATTGTTCACTGGTAGGCCAACACAGTGTCAGAGGCGTTGTCAGAGATCTTTCAATTTCAGAATTCCTTTCATCGTGGTATTAAACATCAAAATCAATACGATGCGGAACATTGGAGAACAAGACCTTCAAACTGTCAGACATCCAAAATCTAACTCATGCAGCATTGAAAACAGTTGCTGCAGAATTTTTCTGCAAGTGAGAGGACCATGTATCGCGGTTGGAGGAAGAATACTGGCAAAACGAGGGCCTTCATTTTATTCAACCGAATATCGTCATCAATGGAGACATCCGACTCAGAAAGCGACTGAGATGATAAAACATTAAAAAACATCGAAAAGTTCTTGCCAGTTTTGAAAAAAAAACAAAAAAACATCTTTTTAGGGCTAACCTTTCTATTGGGTCTAAGGTAGTCCCAAGTCCGCATACCTGATCATTGTACCCACAAAGCCATGCTCTTGCAATGACAGGGACTCAGAGGGGAAAGGGTGATCATATCTCGATATGTATATTTCTCACAACTTAATACAGATTGGAAAGCTTAGCTACTTTACAAACTTTATCTTTCATAGAATGTTACCGTTTAGCATAACTAGAAGACTGTTTTCAATTGATAAGTAATGAATCTGTAGTAGTTTTATCTTACAGGAAAGGAACAATAAATGCATTTACATGTAAAGCAAACCTCAAGTCCGTAACGTGATGCTACGCCACTGCAATTCACCACAGATTGTTACTATATTTAGGAATTTAGATCAACTACAGGGAAACGAGAAGTGACAGATCACGTATACTGTAAACGTCTATAAGTTTGGGACCATTCAATTGAAAACAAAGAAAAGATCAATGGAATTCGCCGCTTTGAAAGAACGGTGCTGTGCATAGACTTCAAATTCAATTCAGATTTGTAGGGTCATGATAAATGTAACACTGAATGCAAAAATTCAGGACGCTGTATTTTGTAATAGCTGAGAAAATCCAACTAAACCGTGATCACGCCTCGGTGAACGGCTATAGAAAAATATCGCAGTGACCGATCCCTACACAAATACCTTCCCCCCCCCCCTTTTTTTTTCTCCTCCTCTCTCCTCTTCCTCCGCTCACTCCCTCCCCCAGTCACACAGACACATCGAAAAAACAAAATCATCTCCCATTGACTTTGTGGAGAGTCCAGGTTTTTATTTATTATGATTCGGCTATGTCTTATGTAGACAGAATGGTGAAAACTTGCAATTTCGGTTCTAGTTTTACTGACTGCCCTTTCCGGTAGTGCAAGGTGGCGTCTTCATTTTGTCCTTCTGTTTAGTGTTAAACTTTCTAAAATATCCCCATCTTCAACATAACACAGGGCGTTCAGAGTAAAAGGATCAGAGAAGAAACAGAAAATGTTAGGTTTTCCAAACCATTCTATATAGGCCCATTTCACAGATATGCCATCTTTGATGTAAGGACCGACGCATCAGCATGGTGACTGTAGCATTGATTTTGATTCTTTAGCTGATTTGCACTGCGAGCATTTGAGGCGTCGCGAACCAATCGGCGGCGAGCTAATAGTAGTTCACTACAGTAAACAATGGCACGTGTGTACATGCGCATGGCAGATGTTCGGTCACTTCTTTCAGTTCCTTTCTCCTGTTTACACATACGGTAGGGAATCTGACCAGCTTGGATCCATCCTTTCCACCCCCGTCATAACAGTCAACTGCAATGCAACCAGCAGGCATTTTAACCGCTTAGACATATATATTTCGAAGTTACACTCATCAGCTGATCCACCGGCCATCTTGGGTGTCGGAAGAAAAAAACAAAAACATTCTGTGACGTCATTCGCAATGGGCCTATAGTACTAACCAAACTTTCAATGGTGTCCAATGTCCTCAAACTGTGACAATCCCTAGTGACAGTGCAACGGAGTAGAATGACTCAACAGTGCATGATTTCAAATTGCGACAGACCAGGAAGAAAAAACAACAACAACAAAAAAACAAAATAATTTTTCATGCAAAACGGGACATGAATAAGCATTTTGTTGACCATGGCACAGACTTGATTAATTGACAAAGTTTTGTGAAATATCATTCTTTCTGTCAACACAATATGTGCCTTTTATGGTAAGTCTTGTCTACCGTGTTTTATTGTGATCCCAAGTCTAAAAAGGTAAAGTGACCGAAATAGTTTTGCTTTCTTGTTGTTGACAAGGTCTTTGAGATGATTCATTCATATATATGAGCCTTAATATCACCACCACCCGTTTTCACCTCTGTAGCGTCCCACTAGTAGGACGATCGATATTTTCTCACCCCCCCCCCCCCCGCTTGGCGAGTCTCACTCGGCGACCTTCCTCCCCCCTATCGCCAGCAAGGCCGGTATTTCTCTTTGATGTGGCTTGTTTGTTTCACTGTAGAAAATCTAGAAGGTCTAAGAAGGTACTGCGGTATCCGAGATTACGCTAGGTCGACCTTGAGTGATGTAATTCTGTGACGTGTCTGTGTACGATTGGGTGGCTGGTATGTGTCCCGAACGATCTAGGTCTGTCTCGTGCTTATGGGGCGGTTAAGCCGCTTCCTGAACGTTCCTGGACAGAATATATATAAGGAGGGCCAGGCGAGCAGGAGTGGTGCAAATCGTAGGGTGAAAGTCGTGGGTGTAAATCGTAGATGTGCAAATCCAGTCATAGTTAGAAGTGTGTCTTCCCGGCTAGCTAGGTGTAAGTAACCTGTGGATATCAGCTCTTGTTTACAGTTATTAAACGTTAGTATTAATTGTTCATCGGATCCTGTTATTTATTTTTACAACAGTTCGAGACAGTTTCGTTTTTAAGGGGCAGACGATCAGTTCATCTGACTCGCCCCATCATAACGTGCTGAAATTTGCTTCAACTGTTACAACCTCCCCTCCGGTGTGGTATTCCAGATTATTCCCCCCCCCCCCCCAAATATATCCCCCCGATATTTCATAATATCTCTCGGATACTCTAGGATATCCCCCGGGCTTAAAATAGGATGGGGGGATACTTGCCAATGGGTAGGCGACATTCTATTTTATCCCCCCATTACAAATTATCCCCCACCTTCTTTTTGATTTTTGGGTAGTCTTTCCCCCCCCCCCCTTTTCTTCGTGTGCATTTCTGTATACAATCTTTCTCTGCCACACACAAAAGACATATACACACAAAACACTCATCTATATCTATATATATATATTTTGGTAACTCGAAACTTTGGTCACTTAAGGCTCAGGAACCGCATCATACTCAAGCTTCAAACTTTGCACAACAACATATTATCAATGCGAAATTAACATGGGCTTCTACGTTTCATTTTTCATTGTTTCCGCATCATTTAGATCTATTTCGAGTCATGGTTCGCCATTTTAAGGTTTCATTGAAGCTGCGCATGCGCATTATGTTTGTTTTGAAGTTGAAACTGAAAGAGAGCGAAAGTGCAAATCTATTATTATAAAAGTGAACTTTGAAGGCTATGTTAGCCTACTCCTCCGTTAATACTTAGCCCACATGCTTCAAATTTTACACACGTCGACAGTAAACCCTTCCTACTCCAAGTTTTTAGAACAGGGACACGCTATTATGATCTATTTTTAGTACCGTGACGCAGTTTCCCTCATCGTTCATTCGCCGAAGGAAGCAAATTGTGGATTAACGAAAACATGGATCGCCCGTAAACTTTACCGAAAAAGGGTAAACAAACTCCAGTCCAGAGTAGGCTCGGAATCCGAGTCGATACTGATTCTGTCATTTTTTATTTTTTTTTGTCTGTGGAAGGAACTTTACTTTGTGTACTAGATCTAGTACATTATAAGTAATGAAGATATTTCTCCCGGGCAGGGCCGGGTAACTCAGCTAGTATAATATAAAGTGTGACTTGTGACTTAACATGCGTTTAAAGCCGACCCCTCCAATTGCTTGTCAATTTAACATTAGACAGGAAATAGCCTGGCATAAACTGGGGGCATAAATCTTTCTCCACCCGCCCACTCATCATATCCTTTTCTGGAGCTTTTAGCAGTAGTAGTCATTAAAGAGATTAAATTTCAGCGGTGGTCTGTGTATGGAGCAATGAAAATAAAGTACATTCAGTATGAACAGAAGTGCCAAGATGTAACTGGCCCAGCGTCCACAGTCTCCTGTGTTATCAATCCTCTACTACATGTATGTTGCAAGTAGTCAGTCACCAAAGCCGAGCAAATAGCATCAGCAACAGGGAGAGTCTGTTTCTAGTTTACATGAGAAATAGTCATCAAAACCTACAGACTGTCCTGTTCTGGGATCTCATGGACAAAACTTCCTAATCAGGGTCGCAATGTCAAGAATGCATTCCATCATCAATTCAATCAAACAACGTTCAAAGACAATGCAGATTCGAGACAGACGGAACAACAACAACAACAGCAGATTTTTTAACCATTCACTGCAGGGATTGACATATAAGTCGAGGTGAAGATCTGTTCAGTGACAAGCAGCTGATCCCATTCAAGTGTACCCATACAGTCCCAAATTGTTTTGCCTTCCAGACCCAACCCTTTTTACAGACTTTTTCTGAGCAAGAGATCTTTTAAAAAAGTTATTCTGGGTTACAGAGAATTGCATCCTGGTTTGATCATTTAAATTTTTCCATCTTCCAGCCTCATCTGAGACTATCTTTCCTTTCTAAGGGTCACACCAACTTTTTCCCTCCATGGAAGTCTGTCATTCCATTACATAATGATAGCATAAAACTCTTGTGAGTCCTCCTTCTCCCTATCACCCCCGCCTCATTTTCTGGAAGCACTTCTTTCAATACAGTAGGACACAATCATCAAATGTGAAAGGGGCTGCTGGATTAGTATAGCTTTAGTCCACGCCTCAACAACTGTTTTTCCCTACTGTCTTATAATGTACATACTGCATTTTGTCAGCCTTCGCTCATAGGATAGGCAAAATGGCCTACTGACCTTGAATGTCTGCAACCTCGCCGTTGATGTCAGTAAACCAATAGAACAGTGGTTCTCCTCGTGGGCGATATCAGCCCCCTGGGGAGGTGATTCTGATTTCCAGGGGTGGGGGGGGGGGAAGAAACGAAGAAAAGGGCGACAAGGGGGCGAAAACGGCGATACGGGAGTTGAGGGGGAACCAGCAATGAAGAGAAATTTGGGGACAAATACATGTCAATTGTCAGACATTGACTTCTTCTACATCATGCTTAGATGGATTTGATGAACAGAAATGGGTTGTTTTGTTGTAGTTTTTTAGCACATTGATAAAGAATGGTTTCTGCTTTATAATGAATCACCAGCATGCTGGTTGTCTTTTTTTTCCGGGAGATACTAGGGGGGAGGGAGTGGGCGATGAACGAAAATTTGGAATCTAAGGGGCGATCGCATGAAAAAGATTGAGAACCACTGCTAAAGAAAGTGAAATCGAGCTGGGGGATACTTTAGAATAGAGGGGGATGTTCTAGGATATCCTAGATTATCAGGGGGGTTAAAATAGGATGGGGGATATTCCAGGATGTCACACCGGTCATGAACCTCTGCAACCATAGTAGTATGCCTACATCTATGTCTGCAACAGACTTCTGTCGCCTTTGCGCAGTTATCGAGCGATTGAAGCGAGTTTTTTCGGCTAAAAATTGGAAAAAGAAGTGTTTACTGTGTCTGAACCATATGTCAATCGAAATTATTCAGATTGGGTGAAGAATTTGAAGCTGAGGGGAAAGTTTGTTGGATATGCAGGTTTCTAGTGATTTCAACAGTGATGAAACTAGCACTAGGCCTATATCGCCCAGACCTAACCGCTTTTGTTATTGAGTTATGAATTTTTGAGCGCAACACTCCATTTCGTCCTGTGGCCGTATTCATAATCCATACGTTAATTTAAGTAAATGCGTTAACCGGTGTTAACGCCAAAACTTGAAAAAATGGTATTCATAATCAGTATGTTGGTTTTACGTATTTGCTTTATCGGCCGCAAGATTCCCTTGCGCTAACTTGGAACGTACTGGCGTTATCGCCTTTCTGGACGAGAATAATGGCAGTTAAGCCTACTGCGGTGTCGATACCACGAACATAAATTTCATCCAGTGGTGCCCAGTGGGACAGAAATAATGACGGAATACAGTGCAGATCACACCATACTATTATAATAAAGCTTCACGCGCATCCTTCAGTGAAATGATTGAGCGCCATTTGTGAATAAAATGCTTATTTACTGAGAGAATCGAGCGTGTGTTCACTCGATCTAACTAAAACACCACCAGCACACACTTCTGCAACATTATTTCACCCGCTACGCTTCATTACAGTTCTTCCCCTCGTTTTCCCCATTTAAATATTGCTCAGGAATGAGATCGGATAGGGTTATTGTGTGTGCAGTGCAGAATAGGATGAGGTTGGTGGGCCAACCGGTCAGTTGGGTCGAAGATTACAAGATTGATGCTGTCATTTGATCGTTTTAGTGACAATGAAATGTTAAGTTTAACTGCTGTAACTACCCCCGCTCCTGAAAAAAAAAAAGTTAATTATGATTAATGAAAGAATTTGCCTAGTCTATATCAAAGTAGGTTTAAATTTTAAAAAAAAATGAACGTGGATGCCGATGATGTAAGCCAAGTACTGTATCTTCGGTGTTCATTAGCGGGGCTATACAGGCATGATCTTTCTTGTGTGCTCTTTACCTTTGAACCCGGTCCGTAAATTAAACTGTTGGGATGTCTGTGCATGCGCAATGGATACTGATCGTTGAAGAGCTCCACACTCTTAACCCATTGGGAGTGGAATCCCGCTAACGTATTTTGCGTTAATAGCGTAGTGTTTATGAATACCAATTTTAACGTAAATACGTAATAACTTAAATGCTTTAAGTTAGTGCACTATTTTAGCCAAGCCTCTATGAATGCGGACCTAGAGTGGCAGATTCTTTCATTAATTATAATTAACTTTTTTTTTTCAGGACCGGGGGTAGTTACAGCAGTTAAACTTAACATTTCATTGCCACTAATGACAGCATCGAACGCTAATCTTGTAATCTTCGACCCAACTGACCGGTTAGCCCACCAACCTCATCCTATTCTGCATTGCACACACAATAACCCTATCCGATCTCATTCCTGAGCAATATTTAAATGGGGACATGAGGGGAAGAACTGTAATGAAGCGTAGCGGGTGAAATAATGTTGCAGCAGTGTGTGCTTTAGTTAGGTGAACACACGCTCGATTCTCTCAGTAAATATGCATTTTATTCACATATGGCGCTCGATCATTTCATGAAGGATGCGCGTGAAGCTTTATTATAATAGTATGGTGTGATCTGCACTGTATTTCATCATTATTTCTGTCACCACTAGGCACCACTGGACGAAAATGTTCGTGGCATCGACACCGCAGTAGGCTTAAAGCCGCCATTATTCTCGACCGGAAAGTCGATAACGCAAATATGTTAAATTAGCGCAAGGGGCCTGGCTGTTGTTAAATTTGAGGCCTACAACGCAAATACGCAAAACTAACGTACTGATTATGAATACCATTTTCCCAATTTTTGGCGTTAACACCGATTATTTACTTAAATTAACGTACGGATTATGAAAATGGCCACAGGCCATTTGATGTCTGAGTGTCCTATTCGTGGGGAAAAAGGAAGCTATGCCTACAGCTTTTGTAAAGGGAAACAAAATTCCAGCCTTTCAGAGGCCTTGTAACGTTTGAAAAGAGTTCGAGACTGTAAGAGATGAATTTCTTCCATTTGTGACAGAAGGCTTAGTATCTCTTGGGGAGGATTCAACCCCTGTGCCTTTGAAAATATTGCGGGATACTGGATGTTACCAATCCCTCCTGCTAGATAATATCTTGGATTTTGATGATAAATCTGCTGCTGGAGAAGTTAATCTCATCCAGGGTATTGGAGGAATTTTTAGCCCAGTGTCTTTACATAGGATCTATTTGAAATCTCACTTTATTTCAGGTCTAGTTATAGTTGGACTTAGATCTAGCTTGCCAATAAGGGGAGTGTCACTATTGCTAGGTAATGACCTTGCTGGTGTTAAAGTAATACCCGCTGTACAGCTAACCTCAATACCTAGCGCTGAGGACGGAAATGTAGATACTAACATATATCCTTCATGTGCGGTGACTCGTGCTAACCCTCTAACGCCCAGTGTACCATATTTGAAATGGGTCACATAGGGCAGAATTGCTCTATCTTTGATACACTTACTCTTCCAATTTTATTATCAAATAATTTTTCCAATTATACATTTATATTTTTACAATATTTATACTATTTAAAATCAGTTCAGCATATTATTTCAGAAGTTCTGGAGTTGGCAGTTTTCGCCTGGGCACTAGAGGGCTAAAGCCACACGGCAGAACAGTCAGGCAACAGTGAAGATATTTGTGAAGACGGACCAGGGTAACTAATGTTGATGATCTTTCTGATACTTTTCTTGGATCCATATTAAATGGAGATAATGCCAGTCATTCTGGTGTTTTACAGAAATCTGAGAATTTATCATGTGCTAGAGATCAGTTGATTAAAGAACAAAGCTTAGATCCTGACTTACAACGATTACAGGATCCGGTTCTGAATGACGAAGAACTTAATAAAATGCCTGTAGGGTACTTCATAAAAGATGGAATATGTTTGAGAAAATAGAGACCCGCTGATGTCGGCGCAACTGAAGAATGGGCGGCTATCTATCAAGTTGTTGTACTCAGACCTTATAGGCAGGAAATCCTTTCCATGGCCCATAGTTTACCTCTTGGTAGTCATTTAGGAATAAGGAAAACCTTTGATAAGATAATGAAATATTTTTTGGGCCAGGAATTAAAAAGGATGTGACATATTTTTGTAAGACTTGTCGCATGTGTCAGATAGTAGACAAGCAAAATTCTGGAAAAAGTGTGGCCCCTTTGCAGCCAATTCCAATATGTGGGGAGCTCTTTTCTAAGGCCACCATTGACTGCGTTGGTCCTTTGCCAAAGACCAGCTCAGGAAATCAATATTTATTAACCATTATGTGTACAGCCACTAGATTTCCTGAGGCCATTCCGCTTAGAAATATTAAGACACAGAGTATTATAAAAGCTCTGGTAAAGTTTTTCACTTTGTTTGGATAACCCAAAGAAATACAATCTGATCGGGGCAGTAACTTTAGGCCAGGACTGTTTCAGCAAGTCATTTGTGAATTAAGGACCAGACAAATTAAGTCTTCTGCATATCACCCAGCATCTCGAGGAGCTTTCGAAAGGTTCCATGCCACCTTAACTCATTCACTACGAATATTCGGCCGGAGTGGACACCAATTTTCCAACACTAATATCTAAACCAACTTCTCAAAATACTGAATCCCATTCGGGTTAATTGATTTTCCTTTACTTTAATGTCTAATGTATTATGTCTAGTGTTTATACTGAGTGAAGAAAAGACATCTTTGAAATAGGTGTAAATTTCAAACTGGATAGTCTTGAGAGTTCCCGTCCACACTTACAAAAGTTACCGTAAGTAACGAGTTAAAGAACATGATGAGAGCATATTGCTATGATAACGAGAAAAATTGGGATGAAGGGATACATTTGAGGTTGTTTGCAGCTAGGGAGTCAGTTCAGGAATCTCTAAGATTTAGTCCTTTTGAGTTAGTGTTTGGACATAATATTCGTGGACCCTTGACTCTGTTAAAGAACAATGGGTCAGCGATGATCCAAAGATGAATATTAATGAATTATGTACAGAATATTAAAGATAGGCTTAACAAAGCTTGTGAGAGAAAATTTGAAATGTGCCCAAAGAAGAATGAAAACTTGGTATGACAAGAAGGCCAGAACAAGAGTTTTTAAACCTGGAGATAAAGTACTTGTTTTGTTTTCCATAGAGTTCAGCGCTCTCCAGGCCAGATTTTATGGTCCCTGTGAAGTTGAATCAAAAGTAAATGATCTCAATTATGTCATAAGGACTCCAGATAGGAGAAAAGTACACAGCTTTGTCATGTAGATATGTTGAAAATGTATCATGAAAAACGAGTTCAGGTTATTACTGTGGTGGATGAAGTTAGTGATGGTGTTGAGTCACAAGATGAGGCTCAGGATGTAAATCTCAAACGTGATATAATTTCATCCAAGTTGTTAAATTCTGAGATTTTGCAGAATACTGATGATAAGTTGAGTCATTTGGAATTGTATCAAAGACAGCAGATAAAAGATTTGATTTTTAAATATCAAGATTTGTTTTCTGGTGTTCCAAGAAGAGTTACTACTGTTTCTCATGATGTAGATATTGGGGATACAAAACCAATTAAGCAACATCCTTATAGGGTGAATCCTGAGAGACGAGAATTAGTTGAGAAAGAAATTGAGTACATGTTAAAGAATAATATTGTTCAACCTTCTCTATCTGATTGGAGTTCACCATGTGTAATTGTTCCAAAGCCCGATGGAGCTATCAGTCCGGACTCCTGTCTTAATTCTCCTCCGCTGTAACATTATTATAATGCCCCAAAACCATTATGATGAAAGCGTTCTTTCTCTCTCTCTCTCTCTCTCTCTCTCTCTCTCTCTCTCTCTCTCTCTCTCTCTCTGAAAACTAACAATTTAGCTGTCCATAATATATATAATTATGCGCAAATTATTGCCACGCGCGCTGGAACGTGGGCATTATCAACTCCCGACATGCGCAAAAACAGCGAGCTTTGGGGGAAGGGGGGTGCAATTCCTCACGGGGTAAGCTGTCAGACTTTTCAGTTCAGCCACTGTAAAAAAAAAGTGGGGAAATAAAACAAACTGCGTGTGTGTATGAGTGTGAGTATGTAAAAAAAAAAGGGTGGGGTGGGGGAAGCCTATAATTCGCACATCAGGGAAAAACAAGCGGCCAGGGACGTTATCACTAAGTGCAGGCCAAAAGCAAAAGACAGTGCGAGAGTGCATGTGGCCATTTTTGACCTGGAGAAAGTTTTGTACGTGCCAAAGTCAAACAGGGTAGAGGTATTTTGCAAGCGAAGACTCGCGTGTGACAATTTCACCATAATGTTGGGACAGGTCAGGCCACTGCTACATCTGGAACGAAAGTCTGGCCGGCCGGGAGGGGATCAAAAATGAAATTGCCTCGTGTCTTCAACGGTTCATGCAAACTGGTAGACAATGCTAATGCACAGCAACTTCTGCTCTTTTCTGATGGCTGTGCTGGACAAAACAAAAACTCTGTCCTGCCGACCATGACCCGTCACTTTCTGCAAAGGTTCAAGACACTGCATTCTGTGACATTTCACTTTTTTGAGACCAATCATGGACAAAGTGAGGGTGATTCTATTCATTCCATGATTGAAACAGCTGTGAACAAAATTGAGAGCATTTCTTCTGTGCCATCAGAGCTGGTTGGTATCATTAAGGCAGCTGCAAAAAAAAAGCAAGCCTTTCATCGTGAATGAAATGCATACCACGGACATTCTCGACTTGAAGACATCGGCTACAACATCCGGCATCTTATGGTGAGAACATCTGACACTGGAGTTCCAGTTTCGTGGCCAGCTTGGAAAAATCGGGAGATACCTGCAAGAGCCTTAGAACTGTCTCCACCACAATCATTTCTAGCATTGTCATCATCAAAGTCAGACAATTGCGTAAGAGCGTGCCCCGCGGTTGATGCAAGGCTGTATAATTATCTTAATTAAACCATTTTGTGACTAATTACAACATGGAGTACGTATAAACTAAATACACGATAAAGCAGAACATGACCTTTTTGTCCTCCCAGTGTTATTAGATAAGCGAGTTTAAAGTAAATAGGTTACATTAATATAATGAATCAGCCAGTATAAATGCGCATCAATTGTCAAAGCACGGTGCGTGTGGGTGCAGGGTCGCATAATTATGTTTCAAATAATCTATAGTTTTTTTTTTTATCTACTAGATGGAGTTCCCGGCATTACCGGGATAAACATGTGAACCCACCGTTCTATTTGTCTCGCGACCAGTCAAAATGAGACGTTTGTCGCTTTTTACTGTAACTGAGCTTTTGGTGTCACAGGAAAGCTTATTTATTGTACTTTCATGTGATGAAAAAATTTTTGAGCTAGCTTAATTGTAGCCCGAGATATAGCAGTTTAAAGAGACGGGGGGTGGCCTCCATGCAATGGCGGAAATTCCGAGAAAATCGCGATTAAAAATCGGTCATGTTCAGACCAGGTTTTTCCTTGGCAACCATGCATAAAAGTGTGAAAGTTGAAGTTGAACTGCTAAAGTAATATATTTACTAACTGATTTTCAGCATTGGCAGTAGAAATCACCATTCACACCTTAAAAAGCAAAGCAGAATTGAGAGTATCCCTTCCCCCTGTCCATCCATTTTCTAATGGTAAAATTGAGGAAAAAAATAGAGGATGCAGACCACCTTGGTAGTAGTAAATTATAGTAGTTAGCAAAGCATGATAAAACAATGATCCAATATAGAGTAGATTTAAAGGGATTTAAATGCTAAAAGGGATAGCAGTTTTGTCAACGCGCAGTGCAAGTAACGCAGGAAGAGGACGAAAGGTGGAAGATTAGTGCAAGGGAAAAGGGAAGGGGGAACAATGAAACACTAAAAGATGCAGATGTAGGAAACAAAGTACTACTTGCAGAACTTAAAAAAGTTATAAAAGTAGATCCAACTTACCCCTCAGTGAAAAACACCTCAGGAAGTACACAGCAGTAATTACAAACTCCAAAATCCAAGAATTCACATTCTCACCACCAGCTTGAGTTAAAGATCATTGAAATAACACAGTAGTTTCACCAACAGTGCAAGTTAATGATTATTAAAATTATTGTCTTCATTCCCAATGACTGATGAAGTGAACAGTTTGGCTATCGTCTCCTCGCGTGAGGCCATGATCAAATTCGATAAAATAAGTAAGTGCGTATACAATAAGTCGTGTCGCAATGAATGAAATGACTGAATGTGGGTGAAAACAAACCCGAAACAGTGGAGCGGAAGTGGTCAAAACGAAAAAGATTGGAACTCTTTTTGGTCATGTGACACGATCCAGCCAATCAAAGATCGCGTTGCTAGGGCAAAGACCCAAGGTCCTTGCTTTTTGTTTACGCTATAAAGTCGTTTTCCATTGGCTGGATTTGAACTTGGCTCCTTAACAAAGCCAATGAGATGAAAGTACAGTAAATAAGCTTTCCAACGATACCCGTTGTGTTAGGGTAGCGGATATATGAATAACGAATACAGCTGATTGAAATGAGTCAAAATGACGGCAAAAATAAACAGTTTGGCAACACTAGGAGTCATACTTACCTCAGGAAAACCTTAATTTAACCAATTTATAGTCATAATTCGCCAACAAGATTAACATTTTCTTGTTCAGGAATGATTGTACTTTTCGTTTCGAGAATAAAAAAAAATTCGATATCTGACTCCTCCATTATGTTTATCTCCCGATTCCTCCGTTCCAGACCAGCGACTTACGTCTCATAATCACTGGTCGCAAGACATTTGTCACTTTTTGGTCTACAAAGCTTCCCATAATTATTCTACAGCCTTACTACAGATTTCATGCTCACCAGAGCCCTACGCACTTATTATTTTCTGGTAGGGAAATTGCGCGCACCGAATTGAACGCGTATTGATACATCGTTCCCGGTGTGGTGGGCTTATCACAGGGAGCCAAAACAAAGATCGTTGTATTTTACTTTTTTTTACAACTTTTTATTTAAACACACCTGAAACTTGAATCAACACAATCGCTCGATACAAAAGCGATTGCCCTGGATTAGTTGACACTTAAGAAAATTAATTCTATAATTTTTGAAACTGTTATTTAGGCTGTAGAGTCGAGCAAAAAAAAAAGGGGCAAAATTGCCCCACAATGAATTACTCCCGCAACTATTTTTTTTTATAATAAGATACTATATATAATTTATATATATTGAAGTTGTCGGTATTTTCACAAAATGCAAAATGATATTAATGCAACATTTCAGTTCCCACCATTTTTCGTTCATCAAATGCGGTCACAGTGGGTACAGTCTAATTCCATTCCCCTTGCATGGCCATGAGCCCAGCAGCATTCGATGCGTTGACTGTCGCGATTGACTCGATGCAGTTCACACAATGGGAAATCGTAACAACTGTTATCGTTAAGGTGGGCAAGTGGTCGTAAAACTGAATCGAATACGGCTATAATTTTACAATGTAATTCAACAACACCGTAAATTTACTGTTTACCTGAAGGACACCATCGTGAATGCAAACGTATCTGTTAGTAAGTCCTGGAAACTAAAATGGCGGACAGTTACGATGGTCTTCTTTTTTCCCTGTTTTGTAACAAGAATGGATCTGGTGTTGTGTCGTGTGCAGCAAAGAATAGATAAAATGTTTAATGAAAATGGATAGACCTTGCCACAGGGCAGAGGCATTTTTAACCCTCTAATGCCCGCACATTGATAGTTTTATTCAAAACTTCGGAAATGTTTATGCGAAACAGATTCAATTTATTCAGACATACCGGTATTATGCAAATACGTTATATTATCACGTTAAAAAAATGTTAATAAATTAACCCGCACCCTGGTGTCCAATTTTCTTTTCCCTTTTTTTTTTCGTATTTGTTCTGCTACATTTCCTAATTTATTAACATTTGTGTTTTTAGGATTCTCCTGAAATAAAGTGTGGCAAAACAAACACGAACAAAAAAACAAAACAAAACAAAAAAAAAGCAAGGAACTTGGACACATGGTCCACATGACCTGGTTCAAATATGGAATACTGGATGGTTTGTTGTTGTTTTTTTTTGGGGGGGGGGGGGGGAGGGTTTATATATGCATATGAATATTATCATGTCTTGCACAATACTCAATCGTTTGACGTAGCATTGGAACTGGGTGGGAGAAACCTCATATTTGTATTCTGCCTGCCAGGAGCAGGTGCAATTAGACAACAAGAAGTGCCTCGTTTCCATCACATGTACAGCATAATTGCCCTAGAAGAGGACAAAAAACCGGATAGCGCCCTACAAGAGGACAATAAAAACCTGGCAGCGATTATAACATGACTTGTATGAACAGATTACACGTTGTCAGAGGCAGAAAGGAATGGATAATTTCTTTATCACTCAACACTGTCCAAAACAGCCTGTACAACAAACAACACAAAAAACAGCCAGGAACGCATGCTGTGTGTCCCAAACCCCAACTGTTCAGCGTTTTTCAGTCCCCCAAAGTAATCTCATAAATAACAATCAGCAGATCCTTGATTAATATAAAAATTGTTCTCACGGTACAATCGTATTCTAATATAAATTTTCAAAAAATAATGAGTGGCGAGAATATTTCATCGTGGGGCAATTTCTGTCACTTTTTTTTGCTCAACGCTATGGCGTGAATGACAGTTTCAAAAATTATGAAATTAATTTTTTCAAGTGGTCAACTAATCTAACCTAATCGTGTTTGAATCGACCTATTGTGTTCATTCAATTTTTAGGCCATTTTTTGTTGTTATTGTTGTTAAAATTGTAAAAATGTAAAATACAGTAATGCCGTTTTGTGCTCCCTTTGACATAGCTGGTGCGTCATGCCATGCCGTGCATGAATTCTGAAGCAAGACTAGATTATGATGGCAAATTGTCTAGATCAGAAAGAGGGAAAGAGAAGGATGGGGACACAGGCTGATCCCGGGTAACGCCAGGGCGTCTCATGTAGCGTGTCAAAATAATTAGGAGAATACCAGCACCTTGCAGACAAAAGCTTGTGATTTCCAACAAAATGGGCACATCATTGTTTCCTCGTCGGTGAAAGTTCTATATCACTTAACAATATTGGCGACCTTAGTTCTTGTTTGTTCTATCTCCATTTCTGAAAAACAACAACAACAACAACAACAACAACAACAACTGGAGATCTTTTAGTAGACGAGGTATAACAAATGTACACTTTGACAGTCGCTTAAAATACGCTGTGGCACTTTTGAAGCTGTTTCACAGTTCCGATTTATTCCAACTTGTTATATTATCATAACACTAAAGCCACAAACCGTTCAACGACGAGTTTCTCACTCGTGCAAACAGTTGAGTTGGAACAAACAAGAACCGAGGTCGCAAATAGACGCTGAATTGGAGAACCACATTAAAATGTACAGTTAAGCTTCTTGTGACTTTAAAACCTGCCGAGCATTATCAAAGGGGAAAAACTAAATAGCAATGATCATTTTTATAATAGCTAGCTGAAAATGTGGCCTATAATGGTACTGATTTCATTTCGGAGATGTTCAAGTACATATAGTGCAAAGCTGTTAGTGATTTCTTTTGAATTAATTGAGGTCGCGCCTGTCAGGGAGTTCTAAGCTGTAAGGCAGCCTGGAACAATTGAAGAGATCAGCTACTTTTTTGCAGAGGATTGGAGTAAAGATTTGACATCCGCCGTGATGGGAAACGCAGAAGAAGAAGAAGAATTGGCGAAACTTCTGACAAGATTTACCCTCAAAATATATATATCCTCTTTTTTAATTTTGGCATGATTGACCGCTTTGCTATGTCAAGAATTGAAAATCATATTATATTTCTAACATGAATCTTATTCTTTATGTTAAAAATGATCTGACTCGCCTTGTCTTTCTCCTACTGATTAATGCGTTCAAATTTCCCTGAAGACGATACATGTATTCCTTGTGTCTCAACCAATGCTGACTTTTATGCATATGTGCCACAGTAGTACGTGTGTTACTCTACACTCTAAACTGATTTCTTCTTCTTCTTCTTTTGTAGTTGGTTCGTCTATAAGACGATTCCCCAACTGCACTATAGTATGCGACTCAACGTCGCTCCTCCGAGGCTAAAAGCAGGGTAAAACCTTACATAGATATTAAGACCATTTAAAAATAAATTAGTTGTATAAACTCTTTTGTATATATAACTCTGGTATAAATATCTCTTGGTTTCCAGATTGTGCACAGAAATACAACCCGCACTTTAGTTACAATGGTAGCTGCAACGGATAATAATGTTCTTAAATTCATTGTCGAAAGTCGTTGCAGACGATAGTGTTTGGACTTCTGCCGGGAGGTTGTTCCACATCCTGATGACATTAGGGTAAAAAGAATAAAGATGGCTGTTAACCCGTGAGCTTGGGATGTTATATTTTATATTATTCCTTCTGTTGCCTCTGGTATTATTAATGGTGAGGTGGTTCAGTGGGATATGGATATTTCCTTCCCTGCCTTTATAAAATATTTTTACTTTGTTTTTTGCTCTCCTCTCTTCTAATGGTGTCCACTCGAGGTCTCTCGTCATTTTATTTACACTACTACTTCTAGTATAGTCATTTGTCACAAAGCGGGCAGCTCTCCTCTGGACCCTTTCCAGTTGGTCTATGTTTATTCGACAGTGGGGGTCCCAGACACTGCAGCCATACTCTAGGGAGGGCCCAAAGATCTTAAAATAGTATTAACCTAGATTCCCTAGTCGCGCTGCGAGAACCAGCTCGCGGCGTCCCGGGCGTGGAGAGCGAAAACAATGGCGGCTTGAGGTCAAGTTGTCCAAGCGGCGGCCTAGCAACGCTACTGTTTACCATAGGAAACACAAACCGTTTGCCTCGAATTTGATAGTAGGCCCACGATGTAGTACATAGTAAGCCTAGCTTGTTGTTTTACGTTGTCGAGAAAAGTAGATCTTGAGTGCTACAACAATCAGGAAAATGTCAGAGATTCTAGAATAAGAGAACATTGTAGGCCTACAATTGTTTTTAATACATGTATAAGGAGGTCTAGAAGAAGAAACTCAGAAGCTTGGACCGACAGACTCGCAAATTCTTACTTCAACGTGTGTGTTAGAGAGAGAGAGAGAGAGACAGAGAGAGAGAGAGAGAGAGAGAGAGAGGGAGAGAGGGGTATTATAAGACGTACCACCATAACAGCTACAAAATCAGAAAAAATGAAAGTAATCGACAACCTCACCCCCCCCCCCTCTAATAAAATAAACAGACGGATATCAAGATCCAGCAGAAGCTCAAGTGCATGGGCAGACACTCACTAGTAGCATGTGAGAGTGTGAGGGGGGGGGGGGGGATAAGGCGCAAGTATGATGATGGCTACATAAAATCATAATTTGCTACGTCAACAGCAGCCTCCAACTACCTGTGACAGACACCCCCCCCCCCCAAAAAAGACAGAGAGAGAGAGAGGGGGAGAGAGAGAGAGAGAGAGAGAGAGAGAGAGAAGATAGGGGAGACAGACATGTAGAGGAGAGGGAGAATAAATTTCCGGGTTCAGTCCCAGAATTACCCGCTCCAGATTAGACTTAACCATCTTTTTCTTTTTTTTTTGTCTTATAAAAGTAAATCTGTGTGTGTGTTGTTTTTTTTTGGCCAAGTAGGCCTACATTGTATGGATAGGCGCTAAATTCTAGGTCTACCCTCCTGCATTGTAAGTGTATGATTGGGTCATCGTCCAGTTCGAAAATTCGATAATCTGAAAGTTGTAGCTGGGGATGGAGGTGTTCGGATTATCGAGACTAGACTGTAGACTGTTGGAATAGAGATCTATACAACACACCTTACTACTACACTACACCGACACTACTATAGGCCCCTAACTAGTCTAGTCTACGACACGTCACTTCAACTTGACTAGATCTACACAAACTACTACATAAACTAGATCTAGCTCTAGATCTAGGTTCTCTTTAGAACTCAATCTGAATGCTAAATCAGCTGACTGAGTTAGAATGCATTACTGCCATTGAGACCATCATGGAATGAATGAGGCTGGAGGAAGGGGGGCTCGTTAACTTCTTAAAATGTTCTCACCTGTGAAAAGATCGGTCCGTTTCCTTGCTTCTACGATGTGTACAACCGGGGACGACACAAACGTAAACAATGCTGACGATGTGATCAGATGTTTTGGTTTCGCTTTCACAGTGCTTCTCCTTCCCTTTACAGAAAAAGTAAACCAGGCTAACCGGAAGAGTTGTTTCTGACCTCAATGGCCGAAAGCGTTGAGGTACGGTCACGTGACGTCACTAGGGAATCTAGGTTAATACTATTTTAAGATCTTTGGGAGGGCCTCACAAAGGTGTTATAGCATTTTTCTTTTACTTTCCTATCGCAGTTAGAGATGTTCCTTTTTAGAAATGCTAGTATACCGTTTGCTTTGTTACATGTGTTATTAATATGTTGGTTCCATGTAAGTTTTCTGTCCAATGTAACTCCCAAATATTTAGCCTCATATGTTTCGCTCTATTTTTCGTCGTGTATAAAGTAGTCTGAGGTGATGTTGTGTTTTTTATTTGAAATTCTCAGGACTTGGCATTTATTGGGGTGGAATTCCATACGCCAGTCCCTCTCCCATTTTTGTAGACTGTCTAGATCTTTCTGTAAAATTTCCGTATCTTCTTTTGAGTTTATTGTTCTATAGAGGAGGCTATCATCAGCAAACAGTCGTAATTTAGTGCCTGGAGAGATCTTACTTGGCATATCGTTAATATAAACTAGGAATAGTAAGGGGCCCATTACAGTACCCTGGGGTACTCCCGAGAGAACAGCTGCAGGATTGGATGACTTTCCGTCAACGACGACTATCTGTGTTCTGTTTTCTAAGAAAGACTTAATCCACTTCAAAGTACTGTTTCTAACTCCATAATGGTTTAGTTTAGTCAAGAGACTAGCATGGTGCACTTATCGAAGGCTTTACTGAAATCTAATAAGATGGTATCAGTCTGCCTGTTGTTATTCAGGTTATTAACAAAATCATTGCAAGTTGTGACCAGCTGGAACTCACACGACCTGTGTTTTCTAAAACCATGCTGTACATGTGTTAAAACTGAGTGTTTCTCGAGATGCTTCATGATGCTGGTGTGCAAGATATGCTCTAAAAGTTTATAAGATATTGATGTCAGGGAGACTGGTCTATAATTTTCAGGACTAACTCTATTTCCTTTCTTAAAAATGGGTACTACATTTGCTTTTTTCCAGTCTTCCGGTATTTTTCCTTGTTCAATTGAAGCTCTAAATAACAAAGTGTAAACAGGGGCAATTTCCTTGGCACAGAGTGTCAGTAATTTGGCGGGAATTCCATCAGGCCCTGTAGCTTTATTTTCGTTAAGGTTTTCCAAAAGTTTCAGTACTCCATTTTCTGTGACGAATATTTCATCCATATCCGGCATTTTGGCATCACTCAGCTCTCCCGAGAAGACTCCCCCTGGGTCGGAAAAGACCTTACAAAATTGAGTATTTAAGATATTGGCTCTTTTTTGGGCATCTTGCTGTGGGTGCCCTCTCTCATCGTTCAGTGCGGGTACTCCTAAGTTTTCTTTATTTTTACTTTTCACATATCTCCAAAGTTTTTTACTGTTATCAGATGAATCACTTATCATCTCATGGATATAATTATTATGAGCTTTCCGGCATTCTTTCTGGGTCAATCTTTTAATTTCTAGATATTTGTTTTTCACTCGTTCGGAGTTGCACTGTTTCATTTTTTTGAACCATTTATATTTTTTCCGAACTAATCTTTTCGTTAAAGTATTTATCCAGGGTTGGTGAATTTTTGTGGATGACATTTTCCATGATCATGTTCAAATTTAACTTGATACAGTCCCAGAGTTTGTTTGCGTCAGTTTTTGAAGAGTGGTATTTCATGAAAAAACTGCCAAAAGTTTTCAAATTATTTTCGTCTGTCTGATTCCATAGGTAAATCTGTCGCCTAATAGGTCTTTTCTTAAAGGGTTTCAGTTCTGAATCAATCTGGACTATGTCATGGTCCCCTAGTCCAGGAAGAATTTTGATCTCTCTTGTAAGGTTAGGGAAATTAGTAAAGAATAGGTCTAACAGTGCATCTCCTCGAGTGGTCTCTTTTACTGCTTGCTCTAGGCCTATATCCGCAGCACTGTCTAAAAATAGGTCATTTATTTCTCTTAAGTTTTGGCAACTCTTCACGTTTCCTTCTTCCCAGTTTATATCAGGTAAATTGAAATCTCCTCCTATCCAGATGGTAGCCTTTCTGTTCTTTTGGTAGGCACTGAGAAGTTCATTACAAATGTTCTTACCAGTTTCCAAGTCACTACTAGGAGGTCGATAGACTGCACCCACAACAAGAGGAGGTTTACCCTGCACTCTAATCTTACAGAAAACAGTTTCTCTTGCTTCCTCACTAGGTATTTTTTCACTAACTAAGTTCTTCTTCACTGCTATCAAGACCCCACCTCCCCTTCTCTTCTTCCTATCATTTCTGTAGATTTCATAATCATCGTTAATTGAAATTTCACTGGTTTTTATATTTTCGTTTAGCCATGTTTCTGTTCCGATGATTACGTCAGGTTTAGTTTCATTCAAAAATGAGCTCAGTTCTTCTTTCTTGTTCCAAATGCTTTGATTATAACCTGGGTTCTGAACGTGGTTTTCTCTTTGGTTGGCTCTTTTTTCTTGAATTTGGGGTGTGGGGTTGACGAATATTTTGGTTCAAAGAGTGGTATTTCTGTGTTACTTTTATTAGTATCTAAATGTTGTAAGATATCAAAACTATTGTGGGATCTTGATCTACTACAGTCTAAGTTTAATTGAAAATCAGTGAATAAGCTGGAACTAAAATTTGGCATGCCACAATGGATACATTCCCATGCGGCACTGCTATTGCCAAATGTTTCATACATTACTGAGTTTATTCCCATACAGTCGATGTGGTACCAGCGGTCACAACTATCACATGCGATGGCCCTCGTTTTCCAGGTACATTTTTTAAGGCAAACGGGGCAAGGGGGGAATCTAGTCTGGGGTCCAGGGTTGAGCTCCACGTCTCCCGATAATGACAGTAGTAAGAACAATACCAGAGAGATGTTCCTTGTATTTGAAGAACTATTTAGCCTAAATTTCGGACTGGTTCTAGATCTATATCTACTTTTCTGTCCGAGGACAGACCAGGTGTTTATTAATGAGGTCCTGGATTTAGGCGAGTTGACAACACTAAATTTCCAGTTGTTATAATTAGCCTCATGTTTAGATCTAGATCTAGATCTAATATCCCATCTACATCCAAGTGAATACAGTTCTGGTCTAGATCTATATACTGAAACGGTGAACAATAAACTTATCGACATTAAGAGGAGAGATCTCACTATCTCACTCTTGGTAATGACACAAGACGTGGACTTCCCACCGGCACAAGCGGTCGCTATATTGGAAATTTTTCAGTCCACCCTTACCTTCCAGTTATAATCACAATCTGGGACCAAGAGATTAAAAATTTAGTCAAATTATAATTCACATTCGCTTCTAATTTACATAAAAGTACAGTGAAAACACTGTTGGTATAATACATTACACACTGAAGCCCATCAGCGCTGGTTGGTACGTGACCAGCTTAAAATACAGCTCAGAAAACAACAACAACAAAAAAAAAACAACAGACTATCTTGCAGATCTCAATGGTAGACCATCAGTGGAAATGACAAAGAAAATAAAATTTCTAGTTTCTTTCGGACTTTGGATTTCTTATGAGTATTATTTGCATGGCACGTACTCAGCCACCATCATGTGTCATTACGTCAGTCCGTCGTAGATTTCTGTAAGATTGGTAGGATTACCTCAGAGACGGATTCCCTACATCAAAGCGACCTCGGTGCGACGTCGTAATCAGCGGATCTACTTAGGAACGATGTCATTCCTAGGTGGAAAGTTGATGTCAGTGAATATGATGCTATTGTATCAGGTCTCCTTCTGGAGCGTAGTTATTCGTCAGTACAGCGATTCTCCAACCAGGTGCGTGCTATGGTCAAAAATCTGTCCCAGCATGTTCTGATATGGTGGCCATTGGTAACTGTACTGGCTGTTTTGTCCTTTCAGTTTTAAAATAGTTTTCTTGCTATTAAATACGTAAACCGTAGTGGTATTTTCTTATTAATTGATGCACTGAAATGACATGGGTCTACTACTCCACAGGTAAAAACCGAAAATGAACTGTACCAGTTTGGGTTAATGGCAGGAAATAACGGTTAAATACTTTTTATATTCACATATTTATATATTGTTTAATTTATTTTCTTTGTCATTTCCACTGATGGTCTACCATTGAGATCTGCAAGATAGTCTGTTTTTTTGTTGTTGTTGTTGTTTTCTGAGCTGTATTTTAAGCTGGTCACGTACCAACCAGCGCTGATGGGCTTCAGTGTGTAATGAACTTTAAATGTATGTCTCTCCTTGCAACTTGTCGACTAGCTCCCTACGACTTTCTTCCACGAAGAAAGTTTTAGGTATTAGATTAGACCCAGTTCTCTTCAACGGACTGAAGTTTTACAAGACCTATCTTCGAACAAAAGCAACAGTCACTTCCGTTCATTTGTAGAGATAATACAGTCGATTGTTTGAGGCTTTTAGATAAATTAATATGTAAATGATTTCTTGGGCTTATGTAAACTGCAGAAACAGCCTAAAACCCGTGGGGCCATTATCTTGCCTATAAATAACACAGATTTGGACTCAAACAACAACAACAACAAACTTAACTATGGAGTTGAGGGAGAAAAATTAAAATCAAAATTCTCTGATTGGCCAGGTATAGATGGATATCTAACAAGAAGAGATGGACCACGGAAAGAACAGAAAGAAGCAAAATGAAAAGAATGCAAAATCTGAACAAGAGCACGGATACGGAAGAAAACAGAGGACACTCACAGACAGATAGAACGCTAGTATCAGCCTGGAAGATGCCAAAGAAAAAAAGAGAGAAGAGGTGGGGGGGGGGGGGGAGAGAGAGATACCGAAGAAATGCAAGACGAGAAAATGAGATAACACCAAGCCTAATTTATTACTTTTATTTTAACTTCATACGAGACATCGCCACCATCAACAACAAGGCACAACAACAAAAAAAAAAGGTGTCGCAAACAGTTACTTCATTAACACATTAAACCATGACATTTGATACGGTAAAATGGTTATTTCACCAATAAAAAATATGCGATATCCAAATTGTAACTTTAAAAAAAAGTGGGGTTGTTTCTGCGAAATGCAATACATTAAGTGATAGAATTGTCGAGGTATTTTGCATCATATTGAAAACTATTAATCGATTTTCTTTGTATTTGGTCAATATCTGTACTTTACCCCAAAAATGCCAAAACAGAAAGATTGCATCAATTAAATTGTCCTGGGAATTCCGATACGAGGCAATCGGTTCCCGCCGTCGTTGTCTCTGCCATCTCGTAAGTCTGTCACTGCGGGTTTGGTTTTATAGTTCAAAGACAATATCCATTGCTATGCCCTGCCTATATCTCTCAAAAACCTGGTCAATCTTGGCATTTTGCTCTGTTGTCAGCCAGTTTTTCCAGTCGCCAACTTGACCTACAAGTGAGTAAATTATAAAAAAAAAAAAAAATAATAGATTACAGTAAAAGACAGGCCGTAGAATAACTGATGGGCTTAGGTCTACATTGTGTCCAAGGGGGTTATCATACTAAGCCTGGTCAAACACAATCAGATGCTGCCGGACAAGAAGTGCACATCATAATTTCCCGTATTTTCTTAGAGAATCCGGGAAGACCCTATCATACTAAGCCTGGTCAAACACAATCAGATGCTGCCGGACAAGAAGTGGACATCATAATTTCCTATTATTTTCTCAGTAAATCCGGGAAGATCCCATCATACTAGGCCGGTTAAGACACAGTCAGCTTCTGCCACTATTTCTTTGGTGTACATTTTGCTGCCAGCTTCTGACTGTGTTTTAGTATGATACCTCCCTAAGTCACACAAAGTTAAAACTATTGACGAAATATCATAAAAACCACAGAAAAACTGTGGGGAGGCAGCAGGGCTATAAGCAAAGTCAAAATTGGGCAAAAAGAAAAAGTTGTATGTAGCGATGCCCCGCGTGAAAAAGCTTCCATGCATTTGCCAGACTTTGGTGCTGCTAACGAAGCAAGAACTCGAAGCTAAGTAACCTGTTTCGATTCGATTCTATACATTTCCTGTTGAAATCTTTTATTGTTCGATTTTTTTTCACTTGAAAAAGGCGAAAGCCGAAAATTTGTGTATTTTCTGTCTTCTTTTTGCTTTGCTTTGTATCGTTTGGGTTTTGTTTTTCACGCGGGGCTTCGCTACATACAAGTTTTTCTTTTTGCCCAATTTTGACTAAGACACCTGGGAAAAAAAAACAATTTCCTGCGTGCAAGCAATGACTGGAAATTTTAGCTCATTTGAGATGCTGACCACTAATATCAGTCCTGAGTTAACTTGCTTCGCATAGAAGACAGTATATTCGCTGGTATCTAAGCACAGCCATACTATTTGTTTCGGAGTCCAGGTGGCCATGCTAGGCGCCAAGGAACAGTATGGGAAGAAGTGCAGGAAGAGAGTTAGTTGGTCACTAAGTTGAGCTAAAGGCTTGCCCCTCGTATCTTAGCCATTTTCAGCGATTGTACCCCTTTATTCAAGTTACATGAAACTAGAGATTTTTAGCAATCCCCACCACCCCTCACTCATCCTAAATGTTACAGAGCCTGCCTTTTGACCCGCAGAAGGTTCCTATTTTAGATTTGGAGACGTGGAGCTGTGCGGAAATAACGTGTTTATTTTGCTTTGCGTCGCTAATTTCGCCCCTCGATCCTTTCTTTTCCGCGAACACATGACTTCATGACGTCATCACTTCTGCTGCTAGTCCATCTACATTGAGTCTTGGTAAACGCACATTACGCTGACTTTCATTCATTCGCTACAGTACAGACCACACTCTCACTATTGCTTGATACACAAGAAAGGTAGGAGGGGGGGGGGGTCAAGGTGAAACACTAACTTATCGAGGGAGAGAGAGAGATAGAGAGAGTGGGGGAGAGAAGAAAGAGGACAGTTAGAGTGGGAGACAGAAAGAAAGATTGAAAATGCGAGAGAGAGAGGAGAAGGAGATACAGACAGAGAGAGAGAGAGAGAAACAGACGGACAAAAAGGGATCTTTCACCTTTCCTGAAGAAACCAGGTGAGCCTTCCTTCCAGGTGCCCGGAGGAAAAGAATTTTGGTGAAGAGTCTGGGATGCCTTTTTGAGTTTAGCAAAACTGCATTTTTGGGCTATTTCCTGGCACAGAGAGAGGGATCGATCCAGTCCAAGGAAGGTAGAAAGCTTGTAAGTCTGACCAACTGGATCCTGAAGTGCCGAGAATGTCATTGTCACGAAAAATTAATAATCAGAGTAGAACAAGTAAGTGGTTTATGTGTGTGCTTGGGGAGAAGGGGGGGGGAGGAGTAGGTGGACTAGACAGACACACAGACAGACAGACAAAAAGATAGGCAAATAGACAGACAGGTAAACAGACAGACAGTCGAACAGACAGATAGACAAACAGTCTGACAGAAAAACAGACAGACAGACAGACGAACAGACAGATAGACAAACAGACAGACAGAAAGACAGACAAACAGACTGATAGACAGAGAGTTTCATCAGAAACTTTGCATTTTTTTGTTGTTGAAAATAAAATAAAAAAACAACAACTGTTCAATACATTACCGTAACTGAAAAGCGTACACAAACCCACCTTCCTTCATGTACACTTTTCATGTACTGGAGGCCAAGTGGCCATACTTCGTGCCAAAGAACAGCCGAGGGACCGACTCAGTTGGCCACTAATGGGGGCTAAAAGCTTGCCCCTCGTGTCCCAGCCACTTTCGGGGGTTGGATCCTTTTGTAAAAGTTGTATGGATAGATTGTAATAATAATTTAAAAAAAAAAAAAACAATCTCGCAATCCTTACAATCCTTACCGTCGCTCGTACGGCTTGAATTTGCTTGAAATTTTAGAGATGGCTTCCTTTTGACTCGCAGGTTTTTTTTTGAGACTTGGTTGGAAAGGTGAAATGGTATGGGAGTAACTTTTTAAATTTTTGTTTTATGTTGTTAATTTCGACCCGCGATCCCTTCTTTTCCCTGAGCGTGGGAATGGTTACCGAGGGCAAATTTTTTATTTTGTATACTTCTTTAATCCCATTTTGGAAATTTGCCTTAGTGCCATTGCAGCCCAGTTTAACTGGAGCAGACACATTGTCTCCACAGTGCAGCGCCGGTTTGTTTTTTTTTTTTGGGGGGGGGGGGGGGGGGGGATAAATTTTATTTAATTTTGCATGGGCAGCGGCCTGTTCGGCCTATTCTTCTCGATTTCCAACTACCAAAGTATCTTTAAAGTGCACAGCGTGCACACGGGCCCTCCGAAGAGGAGACGGAGTCTATGAAAAAAATTCCAAATTCCGAACATGCCTGCAGCGACCGGGGTTCAAACCCAGTACCTTCGGCATGAAAGGCAAGCAGCTTGCCTGTAGACCACTGTGTCCCCTTTCCCCCTCAAGGAGCTCTAATTTTGTTTATGGATGTTCTCCTATCAAACAAGATGACATGAACCAGTCAGTACCTTTTGCATGTCCTCATAGGATGAAACAAAGACCGGCAGTTCAGGATTTTCAGAAAGCGCTTGTGACCAGTCGACCATAGTCTCAAACCAGCTGCCGTACCACACTGAAGATAGAAGATTTAGACATGGTTATAAAAACAACATTTTATCAAACCAGCTTTGCTGCAAGGACGTTATTACAAGGACGTACGTCCACAAAGTTGGGGTTTTTTTTTTCCGCTAAGGGTACGTATATTATAGCCTTTTGGGACTCCAGAGGTAAAGATCTCCCCCCGAAATGCTCATAACAACAGCCTTAATTAATTATGATTTTATCATTTTCTCAGATTTTCTTTTTGTTCTCCTCCTTTTTTTAGGTTGAAAGGATCGGGAACAGGGTTAGGAATTCGATAAGAGTTAGGTCTGAGGATAAGGTCTTGGTTAAGGGTTAGTACGTATACGTACGCGCCCCTAGCGCAAAACGGTGTGTGTGCGTGATTATAAGTCTTGCTGCAAACCAAGTTACCAAGGACACGATGGAAACAGATACGTCGACTGGCGTGTCTGCACTGGTGACAAAATATTATACAAAACCACAGAAGTTCTTTACCGTTCTGTGGTTTTTATTATATTGATTTCTCCATTTATTTATTTCCTATCCTGTTACATTTTTTTCCTGACCAAGGTCAGTTTGACAGAAAGCTTGATTTGTCTCCCCTTTTCCTTTGAGTTTTATTGTAGCGTGTCGGTATTATTTCTTACGAGTGGCTCTGCTGCATGCAATATTTGCTTTCTGCCATAGTTTGACATTGAACCAGTATCTAATACATGGTGGAAATCTTTGTTTTGGGGTTAATTTGGCCCAGCGCTGTTAGTCCAATGTTCCTTTTTGGGGGGGGGGGGGGGGGGGGAGGGGGGGGGGAGAGAGGGGAGGCGCTCAGATTCAAATGTGATTTAAATTTGGGGGGGGGGGGGGGGGCTCAGATTCAAATGCGATTTGGACCTGTTTTTCTTCTTCTTGATTTTCCTTCTTCTGGTTTCTTAAGATAGATAAGAAAATTTTTTTATCATCCCGTAGGGGAAATTCTTTTTCGCAGAGTGTTTAACAGCACGTACGTAGTACACATATCTTAGGTATCATTATATAAACAAACTCAATAAGTCAATACCAGGCACACATGAAGCGACATGATAAAGAACCTTAGTGAAATGTGGCACACATCTAGTTAACATGACTTGCCGAGGCAAGGAAGGCAAAAAAAAAAAGATCTTCTGTATCTTTCCCTCTTAGATATCATGTGTATAATATTCGTCTTATTTCCTCATTCTTCTCGTCATTTCTGCTCCTGCCTGACTGGTCTTGGTGTGGCAGGTACCAAAGATTGGTAACAAGAAGGTGCGCAGAAAAAGTTTCAAGGTTAAGTGTATAGCACCCCCAGCGGTCAATTCAAAACATACACAAAGATGCAAGAAAAGAAAACGAAATAATAATATTATTAGTTGTTTGCTACGGGAAGGTAGGCGCATGCAACTTGTCTCCCAACCCCTTTCCACGAGTTCTATCCCTGTATCGGAGAATCCAATCTTCCAATGAAAATTAATAGTTTAAAAGGTCCAACCAGAGAGTGTGGGTGTATAGTAAAATCTCACTCCTGCCAAATTGCGAAACTGGATCGTTGCGGTAAACAAGAAATTGAAGGATTGAAAGAGACGGTCTTCACCAAAGATAGTGTGCTTATCTGTTTACTGTGGTTTGTTCATATTTTTGGGCTGATTGAAACTATTTACAACCCTTTCGTAAGTTCTTACGCCACGTGGAAATGCACAAACGGATATTGTTTACCGCAGCGACCCACTTCGTGCTAACAATGGTTTCCCGGAGCCTCCCGTGTCACGCAATGCAAATGGACCAATAGTGAAACCTCTTCATACATACACTAGCTGAGTACCCGTTCGATGAACCGCCTGTGAACTAAGAAAGGCATTAATGCTGCATAAATAGCTTATAAGAGAGATGCAACAACAAAGGATACCACTTCAGACCGAAAGGAATAAGAACAAAAGCCGAGATGCGTAGGGTCATCCCCAAAACTCAGCGATAGGACAGTACACAGGAAGTGATGATGTCATAAAAACCTGCAGCATGTCAATGAGCCGAGTGAAAATTGGGGAAATAATAAATTTCCAATAAAAAAAAAACCACACCGATTTGAGACTTCTATTAAAAACTGTGCATCCTTACATCCATTCTGGTGTACCGTACAAAATTTGAAGTCTGAGTGTTGAGTGGTTCAGAAGCCTTTTGCAACGAAAAATCTCAAGTCCACAAATATATATTATTATAGTATAGATACTCTCTGGTCCAACTCTCCCCCGACAAGCTTGTGGTTGGTGGGGTCTTTTGGGAGGGTCTCCTCCTGTCCTACCGTTCTGTTATATCCTGTCTGTCGTTACGCCTTTTTTCTCCTCACAATTGCCTGCTCTACACTCCAATGCAAGCCCAAACCTATTATTTCCTGTCTGTCGTCCTAGACTACTAGTAAAATGAATTTAAATAAAGAAATTTAAAAAAAAAAAAGCTGAAACTCAGGCGTCTGAAAACAACAACAACAAAAAAACTTGAAGTGGAGTTGGACTACGCTTTCATTCACCGGAACAGTTACATGTAGTTTCCTTTATCACAAGAACAGGCATGATGCATATACAAACTGATCATGGAAGAACAAGATTTTTTTTTTTAAATTAATTTTGTCAGTTTTGACCTGTGCATCTTGTCGTGATGTTGTTATGTTTATGTGCTTTGTATTATTTTCATCGCTGGTCATGGACTGTTTGCTTTATCTGTTTGTCTAACTGTCTGCTATCTGTTTGTGTTACAGATCGTGCATCTGATCATACTTCCGTTGAATCATGAATGTTGAATAAAGCCCAGATAAGTGGCTAGAAACAGATTTCAGACTTTCTGCATTTCAATTTATTCATATCACATGTATGCACATGTGTGTTTCACCCACGACTGGCAGAAAAGGGACTATACCCAGTCAGAAACCGTATGCCAATCCGACTTTGTAAGATTGGTCTCAACTTTGCTCATTGAAATGACATCGTTTTGACGTAGATACGTTTGTTACGACCCCCACCCCCAGCATCTATACGTTATACGACGAAGATTTGAATGCGATTCCGAAAGGTTTGTAAGATTACTTTAGCGGGGGGGGGGGGGGGGGTATTCCCCACATCAGACTGACGTCAGCGCCATGCCGTAATTAGCGGATCTACGTAGGAACGATGTCATCCCTATGTGCAAACTTGACCTCAATCCTATGCATTGATTTTCCTAGGTTTGATGGCTGGGATGGCATGTCGTCGGTTTGATGTAAGAAATCCTACAGTAACCATATCCTAGTGCTCAGTTTTACTGACGTCACCAAATATTGTGTTCCCCCCCCCCCCCAACCTCCCGGCCCTCGTGCCCAGTGGCTGAGCTTGAGTACCCGCAAAGGTTTTTTGACACATCGGCTAAGCATGGCCACTGGCAACAATTGACTGTAGGGAGTGTAAACCAAGAGGAAGGACTGAGACTCTCTTTCTGGAATTGTCCACAGCATCCACTCCGCTCCTCTATTTTTTTTTTTTTTATGAAAAATGACGTGAGATAAGGGTAAAACACTCTTTGCATGTGTATACTTGTCAACAGAATCCGTTTTGCTGTCCTCCGCCAGCGAGTATGTATTTTTTTTTTCATGTATAGACCCTTTTCATCTACGGTTCTCCATATCACGTGATTTGCAAACAAAATGGTGGCGTGCCCCACTTGTAGGGCAGAAAGCGGCGGACAACAGTCGAACGATGCCATCCTCTTGTTGGGCACCCAACTGTACAAACCGGTTACGTGCTGGTTCTGGCATAAAAATGCATCTTTGCTTAGACTGCCCACATATTCAGATGCCATCACTAGCCTAAAGGCAAGTGGAGGTTTTTGCCCTAAACGGTGCTTTTCGAAGCCGTGCGGCTCCACGCAAACAACCGTAACGCGGAAGTGAAAAGGGTGTTATGAGAGGTTTCACTACTGGTCGACTTGCACTGCGAGACACGAGGTTCTGCGAAACCACTGTTAGCACGGAGCGGAAAGTGGGTCGCTGCGATAAACATTATCCGTTTCTGCATTTCCACGATCCATAAGAGTTTACAAACGGCTGTAAATAGTTTCAATTATCTCAAAAATATGAACAAACCACAATAAACAGATATGCACACTATTTTTGGTGAAGACCATCTCTTTCAATTCTCCAATTTCTTGTTTACCGCAGCGACCTAGTTTCGCGATTTGGCGGAAGTGAGATCTCTCTATAAATACATACTCTCTGGTTCTGCTCCTCACCGCTATAGAGGGAAAGAGAGTTTTTTTAAACGTCATTTCCCGTAAAAATAGCGGTGCACATGCTGTGGACAAGGACAGTTAAGAGATCGATGGCCTTGGAACTTCTGACGAAAGACGAAAATTTAATAAAACTAGAAATTTCGTGGCAACACAAGTCCTACGACGTCAAGTATAGTAAATCAATATGGATCTGTGTCGGACTGACGTAGGGATGATGGTGGGCAAAGTTGAACTCACAGCCAGTATCCAAGAATAACTCTACAAAATTATCCCAGGTGCCAGTATAGCCGCCCTTGGTCCAGTCTCTCATATGGTTAAACATGGACACACATACGTCTTTGGGATTTCGGGTCAGCAAGATAATCTGAAAAAAACCAAAAACATGATTATTCCAGTGAAATTTCAGTGAATAAATACATGCCATCTATTTTTTTAAAGACCCGCCCCAAGATGATACAGTTCTAGGATGATTACACATATATGGTGTGAAGTGGGATCCCAGCTAGCATCCCTGCATCAATCCCACGTCGGTTTTCAGTAGGATTGATGGGATTACGGTAGGGAAGATTTCCTTCTTTTTTTATAGAATTATCGAGGGCTATTTGCCATGTTGTTGTATGCGACATTTTGCCGATTTTGAGGTTTTATCATGAAAGTGGTTCTCTGGCACCTAATTTTGCCATGTAGCCTATAAGTGTCACTCCAATCGATTAGAAACTTTTCGAGACATATATTTGTGATGTAATGTTTGTGTTTTGGCCCACATTTCACACAACTCTTCAAACTTTTAATCCTCGATTTCTCGAAAAGGCAAAAATGCAGGATATTTCTCCCATAATTTTGTTTTCCCTTCCCAGCGACCTGAGAGAACGTCTAACCAGATAGGGCCTGTAAGGCTAGAATTATAGTAGGACCGTCCATTTCACAATGCATGTTGCGCCGCTGTGTCGCTCCTCAAAAAGTGATCATAGTAGGACGGTCTTACTTGCAGCTACTTATTGGTCAACAAGACGGCGCTTACAAAAAGACAGGAGATTGCTTTGTTGTTGTGGTAACGGGATTCGAAGCATTTCTGTGCACCCAATTAATTTGAGAAGAGCTTCCCACGGTGAACATTATCACTTAATACCCCAAGTGCCGGAGGACGATGAAAGATTTATATACTACTTCAGAATGAGACAAAACACTTTTGATAAGTTACTGGACCTGTGTTTCGATGATCTTACACAGAAAGCAACGAACTTTTTTATTTCTGCGAAAGAATTTAATCAATTTTCTCAAAACTTTGAACATTCGCATATTTGCAAGGTTTCCATCGCGCTAATGGGATTTTGATACGCTGATTTCAAAAATGTCATTAGAAAATGCTTTACGGGGCCAGTTTATTGATGTTCGCATTTTGTAATTCGGACCCCGCCTGGACTTTTTGGGGACTAGATGCGGGGACATGACGCCATTCTGTCTCGCTCGACGACAGGCCGGGAGAATCAAAAGCTCCTTGGCCGGGATAGGTTTTCGCGGCAAGAAAATAGTGCGTGCTCAATCTTCAAGCCGCCAGGGCGCTGCGAATCACGGGGAGACAGTATCACTATGATAACTTTCACGGCTTCTCCTATGTGCCAATACCAATTAACTCGTGCTCGTGTTCGTGGTACGACTGTAAATAGTGTAGAATGCGCCGCGAGGTCCCTCCACTATAATTGAGCCCTAATTAAGGTTCACTGAATACATTGCTCCGCGCGAATGCCCACATTGTTTTACTGTACCCAATGACGTATATATAGAGTACGTAACGGGCTATCACGGAGCCCCTCTCAATAGATGGTTAATATGAGGTTCGTAGGCTGGCTTATAAACGTTTATGGATGATTGATTGCTCTCATGGAATAAGGATTGAGCTCGATTGTCGGGTCGTCAAATTTGCTAATGCCATGTAGCAAGTCTTTCCCCGTCAGTGCCCGTAAACGGTAGTGACGTCAAGCTTACTGCAGCACTGCGAAAACAATGATTACTCTGTGGTCATTAATTGCCGATCGGAAAACAAACGGACAGCAAACGGGGAAAAAATAAGCTTTCATCACCTCACCAAAGCCAAAGAACTTAGAAAGATATGGGAACGGAAAGTTAGCCAGAGACCGCCGTTCTGAGCAGGCAGCGGTGCTATGCGGACTGCATTTCGAGCTTGATCAGTTCACGATCAGTCCTGTGGTGGCTCGGTCGATTGGCTATACAACATTACCCAGATGAGGCTGAAGCCAGGTGACATTCCTACAGTTTTTGACTATGGCACAAAGCAGACCACAAGCACAGAAGCTTCAACTGTACAAAAGAAACGAAGTGTTGAAAGGAAAGAAAGAAAAGATGTGATTCCATGATAAACAGGGTAGATCTAGTCTAGATCTAGATCTAGTCAGCGTAGATCATGCAGATCATCAATTTACGTGAAAATGTATTGAAGCTTCTAAACCTAGATTAAAATGAATATTCCCTATCAAATCTAGTTGTTAGAAAAACCAAACTTAGAACAGTTTGTTGTTCTTTCTCCTACCTCCACCCTCTCCCCACGAATGTTTTAGACTTATTCTTGTGGTATGGTTGAATAAGTCCAGACGATACAGCTGTCAATTGTCATTGTGCCTGTGATGTGACAAAAAATATTTATGAACTGAATGAATGAATCAATTGCAGACTTTAGTTTAATTAATTTAATTGCTGGTGACATTTCTTTTCTTGTTGTTTCTGTCATAGCCCTTTTTTTTTTTAGCCGTAGGCCTACATGTAAAAGAAGCAGCCATCTTATGCAAAGTAATCACATACTGTACACTTTCTGAGAGCAAAGGATTTGTTTTGTATTACAGACAGCTGACGGTATAAAAAAAGACATTTATACTGAAATGTATGTGTAGGTGTTGCATCATTTTATGGATAATATTCACGCAAGATTGAATTGTATTGACATTTTTCAATCTACAGCTCATTTGTTAGAAGCCAGACAGCCATGGCAGCTGCAGATGACGAATTTGCACCGGAGGAGTGTGAGGATGACAGAGACACAGAGGATGATGAAACCGATTCAGGTTACACACAAGACCCCAAAACTGAACGAAAATACATAGCATTTGAGAGCAAACTGTTGGAGCTTTTAGAATACTGCAGAGTGTGTGGGGCTGAAGCCAAGGTAAGCATAAATCTTTGTCATAAATGAAAAAGAAAGTAATGTCTGTGTGCAAGCTAACAATCTTTGTCATTTAAAATTGTAAGCTGAAGATGGTTGTAAGTTGGTAGTTTCAATTTTTAGCCATGAAGTGGCGACATTTCAAAATGAGGACCTGTACTTTTTACTTTGCAGGGTTTGATAAATTAAAACAGAATTGGATCTGGCTGAAACCAGAGAATATGTATGTATAGAGAGGGTTCACTATTGGTCGATTTGCACTACGAGACACGGAAGGCTCCACGAAACCGCTGTTAGCATGGAGCGGAAAGTAGGTGGCTGCGGTAAACAACACCCGTTTGAGACAAACTTGTATCAGTCTCACTGGACTTAAATGTGTGAAGCCCTGTTTAATTTCATAGTTAACAATCACACTAAAACCGCAGCAAAACACACATGTTTCAGGGAAAGGTTTCAGAATGTGTCTCATGCCAGTTTTGCCAGAATACTCTTTTTTTTTTTTAATAGTCCTCGTCAAGACTCCTTGCAATCCCCCAAGCACGACCGTTGCCCTTGAGGGGGTCAAAATACCTTCACCATTTGGAATATTGACATTACTACAGTATAAGAATATCTGACCATGAGACACTTTCGGAAGTCCTCCATGACTCAGTGCACAACCAGACTAAATGCTAGCACTTTGAAACCTGCCTTGTTCCTCTTTTGGATGGCCTCCTTTGGAAAGTGACGGAATAAAACATGCGTGTTGAGTATTCGAGGAGAGGGGAGGGCTTCTAATTCCTCCAGCGACGATTTGTCCAGCATTGCCTCGGGTTTGGACACTGAAGTATACTCAGCTTTACCCTTTAGCAGCATATTCAGTATTTCGTAATGCCAGTGAGAGCCTGTGGATGCAGATAAGAAGTATTTCAGTAAGGACAGCCATCATTACGTGGACACATGGTCTAGAGGCAAGGTGCTCGCCTCTGATGCTGAAGAAGGTACCGGGTTCGAACCCCGGTCGGTGCAGGCATATTGGAATTTTTGGGGGGAAAATTCCTGTCCCCTATCCTGTGGTAAGTAGGTTTGAGCACCTAATCTTCTCTGACACGGTCGAAAAACTAGTGTCAGCACGTTGCACACGTTAAAGATATCCTGACAATTGAAAATCGAGAAGAGCAAGCCTAACAGGGCCGCTGCCTGGGCAAAATTGTGTTAAAAATCCCTAAAAGAAAAACACACAGAAACATAAACAAGAAATATAAAAACAAGAAAAGCAAGGTATAAATGCCAAGACCAGCGAACCTGATAAAAGAAAGGCCTAGAAGCAGCAGTTGCCATTATTCACACATCATACCATTAAAATCTTGTTTTGTTGTTTTGAGAGAAGGAGTATTTTTTCCCTTGTAGACAATGAAATGCTACTCAAATGCATTTTTTACTGTCCGCGTCAAAGTAAAAATAAAATCTAAAAAACAAAAAGGGGTACAAACGGATTTCCATAGCTCTTCCCACTGACAAACCAATAGTCAATACAATAGTATTTCGCTTGAAGACATTCATTAAAGAAAAATTAATCAAATAAGAGACAAAAGATTAGTCTTACCACTTTTCCCATAGTCGGTCAATATGATATCATCATCCCTCATGGGCACGTTTTTGATGATGTTCAACTGTTCCTCGTAGGAATTCTTCAGTGGGAAGGGAGGGAACCACACGTCCCCGGCATCTCCAATGAAGAAACTGCCGCCATCTTTGTCTACCTTGCGCGTGGGTTCACACATCGTGACCTGCTGTTCTTATCTGAAAAAGAAAAAAAAAAAGAATTATTCAAATCAGGTAGTGTTACGAACTTGTTTTGGTATGCGACGTAATTTACAGTTTACCCAAAACCTGCCTCCATCTTGGATAGGTGGACTCGTTTTATTAAGGTGCGCTGCGGTTACCCCATTAGCACAAAACAGTCACTGTTTAGAACCCCGGTGCCTATTCACGGTGTTTCCAGAACTCTGATTTGTAAACGAAGTGCTTATTCGCAGACGTCTGCGAATAAGATCCCAATCTTATTCGCAGATGGGGGAGGGGGGGGGAGGGGGGGGGGGGTTCTTGATTTTGTGATGTCTACTATGGGAAAGTTCTCCTGTATTCTGCAGTTTGCGTTGGCGAAATGGCTAGCATCAGCGGTTATCAGTCAGAGACTATGGGTTCAAACCGACGGCGGAGCACATTTTTTTTTTTTAACCTAGGATTCCTCATTTTTAGGAAAACATTTTTTTTTTTTTTTTAGGATTTTGCAAAATTGATGTCGTGGGGAAATTGATCAATGTTACTAGATCTAGATCTAATGTGCTCCAGATTACTTTATTCCTGTTCATTTTATTTTGTCCTGTTCACTGAACGGGACAGAAATAAAAATGTAAAATCAATATACATGTAAATGATTTCTTTTAGTCAGTGCGAATTGAACAGCTCATCTCTCTCCACGGTAACCTGGATCTACTTGTCATGTTTTATTTTATTACATTTTTTGTTTCCATGGAAGTTTATTCATTTTTATTTGTTCTGTCTGGCTTTCTCTGTGATTTCACACCCGACAAAATTGGCTAGACTAATAATAATAATTCATCTAAAAAAAAATTGTAAAAAAATATTTTAAAAAATCCTAGCCACAATTTTATACTCTGAGGCAAAGCAACGATGATCAGGGTGAGGGGAGGGGGGGGGGCGCAGTAAAAAAGTCACCCAAAAAAGACAGATCTTGCGGAGCCTCGAATCCCCCCCCCCCCTCAACTGGGCAGACGAGTTTAGTTCTGATAGGTTTTGGAATAGAAAAAAAAGGAATGTGGGGCAGAGAACGAACTCTTCTGGCTTTCCGATTTCCCCCTCGACACGTTGTTTGTTTATAGTGGTCCGTTACTGAATGAGAAGTGATGCGCATCGTTTGTTTTAGTCTTTTGATTGAGATGGACGCTCGGATGGCCGTCGCTGACCTATCACTCGTCGAGCGAAGGAATTGTTCGTTTCAGCTTTTCAATGTATGTATGTGAAGTTAATCTGATCTTTCTAGACTTTTTTCACTCCCTAAAATTCAGAGGGATTTGGTTCTCGCCTGCTTGTTATGGTAGTGGGTGATTTTGTACCCCAATCACAGCTCTCACCATCAAAAATATTTTGGTGAAAGTTTCATCGATAACTCGACTGAACGCCATTTTACCCCGAGGAGGTTGTCAGGTGACGCATAAGGAGCTCTTCCTAAATAAAAATCACAAACAGAAAATCCATCTGCGAATAAGCGTGGCCATCTTCTGTGTTCGTGCATGACCTTTCTTATGTGCTCTTTAACCTTTGAACTTTCCCCTCGTCCGTAAATTAAACCTTTGGGATGTCTGCGCATGTGCAACGGGCATTGAACGTTGAAGAGCTCCACACTAACCCATTGGGAGTGGAATCCCGCTAACGAATTTGCGTTAGTAGCGCAGTGTTTATGAATACCAATTTTAAGTTGAAACTGAAAAGTGAAAGAGAGAGAAAGTGCAAATCTATTACATGTATTATAAAAGTGAACTTGGGAGGCTATGTTGGCCTACTCCTCCGTTAATACTTAGCCCACGCGCTTCAAATTTTACACACGTCGACAGTCAACCCTTCCTCCTCCCAAGTTTTTAGAACAGGGACACGCCATTATGATCTATTTTTAGTACCGTGACCCAGTTCCCCTCATCCTTCAGTCGCCGAAGATCGCCCGTAAATTTTACCGGAAAAGGGTAAACAAACTCCAGTCCAGAGTAGGCGCGGAATCCGAGTCGATACTGATTCTGTCATTGTATTTTTTTGTCTGTGGAAGGAACTTTACTTTGTGTCCTAGATCTAGATTATTATAAGTAATAAAGATATTTCTCCAGGGCAGGGCCGGGTAACTCAGCTAGTTTTATTATAAGTAAGCTTGAAAGGCGCGTGGAGAATTTGCAATTCGGAAAGGAGAACTGAGTGTATTTAAAATAATAATAAGAACTTTTTTTTTAAAAAGGAAAGAGGGGGCGGCAGACAGCAGGGAAAACAGCTAAGCGTGTATTGTGGATGGGAAAAAGTGACAGGGCTGTGGAATGTGTTAATGAAACTAGAAAAACACACCACCAACAAAAAGCTACCAAATAGGCCTACGATGAAACCAAACGCATTATCTACCATCGATAAAAACAAAAATAAAAAATTATCGTCTCCAAACTAAGGAAGAGGTATCAAACTAAGCCCGTCAGTCACATGAAGATGCTGGCAGACAATAGATGCGCATCATAATTCCCTATTATTTGTGTGGGTGCATAGGAAAACCCTTCACATCTGTCCAGATAATTATGAAAAATGTGTTATTGATGGAACTTTATTCTACATTTATTTCTGAACATTTTGCACTTTATGTGAGGTCAATAACTTCATTAGTTCCAGAGCTATGAGCAAAAATGTAACCCTACCCTGGGGATTGAAGTTCCTGAGAAAGTTGAGTTTGAAGTTGCCCCCAACAAGAGCCCTGGCCTTGGCATATTGCTAGTTGGTTGGATGAGATTCAAGGTCTTCGTATAAAGTGATGTGAATCAGGAATCAAACTGTGGTCTGTTAACGTGGCTAAAAGATATTATGTGGCCTAGAGCTTCATTCTTCATTGCTCATCTTTGAGCGAGTGAGAGTTTTCTTAGTAAATCCGGGAAGACCCTGTCATAATAAGCCAGCTCAGACACAGTCAGCTTCTGCCATTATTTCTTGGGTGTACATTTTGCTGGCAGAATCTGACTGCGTCTGACAGTATGATACGTCCTGAATGATACAAAAATTAATCCAACGAGTTTTTGATAATAATAATGATGATGAGAATTCATTCTAACAATGGCACAAAATAGATTTAGTGAACAGTGTTAGATACCAACTTACCAGTGGTAAAAATATGATATTCTTACTCCCAAAAACAAGATACACACTAAAAAGGGCACACAATGGCACACAGAGTTGAAAATCCGTCACTATATCATCATATCACGCTTCGGCGGAGTTGATATTCCAGTATCAAATAGACAAAATTAATATCCTTTCCGATCTGTACTGATCACCGACCATAGATTTACTACACTAACTAGATCGCGGGCCCTACCGCAGCGAAGTGAAGCCACCGTGGTGCATGGCAGCCATTTTCTTAAGACTTCGCACGCTCAGCGGCGAAGAGGTGCAGCTAGTAATCGGCCTACCGCGAACACTTGCTTTATTATGTCAGATCAACGTTCCCACCTTCCTGTCCCATCTCACTCTTTCATAAAATATAACAAAATGCAAAACGTTAAGAAATCGGGGTGGGCCGGGGATGTGAAAGAAGTCTAGAATCAGCGTCTTGATGATGAATTCTTTTTTTTGTGTGTGAATAATTAAAGAAAAAAAAACCCAACTAAACCGCTGTCAATAACAGCTTGACGGACATTTTTGATTCATTCATATAATTCATCATTATCCATCACTGACAAAATAAGCCCACTTTCAACTACCCTATCGTGCCCACCCTCCGATTTAAACGCCATGGTAGCCTTTGTACCTAGATCTAAACCTTGAAAATAGCACCAGCTTTTTAAAATGTGTGTGGCTCTAACAAAATAAGTCACATGGTGAAAATTTTCATTTTTGTGATAAATGCATGTATCCTTGTGCACTGGTATTTGGTGTGCATTTTAAAACATAATTTGGGTTTAATAGGCCTATTCTCTGATTTTATATGATTTTTTGAAATTCGGGGGGGGGGGTGTAACAGACTGGCAAGGTATAACTAGCGTGGGAAGATAGTTAACGGCGGGGAGACAGAGTTATTGTAGGCCAGAGGGGGAAAGTATGGGATGCAACTGAAGCGCTTTGACACCCGAAAAGGGTAGTGTTTACCTGACCGCCGTACTTGACGATCAGATCACCTGGGAATTGCTTGGGGGGGTAGAGATGCTTCAATAGTATTTGACGTGGAGTCGACGGGGGTGGCTATTAGGATAACTAATGTACACTCGGTGAGCGTCTTGGGACGCTACCCGACTGGGTATAAATCCCCGAACGCTCCTTCCAACTTCAGACCGCTGAGAGCACTCACCAGCTTCGTGCCGAAGAGGAGACCACAACTGCAACTGTAACTTTGTACTAGTCTTGTGAGTGGGGAAGGTCAGGGAACCCACAAACATCCTTTGTCAGAGCGTGGTATCTTTGGTATCTTGTCGGCATTTGAGCTGTTGCTGAGTGGTAAGTTAATTGTACGATGTATGTGTATTTTACTTAATGTTCATAATTGTAGAACCTAAATCTAGGGGGTTTACTTTGGTATAACTACTGCCTCTGAGCGAGTCACGGAAACGCCGTTATATATATGTTACGAAACCTTATAGGATGGGGTCTGTTAGAGAGAGCGTTATTCTTCGTGGGGAACGTGTAAATATCATTAAAACTGTATTGATCGTTTATTCTATTGCCTATATGGGAGCCTATGGAGTATGGGAACTGCAGCCTGACTTATAACAGTGTCAGCGGTTAAAAGTGTTAATGATGAATATCCGTCATGGAGTAAGTATGGAAGTCATGCCTTCCAGCAGTAGATTAGGAAGTTGCGATTGTTTTTCTACAGAGGAGGAAGAACAACACCTTCTTGGCTTCTCAACTTCTTGTCCTTTGATTAACGACATCGTGGCGTCTTGGCTTCCCGACCTATTGGTACCTGCCGATACCTGTTGATCTAACTGCGCAGTCAAGCCAGAGTAGAGAGGAAGAACCAGTGCCCAGATAGCGCCGTACACCCCTAAAGGAGAGGTTTCCTTAAGCTGAATGTACCCGTGTGTTTTATAAAATGTGCTAGAAATTGAATATTACGAAGCCTTTTAATTATCATGTACTGATTTGCATCAACTTCATTCAATCGAAATTCACATGAAATTGTATGACCTATGTTCCTATTATTATTGAATGAATTAATAATTATTGTATATAAGCAATACAGATATCGTTTGTTATAACTTATAGAAGAGAGGTAGTCGATTATTTAGTGTGTTTGTGCCGTGCCCATCACGGCTGGTGTCAGAAGAAAGTTAGTGAGAGAAAGTGGAAACATCACAATGGTGTCAGAAGTGGGATCCTGCTGGTAAATAACATTTAATTTTGATCTGGGTCGTGTCAAGGGGCTATTGTGTGATTGTGCGGACAGTTCATCTGCCCTGAGGCGAGTGAGAGAGACTGACATTTACTACCTGCGACATGCTCTGATTTTACCCGTGCATTGACTGTTCAATTTTATCTTTTGTCACAGAGAAAATTGTTGTTTGCTATTGCAGGAATATTGTTGTTAACTTCACAGTTACGATCCACGCTTTATTGTTAGCTTTGTTACAGGTCAATTGCTGATGGACTATCTGGGCGCACTAAAGCTTGCCAGACAAGAAGGCATTAGTGATGAGGAATTCAAAATTAGGTGGGAAGAAGAGAAAGCCCAAAACCGAGAACAAAGGGCGATCGAACGAGAAGAAAAGGAGAAGGAAAGACAATTTGAAAGGGAGAGAATGGAATACGAACGGGAACTAGCCAAAAACGGATGTCACAATGGTAAAGGGAATGGAAAATCTGCTGCCCCGAAGGTACCCAAAATTGCCATTTTTGATGACTCGCGCGAGGATCTCGACTCGTATTTGAAAAGATTTGAAAGACTCGCGCAGGCAAACGGTTGGGAAGAAGACACCTGGGCAGACATGTTAGGGGCATTGTTAACTGGCAGGGCGTTAGATGTTTATTCCGGTCTCAGCGATGAAGACAGTAGGGATTACGAGAAGGTAAAGAAGGTGTTGTTCAAGAAGTATCATCTCACGGCAGAGGGTTATAGGCATAAGTTTAGGGAGAGTCGTCTAGATAAGGACGAAACTTATACGCAGCTGTCCGTGAGATTGCAGAGATATTTTGAGAGGTGGGTAGACCTCTCAGAGGCAGAGAGAACTATGGAAGGGATTACGGATCTGTTAGTCAGGGAGCAGATGTTGAAGATTGTCGACTGTAATCTTTCCATATATTTGAAAGAGAGAGACCCTAAGTCCGTGCATGAGTTAGTTGAGATGGCGGACTTGTATAGTGAGGCTCATCAGTCGAAGCGAGGGCTGGAGCAACAGCAGAAGTCAGGTAAGAGGGTTGAGGAGAGCAGAAGTAAGGGTTTAGGAGTGAGTAAACCGGTATGCTTCAACTGTGGCTCTCCCAATCACCTGAGTAGGCAGTGTGACAAGGGCAGGAGGAAGAAGGGTGCTGCTGCCACTGTCGAGGACAACCGAGGTAAGTCCCAGCGTGAGAGTGGGCGTGGTTGTTTTGTGTGTGGGTCACTTCTCCATATTGCGAGATTCTGTAGGAAGAGACAGAAAGAGACGACCGCAGTCGTACTAACCAGCGATCAGGAAGCCGATGACAGTCAGTGTGAGTCATCGGGCAGGGCAAATACTCAACCAGGGGCCGAGCAGAGTGTTGGGCCACAGACCTTCATTTCTTGGGAGACGGAAGGTAAGAGTATTGAGTTAGAAGGTTCGACAGAACATGAGCCCGGAGACGATGTTCCGGAGAATGATTTATCCGCTCCATTTTTGGAGAAGGGGAGGATAGGGGATAAAGAGATTACTATCCTTCGTGACACGGGATGCACGTGTGCGATTATAAAAAGGGACAAACTGCCTCCTAACAGCTTAACTGGGAAGAACAGGAGTTATGTCCTGATGGACGGGACGAGAAGGTCTGCTCCTGTCGCGGAAATGTGGGTAGAAACCCCATTTTATACTGGGCTTCTCGAAGCGCTAGTAGTGGAAGACCCAGTGGCCGATTTGATTATAGGAAACATAAAGGGGGCGTCTCTTGAGAAGATAAGTGTGGTACTCACGCGATCTCGCAAGGTGGAGATTGACAAGGAAGAGCATGAGTGTGAGAATGCGAGTGCGAAAGTGAGTCAGACCACAGATAATGAGGAGGCCAAGGGCAACTCAACGGAGAAGGTAAGGGTAGGGGCCAAGATAGGGGAACTCACACCAGGTGAGATAGCCCAGGCCCAGAGAGAGGACGAAACTTTGAGAGTTTTAAGGGAGAGAGCCACGTTGGAGCAATCGGCTGAGGTAGGTACTCACATAAAGGAGAGTAAGGGAATTTACTATCGGGTAAAGAAGGCCGGGGCTGGACGTGCTGATGTGGAGCAGTTGTTGGTACCTAAGCAGTACCGAAGTGAGCTGATGAAGATAGCTCACGAAGAATCTTCGGGGGACACTTAGGAATTTCGCGCACACAGGACAGAATAATGCAGTCGTTCTTTTGGCCAGGGATAGGTGCGGACGTAGGTGGTTTCTGTCGATCGTGTGACGCGTGTCAAAGGACATCCAATAAAGGTAGGGTGACAAAGGTACCCCTTGTGCCGACACCCCTGATCGACACGCCCTTTTCGCGCGTCGCCATAGATTTGGTTGCTTCACGTCCGCTTACGGAACATGGGAGATCGCGTTATATTCTGACGCTAGTAGATTATGCCACGCGTTTCCCGGATGCCGTAGCCTGAAGGGGGATATCAGCTGAGCAGGTCAGTGAAGCGTTAATGGAAATATTTTCTCGGTTAGGCATACCAAAGGAAATAGTTTCGGATAGGGGATCACAGTTTACCGGTGAGCTGATGAGAGAGGTCAGTGCACTTCTCAAGACCAAACAGATATTCTGCTCGCCCTACCACGCGATGGCCAATGGTCTGTGTGAAAGATTTAACGGAGTGCTGAAGAATATGCTTCGCCGAGTAGCTCATGACAGACCCAAGGACTGGGACAGAATGTTGTGTCCACTGCTGTTCGCGTACCGCGAGACCCCACAGGCCAGTACAGGTTTTTCGCCGTTTGAACTAGTATTCGGTCACCCTGTGAGAGGACCACTTGCAATACTGAAGAATCTGTGGACTGGGGAAGCGGAGTCAGAAACGAGGTCATCGTACGAATACGTGGTAGATATGAGGGAACGATTGGAGGATGCCATGAAAGTCGTAGCCGAGAACAGCAGCGTCGAAAAACACAGGCAGGAGAAATACTACGATAGGGGGGCCAAACAGAGGAAATTCCAAGTGGGCGATTCCGTCCTCATACTTCTCCCAAGTGACGGATCGAAACTACAGATGACTTGGAAAGGGCCTTACAAAGTAGAAGAGCAGAGAGGGTCAGTGAACTACATAGTGAACGTCAAGGGGAAGAGACGATTGTATCACGCGAATATGCTGAAGAAGTATATTGAGAGGGAAGACGAACAGGAAAACACAGAGACAATAGCTGCAGCTATAATTGACGAGACCGATGAAGGAGAGGAAGCGACTTCGATGCCTCTAGAGACAGTCATGCCTAGGCTAGAACAGACCGAAACCTACAGGGATGTAAGTTAGGGGACACGCTAGATCAGGACCAGAGAGAACAGATGCAAGAGCTCATGGAAGAATATAAAGATATATTTACGGATGTACCGGGGCTCACTAACCTGATCAAGCACAAAATCCCATTGCTAGATCAAAAACCTGTGAAGGTAAGACCCTACCAACTAGCGTACTCAACTAGAGAAGCTGTCAATGCTGAGGTAGGCAAGATGCTTGCGGCCAGAATCATCGAACCGTCCGAGTCCCCGTACAGTAGTCCAATTGTATTAGTTAAGAAGCCCGATGGTCATCATCGTTTCTGCAACGACTACAGGCGGCTAAATGTTGTGACTGCCGATGACGCCGAACCGACGCCTGAGGTAGAAGCCATTATTTTCAATCTAGCGGAGGCAAAATATTTCACCAAGCTGGACTTGACAAAGGGCTTTTATCAAGTTCCGATGGCCGAGGAAGATAAACACTTGACTGCGTTCGCCACACCGTTTGGGCTATACCAGTACAGGGTCATGCCGTTCGGGTTGAAGGGATTGTCACAAATCCAAGACTGGGAGATGTAATAAGTATGACAGGACAACAATCACGAACAAACAAGTTTAACACTTAACAAAACAACCCATCAGACTCACACATTTATTAACCATAATTATACATATAATAGCGCAATTACATACATTATATTATTGAAATGAACTGCCGTACAACGGCCTTACTCTCACACACACTCTCCCTCGGATCCACAATCCGGTAGTTACTCCTAAAGGCACTTCGGCCTCAGCCTCTCCCCTCAGGGTCTTAATAGCACATTAATAATTTACTGGCACCGCAGTCTCTCAATATCCCCTCCCTATTGTCATACACCTTAGCACTCCCCTAGCACCTCAGCAGGGCAATAACACATTATTATTTCCATAGCCATCAACATGGCAACAACATAGTATCAGTTCACTAGCCTATCAACATGGCAACAATATAGTATCTCATTCACTCTCATATCTACGTCCCTGTCCGTGGCCTGACTGCCACGACTTTATGTGCCTCTACTGTCCTGCCCCGACAGTCTCACTTCTGGCCTATGTGCGGCCTCCGGCCCTATGCTGGCCTATCACTTGTGCTCATCGAGGTGGCTCTTCGGCCCGTCCCCGACACCTACAAGAATAACATTACATTGGTATAATACCCTACCATTTCTATTCACTCCACCTCTCCTTACAATCCATGAAGCGTACACACACTAGTTCACCTTTCACTCCCCTCACATCTTACGGTAACACACCTCCATCGGAGTACACACTACTCACTCGCGCTACAAATCCATGAACTCACTTTCATCTATCGCTCATGGCGCACATTGCTATATCCAATATCAAGGACTTCCACATTCCTCACCTATACTTATTTACATCATGGTAATAGACGAATATAATATAATACATCAATCATAATAATCAATCAACGTTCTACATACCAGTCATTACTGGAACAACACTCATCCGTCTCCCGACTGCTTTCACTTATGTCCGCCCGCTGGGCTCTTATTCACAGGTCCGCTCCGTCGGACCTTCTAACTTGCAGTGATAGTTATACAGCGCTTTCGCCTCCTTCAGACTTCCACACCACTCATACACGCACGCTTTTCCCACTTGTCTGCATGAGTTATTTTTACTCTTCCCCTTTCACGTCTTTTCCTATCCGTCTGTCGTGAGCTCTTCTTATTCTACACCCGCTCTGTAGCAATCCCCTTAATTGCACTCACTCCACTCGTGACATCATCCCCCACCCCAAAAAAATTAATGCAATTAATTTCAAATCGCATCAAGATGACTGTCAACGAGTGAGCGTGAGCAATACGTACACTAAAAAAAATGACCTAGCAGTTCCCCTAGTATATAAAGTACCGGAATCGGGGGAAAACATGGGGATCAATATGGTCTGCAATATGCATATATGTGTCACATCATCAATAGCTAACTAAACACAATACCTAATACAGAATCAAAAGCCAATCAACCTATCAACCATTCTTCATATCATATTTATAATGTCAATATTTTAAAGTCGACTCATTCACACAGATCCTGTCAATGTTCCTGTCCTCCGATGTATAAGCTCCTGAAATCTTCCCCTAGGCTCGACTAAGGTAGTCGGCGATATGATTGCTGGTTCCTGGAATTGGTTGAATAACGAAGGTGTACGGCTGTAAAGCCAATGCCCATCTAGACAAGCGTGGGCTGGACGAACGATTCTTCGACAAAAATGTCAGTGGCTTGTGGTCTGTCTGGATACAAAATTCTCGTCCCATGAGATAACGTCCTAGTTTCTGGACGGACCAGACAATGGCAAGACACTCACGCTCTATCACAGAATACTTTCTTTCTCTCTGCAATAACTTCCTACTGACATAACATACAGGATGGAGACATTCGTTCTTCTCCTGTAGAAGACAAGCGCCGACACCAGAGTCCGACGCATCCGTTCTGAGGATAAAATTAGATCAAAAATCGGGTAATATCAGAATGGGTGACGATGATAACGCTGTCACCAAATTATCAAATGCTGTCTGACATTCAGACGTCCACTGGACCTTATCGGGTTGTCCCTTCTTAGTAAGGTCAGTAAGAGAAGATGACAAGGAGGAAAAATTTGGAATGAACTTTCTGTAATAATTTAAAATTCCCACTAAGCTTCTGACTTGTTTCTTTGTTTTAGGGATTTGCAACCCTACTAACTTGTCAATTTTTGTTACTTCAGGTCTCTGAACACCTCTACCCACAATATGTCCTAAGAATACTATCTCTGGACATGCCAAATCCATCTTTGCGGGTTTAGCAGTTAACCCAAAATGACGTAATCGTTGAAAAATTACTGTTAGTGTCTGAATATGATCAGACCATGTCGACGTATGGCATGCTATATCGTCAAAGAATGACACGACATTAGGTATGTCCTTCAACACTAGTCTCATTAATCGTGCAAACGTCGCTGGCGCGTTTACCAACCCAAATGGCATGACCTTAAATTGGAATAATCCAATGGGCGTTTGGAACGCCGTGTATTGTTTAGACTCCTCAGTAAGCGGAATTTCCCAATACCCTTTCGTCAAATCTATCTTGGAAAACCACGTGGACCCGGCCAATGAAGCTATTAATTCCTCCTGAAACGGGATAGGCTCCCTATCGCCTACCGTAATAGTGTTCAATCTTCGAAAATCAATACAGAACCGCACCGATCCATCAAGTTTTTTCACGAGGACGATGGGTGATGAATACGGCGATGTTGATGGTTCTATCACATCTAACTTCAACATTGACTCAACTTCCTTTATGACTCTATCTCTCGAAGAAAACGGCAACGGATACGGTCTAAGAAATACTGGCTTATCCGAAGTCAACTTTATTTGGTGCTGGATCACCGTAGTGCGACCCGGCAAATCCGTAATAACATCCGGAAATGACGCTAACAGGGTCTCAAGTTCCCTACTCCTTGAACTGGCAAGGTCAGGGTTAATGTTAACGTCCCTGTAACCTTGTGTCGGAGTTAACTCCGGCAATTGAATTTGCAACTCTTCCTGCGCCTCGGTGTCGCTTACGTCACAGTCCGACTGGTCTACGACCCCCGTACAAGCAATAGAGAAGACAGTCTCCTCTGGTCTTGTCTGTGCACACAGATACTGCGGTCTCTCATAAAATCTCTGTAGCATATTAACATGGAAAACCTTACTCGTTCCATCAATGTGGATAGCGTAATCTACCTTTGAAACAACTCGCTCAATAACATAAGGGCCTTTCCATGTCATCAATAACTTATTATGGTCCGTAGGTAACAACAACAGAACCTTGTCTCCTGGCTTAAAAATTCTCAGTTTGGACCCTCTATCTTTATAGTCTTTTGCTCTTTTCGAAGCGATACTAGACGCTTCTTCTGCTATAGTGCGCGCTGCAGATAGTCTTTCTCTTAAATCAACAAGGTACTGAAACCTTTTTAAACGGTTCCGAAACCGTGGGGATCTTTTGACGAGGAGCCTGGGGTGAACGACCCTCATGCATCGTCTTTTGGCACGCACTGCACGTCTTACAATATAAACGTACATCTCTGTATACTGACGGCCAATAAAAATCTTTCAGAATTCTCTGCTTGATTCTAGCACTTCCCATATGATCCGCTAATGGAACATCATGGGCCAGACGCAATACTGTAGCAATTAACGACCGTGGCACGACGACCTGCTTTTGAACGGAAGCCACTGTGACGTACATACGGAACAGAATGCCCCCCTGGACAAAAAAGGAAGATGACCCGTTCTTATATCTCCTCGTTTTCTCGGTTCGCGCTTCCCCAAAACATGGGTTTAATGATGGGTCCTCCCTTTGTAATCTCGCCAAGCGCTCTGGCGTGATATCTAGGTTGACCGCTGGCGTGGCCAAAGGTCTAATCTGATCTTTATCAGCTCCCCGTCGACGTGTTTCGACCGCGGCGCAAAAGTCAATACCTTTTGATTGCGACCATGCTTGCACGTTCTCATCGGAAGGGGAACCCACCCGTGATACATTCCCAATGATGAGCTGGGCGCCTGGAAAACAACCAACGACTGCTTCGACTTCCCCGCTAAGGAAAGGTGTATCTATGATTATTCTTGCCATGGGTAATTTCTCAATGGCCCCCGAAAATTGGATGCACGGGACAGTCTCACCTGTAAGCTGTGAATCCCGAATGCAGTCCCTATGCACTCCCACAACGGTAGATCCTGTATCTCGTAAAACCGAGACCGGTTCGTCCCCAACAAACCCCGGATAAACCCTAAGACCACCTCCTGTATGACATGAATTTATAACGGGGATCTTTCTCCCACAAGGTAAAACACCGGAAGATAATAACTTCTCACAACTGGGACACTTAGAATACTGTCCGCCTCCGTTGTCCGATGTAACACACGCAGCCGCATGATGAAATTTATTTGGGGAACATGGACTGGAGCTACTGTCCACGTTCGCCGCTATCCTACCTGCAGGGCAGTTCACGCTGATGTGATCTGCTCTTCCGCAGTTCCAACACTTCGCGGCCCTACACTCGCGCGAAAAGTGACCCACGCGTCCGCAAGTCCAACACTCCGCTCCCTGTGCTGCCCTAGGCCTGGGTCCCCGTGACCCATCGCGACCGGAACTAAAGTCCCTATGCCGTCGGTCATCGGCAAAGGTCACAACTCGCCCCCGGCCATTTCCGCGACCTAACCCTCCTGCTCGGTCAAACTTACCGGATCCATATGCCGGTGATTGGTGATAGCCCCTACGCTGCCCCTGGGCTTGCCCGCTATAGGCACCACGCTGACGCGACCTGTCCCTAAGTCCTGCCGGCGACCCCTCGACAACGGCGACGTACCCAGCATCTTGGACGTACGCCCTGGCGACTGGTTTGGACGGATGCGCCGTACGGTATGCCTCCGCCAACTTAGACGCCTCCTGCACCGTCGCGGGTTCGTTCTCTTTCAGGAAAGCCACCAGATCTTTGTGGCACGACGCGTACAGCTGGTCACGGATCATTAGGTCTTTTAGTTTAGCGAAATCCGTGCCCACATGCGCCAAGTCTACCCAGTTCGCGAAATACTCCGTTAGTCTCGCGACGAAGGCAGCAAAGTCCTCCCTGGTATCTGCACGTGCCCGCCTAAACTGCTCCCGGAAATATTCCTCGGTACGCGCAAATCGGCGAAGCAGCAAAGCCTTCAGCTTATCGTAATCTTGCACGTCTTCGCGCTGTAGCTCTTTAAAGTAGGTTAACGCTCGTCCCTGCAATAGCGATGCCAGGTACGTGGCCCATAATTCCTTATTTTCCCCCCATTGCAATTGTGCGTTCAGTTCGAACCTGTAAAGGAAGGCGTCTATGTCGTCCTTCCGGTCGTCGAACGTAGGGAGCTTAATCCTAACGCCACCTTTATTGTGTACCTGCCGCTCAGCCGTTTCCGCTGGCGTATTCTTCTTGAGTTCTAACTCCGCAATCTTTACTTGCGCCTCTATCTCCTTTAACTTAAACTCTCTTTCCTGTTGCTTATCCTCCCTTTCCTGTTCCTTATCCTTAGCCTCTCTTTCCTGCTCCTGAGCCTTAGCCTCTTTTTCTCGCTCTCTATCCTTAGCACGCTCATCGCGCAAATCCGCCTGCTGTTCTTTGATCCAGCCGCGTAGCTCCTCTCCCTCCAGGCCAAGTTCCTTACCCAACTTCATTAGTTGTTGGAGTTCCGCCATTTCACAGATTTATGGTTATGGTATCTATTATAAGACGACCAACCTGTCGGTATGATCAGTAACGATACGACCAGAGACCTGAGATCACACCAGATATAACAATACCCACTTCAGAATACAATTCAGAAATTTACCTTTACAGCAAAACTAATTCTATATCTATAAAATGTATGCACTATTAATTATAAAAGAAAATAGAAACGACAAGAATGAAGAAATATAGTAGAAGGACCACAAGTACGTCAAGGGCAACGAACCAGACTAGGACAAAGACGTAAAAAAGAAAATATAATGGAAAAAAGAATGCAACCTAACTACGCCGATTACACAACACGGTACGAACAAGAACAGAGTCTGAAAAAAAGGAACGTATCTACAGATAGGGAGGAGAAGGACAAGAGAAACGTCTTCCTAAAACAACGAGGAAGATAGAACGCTACAATCTAAACAAAAATACAGGTCCCTATAGAACTGTTCACTGTGATGAACGAAGTTCCAAATTTAGCCCACCTCCCGAAGAGGACAAACTACGCTCACCACAGCAAACCCGCGCCACCGCCCGTACAACCTATAACGACAACAACAACAGCAAAAACAGGGAAAAAGACAGATTAAAGGAACAGCCCACAATCCAGGGCACAAAATTTTCACTTAACTTTTCTGACTATAACCTCTCCCCTTGTCTCGGAGCTCTGGCTGCTTGTCTCCCCAGGCTGCACGCACACACTCTGGAAAGTTTAAATACACATTAATACCTATTCATAGCAATACATGCATCAATACATATTATTATTCATAAACATACATAAATCATATCCTCATGAAAATTCCATTCATCCCACGAACAAAGACAACAGCATGAATTCCTAGCACAACAGAAAAACAACTAGATATAACGAATACACAATGTCAAAATGACCACAGGTAAACAGGACGAGCCCCCAGTGTCACAACGGACGAGCCCCCAGTGTCACAAATCCCAGACTGGGAGATGTAATAAGTATGACAGGACAACAATCACGAACAAACAAGTTTAACACTTAACAAAACAACCCATCAGACTCACACATTTATTAACCATAATTATACATATAATAGCGCAATTACATACATTATATTATTGAAATGAACTGCCGTACAACGGCCTTACTCTCACACACACTCTCCCTCGGATCCACAATCCGGTAGTTACTCCTAAAGGCACTTCGGCCTCAGCCTCTCCCCTCAGGGTCTTAATAGCACATTAATAATTTACTGGCACCGCAGTCTCTCAATATCCCCTCCCTATTGTCATACACCTTAGCACTCCCCTAGCACCTCAGCAGGGCAATAACACATTATTATTTCCATAGCCATCAACATGGCAACAACATAGTATCAGTTCACTAGCCTATCAACATGGCAACAATATAGTATCTCATTCACTCTCATATCTACGTCCCTGTCCGTGGCCTGACTGCCACGACTTTATGTGCCTCTACTGTCCTGCCCCGACAGTCTCACTTCTGGCCTATGTGCGGCCTCCGGCCCTATGCTGGCCTATCACTTGTGCTCATCGAGGTGGCTCTTCGGCCCGTCCCCGACACCTACAAGAATAACATTACATTGGTATAATACCCTACCATTTCTATTCACTCCACCTCTCCTTACAATCCATGAAGCGTACACACACTAGTTCACCTTTCACTCCCCTCACATCTTACGGTAACACACCTCCATCGGAGTACACACTACTCACTCGCGCTACAAATCCATGAACTCACTTTCATCTATCGCTCATGGCGCACATTGCTATATCCAATATCAAGGACTTCCACATTCCTCACCTATACTTATTTACATCATGGTAATAGACGAATATAATATAATACATCAATCATAATAATCAATCAACGTTCTACATACCAGTCATTACTGGAACAACACTCATCCGTCTCCCGACTGCTTTCACTTATGTCCGCCCGCTGGGCTCTTATTCACAGGTCCGCTCCGTCGGACCTTCTAACTTGCAGTGATAGTTATACAGCGCTTTCGCCTCCTTCAGACTTCCACACCACTCATACACGCACGCTTTTCCCACTTGTCTGCATGAGTTATTTTTACTCTTCCCCTTTCACGTCTTTTCCTATCCGTCTGTCGTGAGCTCTTCTTATTCTACACCCGCTCTGTAGCAATCCCCTTAATTGCACTCACTCCACTCGTGACAGGGATCCCCCGCCACATTTAACAGGCTCGTGAGGAAAGTATTAAAAGATGCTGGCGAAGGGGTAGATGCATTTGTAGACGACTGTCTTATACACAGTGCAAATTGGCCTGACCACTTGGAACGTTGTCGGAATGTTTTCGAGCGACTGAGACGGGCAAATTTAAAAGCTAGACCTACCAAGACGCTAATAGGGATGACAGAAGTCGAGTACTTAGGCCATAAGCTGGGACAGGGGACTGTAAGACCGCAGGAGAGTAAGGTGCGAGCCATTGTCGACTGTGACCGACCGACGACCAAGACACAAGTGAGGAGTTTCCTGGGGCTAACGGGGTACTATCGGAAGTTTGTACCAAATTACAGTGCAATCTCGGCGCCGTTGTCAGACCTCACAAAGAAGTCCCAGGGCACAAAGTTCGCGTGGGGACACGCGCAGGAGAACGCGTTCAATGCCCTAAAAATTTGTTTGAGTTCCGAGCCGATACTACGGATGCCAGACTGGAACAAGGAACTGATTCTCCAGACAGACCCATCTAACCTTGGAGTGAGTGGCTGCCTACTTCAAGAAGACGAGGGTACGAAGTATCCAGTTGTATATGTTAGCAGAAAGTTGAAACCTGCGGAGAAGAACTACTCAACAATTGAAAAGGAATGCCTGGCCATAGTTTCGCCGTTAGTAAGTTGCAGGCGTATCTGTATGGGAGAAACTTCGTGTTAGAGACGGACCACCGACCTCTAACTTGGATGCGAACTAAAGACCAGAAGAACGCGAGGGTAACTAGATGGAACCTGGCGCTGCAACCATGTAACTTTCGAGTCAGCAATATCAGGGGGCGAGACGCTCTATGGGCCGACACTCTATCTAGATTACCAGTAGATTAATAATTTTATTAGCCGGTTTTGCCAGGGAAAATCGACTTAAGTGGGGGCGATTGTAACAGACTGGCAAGGTATAACTAGCGTGGGAAGATAGTTAACGGCGGGGAGACAGAGTTATTGTAGGCCAGAGGGGGAAAGTATGGGATGCAACTGAAGCGCTTTGACACCCGAAAAGGGTAGTGTTTACCTGACCGCCGTACTTGACGATCAGATCACCTGGGAATTGCTTGGGGGGTAGAGATGCTTCAATAGTATTTGACGTGGAGTCGACGGGGGTGGCTATTAGGATAACTAATGTACACTCGGTGAGCGTCTTGGGACGCTACCCGACTGGGTATAAATCCCCGAACGCTCCTTCCAACTTCAGACCGCTGAGAGCACTCACCAGCTTCGTGCCGAAGAGGAGACCACAACTGCAACTGTAACTTTGTACTAGTCTTGTGAGTGGGGAAGGTCAGGGAACCCACAAACATCCTTTGTCAGAGCGTGGTATCTTTGGTATCTTGTCGGCATTTGAGCTGTTGCTGAGTGGTAAGTTAATTGTACGATGTATGTGTATTTTACTTAATGTTCATAATTGTAGAACCTAAATCTAGGGGGTTTACTTTGGTATAACTACTGCCTCTGAGCGAGTCACGGAAACGCCGTTATATATATGTTACGAAACCTTATAGGATGGGGTCTGTTAGAGAGAGCGTTATTCTTCGTGGGGAACGTGTAGATATCATTAAAACTGTATTGATCGTTTATTCTATTGCCTATATGGGAGCCTATGGAGTATGGGAACTGCAGCCTGACTTATAACAGTGTCAGCGGTTAAAAGTGTTAATGATGAATATCCGTCATGGAGTAAGTATGGAAGTCATGCCTTCCAGCAGTAGATTAGGAAGTTGCGATTGTTTTTCTACAGAGGAGGAAGAACAACACCTTCTTGGCTTCTCAACTTCTTGTCATTTGATTAACGACATCGTGGCGTCTTGGCTTCCCGACCTATTGGTACCTGCCGATACCTGTTGATCTAACTGCGCAGTCAAGCCAGAGTAGAGAGGAAGAACCAGTGCCCAGATAGCGCCGTACACCCCTAAAGGAGAGGTTTCCTTAAGCTGAATGTACCCGTGTGTTTTATAAAATGTGCTAGAAATTGAATATTACGAAGCCTTTTAATTATCATGTACTGATTTGCATCAACTTCATTCCATCGAAATTCACATGAAATTGTATGACCTATGTTCCTATTATTATTGAATGAATTAATAATTATTGTATATATATAAGCAATACAGATATCGTTTGTTATAACTTATAGAAGAGAGATAGTCGATTATTTAGTGTGTTTGTGCCGTGCCCATCACGGCTGGTGTCAGAAGAAAGTTAGTGAGAGAAAGTGGAAACATCACAGGGGGTAGCAAAAGCAACTTTTGAGAAAATCACGTTTAAAGTTTTCTTTTGTTTTGACAGATGATACTTTTAGTATGAGATGCAAAATATATTTTATGTTTGTTTTTTTATGTATAGAATAACCATTTTTGTGGGTTTTAATGTTTGTTTCATGAAAAAATATAGTCAAAATTGGGCAAAAAGAAAAGGTTGTATGTTGCGAAGCCCCGCGTGAGAAATAAAACCCAAACAGTACAAAGCAAACTAAAGAGAAGACAGAAAATGCATAAATTTTCGGCTTTCGCCTTTGTCAAGTGAAAAAAAAAAAAAAAAACCAACAATAAAAGACTTCAACAGGAACGAAGACTTTGCTTATAGCCCTGCTGCGACCCCACAGTTTTTCTGTGGTTTTTATGATATTTCATGAAAAAATATAGTGTGGTTGATTTTCTGCGAATTTTTTTGTAAGGTGGGATATTTTCAATTACTCGCTAATATTATAATGAAACAAATTTGAAAAAGAGATGATTATGAAGTTTGAACTACAAAGGAAAACAGCCAAAGTTTATGTAGCACAACAACTGAACTAACAGAAAAAAGATAAGGGAAGTATGAAGGAGAACCAGATGATGGACAGAGTAAAACAAGTAATAATTTAACAATGACATGAACATTCAGGTAGGTTCATATCTATAATAATTTATTCTTCTCTTAAATAAATCAAGACAATAAAAATGCATTATGTATTAATATAATAAGGGATAATACACCACAGCAGATAAATGTCATAATTGTAAATATATAATTATACATTACCTAAAATATGTCATCAATTAATAAATGCATCATACAATGACTAGTATCATTTTAAAGTCTGGTCAAACCACAAAGTGGCCATACTTGTCTAATTTCAAAAGTTGGCGTAACACTAAATATTACGTAAGGAAATAGGCAATCAGAACAATGAAAGATAATAAATATAAAATATTGTATGCGTGTTCCTTTTAGAATTACAAGTTTCAGTGTTATATGTGTTTTGTTTACAGTTTTACAAAGTTTTGCAATAGCGCTCTTTTTCAAGTTTTCTTGCATGATACCTAAGAAAAAGTACAAGCAAAGAAACCCATGAGAATAAGCATGATAATGCATACCATTGAAACAATACAAATAGTGAAAAAGTAGTAATATCCAGTGAAGAAATCAAACAGAGCTGGAATGGTGACTGAATGATGATGAATCAGATGAGCTGCATTACTATCAGTCGAAACAAAACACCAGATGAACTATTACACATGTATTTTCTAAAGGACCTAATATTTTCTTTTCACCCATGAGAGATAGTTGTAAACAGTTTATTCCAATTCCAAATTACTTTTTGCCTCTCCCTTTGCTTTTCCATTTCCCTCTGGAGGCTTTTGCAGTTGGTTCCTTCCTCTGCTTTGCTTGTGATGGTCCAGCTTCTGCTACATCTGGTTCACCATTCCTCTCCTCCGACCTGCCTATCCTTGGCTGAGGATGGGATGGCTGAGGGGCCACCAAATCATTACACTTTTCAGAGACAAAGTCCCTTATTTCACCGACACTCTAGGGTGAGACTTGAGGGTCTAAGTACATCTGGTATGGCCGTCAAATCAAACGTATCACCTGAGAATAACATAAACTGAACTGGCTCTGAATCTATTACTCTTTACACAACATAATTTTCATTAAGGCTATCAAAACGAAAATGATGAAATTTAAAACCCTTGATTTTCTTGAAAACTTGTCCTAAAAGTATTGTCCAGTCATACATTGGCACAAAAATTTCTCCCCTTTCATTTCCACACAATTCAACAGTACTGCAGGCAGAAGACTCTTTGACAACTTTGGCGATATCTCCCAGACAGTTAACCTCGTTCACCTTGTGCCTCATCTTCACCAGCCCAAACAACCAATCACAGCTGAACTTTGCATGCCCTCATAATTATGTCTCAACAGTTCTCTCTGGCACGACCATGGCAATGACATCTTCTATAAATGTAACACCAAGTGCATCGTCTTCATCTAAACAAGAAGACAAAGAATAAAGAGAGAAGATAAAAATTACATCACATATCAAGAAAACATCACAAAAATGTAATGTTGCATCATTCAAATTTTGTGTTTCAATTTGTTGTTTACAAGAAGGCATTCACATCATCACTCTAATACCTTTCATGTATGCATCAACCTCTATCACCATGCAATAAAACAGAAAAAAAAAAAAAAAAAACATTTAGACCTCTCGGAAGCAAAACTGTGTCTGAGTAAAAAAGTTTTTCATACAAAACAATCACTAAACTGTCTTCAAATTAAAACATTTTGGTGATTCGTTTCCATATTCTGGTGAACGCGCCTCATAAAAATTATTGACAATAATTTTGCATTTCAAGACCAAGAAACCCTGCCCCCCCCCCCCCATCTGCGAATAAGATCAGGATCTTATAATTCGCAGACGTCTGCGAATAAGCACTTCGTTGTGGAAAAACTCCCTTGCGTCCTTCCAGCAAGATAATATATGAAAAAGTCCTATTTTGTAAATTTATCCCCATAAGAGTACCTGTTCTGGGCCCTACACATCATATTTGATCCTTATTATTTACATCCCTTTCTCCTCTTCCTTGGCACTGTGTTGGCCTCCAATCAGTACCAGGCAATTTTTCCCAGGCCAGGGGGAGGGGAGGCTAATGCAGCTTATCAACCATGTAAAAGCATAAAAACAAACCGTTTGATCTAGACTTAGGCCTAGTTAAATTATTATGCTGCCTGTGTGGTATGACCTGTCGGCATTCCCCGTGACACCCACCTACCGATACCATTGAATCGAAAGTGCTTGGCAAGGCGGTAGATCTCGTCTACTTAGTAGTAAACTAGTAGCCTAGGCCACACAGATGACTGGTGACTTGCCAGCTAAATGAACTGTATCAATACTTCTGCACGGTGCTATTTCTAGAAACTGCCATTCCAATTAGACTAGATCTAAAACATTAAATGATACCTGGTGAATGATCTTGACTAGATCTAGCGAGACTGCTAGCCTGATAGCAGACCGAGCTTTCGCCCTTTCGTATTTTCACAGTGATTCAGCCTGCAATTACTGATTATCTCTGAAAAAAAAATTCATTAACATTAAGTAATACTCACCTTTCAATGAAAAAGAAAGGTCCAAGCTCAGATTCTTTCTTGTGAGACTTACAAAGGACAAACAGCAGAAAACGAAAGTAGCGGATCGATGACTCAGACTGTTTACAACACGTCTTATCAAAATGGCGGATCACTCTCTAGGGGTGCTTCACTTTTCGCTGGCTCAACCAATGGGAAGCCGCGATCTAGTTAGTGTAGTAAATCTATGTCACCGACAGACTGGCGCCTACCATCTCAACTTTAGATTAATGCTCATTCCCAATACAGGTGGAATAGAGGATAAAATGATTTTGTGCTGTGAAATTCATTCACATTAATTCTTTGTCCTTGGTAATCCTGGTTTAAATTTTGTGAAAACTTCATCTGATATAAGAAAGAGTTGCAATTTGAAGCAAGTTTCCTAACGCAGCCCTGACAGCAAAAATGATGAAAGGAAAATAAGTTGGTTGAGTTCCATCAACGTCATGCTTGACAAAATACACGCATAATTAACGATTGCAGCCAGCAAGTGGGAGAGATTTGGTGAGCCCGTACATACGATATGCTGCCATGTCAACTTCCAACAAAGCTCGGTCAATATCAACTCACCCTGGGTCCCAAATCTTCCGATCCCGGTGCCAGAAATCCTTCTCAGAATAATAATTTCGAATACTAATGACGCAATAAGTAGACAGACAAGACCACACTGACCTAGCTATGGACGAGTGGAATTTATGTGGGCAGGTATTTAGCCACCACACTGCATGCTCGCATCGCTCTCAACCAGTGCGCGGTTTCACATCTGGGAGATGAAGATGGGGGAAGGGGGTGAACACAGAACGAGCGAGAGTGACAGAAATCAAGTAACTACGCAGAGAGCCAGACTTGAAACAGATCGGAGAACCAGAGGAAAAAAAGACATGTATTCGACAGCAGGTGGGAGTACACAAATCCTGACGGTTGAGCTGCCTGGTTCTGAGCAAAAAAAACAAAAAAACGTCTACACAAAATAAACTCGTGTATCCAGATCTTTCAACCTCTACTGCAGAAGCGCAAAATATCTCACCTCCCAAATCGGGATGTTGGGATGCGGCGGGAACTTTTCATTTCTCACCTCCCAAATCGGGATGCGGCGGGAACTTTTCATTTCTTGTAAGCGGTGTTCCCAAAGTTTTGTTCTGTTTACTAGATGAATAGTATGGATTATCCGTAATTTGTGTGTGTACTTTTATGGCGGAAAGTGGTGTTCGTTTTTGTCTTGGAATTATCGTAAATACATGTATTTGTCTTCATTTATTTTGAGCACAGTTGAAAGATGCGACCAAATAGCATTACCACGACGACTTCAGATTTTTGGTTTTCTTATCACAGATTAAATCAGACCACAATGGACGATTTTTAACATACCGGTGCTTTTCGATTAAGGGACTGGTGCCAGACATGAAGTCAGATTTAAGAGTGAACGGAATGCTTTATGGCATGGCATATAGAGGTAGCTTTCAGAAACCCCCTGTTGGGGGCTAATAGTCCTGTTTTAACTAACTTCGATGGGTAGATATGGAGAAAGCCTTCGACCGCGTATGGAAGAATGGTCTCCTTCTTAAACTCCTGAAAGCGAAAGTGTCCAACCGGATGTACCAGTGGATAAAACAATACATCACCGACAGGAAAGCAAAAGTAAGGTTACAAGGTAAACAAAGTAGCACTGCACAACTGAAACATGGAGTCCCTCAGGGAGGAGTGATATCCCCCACACTCTTCAACCTCTTCATGAATGACATAAAAGAAATTCTAACTCCAAGAGTGAAAGCGGTAATGTATGCTGATGATCTGGCACTACTCTGTTCGGAGACAAGCCTTGGCACAGCTCAGATGCGTCTTCAGTCTACCCTAAACAACCTACAACAATGAACAACAACATGGAACATGAAGCTGAATGCCAAGAAAACAACTCACACAGTCTTTAGTCTCCCCACCAGAATGCAGGCACCTAAACTCAAAATCAACAACGAGCTTCTCATCAAAGATGACTCACCCTCATACCTCGGAGTCACATTTGACCAACGACTGACATGGAAAGCCCATCTGGAAAAGACCCAAACTAAAGCAATGCAGCGGATTGCGCTCCTAAAAAAGTTGGCAGGCACAGACTGGGGTGCAGCACAAAACATACTTAAGAAAACCTACACCGGATACATACGTCCGGTTCTGGAGTATGGTATCTCAGCATGGGGAGCAGCAGCAAAGAGCAATTTCCAGAGAGTGGAACGCATCCAAAACCAGAGCCTTCGAATTATCACCGGGGGAATGAAATCCACACCTATTGTAGAGATGGAGAGCATCACTGGTTTACAACCACTGGAGGACAGAAAAAATGGAAAACTAACCTCACAGCTAACAAAGTTTCAAAACCTTCGAAATCACCCTATGAATGATAGAGTAAAGAAACCAACAAAAAGCAGACTAAAAAGAACCAGCTTTATAAAATCAGCTAGACAACAGTTAATCAACCTTAAAATCCCACCCATAGATGAAGACGAGGACCTTACAGAGGTTGACTGCTGCCCTCCATGGGAAAGACAACACTTTCCGATAATCAAAGACACCATTTACGGCATCACCTCCAAGACCAATCAGTCCACGGCAGAGCTGCAATCACTCACACAGGAAATGCTGGACAGCTCCTATCCACAAAACAGCTGGATCCGGGTATTCACGGACGGGTCAGCACAAGAAGCCGCAAGAGATGGAGGAGGTGGTGTATATATCCAATGGACTAATGGGGAAGAATCAGAACTATCAGTACCCACAGGGAAATATTCTACCAACTACAGAGCTGAAACAGAAGCCATACTAGAAGCTGCGCTAAACTTACAAAACCGAGACATATACAACAAAAAAATAGTTATTCTCACAGATGCTAGGTCAGTCCTGCAGGCCCTTCAAAGTTCACATGATTATCATCAAAACAAACTCACCTCTGCCTTAGTGCAGTTATGCCACACAGCAAGCAACGTGGTTCTCCAGTGGATCCCTGGTCACTGTAACATCATCGGAAATGATAAGGCAGACACTCTGGCAAAAAATGGCGCAAACTTCCCCCAAGACAGAGAAAACATAACAGTCTCAGAAGCTAAAAGTCACATTAAGGCAGCCTTGAAATCCAAGTGGAAACAAAGTCATCCAAGCCATGTAACAGACGATGCGATACGCTTGCTCAGCAGAAAGGAGCAAACTATCATTTTTAGGCTGAGAACAGGACATAACAGACTCCGGCAGCACCTTTACAAAAAATTCAGGGTTGAAGAAACTGAGACATGCCCATGTGGAAACTGCCCAGAGAATGCAGAACATGTCCTCCAACAATGCCCCCTATACAGAGAACAGAGGGAAAACAGCTGGCCCCGAGGTGCGGCACTACACACCAAGCTATATGGGACAGCAGAGGAACTCAGGAGCACAGCATCCTTCATAAAGGCTACCGGCCTCCTGATATAAATAGTCTGACACGAAGAACGCAGAAGAAGAAGAAGAACTAACTTCGATACTGGTGAAACAGCTGGAGATGAAATTTATGAGAATGTCCGAGGATTTGAAGCAACTGACAAATTCTGTGCCATGGGTTCATGGGCCAGTGACTACGGCAGAGACGCATCACGTTAATGATCCGCGAAGGAAGCATCACTGTTTACTACTAACGTCATCCTTCTATGAAAGAAAAATCAACATAGGAAATGAAATAATATGCTTCAGACTTCTTGCATAGATGTTTGGTAAAAAAAGTTCTCGATAAATAAGTCATTTCAATTTACCGTCCGATTTTCTAGGTAATACATCGTTTTCTACAAATCTTCAAAAGGAAACTGATTAAAGAGTGTTGTTGCGAGCTGCAGAAGCAGCCAAAGCCACCGTAGAAACATTGCTGACCGATCGGCTGATACCAATGTTCTGTTTCTGGTCACATTTGGCCAGGAAATACATTTTGAGAAATTCTTAACAGCATTAAAATTTGTACATAAATTATAAAAAAAAACAAAAAAAAACTTCAGGACCATCACAGACCGTGTTATCCGCCCATATTCCTGGCCCAGAGAGCCGGGCAGAACAGCCAGACACTTGTATTATAGCCGCGAGAAAGCGGTAGGACGCACGGAAAATTGTTGATACGCAATAAGTAGACTGGAAATATAGCGACTACTTTGAGGAAGGAGGAATGAAGAGAGAGAGGAAGCGAGGCCAGGAGAGGGGATGAGAGGTCAGAGGGGTCAACAGGAGGTCAGAGAGAGAGAGAGAGAGAGAGAGAGAGAGAGACGCACACACAAAGGGTAGGGGGAAAAGCCAGAGAGAGAAGGGGGAAAAGCAAAGAGACACAGAAGAGAAAGAGGACAAAGTCAGAGAGACAGAGACACAGAGAGCAGGGGCAAAATACAAAGAGACAGAGACACAAACAGAATTGGGGAAAAGACCGAGAGACAGAGCTAGGCACAGAGCAGGAGAAAAAGACAGACAGAGACTGAGGTAGCAAAGACAGAGAGAAGAGACACAAAGAACATGGGGAAAAGACAGGGACACACACTCACACACAGAGAGAGAGAGAGAGAGAGAGAAAGAGAGAGAGAGACGCACCGACGAAAGAGGAAAAAAGAAAGAGAGACAGACACACACACATTACTCACGTACACACAGATAGACAGAAATAGAGGCAAAGAGAGAAACACACACACACACATTACTCACGTACACACAGATAGACAGAAATAGAGGCAAAGAGAGAAACACACACACACATTACTCACGTACACACAGATAGAGAGAAATAGAGGTAAAGAGAAACACACACATTACCCACGTACACACAGATAGACAGAAATAGAGGCAAAGAGAGAAACACACACATTACCCACGTACACACAGATAGAGAGAAATAGAGGCAAAGAGAGAAACACACACACACACATTACTCACGTACACACAGATAGACAGAAATAGAGGCAAAGAGAGAAACACACACACACACATTACTCACGTACACACAGATAGACAGAAATAGAGGCAAAGAGAGACAAAAAAGATAAAGGGAAATGGAAAGTGGTGGGAGCGGGAGGAGGGAGACAGAGAGACAAAAAGATGAACAGAGACGGAAAGGGGTGAGGTGGGGGAGGGGGGAGAAACAGAGAGAGAAGGGGGTGGGGGGGGGTGAAAGAGAAAGAATCGAAGGAACGCGCACACACACAAAAACGACGTTCTGACTGAATTTCTCTTTCCTGGAAAAAGATTCTATGCCAGGGGAAGCTACTCCAAAGAATCATGAAAAGTCTTCCGGTAGCGATTCTGTTCTCCCAAGTTCGATCAGGACGGCAGTAAAGACAACCGTTAACCATGTCAAGTGGCGAAAATCTGTCGAGTGTGAACGATCGCCCGAACTTGATCGGAGCCGTTGATCAAGGAACTAGCAGCACCCGTTTTTTGGTAATGTAATGCAGGTTTAGTTCTCTGAGAGAAACCGAACCTTTTTGTTGTTAAATCTTTTCTTCTTTTTTAACATTTTTTGCAGACTCGTATTTTGGATTTGATAAAAACAACGATTTTTTTTTTCATAACAGGCGCAGCTTCAATACTAGATCTAGACTAGATCTAGATCTAAATCTAAATGTAGATTAACCAGACTGCGTCGATAGAGTTATAATTAGTGTCCCCAAATGTTGAGCTGCCACTGGTGGGGTGAAACGATGAAATACTAAGTAGGCCTACTGCAACTCCAAACTCCAAGTCCAAGGGCAGACTTAGAAAAAGTTGAATTTTTTGTGTCAACCATGGCCCATGACATAACCTGCCAGTTGGAATTTGGACTGTGTTCATTCTTGTTGTTGATCTCCCTTCAGCCGGTTTGACTTTGCACTTTTCTGACCTACTATTAGTATTACTAAACAGCAACTTCACAGTGCATGTAGCCCCTGTGTGTTTTGTTAATGTTTTAAAAGCTTTTTTTTTAATGAATTTTTGACATGGTGAACTATGAGCTTTAGGCCTAATTAAAATGTAATATCTGTCTGGAATCTGTCTACTGAATTCTTAGCTTTTTGTATACTTCATTGCTCAGGTTCTATCTTGTAGGCCTACACAATATTTCAAACGGAGTGACTATACTCCGGTCCCCGCGACGAATAGCCATATGGCTATATTCTGGTCCCGGACCAATGAAAAGCTGTCTTTCATCGCCAAGTTAAGCTAGGGTAAGAAAACATACATTCGAATGGCGGCATGGATGTTGATAGATCTAGATCTATCTAGATCTTCTACATGTTTTGTTAGACTTGGGGGGCGTGAGGGTCTAGTCAGTTTGTGTCAATGGGCGGTAATCAGATTGACTAATCAGGCGAAAAGGGGCTGGGGTAGCCATTGGTGATCGATGTACACGCAAGTCCGGGACTTTAGTAACATTGATCCATTTCCCCACGACATCAATTTTACAAAATCCTTTAAAAAAAATTTTTTTCCCTAAAAATGAGCAATCCTAGTTTAAAAAAAAGATACTCTGGCGTGGGATTGAACCCAAGACGGACCAGACCATAGTCTCCTACTGATAAACGCAGATACCAACCGTTGCGCCATTGCAGACTGCGGAATACGGGAGAACTTTTCCATTGTAGACATCACAAAATCAAGAAATCCCCCATCAGTGAATAAGATCAACATCTTATTCGCAGACGCACTTCTATAAGGAAATGTAATCCACCAATAAAACCACAATGGCGTAAGTCTCTAAATGGCAGGAAATAAACAGTTTTTCCCTTCTTCTTCTTCTTCTTCTTTCGTTCACCAGTCTAAATCTGCAGATTTGTTCTTTAATTTATAAAGGAAATCTACGGTTTTCTGCAGTTCTGGCAGAGCACCATAGAGTTTGATATTCAGGTCGGTGGGTTTGGGCCAATACATTTCTCGCAGTGCTGAGAAGAGTGTGCAGTTCTGCAATATATGCTTCGTGTTTTGAGGAGACTGGCTGCACTCACATATGGCAGATGACTATTTTAAACTTGGTGAACATATGGTGGTGGAGCCTATTGTGGCCAGTTCTTAGTCTGAACAATATCACTTGATCCTCTCTGTTCAGGAGATGCTATTTGTCCTGTTGGTTTATTTGCTGCCGTCTGTTGTTTTTGATGAGGTTTTTCTTCTCATAGTAGTTTAAGAGGCACTGTGGCTGCTCCAGGTCCGAGCCCTCCTTGGCCAGTTGGTCTGCCTTCTCAATCTCATTGCCTGGGACTCCACAATGTGGTGGTATCCACTGTAAGACTATAGTTTTTCCCTAATATCTCACAAGTGTCAAAAAAAGACTTGACTTACAGCGTCAACAGTGACGATATATAATTAAATTTACCTAGTATCAACTCAGTTGCGTAAAGAGATGACAGATTTCTGTCTTGACCATCTAGGTTTTTGTTGGTGCTCTCTTCCCTTTTGTTTCTTCTTGTATTTTACATATTGATGAAATGGCACATGAAATGGATGATAATGCTGGTCTTCTTTTAATATCCTAGATTTTCAATGCTGATACTGCAGAAGTGATCACATATCACCAGATAGAAATAAAACAGCTTTTTCCAAAAGAAGGGTAAGTACTAAAGTAGATCATCATATTCACTGGCTTTGAATATTGAAATAACTAAACAACAACACATTATATTTATTCTTAACCATTTGGGGAGGAGTTCTGTTTGAGTCACACCAATCGAAGTTGGGATGTGTCAAGGATTTGACTCTAGAAGCATCCATGAGTGGGGTCGTAGTCTCTGCCTTCCTGGCAAGTTTTAAATCCTCTACATGGATGTTTTTATCGCAAATGTGCGGGTAGGTTAACACTCTGAACATGAAACATGTGTCAGACTAAAATTGTGCAGCTCATAATTCATTCAGTACTTCTTCCACAATAATTATTTTGAAGCAAGTGTCATTGTCTTGGTTTTATGCTGTAGCTCCTTGCTGATGTGGTGGAATAGCTAGATATGATTTAGAAGCTACTTGTGACATGATATTCTAATTCCCAGCACTAACTGATGGTCTAATGCAGGCGTACCATTCACAGATTGTAATAAATTCAAGTACATCGTCTGTTTGTACAGCTCTCATTTATTTAAACATTTGACAATCAAGTCAGGGACAATATCTTCCTAACCCTTTCAGTGTCACAGACCTCCATAGCGGTTGCCGACATTTTCCTAGATATGACTGAGCCCTGGGGGTTGGATGGATCTATGATGAAGTATCATGCGAATACGAACGAGGGCGTTATAAAATATTTCTTTTCCATGAGTTTCAGGGGTGATTTTCAGGTAATATAATTTGCCACCATGTCCCAGGGTTGTAACACTGAAAGGGTTAATGTGAGTAATGGCAATTTCATCCTGTGTTTGCATGTGACTCAAACATTTGTTACTTCCAGACAGTATCCAGATCAAACTACAGAATCATAGATTTTAAAATTGAAATTTTATTGTCAGTGACTAAGAATTATTCCTCTAGCGTGATAACTTTAGTATTCAAATTGTCTCTGGTCATGTAATGGCTGCACTAAAGGGTTCGGAATTCTCTCTGTGCGACAGAACTAGTCACTATTCTACAGTTCATGAATTTTCAGTTGTGATTCAGTGTATGCTATATCTTAAATTTTGCGTATTGTATTCTAAGTCAGCGCTGTAGTGAAATAACGGATATAAATCTCATTAATGTATTTCACTTTATGTTTTAGGGAGAAATCAAACATTTCCGCCCTTAAATGACACATTGCATCCCTGCCCCCATCCTCCCCCCCCCCCTTCCCCCCCCCTTCTTTTTCCTTCCTTGTTCCTTTTTTTTTTCTCTATTTTATCACTGTCCCATACAAATCATTTTGTATTTTTTAACATGGTATCTCTCTCTGCAGATGGGTTGAGGAAGATCCAGTAGAGATTATTGAGTTGACCAAGATTTGCATTGACAAGGCAACAGAAAACCTCAATGGGCTAGGATTTAAAACTTCAGATATCAAAGGTAAACAAACTATATAGTGAAAATAAAAATTTGCAATGCAGAGAAGTTCAGATGAAATTTCTGCAGCTTTTGTGTTTCAGCTGTATAAGTTTGGCAACATATTCCACGTACCGTCATTGTCCAGGCCTAACTATTGATTTCAAAAATTTTTCAGTTTTCACTTTTTTGTGCTCTTTCAAGCCAGAATGCAGAAATATGTTGACGCCCATTGCAATATTAGAATGGCTGCCATTATCCACTAACATTGTCGGCGGATAGTACCTGGGTTTATCTGCCAACAGTATCGGACCGGTTTTATCTGTCAGCATTGGTATTGGCTAAAAAAAAAAAAAAAATTCCCTATTACTGTTGTTGGATAAAAAAAAATAAAAATTAAACAGATTGATTCCTAATGAAAAAGACTTTTATTAAAAAAATATTTTAAAAACCTGGCCAAGAATCGAACCAAGGTCACCCGATTGACAGGCCAAGATGCTAACCATTATGCTATTGCGGACCCTGTATATATAAATAATAATTGTGATGGATTTTTTCCTAAATAAACTTCACTAAACCAATTATCGGCGGATGAACACTTCGTATTAGAATATCTTTACATAATAAAATTTTGAGTTAGCACAAAATGTTTAGTGCCCATTCCGTGCCTGATACGTCTGTCGGTTTTCTATCATGCACAAGCTGCATGAGATCATACACAAGACAGAGAATATACAGTGATGTAAAGGAATGGAAAACGTGTTTCCTTTCTACTGTGAATTGCTTTAAATTGTACTGACTGACAGTGGGGAAGAAGGTAGTAATTGTAAACAGACATTACTCTGAATTTGCTTGAGTTGTTCAGGAGCACATTGGCCAACAATTTGTTTCATTATATGTGTGGTGCTCTAGGAAACCCGTCACATGGGTCAAATTTCACATTTTGAGATATATACAACTATTATGAAAGATGGACATTTTCTGTGTATTTTGCTTTTTATTTGAAGTCAATATCTCAAATAGTTTTTGAGATATGGCCGTTTAAAATATCAGATGTGGTAACCAAGAAACTGAGAAAAATGACTTTGTAGGCCTATATCTCAAAAGCAGCCTGTGCGTCATCCGAAGGGTTTTCCTGGAGCGCCACACATATTTCAGGCAGGCAGAGAAAACCTGGCACTTGTTGCTGGGTCAAGTTTCAAGATTAGGGCAAAAATGTAAGAAAGTGACCACAGGTCAAAATTGAGTTATTGGCATGAAGGGCATCCTAAACCATTTTTAAACATTATCTGAAACGCATTTGATAATTTAAACATCCAAAGTATTTTTTCTTAATTTTATTTCCTAAACCCAATTGAGTTACATTTTTACAAATTTATCAACCATTATAACACATTTGAAGAATTTCACCATCTGCCAGATTTTCTTAGTCCACCTCACATATATCATAGTTTTGTGATGGAGTTCAGTCTTCACAGTCTCGGGGTTTGTTTATTCAGTATCGTTTCAGTTTCTTGAATGTTTTTTTAACAGCTGTTGGGATCACTAACCAAAGGGAGACAACTGTTGTGTGGGACAGGACTACGGGAAAACCATTATACAATGCCATAGGTAGGTTTGAGTCATTACATCCTGGTCAGCTTTTGTTGCCCAATGGTGTTTCAGGGTCACTTTTAATTTAGTGTAATTGAACTTGAATAACCAAAGTGTATGGGATTCCATTTTTTATAAAAACCACAGAAAATCTGTGGACTCGTAGCAAAGCTTGAAGCAAAGGCAAATTATGGCAGAAAGAAAATGTTTTTGTCCTCGTGTGGCATAGGATATTTAGTTGTTCGCTGGTGCCTTCCTAGTATTTTATTGTTCAGTATACAGTTACTAAACTTTAGTAGTATTTAATCGATCGTCGGATCTCGTGTTTATTTTTTCTACAGCTCTAATAGTTTCGTTTTCTAAAGGGTTGTAGTTAGATCGACTAACTCCCCCTACTATAACGTGCTATTATAACCTCAGCTGTTACAGTCTTCATCGGGAAAAAAATGTAGCAGGGTAGAAAATTGAACAAATAAAACAATCGAAGAAATAAATAACAAAAATTGTTGGAAATGTTAAACCAATACGAGTATTTAGCTGCGAGTCTAGACTTGGATTTTTGGAGCGCAGATGTCTGTCAATGTATGATGGCTCCATTTAACATTTACTATTATTTTATAGAAATTAGTAAGCACTGATCTTCACTTATCTGGGTAAATTAGAAGCCAGCATTGTAAAGTAGTTGGCATTTTTGCAGGTATCTTTTACATGTTATAAAGGAGCTTGGAAGTCAGTGTTTCAGGGTATGCGTGCTCAGTGCCTTTAAATCTGAAAATCTGACTTGACTTGTGTGCATAGATCTTTTCAACCAATAACCATTCGAACATGTTGAAAGGTTAAACTGCACTCATTGAAAACATTATTTACTCATTTCTCCCCAAGTAAATTTGGCCAAGTTGCTCCAGCTGGCCCAAGTAAATTTTGCAGTTTTCATGCTGCGACCATGCCCCCCTTGTTACAGAACCCTTGCCTATGCCCCTACTCCGACCCCTAGAACTAGAACATGTTGGCTGCTCATCATTATCACTACTTGGACTATCACTAGAGCGAGAACTACGGTCATTTTCATCTTCAAATAGATCGTCAGAGTCATAATGGCTTCTTCGTCACTATCAGAATCAAAAACGTGGATTCCCCGTTCGCGGTACAGCTCGGCACGAAAGGTGAAAACGGGATTTCCCGTTCACGGGGAGAAATGAGTTAATATGTTGTCTGTCAGCTGTTGGTAGGGGAGAGCAGTGTAATTACAAAGCCAAATAATAGAGAAAATACAGAGTTGTGTTCACTGCCAAGCTATAGCTTTCTATGTAAAATACCAACAACAGCCTCAATCAAAGACTAGTTTTAACAAGCTTCCTGCAGCTGAGCGATGACATCCTTTGTATGTCTTACAATATATATGGTTTTTTGATAATTTTCTATGTTCTGAGAGGTGTTGTTTCTGACCTATCTTTCTTAAAACATAATGTTATTTTGTTAGGTTAAATGTGTGAGATTTCCTCAATTATCAAAGCCATACATCTCATTTACTATATATAAAAAAAAAAACACAGAAAATCAGCAGGGTCGCAACAAGGCTTGAAGCGAAGTCAAACTATGGCAAAAAGAAAAAGTTGTATGTAGCAAAGCCTCACGCAAGAAATAATACTGAAACGATGCAGTAAAATGCCCAAAAGAAAGGAAAGACAAATCAAGCTTTTGGTTAGAGACCTTCTTCAGGAAAGCAAAGAACAAAAAAAAACTAAAGAAGGTTTCTAACCAAAATATTGATTTTCTTTCCTCTTTTTGTGTGTTTTATTGTATCATTTCAGTATAATTTCTTAGGCAAGCCTTTGCTACATACGAATCTTTCTTTTTGCCACAATTTGATGATCTTATATATTATCTGTTTAACGCCCGGGAATACACTCTCTCTACTCTGTGCAGACAACACACAATTACAGAAAAGAAGACCTGCAAATTCTTTGCCATATCGATAGCAGGCTGAAGGGCTTATGTTCACATGGCTCGTGGATCGCAAAAAGCGAAAGTTCTATCTGTCTCATACAGCAGTATCAGTCGAACCTCTGAGACATCATAATGTTTTCTCTCATTTAGGATCTTTAGTGTTCCTAACACTGAAATATTGTTAGTTCAATTAGCCTAACCACTTGGCAATCACTCCCAGTGTGTACATTTTAACATCTTACTATATTATTTTCGCTGTCAGTCTGGTTGGACCTGAGGACTTCGTCCACGGTGGAAGATCTCATTAACAAAACCCCAGGTCAGAACAAAGACCATCTGCGGGTGAGTAAACTAGTCAGGGCTCATTCTCCACTGAGAAAGTTTTTCTGTGTGGTCAAGTCTGTAATTCACACAAGGGCAGCAAGCAGGGTTCCCATGCAGCCTTCTTCCAGTGTCCCTGGAAAAGCCCTAGAATTTAACATTTTAGCCTTGGATTAGACCCGGAAAGGCTCTGGAAAAACATTTTCAGAGAGAAAATTTTTTGTGTAGTCTTATCTATTGCTCATATTAATACTGCTTGATTTCACAACAAAGGTCAAGTTGAAAGTTCCATGTTCCAATGTTTATGATGGAAAGCAATGCGTCTTGACAGTGATCTGTATTGACAGAAAAGTAAGAACATACGATTAAAGGTTATTATTATGATTTTACCTAAACTCTGCAAATGGAACAAGGGTGTGATCTTATGGTATGATATTTTCATACTGACACCATAGTTTGTTTTCTAAATCTCATAGACAGTTTCTCATAAATGATGACACACTCTCTCTCACTCAGTCTGCAAATCTGCACAGCAGCTGACCTTACCTGAATTTGAAAATACACAGTTTACATCTTGATTTTTACCTCATCTCATATTTCATTTCACCTGAATGCACCAGATTTCATCCTGCTTTTTATCTATGAAAGAATTATTTTCTGACAAGGAGCCGCAGCGTGTCTTGTCATTTCTGAAAGAGGTTGAACTCTGCAAGTTGATTTAACAGACTTTTATCATATTTGCAAAATTCGTGTAGACATTACTGTACACTACGGGCCTTTTCCCGTAGAATTTTAATATGTTCCTTTTCCCGTTAGGTCTTTAACTTCACTTTTATTTGATCTTACCTGTAGGCATCTGGGGGCTGAAAGCTAGCCTAAAGAGAGATAAGGAAAAAACCCTGAGAGATGCAAACTGGCCATTATCATGCTAACGTCCCGTTAAACTCAAACTCAAACTCCCTGCTCTGTATTTTTGCCTTTACAAAATGCTGTTACTGCACTTTTCATTTTGTTAAACAGTACTCATACTTTTCATTCTATTTTCTGATGTAAACAATTTAATGACTTCTTATTTCAACATTATCCATTGACATGGATTTGCAGGCTTTGTGTGGGCTGCCGCTGTCCACCTATTTCAGTGCCGTAAAACTCCGATGGTTACTGGACAACTCAGAGGTGGTGCGGAAAGCAGCGGAGGATGGGCGGTGTATGTTTGGGACTGTGGATACCTGGTTATTATGGGTAAGTTTGTCAGAGTTATACAGATACTCATACAATAATTGTGAACAAAACTAGACAATTTTGTTAACTACATCAAGCCCACCAGCCAGCTGATAGAAAATTATATTCTTTCCAAAATGATTGACTTACATGCATTGAAAATAATGAGATAAATATAACAGTTCTATGTACTCTGCTGCCAGATAGTATGAACCAGATATTATCGAATGTGAAGAATGGTTTGATATATATAATATATATTATAAAACCATTCTAAAGTGAGTAATTCTTCCAGAACTGCTTATTTAGCCCTATTATGAAATGTTTATGATTCATTGGCTGAACTTTTAGGAATACAGCACGAATGGAATAAATAAATCATTAACTGACTCTGATGAATGGTACTTGTTAGTCTACATTAGTCTGTAAAGTTATGCCGGCATGTTTATGTGTTCCATAGTGAGCATGAATGCCCCCAAACTGGAAATGGACACATACTGAAATAAGCCAGAGGAAAACAACTGTCATATTCATTTTAGAAGTATTACATTGTCACGGTTCCCTAAGACTGTAGTAATTAAAAAAATATGAAAAATCAATTTTCATATTATAATCAATTATGTTCAAAGCTGCATCAAATGATCTTGGTCATAGACTCCTAAGCGGCAAAATAATTGAATAACAAACTTTCAAAAAGTCATTGTAACAAGACCAGTTGTGCTAAAATAAATCATTTTTTTGCTTCTCCTGAAAAGTAGCCAAAACCGATTACTGCAGTATTAGAGAACGGTGACAACATACTGATGTTTGATTGTTTAAAGTTAGTCATTTACATGTTATTGGTAATCATTTATTTTTATATATTGCTTGTATTTGCTGGTAGAACCTGACAGGGGGCACTCAGGGAGGTCAGCATGTGACAGATGTGACCAACGCCAGTAGGACAATGCTGATGAACTTACAAACCCTTGACTGGGATGATCATCTTTGCAGGTAAGTAGTGCTGTCTTGACATGACCATATTTCTTTAGTGTGAAACAAATTGTCCTGAATTAGGATTGTCTTTTAAAAATTCTATAGTTTGATACAAAGTTGCAATGTGGCAAAAAAATGAAAAACAAAAAATTAAAATAAAGATGTGACTCAATGACACGAAACCAGCTGTTTATGTGGAAAGTTTTGCATCATGAAAATTTGCTAAAATTCTCCCATAGAGTCTATAAAATTGATTGCATTGTGTCATGAAGTGTCCCTATTCTTGAAAACTGTAGTAACTGGTTTTGGCTACTTTTCAGGAGAAGCAAAAAATTGTTTTATTTTAGCACAGCTGGTCTAGTGACCATGACTTTTTGAAAGTTTGCTGTTGGATTATTTTTCAGCTTAGGAGTCTGTGGCCAAAATCATTCCATGCGGCTTTGAATGTGGTTGAATATATATGAGGGATTGCCATAAGGTCAACAAGAAATTGGATCTGACAAGGTCAATTTTAAAAATATTCTTTGAATACTAAAATTTGGTGATATCTGCTCTAAAATGATTGTTGTTTATACAGTTGAAGGTTGGAAATAAGCTACTGCCTACTTTATCCACAAAACAAGTTTGAATGCAGCCATCACCACTGTGTTGGAGGTATCAGTTGGACACCATAAAGTTGACATTAAACAGTACAGACAGCATAGTAGTGAGAAGAAAGATGAAGAAATAACACCAAAACAGGCTAACTAAGCCAGAAAACAACAATCAATGGGTTTCAAATGGTAGAAAATGCAATTTATTAATGAATTCATAGTGAGGTGTAACAGGACATAAAAATGGAGATCTTATAGTTTCCATTGTAGCTTTCATAGATGGATTAATAAAATGTGGCATTAAAGACACTTGCAGGGAACTCTACAGCAGTCTGTAGTACCTGAATATTTCATAAACAAATAGTACAAGCAGAAAAACTGTCACAACTGTGTTGGATGCATTACGGGACACAAAAACTATAGTGTCCCAGATACATCCAAGCTTCAAGCAGCAATGAAAAAGTGACTTTTGTAGAGCAGATAATACTCTAAAATAAGTGGGCATATAGACATGTTACAGCTCAACTGGTAATTTATATTTTGTGATTACCACATAAGACAGAAAGAAGAACATGTGTCGGATGTACCATTGGACACAAAATTGAAGTGTCCTAAATGCATCCAACACCACCAGTACATACAAGATCAAAAACATGAGTCATACATAAGGATAATCCTTCAGGATAAGCAGAAATATAAAGATACCTTCTGTTTAGTTGGTAATGGACAGTTTATATTTATGTATTAAGTAGAGATAGAAAAAAAAAGTGTCTGGTGTAATGAGGGACACACAGTCAGTGTCCCAAATACCTCCAACCATATTGTTTAACACATGAGTAATAAAATATGTTGTGCAAAAAATAATTATCTTAAACTAGGGAAAAATTAAAACTATACAGCAAGTAAGTCGGTAAAGTAACATTTCATAATTATTACATAAGCAAAAGAAAGAAAATGTTGCAGATGCATCTCGGGACACAAAACTATTGTTAGTAGATTAATTCCTCCAACCACAACTATTCCATAGCACATGAAGACAAATTTATTATTCATGAATATTAAAAGGAAGCTTGGAATAAAACAAACTTGCAGTGAAATAACGAGACTGGGTGGGGGGAGAAGAGGAATAGCATGCCCATTCATCCACTCACACTCTTTATGTCAAAATGTATTAAAATACCAAACAGTAAACATGACTGAATACTTAAAGAGTTCAACAGCAGTTAATTGTTATTTTGCACTGACACTGGTGTGGGCAGAGAAATGATTTACAGAGCAAAGATTATGACTGTGGAATCAGAAATTCCAATGAATTCATCTCCAATTGGGGCTTTTCAACCAGTTCTACATCAAAAGAGGGAGATACTGGGACTAACAGGACAATATGGTTAGCAGTCCAGTGATTATCCTGCATGTCAGTTCTGCTGGAACTCCACATGACTGCAACAAAGGATGAACTAGATTTATGCACTGGTTTTATAATGCGATTGTGAAGCTTCTGTAGTAACTGCCAGCCTTTCGATGGAAATATGGATAGGATGGTGCACCCCAAGACACTGGCTGCAGCAAAGAGCTGCCACATTCCCATATATGTGGAAGGCTGTAATGTGTTGAGAACTTCAGCCTCAAAGGTGGCTTTGATATTAATGGCATTTTCACCAGCAACAATAGAATCTGACAGTTTGCTCACAGTTTCAATGATTTGTGAGCAGCTGAGATCATCACCTCCACACTGAAAATGACTGCCTTCAAGATACATATCCTTGTTGAGAGCAAGCTCCAATGCATACCGGACTGCACATTTTCCCTGCATCTTGGACGAAGACGCAAGCCTGAAGAAAAGTATTGTCTACAATGAATGTAAACAGACAAAAAAACTTACCAAGAAATGCTGAAAGTTAAAAGCAATAAGAATTAAGATTCAGGAGCAGGAAGGAGAGAAGGTTTAAAAAGCAAACAATTTGTGTGCTTATTTTTTTTTTCTTTTTCAGATATTCTGATATTATTATTTTGCACAAATAAATGGTGTTTTGCTGAGGCTAACGGGGAAAATAATATCGCAAAACTGAAACATACCAGGAGGTTCAGCAGGAGGGTCAACATTTTCTTGCTTCTGTTCATCCATTTATTGCATCTGTAAGACTGTAAGAATAATTGTAAACAACTCAGCTTTGCAAACAAGAAAGGTCTCAATATAATTATGTAGATCAACATACTCATATGCAGCATGCCAATACACATTTTGGCGTGAAAAATCAAAAGAATTGAACATAGCACCAAAGTTTTATTCATAGCTTGTGTAAATGATGGCAAGAAACGATATAAATATAGGAGTTTGATACAGACAATATCAATAGGGGAATTGAATTCAATCAAAGTTTAAAGGCTGTGTTGCTAATGTGACTCAGGTCCTAATATAATCACTGCTATTGGGACTCAGGTCAACTTCATTACTACTAGTAATAGGAGCTTATTGGAGGTGAGCGTCAAAAAACCTGTTGGATCCCTCTAGTTACATTTAAACTCATCAGGGGGGCTCCATGGTCATGTCCTTGCTAAGCTGATGAAAGAATACGATACGATAGTATATTCCCTCTTACTCCCCCGAAGGACTTTTTGAATTACCGCAACACCACTGCAATGCTTGCTAGGCCCCTGACCTGAGTCTGCCACTCGGAAGTTTAATAAATTTATCACTTTTTTGTTAAAAAATTAAATGAGAAGGCTACAGTTTGTTTAGATTTAGTGGAGAGTAAATTTCACATGTGAATTACATGCAGCGAGATCTCTACTACTCTACTAGACTCACAATCACAGAGGTGTAGCCTTGTAGTTCTGACCTAGGCTAAAAGTAATACTAGATCTCGATCTAGATCTAGTCAGAGAATAGTCTTTCTAAAGGCAGTCTCTAAGGACAGCACCCACTGTGACCTAGCACAATTCATTAATAGTGTATAATACCTTCTTTACAATTGATGCTTTTCATTTAGTCCAACTCCTCGCCTCCCAGCGGTGCTATTGTGAGAGAAAGCCAGTCATTTTTACAGGCTCAAACTCAAGACATTTAATAGCAGTAGTATTAGGCGGTCAAAAATTCATGAGAGAGACTTCAGAATGCGCTGACAACTAGTGACAGTAGTGACACTCCATTGCTTGATGCTTAATGGTCGAACGCATTGGGACACTATTTTACTAATGGTTAGACGTATCGGGACACGATTTTATGAACAGTCAGACGCATCAGGACACAAAGTGATCCTTAGCGTCCCACTGAGGGTTTCCATGTGATATCTGAAAACAAGCAACGTTGGCACCAAGACTGGGCTATCAATAAAATGTGCTGGGTACAAATTCCATTATGCAAAGAATACTAACACGTTAAATAATCGCACTGCATATTCATTAAGCGTTGAACCATGTTGGACGTATCATAAACACTTACCGTTCTCAGACGTATCGCTCCTCATTCAGTGGGACACCACGCTTCAAGTGCAACCTTTCTGCCTCAGCGATGTAAGACTGCCGGAAGTTTGGGTTCAGCATAAAAACTGGACCGGAAATGATTAAAATGTGGGCAAAATTTTGGAACCGGTTCAAAACAAATAGAAATATTTGCGATCGGTCGAACGTATCGGACGGACACCAAAGCGTGTCAGCCGTGATTTTAGTTCGCTGGTGAATAATCCGCCATAGAATTTAAAAATGAAAGCCTCTCGCAGGCACTTTCCTACCCGTTCTCGTAAGCGTGAGTGCTACAGGCATGATTTCAAAGCTTACAACAGCTCAAGGCACTTCATTTTTGTAATGACAAGCAGGATGCGTATGGATACGTCCAAAATAGCAAAATCAAAAGCAAAATGCTTCCAAACTAGACCTTAAATATGACTAAAAGCATAACTGACGTGAAGACAACTTTTTAATTGGCACAATGAGCACAAAAACTAATAGTATTGTACACGCAAGAATAAACCAGCGTCTAACCTTCCACACCCGCACTGAGGTGTACCTTTTAAAGACCCGAAATAGGCACATTTTTTTTTCGAAAATCACTTGGTTTTTGAGACTGCCAATGCAATTTCATTATTTTTTATATCAGAGTGTGTCCCTAAGGTATCTAGTTTTAGAGTGGCAGGTGATATCATTGCTAAAAGCATATCTGATAGGATTTATTTTTTTTGTTTTATACAGTGCCTATCCAGTATGGCAACGTTATGACAATCCCTCATATATAAAAATCGATTTTTCAAATGTTTGAATTACTACAATTCAAATGGAACGGTGACAAAATATAATTTGCAGAGCTCTACATTAATAACAAATAACAAGAATACTGTACTTATTTTAATTTTTTGTTTCATATTGTTCATTACATTTGTCTGTGACGTTTGCCCCCTGATCTTGTTTATTAGGTGTGTCAATTTCACATGGGGCAAAAAAAAAAAAAGGAAGATCTCAAATAAATTATTACTTAACTCTTTCTCTACGGGCCAGCATTCCACTTCTGGATCGAGCACCTCGTGGGTTTACACACCATACTGTACTGTGCATTTGTAAGCAAAGATCGCCTCACTACACAACAGCTCTCCAAACTCTACACTTATCGGACACGTGGTGTTGCTGGCCACTCTATGACAAAGGAAGCTTTACTAAGAATTCTATGCATAAGGTTCAACGCCACAGGATGTTAATTTCCAATACAGTGGTCAAGGAATACCTTTACAACCTCACAACACAGGCTGCGTTGTACCGGCTGCCGCTAGGGAAGCGTGCGATGCAGTGTGCATTGTATGGTAGGGAAAGAGTTAAACTTCAGTGTGAAAAGAAATAAAAAAAATTCGCTGTGCTCCTTGTTTTTAATGATTGGGTAGGGAGACGTCATCTGTACTATGATCATCTGTACTGCAATTGCAGACAAAATGTTGCGGATGAATTAGTTGAATTGTCTTTGCATTGCGGATGAATTATTTTACTCTTTGAATGAAAAAGGATTTGTTTTAGTTTATGATCCTTTTGTAAAACTGACCTGTTACAGGAGGATGTCTCAGTCAATAATGAACTTTTTTATTGCAGGTTTTTTGATATTTCCAAAGCAGTTTTGCCATCCATCAAAAGTTCTTCTGAGATCTATGGTGACATGGTCATAACATCATTGAAAGGAATCAAAATTTCAGGGGTTAGTATCGCTGGATGAGGGATGAAGTTTACAGTTAATCTTTTACTTTTCTTGAGCAAAGATATTGACGGTGGCAGACTGAATCCACCCAATTCAAGAATTTCACATTTTCTTGGTGGAAAGAGAAGAATATTTCTTTTTACATTACTAGATGAGGTGCCCGCATTGTCCAGTGCTGTCACCCTTATCTGTCTCTGTCTCAGTCTGTCTCTCTCTCTCTGTCTGTGTCTGTCTCTCTCCCTCTCTCTGTCTGTCTGTTTGGTTGTCTCTGTCTGTCTGTCTGTCTGGTTGTCTCTCTGTCTGTCTGTCTGGTTGTCTCTCCCTGTCTGACTGTCTGGTTGTCTCTCTGTCTGTCTGTCTGGTTGTCTCTCTATCTGTCTGTCTGGTTGTCTCTCTCTGTCTGTCTGTCTGTCTGGTTGTCTCTCTCTGTCTGTCTGTCTGGTTGTCTCTCTGTCTGTGTCTGTCTGGTTGTCTCTCTGTCTGTCTATCTGGTTGTCTCTCTGTCTGACTGTCTGGTTGTCTCTCTGTCTGTCTGTCTGGTTGTCTCTCTGTCTGTCTGTCTGGTTGTCTCTCTGTCTGTCTGTCTGGTTGTCTCTCTGTCTGTCTGTCTGGTTGTCTCTCTCTGTCTGTCTGTCTGTCTGGTTGTCTCTCTGTCTGTGTCTGTCTGGTTGTCTCTATGTCTGGCTGTCTGGTTGTCTCTCTCTGTCTGTCTGGTTGTCTCTCAGCCTGTCTGTCTGGTTGTGTCTCTATGTCTGTCTGTCTGGTTGTCTCTCTCTGTCTGTGTCTCTCTGTCTGTCTCTCTCTCTTTCTTTTTCTCTCTCTCAATCTCTCTCTAGTTCTCTGTCTCTCTCACTCCCTCCCACATAATCTCTAATCTCACTTCAAACTCAAGCGGGGCAGGGCAGTATGTGTCACGAGTGGAGTGAGTGCAATTAAGGGGATTGCTACAGAGCGGGTGTAGAGTAAGAATGGCTCACGGTAGACAAGTAAGATAAGCGTGCTGTCGTGAGTAGTGGGGGGGGGGGGGGGTCTGAATGAGGCGAAAGCGCTGTATTACTATCACTGCAAGTTAGAAGGTCCTACGGAATGGACCTGTGAATAAGAGCCCATCGGGCAGACATAAGGGGAGCAGTCGAGAAGACTAGTGAGAGAGTCTTTCCAGTGATGACTGGTACGTAGAACGTTGATTGATTATTATGATTGATGTATTATATTATATTCGTCTATTACCATGATGTAAATAAGTAGATGTGAGGAATGTGGAAGTCCTTGATATTGGATATAGCAATGTGCGCCATGAGCGATAGATGAAAGTGAGTTCATGGATTTGTAGCGCGAGTGAGTAGTGTGTACTCCGATGGAGGTGTGTTACCGTAAGATGTGTGGTGAGTGAAAGGTGAACTAGTGTGTGTACGCTTCATGGATTGTAAGGAGAGGTGGAGTGAATAGAAATGGTAGGGTATTATACCAATGTAATGTTATTCTTGTAGGTGTCGGGGACGGGCCGCAGAGCCACCTCGATGAGCACAGGGGATAGGCCAGCATAGGGCCGGAGGCCACACATAGGCCAGAAGTGAGGCTGTCAGTGCAGGACAGTAGAGGCACATAAAGTCGTGGCAGTCAGGCCACGGACAGGGACGTAGATATGAGCGTGAATGTGATAATGCACTATTGCCATGTTGAGGGGAGAATGTACTATTGAAATGATAATGTCTATTGAAATGATAATGTGTTATTGCCCTGCTGAGGTGCTAGGGGAATGCTAAGGTGTATGACAATAGGAAGGTGATATTGAGAGACTGCGGTGCCAGTAAATTATTAATGTGCTATTAAGACCCTGAGGGGAGAGGCTGAGGCCGAAGTGCCTTTAGGAGTAACTACCGGATTGTGGATCCGAGGGAGAGTGTGTGTGAGAATAAGGCCGTTGTACGGCAGTTGATTTCAATAATATAATGTATGTAATTGCGCTATTATCTGTATAATTATGTTTAATAAATGTGTGAGTCTGATGGATTGTTCTGTTAAGTGTTAACTTGTTTGTTCGTGATTGTTGTCCTGTCATAACTTATTACATCTCCCAGTCTGGGATTTGTGACACTGGGGGCTCGTCCTGTTTACCTTTGGTCATTTTGACATTGTGTATTCGTTATATCTAGTTGTTTTTCTGTTGTGCTAGGAATTCGTGCTGTTGTCCTTGTTCGTGGGATGAATGGAAATTTCATGATGATATGATTTATGTATGTTTATGAATAATAATATGTATTAATGCATGTATTTTGATGAATATGTATTAATGTGTACTTAAATTTCTGCAGAGTGTGTGTGCCAGCCTGAGGAGTCAAGCGGCCAGAGCTCCGATTAAGGGGAGGAGTTAAACTCAAAAAATTGAAAGTTAGGTGAAAATTTTGTACCCTGGACTGAGGGCTGTCTTTTCATCTGTCTGTTTCCCTGTTTTTGCTGTTTTCGTTGTAATTGATTGTACGGGCGGTGGCGCGGGTTTGCTGTGGTGAGCGTAGTTTGTCCTCTTCGGGAGGTGGGCTAATCTAGGAACCGCGTTCATCACAGTGAACAGTTCTGTAGGGACCTGTATTTTTGTTTAGATTGTAGCGTCGATATCTTCTCTGTTCCGCAGGAAGACGTATTCTCTTGTCCCTCTTTCTACCTATCTATAGATACGTTCTTTTTTTTCAGACTCTGTTCTTGTTCGTACCGTGTTGTGTAATCGGCGTAGTAGGTTGCATTTTTTTTTCCATTATAGTTTTTTTTTGTAGAAGCTTTGTCCTAGTCTGGTTCGTTGTCCTTGACGTACTTGTGGTCCTTCTACTGTATTTCTTCATTCTTGTCGTTTCTATTTTCTTTTATAATTAATAGTGCTATGCATTTTATAGATATAGAATTAGTTGTGCTGTAAAGGTAAATTTCTGAATTGTATTTGAGACAACCGGGTATTGTTATATCTGGTGTGATCTCAGGTCTCTGGTCGTGTCGTTAGTTATCATACCGGCAGGTTAGCCGTTTTTTTTAATACATACCATAACCATAAATCTGTGAAATGGCGGAACTCCAACAACTAATGAAGTTGGGTAAGGAACTTGGCCTGGAGGGAGAGGAGCTACGCGGCTGGATTAAAGAACAGCAGGCAGAATTGCGCGATGAGCGTGCTAAGGATAGAGAGCGAGAAAAAGAGGCTCAGGAGCAGGAGAGGGAGTTAAAGTTAAAGGAGATAGAGGCGCAGGTAAAGATTGCGGAATTAGAAAGTAAAAAGAATACGCCAACGGAAACGGCTGAGCGGCAGGTACACAATAAAGGTGGCGTTAGGATTAAGCTCCCTACGTTCGACGACCGGAAGGACGACATAGACGCCTTCCTTTACAGGTTCGAACTGAACGCACAATTGCAATGGGGGGGAAATAAGGAATTATGGGCCACGTACCTGGCGTCTCTATTGCAGGGGCGAGCGTTAACCTACTTTAAAGAGCTACAGCGCGAAGACGTGCAAGATTACGATAAGCTGAAGGCTTTGCTGCTTCGCCGATTTGCGCGTACCGAGGAATATTTCCGGGAGCAGTTTAGGCGAGCACGTGCGGATACCAGGGAGGACTTTGCTGCCTTCGTCGCGAGACTAACGGAGTATTTCGCGAACTGGGTAGACTTGGCGCATGTGGGCGCGGATTTTGCTAAACTGAAAGACTTAATGATCCGTGACCAGCTGTACGCGTCGTGCCACAAAGATCTGGTGGCTTTCCTGAAAGAGAACGAACCCGCGACGGTGCAGGAGGCGTCTAAGTTGGCGGAAGCATACCGTACGGCACATCCGTCCAAACCAGTCGCCAGGGCGTACGTCCAAGATGCTGGGTACGTCGCCGTTGTCGAAGGGTCGCCGGCAGGACTTAGGGACAGGTCGCGTCAGCGTGGTGCCTATAGTGGGCAAGCCCAGGGGCAGCGTAGCAAATATGGATCCGGTAAGTTTGACCGAGCAGGAGGGCTAGGTCGCGGTAATGGCCGGGGGCGAGTTGTGACCTTTGCCGATGACCGACGGCATAGGGACTTTAGTTCCGGTCGCGAAGGGTCACGGGGACCCAGGCCTAGGGCAGCACAGGGAGCGGAGTGTTGGACTTGCGGACGCGTGGGTCACTTTTCACGCGAGTGTAGGGCCGCGAAGTGTTGGAACTGCGGTAGAGCAGATCACATCAGCGTGAATTGCCCTGCAGGTAGGATAGCGGCGAACGTGGACAGTAGCTCCAGTCCATGTTCCCCAAATAAATTTCATCATACGGCTGCGTGTGTTACATCGGACAACGGAGGCGGACAGTATTCTAAGTGTCCCAGTTGTGAGAAGTTATTATCTTCCGGTGTTTTACCTTGTGGGAGAAAGATCCCCGTTATAAATTCATGTCATACAGGAGGTGGTCTTAGGGTTTATCCGGGGTTTGTTGGGGACGAACCGGTCTCGGTTTTACGAGATACAGGATCTACCGTTGTGGGAGTGCATAGAGACTGCATTCGGGATTCACAGCTTACAGGTGAGACTGTCCCGTGCATCCAATTTTCGGGGGCCATTGAGAAATTACCCATGGCAAGAATAATGATAGATACACCTTTCCTTAGCGGGGAAGTCGAAGCAGTCGTTGGTTGTTTTCCAGGCGCCCAGCTCATCATTGGGAATGTATCACGGGTAGTTTCCCCTTCCGATAAGAACGTGCAAGCATGGTCGCAATCAAAAGGTATTGACTTTTGCGCCGCGGTCGAAACACGTCGACGGGTAGCGGATAAAGATAAGATTAGACCTTTGGCGACGCCAGCGGTCAACCTAGATATCACGCCAGAGCGCTTGGCGAGATTACAAAGGGAGGACCCATCATTAAACCCATGTTTTGGGGAGGCGCGAACCGAGAAAACGAGGAAATATAAAAACGGGTCATCTTCCTTTTTTGTCCAGGCGGGCATTCTGTTCCGTAAGTATGTAACGGTGTCCTCCATTTTAAAGCAGGTCGTTGTGCCAGCGTTGCTGATCGCAACAGTATTGCACTTGGCACATGATGTCCCATTAGCGGGTCATATGGGGATAGCTAGAACCAAAGAAAGGGTTCTTAAAAATTTTTACTGGCCATCGATCCACAGAGATGTGCAAGTCTATTGTAAGACGTGCAGTGCGTGCCAAAAGACGACGCATAAGGGTCGTACACCCCAGGCTCCTCTTCAGAAGATCCCCACGGTCTCGGAACCGTTTAAAAAGGTCTCGATAGACCTTGTTGACCCCATTCACCCAGCGACCGATAGGGGGAATCGATTTTTCTTAACGGTCATATGTAATGCTACGAGATGGCCAGAGGCGGTTCCTCTGCGGACCATAACGTCTGAGGCAGTCGCGGAAGCGTTGTTTGCAATTTTCGCTAGGGTAGGAATACCAGAGCAAATTCTGTCTGATAGGGGCGCGCAATTTACGTCGCAGATGATGAAGGAATTGTTCCGCTTATTCAGCATACAACCCATCACTACCACCCCTTATCATCCGCAGGCTAATGGCATGTGCGAGAGATTGAACTCGACGTTAAAGTCGATGCTGCGTAAGGTAGCTGCTGATCGCCCTAAAGATTGGGATAGATATATCCCTGCAGTGTTATTCGCGTACAGAGAGGTACGGCAGGAGTCAACGGGATTCTCGCCGTTCGAAATGATGTACGGTCGTAGTCCTAGGGGCCCAACTGATGTTCTTCGGGACATGATGACGTCGCCATCATCGGGAGACGATGATCAGATTTCGGTGTTTCAGTACCTTGTTGATTTAAGAGAAAGATTATCTTCAGCGCGCACTATAGCAGAAGAAGCTTCTGGTATCGCTTCGAAAAGAGCAAAAGACTATAAGGATAGAGATTCCAAACTGAGAATTTTTAAGCCAGGAGACAAGGTCCTATTGTTGTTACCTACGGACCATAATAAGTTATTGATGACATGGGAAGGTCCTTATGTTATTGAGCAAGTTGTTTCGAAGGTAGATTACGCTATCCACATTGATGGATCAGTAAAGGTTTTCCACGTTGATATGCTGCAGAGGTTTCATGAGAGACCAGAGTATCTGTATTCTCATACTGGTATTAAAGGACATACCTAATGTCGTGTCATTCTTTGACGATATAGCGTGTCATACGTCGACATGGTCTGATCATATTCAGACACTAACAGTAATTTTTCAACGATTACGCCATTTTGGGTTAACTGCTAAACCCGCAAAGATGGATTTGGCATGTCCAGAGATAGTATTCTTAGGACATATCGTGGGTAGAGGTGTTCAGAGACCTGAAGTAACAAAAATTGACAAGTTAGTAGGGTTGCAAATCCCAAAGACAAAGAAACAAGTCAGAAGCTTAGTGGGAATTTTAAATTATTACAGAAAGTTCATTCCAAATTTTTCCTCCTTGTCATCTTCTCTTACTGACCTTACTAAGAAGGGACAACCCGATAAGGTCCAGTGGACGTCTGAATGTCAGACATCATTTGATAATTTGGTGACAGCATTATCATCGTCACCCATTCTGATATTACCCGATTTTCGATCTAATTTTATCCTCAGAACGGATGCGTCGGACTCTGGTGTCGGCGCTTGTCTTCTACAGGAGAAGAACGAATGTCTCCATCCTGTATGTTATGTCAGTAGGAAGTTATTGCAGAGAGAAAGAAAGTATTCTGTGATAGAGCGTGAGTGTCTTGCCATTGTCTGGTCCGTCCAGAAATTGGGACGTTATCTCATGGGACGAGAATTTTGTATCCAGACAGACCACAAGCCACTGACATTTTTGTCGAAGAATCGTTCGTCCAGCCCACGCTTGTCTAGATGGGCATTGGCCTTGCAGCCGTATACCTTCGTTATTCAACCAATTCCAGGAACCAGCAATCATATCGCCGACTACCTTAGTCGAGCCTAGGGGAAGATTTCAGGAGCTTATACATCGGAGGACAGGAACATTGACAGGATCTGTGTGAATGAGTCGACTTTAAAATATTGACATTATAAATATGATATGAAGAATGGTTGATAGGTTGAGTGGTTTTTGATTCTGTATTAAATATTGTGTTTAGTTAGCTATTCATGATGTGACACATATATGCATATTGCAGGCCATATTGATCCCCATATTTTCCCCTGATTTCGGTATTTTATATACTAGGGGAACTGCTAGGTCAGTTTTTTTAGTGTAGGTATTGCTCACGCTCACTCGTTGACAGTCATCTTGATGCGATTTGAAATTAATTGCATTAATTTTTTTGGGGTGGGGGATGATGTCACGAGTGGAGTGAGTGCAATTAAGGGGATTGCTACAGAGCGGGTGTAGAGTAAGAATGGCTCACGGTAGACAAGTAAGATAAGCGTGCTGTCGTGAGTAGTGGGGGGGGTCTGAATGAGGCGAAAGCGCTGTATTACTATCACTGCAAGTTAGAAGGTCCTACGGAACGGACCTGTGAATAAGAGCCCATCGGGCAGACATAAGGGGAGCAGTCGAGAAGACTAGTGAGAGAGTCTTTCCAGTGATGACTGGTACGTAGAACGTTGATTGATTATTATGATTGATGTATTATATTATATTCGTCTATTACCATGATGTAAATAAGTAGATGTGAGGAATGTGGAAGTCCTTGATATTGGATATAGCAATGTGCGCCATGAGCGATAGATGAAAGTGAGTTCATGGATTTGTAGCGCGAGTGAGTAGTGTGTACTCCGATGGAGGTGTGTTACCGTAAGATGTGTGGTGAGTGAAAGGTGAACTAGTGTGTGTACGCTTCATGGATTGTAAGGAGAGGTGGAGTGAATAGAAATGGTAGGGTATTATACCAATGTAATGTTATTCTTGTAGGTGTCGGGGACGGGCCGCAGAGCCACCTCGATGAGCACAGGGGATAGGCCAGCATAGGGCCGGAGGCCACACATAGGCTAGAAGTGAGGCTGTCAGTGCAGGACAGTAGAGGCACATAAAGTCGTGGCAGTCAGGCCACGGACAGGGACGTAGATATGAGCGTGAATGTGATAATGCACTATTGCCATGTTGAGGGGAGAATGTACTATTGAAATGATAATGTCTATTGAAATGATAATGTGTTATTGCCCTGCTGAGGTGCTAGGGGAATGCTAAGGTGTATGACAATAGGAAGGTGATATTGAGAGACTGCGGTGCCAGTAAATTATTAATGTGCTATTAAGACCCTGAGGGGAGAGGCTGAGGCCGAAGTGCCTTTAGGAGTAACTACCGGATTGTGGATCCGAGGGAGAGTGTGTGTGAGAATAAGGCCGTTGTACGGCAGTTGATTTCAATAATATAATGTATGTAATTGCGCTATTATCTGTATAATTATGTTTAATAAATGTGTGAGTCTGATGGATTGTTCTGTTAAGTGTTAACTTGTTTGTTCGTGATTGTTGTCCTGTCATAACTTATTACATCTCCCAGTTTGGGATTTGTGACAGTATGCACCAACTGAACGCATGTCAGATAGTCTCCCAATGCGCTGGGCTTACCAAACGGAGCACAAAAAGCGATCATTGCACTTTACATTTCTACAACTTTTAAAAAAAAATTGTCTGACACTTGAATAAACACAGTACACTGATAGGAAAATGATTAGGTTAGATTAGATGACATCTGAGAAAATCAATTTTATACTTTTTGAAACTGACATTAAGACAAACGTTGAGCAAAAAAAAGGGGCCAAGATTGCACCACAATGAATCATTCCGCCACTAATTTTTTTTCATAATAAGATGAGAATCTATAAATATTTTACCACAGAACACAAAAAGAGACATAGAAAATACATTGTGATCAAACCATCTATTTCAGTTTCCTCTTTCCACATTTAATCATCTGCTTTTATTTTTTTTTCTGCCTGAAATATTGATCTATGTAAACTTGGGCATTATATGCCTTAGACTATCACCCCTTCATTTAGTCCTGTGGTTACTTTAGTTCTTTAACTTTTATATGCTTATTCATGTATGTCACATCTCTAACAGTGTTTCACAAGACTAGGAAGTATGTCCCTCTCATGGTGTTCCTCGAATTTGAAATGGCTGGAAAATGAAAATCTGAAATTTATGATGATCAAAAAACTGATGCGGTTTGGTGCAGCAGTTGATTTCGTGTAAATGATACATTTTGTATTCCTGTCAGTATCTGGCCTCACCTCTGGGAGATATCATCTGTTAAATACGTGTATTAACTCTTAGAAGACGATAGGGCCGATGGTTTGCCCAGTGATTTTACGGTGAAAAAGATGATGGGCTAATCATCGGCCCGACTGTATTATAGTGAAAAAGACGAACATGCCGGTGATTGGCCCATTGACAAAGCAGTTCTGATTAGTCATGTCATGGCCTTGTACTTTTGTAGCCAGTCGGAATGCTTGTTTATAAAATGTATGAATCTGTTATTATCAATGGCGGATCTTCTTGCTGTTGTAACACATTATAATGTCTTCTCTTGTGAATCCTAGTCTTTCCAGATGGGCAACATCCAAAATACCCCCCATCTCCTAAGGGTTAAATCATCTTATCATTTCACTCCTCCACAGATTTTAGGAGATCAACAAGCAGCTCTGGTGGGTCAGCAGTGTCTGAAAGTGGGTCAAGCCAAGAACACGTATGGCACTGGATGTTTCCTGCTGTACAACACCGGGCTCACTGTAAGTGATGGACTAAACAATGAAGTATTGGTGTGTTGCAATTGACGTCACACAACTTGTACTTCCACACAATTTTGAATTTTATCTTGTCTTTTCCCGATCTTCAGTTCTTGTTTGTTCCAACTCCATGTTTTGCTCAACTGAGAAATTCGACGTTAAAGGTTTGTGGCTTTAGTATTATATTCTGATAATGATTTGAATAAATCGAAACTGTGAAACCAGTGTGACAAATGCCACAATGCATTTTAAATAAGCGTCAAAGTGTGCATTTGTTATATCTCTTCTGTATACAAAAAAATCTCCAGTTTTTCAGAAGATGGAGCTGGAACAAACGAAAACTAAGGTCGCATTTTGTCGGAAATTCCAAGGCCGTAACAGTTGTTCGCCCAAGGCTTTAAATTCTACTTTCTTGATTATAGCAATCTTTGCGAGTCTGCATGTTTGTTTTCTCTTCATTCTCATACCTTAACATGACAAATATTTCTGTCACTTGCAGTCTGTAGAGTCCAAGTCCGGCTTGCTGACTACTGTAGCCTACAAATTTGGCAGGGACCAGCCAGCTGTCTATGCACTTGAGGTCAGCAATACATGTTATCTGTTAAGCACAGTGATTACTATGTTTCAGAAGTCGACATAGAAAGTTCTATGTTTGTCATATCTGATATAATAAAAACGCTCACGCCAGCCTATACAAACTTAAGTCAGACCTGCAGACTTTATGAGGCAACGTATGTTTGCTGAAATTTTACACAAAATTACAAAACAATTTGGACTAATAATTTTTGCCATCAAATAGAATGTCGTGTTCCCTTTATCTTTTTTGGCAACTGAAGCCTTTGAAATTATTGGAAATATCTAATCTAATCCAATTCGACTCCAACGCTTTTGTTTTTCATGAACCTATGACATTATCACTTCCTGCCATGTGTTCACTATTAAAGTGCCATTTCATGAAAACTGATGGGGTGTGTAGGGCATTAACACACAAAGGGGGTGCAGTAAGACGTATCTAAAAACAAACAACACAAAATAAACCCAAAGGAACAGGCCAGGTGAAGCAGATCCATTATAATCACCCAGAACTGAAACTGATAAATAGGTTTATCCCGGGCAGAGCTGGGGACCACAGCTAGTAATGAATATATCTATAAGATACAGATTGACTAAATAGTGCTGTGCCACTTTCTTTCTAAGGTTAAAAAAAATGCTCATAAACACTGCAAAAACTTTCAGTACATCAAAAATGAATCATGTCAATGAAATATTTTAAGGCTGTACCTTAGTTTTTTTTTATAAGCCTAGTGCTCAACTATTCCAAGGCTTGGTCTGAAAGGTGGATAAATTTATCCCTATTACAAAATATTTCATGATTGTGTGGCAACTATGTGGGACAAAAGTCCTTATCTGGATACAGTACTGAGATTGCTCTCAAAATATAGGAACTTGGAGAGAAGTAGGCAAAAACTCCCTCCATTCAGAACTTGCCATTTCGTCACATTCTGAGAGGGATCATCCTCATCCTGATAAATCCAGTTGATCAAAACTAAAGAGACCCTGAAATTATTTACCCTTATAAGATAATAGGGCCAATGATCAGCTCAGTACAGTGAACTAGACAAGGGGGCCGATCATTGGCCTGACTGTATTATAGTGAAAAATGCGAACAGGCCAATTATCGGCCCATTTAGAAAGCATTCTGATAAGTCATGTCATGGTCTTGTAGCCTACCAGAGTGCTTGTTTCATAAAATCTACGGAGCTGTACATATCAGTGGCGGATCTTCCTGCTTTTGTAAACACATCGTCATGTTTTTGTCCTGTGAAGCCACATCTTTCTAGATGAGTAACATCCAAAATACCCCCCGTCCTCGACGGGTTAATTTTAGTCTCTGTTTGGAAGCATCAAATTGCTTATGCCCATGTCTTGTCTTAACTTGCAGGGAGCCATTGCCATTGCTGGTGCTTGCGTTCAGTGGCTGAGAGACAATCTGGGTATCATTTCATCCTCCTCAGAAATTGGTAAGTTTTCGGTGGTACTTTACATGTAACTCCAGTGCAGCGTGTTTCTGAAAGTGGAAGTAAGCTTTCGGGCCATAATTCATAGATGTGCCCTATTTTATTATTTTCTGATTCTAACATGTATTTATATTTATTTATTTGTGAGCTTTTGAAAAATATTTACGTACAATGTAAATTACCATAAGAGACATTATATTGAGATTAAAGACATTGGTTTGGGAATATGGCCTTGTGACACTAGGGATAGATAAAGATAATAATAATAATGTTAGTCTATTTTCTAAATTTTGTACTGTTGAATTCAGTTCATAATGATTTCCCCAAAGAGTTTGGCCTAGTGACACTAGTGATAGATAAAGATAATAATAATTTTAGTTTATTTTCTTACTTTCTGATTGTTGGATTCAATTCATAATGATTTTGATAGAGAATTTGGTCCAATGATACTAGTGATAGATACAGATTTGGTCATAAAGTTAGTTTGTATTTTCAGTTTCTCATTGCTGAATTAAATTTCATGATTTCCCCAGAGAGCTTGGCTTCCCAGGTGGACAGTACCCACGGCTGTTACTTCGTTCCGGCATTCTCTGGGCTCTTTTGTCCTTACTGGCAAAATGACGCACGCGGGTAGGTCGTACGCCTCTACTTTCATTAGGGGTGCAACAGACGCTGGTTATACCCCGAGTTTCCATGTTTTTTTGTGCGTGTCTGTGTGGCGATCAGGGGGAAATATAAGTTAAAGCAAAATTGAAGATCTTAGTTCTAAGTTGTGCTTGTCACAAAAAACTCAAATCGGGACACTAGGGAAAAATTGGATTTTCATGCATGAAAATTATGACCCTGAAAATGCCAGTTTTGTCAAGGTATCTCACTCTAATGCTAACAGTCCTGGGTTAATATACTTTGTAGAGATGTTATCTACTTTTTGCAGAAGCCATTACTGCCGCCATAGGAAAAAATGAACGTAACTGACAGCACAGCGTCTTCCTACTTTATTTTCTTTGATTATTCAGAGTCTTTTACATTGGTTTGCCATAGTAGAAGCTGCTATTTCAGTAGCAGATATGTCTATCTGCCTTTGACATAAAAGAATTATGTGTGAGACAAGTTCATAGAGACAATAAAGTACAGACTAATAAGTAAACAAAGTCAGTTCCACAAGGTTTAGTGTTAAATATGAGCCTATGCACAAAAAATACATCTGATGGATAGTTTTTGAGAAAACCAGTGTTGGTCTTGCTTGTTATAAAAAAGAGGCTTTGTAGATAGTTAAATGAGGAACATTAATTGTTTTCTACTGTGTTTCCCCAGCATTATCTGTGGTCTGACTCAGTTTACCAACAAGAGTCACATTGCCAGGGCAGTGCTTGAAGCTGTGTGTTTTCAGACCAAGGAGGTGAGAGACAGATATCTATGTTATATCCTATGACTGGCCCCACCAGAAAAAAGTATATATACAGTGGAACACGCTTAAACCATAAACGGCTAAACTGAAAATACGGCTGAACCAAAAGAAAAATTAATCTCTGTTTTGTTTTTCTCTTTTACTCTTTGTTAATGGACTAGTGATAAACCAAAGTCAACATTTGTGGGAACACGACTGAACCGAAAACAATGACCTTGGTTTTAGTGGAAGCCAGCGACCTATTCTTAATCAAGCACGCTTAGTACTGACACGCCATTCTCTCATCGTCAGGCCTGAGGCCACCGACAGGTGTCGAAGATGGAGAGGGGTAGGGGACGGGGGAATTGCATCAGTGAAGCAAGTGCGCATTGCCTGTGGAATCTGAATTATGCGTGTGTAGCAAACGGCGAGCGGTGTGCTGACTGCCTCGAGGTGGGCAACACGTCATGGAAGCATCGTGATGCGGCATGATGTTACGGCACCTTGTAGTTTCAGATGACCCACGTGGTTAGTTACGTTGCTAGGCGCCCAGAAGTAGCTCATTATAGTGGAATTTGCTGTTTTCTGCTTTGAATCTTTGCATGTCAGTTTCTGAATCTATGGAGCTTACGCACACTTGTAGACAGCATGTGTTTATTAAGTGCCCGGTTTTGATTTCCAGTTGTCTGAAGGAAAACATTCAATTGCAATGCTCCAAAGGGAGAAAAACATGCAAATTAACCTGCCCAAGCTCACCCTGTTCTGGCAAGCATAGATTGATGTAAACACTGGCTGTGGCAGTGAATTATGGTGGTTTTTTTTTTACAGTGTGGCCAGTAGAAGTTGGCATTATCTGAAGGTGTCGGCCGGACAAAAGACATGATACATATTATTTTGCTAGTATAGAGGCTATGCTGCAAATATTAGCCTACACTGTAGCTTTTAATTTAATGTAAAAAAAAAAAAAGAAATTAATAATGCAACAGAATCATAATGACATAAGTCACAAAATGACGGGAAAAGAAACAGTTTTTTCTTAATATCTCAAAAGTGTCAAAAAATATATTATCCCATTAGTGTAGAGTGGTGACAGTAAATGAAATTTTAGATTCTATTCATGGGTGTTTAGACCATCACTGCGAATGTATTTACTGACACCAAATTTTCTTAAGCTCCTTTTTTCTGTCTTTAAAGTTCTTGATGTGATGCTCTAAATATGATTCTAAATTCATTAATCTGACACGGTTAGTTAACCTGAGCTGTCACTTTGTAGTTCATATGCACATCTGTCATATTGGCACTGTGATTTTGTAAGCCAGAAATGTTCCTCATTCATCAGGTGTTAAATTGTGTCAGTATTTCTTTACTGTATTCTGCAACAGAGGGTTTCCTTTGTGTCATAACTTCTTTCATGGATATTCTTCATAACAGCTACATCTCAGCTCACAAGCATGAATTCACCTCTGTTCATAATGCATTTTAAGAGCAAAGAGAAATTGTTTACCCCTTCTCTCCAGCTCCTAGATGCTATGAACAAGGACAGTGGCCTTGACCTTACAAGTGTCAAGGTGGATGGAGGGATGACTGCCAACAACTTGCTGATGCAACTCCAGGCTGATTTGCTGGGAATTGAAGTTGGTACGTGTGTCGGAATTTATATTTAATGGATAATTATTTATGAATGTCATCAAACTATCAAACTTCAAAACACTGGCACATAACCTGCATTGTAATATTTGTATTGTCTGCCAGTTGGCTGGACTTTGACCCCTTTCATATGTTGTGGGTGATGTCCACATCCGCACTTACAGGGCGGGTGCACCCACGTCCGCATACCCTTTCGCAGGGGGCAGGTGAAAATCGCCACCTGGGCTTTTTTCTCCCCTTTTTTTTTCCTATATTACATTGAACAGTCATGAAATGTGGACAGTGATCGGCTTCTCTTCCTATACCTCTGGTATTTGTGATAGAAGAGGGAGCATGGATGTTCATTGTCTATGAATGTATCCTTTGATTGACGAAAGAACTTATTCCACAGAACTGGTCTCTCTAGCACTACTGATAATAGAAGTTCTATAGAGTATCTGCATCCATGCTGTTTCTACAAACAAACAGAAAAGTCACAATCAAAAGGAAACACAGGATAAAATGCACATACATACTATTATGTTGAAATTCAAGACGGTTGTGCAGGAATTTGTCCTTGGAGCTATGCGCCAACGCGGGTTTGGCCCACCAATGTATGCAGACATCCATTGAAAAGTTTATCCCATTCCACTTATGTGCGGACACAGGTCCGCAGAAGACCCAAGGGTGCCCACACTGCATTTTGCCCACTTGCGCACAACACCCACCTTCCACGCCTGTGAAGGCCTCATATAAAACATCAGCCTTTCATTTGTGCAGACCCACATATAATAAACGTGGAGGGTGGGCTGTGTCCTTCACTGCGTGAAAAAGGTCTAATGGATTGAATGGGCCTGGCCGCAGTCACAAATTACTATAGCGTCTTCTCTGTGCGGTATGTCCCAACTCACAATTGCTTGGCCTGGAAATCTGCCCCTGCTCGACAACATAGCAGTAATTTTTCACACTATGCAGGCAGACAGACAGACACATCAAGAGGTATTTGCTATATTATCGTATGTGACATTTTGCTGATTTTGAGGTTTTTGTCACAAAAGTGGTTCTCTCATTCCTAATTTCATTATATGTAAGTGCCATTCCAATCAGTTAAAAACTTGTCAAGATACATGTGTCGTAAACCTGTACGCGTGTTAGCCCTTTTGCCAACTAAACTTCAGTCTTCATTTTCTCGAGAAGGCAAAATTGCACATACAATATGGCAAATTCCAGATGATGTACAAAATTCAGCCTGATATCAAAATGAACATCCTCTCGCCTCCAAACCCGATTTACCACCCAAGAGCCAAAGATAATCAGATATCTGACTTTAGATTTTCTTGGTGGTGAGACACTGATAGAAAAATACATGAAGGGCAGATCTGTAGTCTACATCAAGTTGATGTGTTTCAGAATTTGAGTGTCAGATTGTCTCATTTCCAGACATCTTTGTTTCTGTCTTCTATTTTCATGTTCATGTCATGTTCCGTGGTTTGACAGACTTAAGGTATATCTGAATACAAAGTATTTATCCACCGTTAATTAAGTTAGTGATGTTTAATGTGGAAAAATTCCTTCACAATAGGGTCCACAATAGCGTAGCGGTTAGCACCTTCACCTGTCAATCGGGTGACCGTGGTTCCATTGTCAGCTGGGTATTTTTTTTCTTTTTTTATGAAAGTCTTTTTTATTAGAAGTCAATCCAACAACAATGATAGGGAATACATCCGGTGTTTTTTTTTGTTTGATTTAGTCAACACCAATACTGGCAGATAAACTCGGGTAATATCCGTCAATAATGTTGGCTCATAATTGCAGCTGTCTGGATATTGAAAAAAATCTTTGTTATGAATCAGATTGAATTGAAATTCTGTTGTTTATGACCGTAGGCAAATGAGAGCATTCTCATGTCCTCGGCATCGCGCTGTTATGTTATTATAGGGTTGAACACTTTTATATGTGGCACGCTTAGGGTAGAAGCGTTCTACCGTCGCTGTGAGAGAATGAGATCTGTGTAAAATAACCTGAGTCGTTAAGGAATTTTTCTACTGACCATCTTCACCTATTTAGTGCACAACACGAGTTCATAACAATCTAAAAACTGACAGATACATTTCTTGCTTGATGTGGAGTAAAATGGCGGTAAAATTTTTCTTTTAAAAAATCAAGTTTATCGCATTCTATTATTTAACTGTCCTTTGAAATATAAAATGCAGTGTGATTGTTCTAAAAAAGTAACTGTGATCGTTTTTCACTTGATATTTCCAAAGATGAAGACTTAGCACTTGTACCCATAAGCCAAGGCAATTGATTTTTGAAAATGTTAAATCATGACAAGTTTCAGCTCAGAGCACCTGAATGAATTTATAACATTTTGTTTTTTTGTGCTGCCATACTGATATCTCCCACTGTTTCCCAGTGAGACCTTCAATGACAGAGACCACAGCTCTGGGTGCAGCTATGGCAGCCGGTATGGCTAAAGGTGTGGAAGTTTGGAAGTTTGACGCTGATGACTCGGGACCAATTACTAGTGATGTGTTTGAACCAACCATCTCTCAGAAAGGTACAGATAATCAAATTCATTTTGCTGGTCTGACTTCATAGGTACTGTGTTGGTATTAGTATTAAAAATTTGTACTCTGTATTTTGTATATCTCTTTAATCCAATTTGGGAAATTTGCCTTAGTGTCATTGCGGCCGATTTACAACTGGAGCAGACATGTCGTTGCCACATTGCAGTACTGGTTGGCTTTTTTTTCTTTACTTGGGCAGGGTAGGATACGTTTTTTATTTAATTTTGCCTGGGTAGCGGCCTGCTCTTATTGATTTCCAACTGCCAAAGTAGTGCATGTGAGCCCTCCAAATTTTCATACTTATCCAAGAAGACTGGTTGCTTGGTCCTGCCTACCATACAATCAGGGACCGAAATTTCCCCAAAATTTCCAATATACCTGCACCGACCAGGAATTGAATCTGGTACCTTTGGCATGAAAGGTGAGCACCTTGCCTCTAGACCAACTACAGTCCAATCCACTTATCTTGACATGGCTTTTCTCGACATTCTGGGTAACTCGACACAATTTTTAAGTCCCAACCTATTCCTTCTTTAATGCTACTAAGTATTTCCCCGTAACTCGACGTGTTGATCCGTTCTTTCCTTTTATATCGACACATTTCTCCCCGACCGCGGCAAAACAAGTGCACTAGATCTACTACTGTGCTACCAAAAATGACCACGCAACTCCCCACATATAAGATCACTTTATTTCTGTTTGCGGTGCTGGCGGGAAGGGGTAGGAGAGGGGGTGTGTGGACACAGAGAATGACCCTTGGCTTCAGTAATGCGAGTATGGAGTGCCTTGCATAAGTGTACGGCAGTAAAGGTACAGAGTACTACAGACTGAGTAATTATTTTTTCCCCACAAAACATCCGTGTGCCATTGATACTAGGCCTTGACCTAGATCTCTCGGTTAACTGCCGTACTGTGTGTGTATCGGTATCATCACTTCTAAAGAAACAGGTCGAGGTTAAAAAAAACAACAACAGTAAAGGACTGCGCATTTGATAGCTACAGCATTTCTCTGATATCAGTAAATCTTTGCCACGCAACTGCTCCGCACAACAGGGATATTGGAGGAACAGGTGACAATATGCCGATAATTAAAAGAAAAGGGGACATAATTGCGTTATTCATTGGACACTTCCCATTATGGGAGTGTGTGATCTCCCTCCCCCCCCCCTTTTTTTTTTCTCTTCCACCACTAATCTGCTATTTCGGCTTTCTCTTTACACGACACAAGTCAGACGGTCCCACTGATGTCGAGATATCAGGATTGCACTGTAGTTAACTATTTAACTGGTGCTGCCAATGGAGAATTACTGATGCTTCCTGCACAGCTCTGGAATTCCAGGGATCCCTGGAAAAGTCTCTTGAATTTAAACATTTCTTAAAAAGTCCTGGAAAATTCTTGGAAATCATGTATCATCATGTATTAACTCTGGAATTGCCATGGAGCTTAAGAAATGTGAGTGTGCATGAGAAAACCCACAATAAGTCGGCAACATGAGATTTTGAGTTCTATACACATAATAAAAGACAAGACATTTCTGATAAATTGAAGTCAGTGACCCCCCTAAAACAAGATTTTGAGAAAACGGCATTTAATCCTAAAAGTGGCAATAGCTAATTGACCCATTAATATTGGAGTGATTGCTGTTAGGACACGGTAATCTAATAACTAAACCGTTACAGAGATCATACTGAGTAGTGTTCACTGCTCATCTACAGTTTACCCTGTAACATGCCACGGTCCCCTAAACAACAGCCAAGTCGGAAGTTTTTGGATCTTGTTGGGAGACCGTAGTCTAATTACAAAGCCTTTATAGAGACCATAGTGAGTAGTGTTCACTGCTCGTCTACAGTTTACCCTGTAACATGCCACAGTCCCCTAAACAACAGCCAAGTTGGTAGTTTGTCTTGGACCCATATTTTCACTTCAAAGCCGTTTTTCTCAAAATCAGCTCTGTCGACATATTGTGGGTTTTCTCATGCACACTCACATGTGTCTATGAAATTATTCCAGAACGAGACGTACGTCTGGCCAAGTGGAAATCAGCTGTTGAGCGCAGCATGCACTGGGAAACAGTTGGAGTTCCCACGCGTAAGTTTGAACTTGTATTGTGGATAAAAGAATTTTAAAATGGACTCCAAATTTGCTGGTTGTCCCATCTTTCACCAAGTTTGTTTTGTATGTAAGTTTGGTATGCACTACTGACTAGCCAGGTTTTATTCTCCAACTAGTTGGATGGTGACATTATGACATTGAGTTTTTATTGAGATCCAACTACTTAGATGGTAACATCATAACATTAAGTTTTTATTGAGATCCAACTACTTAGATGGTAACATCATGAATTGGATTTTTATTGAGATCCAACTACTTAGATGGTGACATCATGATATCCAGTTTTTATTGAGATCCAACTACTTAGATGGTAACATCATGAATTGGATTTTTATTGAGATCCAACTACTTAGATGGTGACATCATGATATCCAGTTTTTATTGAGATCCAACTACTTAGATGGTAACTGTCAAGAGCAGATTTAATTCATAAGAGTAAATTTTTGCGAGAGCAGTAAGTAATTTTTAGAAACGTAATTATTGTACGAGCCAGCATAACTTGGCCTTGAGCTGGTCTCGTAAACAATGTGTTTTGAACAGTTTTTTCCCTGATAGATAGACAGAAGGTGGGGAAGGATAGAGGGACAGCGTAGGTGTGCATGACTGAGCACTTGTTGTATCTCGTGTTTTGAACTAGGGGTAGTAAAGAGGGAAGGGGTGAGTAGGAATTAAATGTTATTGAGACGTCTGTTGACGTACAGAAAAACCGTGATCCAGAGTAAAAGCTCGGGGTTTTGAACATGTTAAGAATTTATTGCTATAAAATTTATATTATATTGTATTGAAGTAATTCGACCTTTGATGTCGACCCAAGGTCGTTGCGTAGGGCTGTTACTTAAAATAACTCAGTTCGGCAGCTGAGCTAGAAGTGGTTGCACCAATCACAATCCAGGAATTAGACGGTAAGCTGCAGATGCAGTCCAGTATTTAAGGCCATACAGAACTTAGTTCTGGGCCACATGTAGAAAATCCATTTACGAGGTGGACGGCGATAGTCCTCAGCCAGATGAGGGACATGGAGACGCAGTTGAGCAGTCCATTGTGAGGGGCCTGATTTAAAGCTCCAGAGCCTAAGCTACTTGGTTTGATATAAACCCACAGCGTTTACATCCAGCGCTCTCACTCCCAGTGAGGGCCGCATGGTGAGAGTCTATACTAATTTGTAATGATGAAAGTGAACCGTTCTACTTACTTTTGAAGACAGTTTCAGAGCTACCGCCAGACAACGCATGGTTGTACAAGCATTCTCCATGGCGTGTCTAGAGGAAATGTCCACATCATAACATGTCTCATTGAATTAATAGAATTTAAACTGTTAAATCTGTCGCCACGTGCGCGGATTCTATTTGCCATATAACTCATATGACCTGCAAGTAGTTAGATTGAATTCGTTAGTCTTTATAAAAGCTGTAGTTCCATTAGTTAGATTCAGTTGCCTTTGAATTGATATATATATTTATAATTATATTTGTTACATTAATTCCTGTAATTAAACTGCTCTACAGTTCTGCTAAAATTGAAAGCAATTGATTTATTTAGTTTCTAGAGTGCAAGTATTTATTTTTGTGTGTTCGTCGATTGTGGGAGCGGACCTCGAAAGAGTGTCAGTCGAAATATCCCCATGTAACCCACATCGCGACACTGGAGGGGACACTACACGACATTGTTTAGTTTATAGGTTATTTAGATTGGAGTATAATATCGGTTTTCTCTTTGATTAACTTTTGTTTTTTTTCAGTTTCAGTGCTCACGTGGTCTTCACGTTGAGCTACTTTAATTACTTCATTGTATTTAGTTTTGTATACTGCTTTCTTTCATTATTTGTTCCACATATTTCCGGCTCTCCCATTGACCCGAGGATCGAGGCCAAGGAGACTTCAACATAACTAAACGAAGAAAGACAAACGTACTGACTGTGGTGTACGCAAGGGCTAAAGGAATCTCCACCAGTTCCTTGAGTTAAGTGATTCCATCCTTAATATCGTCTGCGTTAAGGAGTTGAGTGTTCCTCCTTCTGTTTTACAGGCTCATTTTACTTTTTCTCTGTGTTTAGGAACCCACGGGCGGTGGCGAGGGCGTTCTTACGTGTGCGTGTCCTCTGTGCCAAAGTGGTGGCTTGGTCGCCGATTTTGCCGTTTCGACGACAACGTCTGCGGTCTCGCAACAACCAGTGGTGATTAAAACAGTGAGGATTCGCATTCGTGAGAATAGACTTTGATAGGGATCTGTACATTTTGTTTAGATTGTAGCGTTTCTATCTTCCTCGTTGTTTTAGGAAGACGTCTCTCTTGTCCTCTTCTTAATCCTATCTGTAAATATGTTCAGACTGTAGAGTTTGTTATTGTCCGTCTTTTCTTGTTAGTCTAGCGTCGAGTTTCGTGTTTTTTTTTTATTACACCTTACGTACATTGTAATTATACATTCCTTTTCTTAAATATATTGCCTGTGTGAATCATGCGTCAATGTTGACGCATTGATTATATTCTCTGGTTGTTGTGACGAGTAAGGCTCATAGGCCGGAAGTTAAATATATTGTTGGGAATAGAGATTCCCCATTCAAGCGCAGTTGTGCACCTGCCTTGAATCTTCAGTAACTAAGTACTGAAATAGTAGTTCTTAAAAAGAACTTCAGGTAATAGAATTTACCTCGGAATTTAAAATATACGATAGCTATATAAAGATAGCTGTAATTTTAATCAACGAAATAAAATTGTCGTTGATTTATACGTCATAAACATTAGTTACGCAGTGATAACAGTAAGGACACTGCAAGTTGTATAACGAAGGAACAGTGTTGGTAATTCGTCGTTCTTAGTAGCGGCCACCCGACGAGGTCAATTGGCCTCAGGGATAATTGATAACTTCAGGTTAATAATTAAGATTGTTATTTTAATCGGATAATCGTAAAGAATACAGTGCTAACATAGTTCACTGTACGCAGGTTATCGCGTGAAGGATCCGGATACCTGACCTTTATCAATACTAGATCTCATATAGAGACCTATTCGGAGTCTTAACCATAATGACTGATTACTCTGCCTATATTAACGCGGCGAAGCTGTTGGGCGTCCCCGATGATCAGCTACCCGCTTGGTGCGAAAGGAAACAAAAGGAAGACCAAGAGCTGGCTCGAGAGGAGCGCGCCGCAGAACGAGCCGAGAAGGCCGAGGAACGCGAACGAGAAAGAGAAAAAGAACGACACGAAAGAGAAAAAGAAGAACGAGAAAGAGAAAAAGAAGAACGAGAAAGAGAAAAAGAAGAACGAGAAAGAGCTGAGAACGCGGCTCAAAGAGAGCATGAAATTTTTCTAAAGAAACTAGAATTGCAGGCCATCCAGCCCACCGCGGCTCCTCTAGCATCCGCGAATAATGTTAAAACTAAGCCGAAGCTACCGACCTACAATGATAAGATCGACCACATCGATTCTTACATCCATCGCTTTGAGCTCCACGCTGTAGCCGCCGGTTGGGACCGCACGGAATGGACTTCGTGCCTTGCAAATTTATTGGCTGGTCGTGCGCTTGAGGTATTTCATGGCCTCAATATTGAAGATTCTAAAAACTATGATGTCCTTAAAAAGGCTCTTCTCAAAAGATTTCAACATACAGAGGACGGGTTTCACCAACGATTCCGGACGTGTAAACCGGACCCATCCGAAAACTTCTCTACGTACGTTGATCGATTAAAGCACTACCTCGACCGCTGGATTCAGTTAGCCGGCATCGCTGACGGTAGCTTTCAAGGGCTGTACGAGCTAATATTAAAGGACCAAATTTATAACGCGTGTCACCCTGATCTGGTGTCCCACCTTAAAGAGTGGGCACCGAAAACATTAATAGAAACCACGTCGTTGGCGGAGCAGTACGCTTCTGCCCATCCCAATCGTTCGCTGGCGAAACGAAAAACAAGCGAACCCTTTTATGCCGGAGTCAGTGGTGCTCCACCTGCGGGAAGTAGAAATTCCCGTCCTACTAATCGCCAGACACCGTCTCCGAGGGCATACTCCCAACCGCCACCGAATCGATCGCGCGGTTTTCCGCGACGTGCTGGACCACCCACTGGACCACAAGCGCAAAATTTTTCTGGTCCACCGCGTCGGGATAATTGCAAGGGCTTCCAGTATCAAGGCCCACCATGCCCACCTCCTTGGGCATATTTTACTACTCCATATAACGCGCCTCCAATGCCACCCCAACGTAACGTGAATATTATCAGGTGCTATCGGTGCAATAGACCTGGGCATATATCAAAGGATTGTAAAGTAAAATTCGAGGCTGCGAATGCTTGCACTGTCGTAGTTCCGGCTGCACAGAATGTCAGCCCCGTCGAACTCACGTCGCCCATGACGGGCGCCGTCCCGGTGATGTCGGCCCTTCATCAGCACGGGTCATTGACATTATATAAAGGTCATGTAAATGCCATACCCGCGTCCGTGTTACGGGATACAGGATGCACCACCATAGGTGTCCGGGAGTCTTTGGTTCGACCGACCCAACTTATTGAACAAGAGGCAACATGTATTACTTTTGGGGGCTCCGTCGAGCGTTTCCGACTCGCGGAGGTCTACGTCGCCACGCCATTTATTACCGGTGTCGTAACGGCGTGTGTTTTACCGAATCCGGTTGCCGATTTAATAATTGGTAACTTACCACAGGTGAACGATACACCTGACGGCGACTTGAACATCTGGACAGAAGAAGTTGCGTGTGTAATCACCCGACAACAGTCAAAGCGTCCACCGGATAGTAATTTAGCGACCCCCGTTTTTGATTTCAATGTCACGCCTTCCATTTTTTACAGAGAACAACAAAACGACTCTTCACTTCAACCGCTGTTTGCGAGGGTTCAACCTCAGAATGGAAATGCCTCTCCATTCCTTATTAAGAATAAATTACTTTATAGAAATTTCAGAAATAAACGCGACGCCGTCGAACAGCTGGTAGTTCCTAAGTCGTTCCGTCGTGATATTTTGCGTCTCGCGCACGACACTTCCTTTTCAGGCCACCAAGGTTCAGCCAGAACCAAGTCACGAATATTGGCACATTTTTTTTGGCCTGGAGTATACGCGGACGTCAACCGTTTTGTGGCGCGCTGCGATGTGTGTCAAAAACGTACACCCAAAGGTAAGGCATCGCGCGCGCCCCTACAGGAAATGCCTCCAGTCTCAATCCCATTTCAGCGGGTCGCGATTGACTTGGTGGGCCCTCTTACTAAATCAGATAGGGGCCACCGTTTTATTCTTTCGGTCATCGACTACGCGACGCGCTGGCCTGAGGCTATTCCCTTGAAAGACATTACGGCTGACCATATCGCTGAAGCGCTTATGACTATTTTCTCGCGAGTCGGATTTCCCGGCGAGATTCTTTCCGACAGAGGTCCACAATTCACCTCTGAACTATACAAAAAGGTGCTGGAGTTAGCGGGCATTAGGCAGAAATTAACGTCCCCCTATCATCCGCAACCAAACGGTTGTTGCGAGCGGTGGAACGCGAGCATGAAGGCAATGTTAGCCCGCGTATCTGCCGATAGACCAGGAGACTGGGACCGTCAGCTCCCCGCTATTCTTTTCGCCTATAGGGAACTCCCGCACGCGTCCACGGGTTTCTCCCCATTTGAACTATTATACGGACGTAAACCACGTGGCCCGATGGCCATTCTTAGTCAATTGTTCACCGGTTCGGAAACCGATGATTATGATACGCGCTCCGCGTATCAATATGTTGTCGATCTCCGACAACGAATTATTAATGCATGCAAAACCGCTCTGCAATTTGCATGCGCTAGAGCGAGTTCTTCAAAATTTTATCGCGATCAGGGCGCCCAAATGCGCGCCTTAACCGTCGGAGATCTGACACTTGTACTTTTGCCTCAAACGCAAAATAAACTCCTTCTAACGTGGAAGGGACCATATAGAGTCCAAAAGAGACTCTCCAGAGTCAATTACTTGATAGACATCCGCGGGCAGCAAAAAGTATTCCATATTAATATGCTCAAAAAGTACCTGCCTAGCGATGATCGTCGTCGAGGCGACTCCGTTCATGTCATCGCAAGGGCCAACGCGGCTTTAGTTACTGTCGACGACGAGGACCCGTTAAGTATCGACAGATCCTTGCCCATATTACAAGCCTCCGAGAGCATCAGTGATATTAATATCAGTGATGAGCTTACGCCGTCTCAAAAACAGGACCTTACGGACCTGCTCCAAGAATTTGCGACAGTGTTCACTGACCTGCCCGGTTGTACGTTTTTAGTCCAACATGTAATCCGTCTCCAGACAGACGTGCCTGTTTTTGTAAAACCGTACCCGTACCCGCTGCACGCTCACGAAACAATAATCACCGAGGTACGTGCAATGTTACAATTAGGCGTAATAGAGCGGTCTACAAGCCCTTATTGCTCGCCCATTGTGTTAGTCAAGAAGAAAGACGATACCGTGCGCTTCTGCATTGACTATAGAAAGCTCAATGCTATTACCATCTATGATGCGGAACCCATTCCCAATCAGGAGGACCTTTTCGCGCGGTTATCTAACGCCACTATCTTCTCTAAAATAGACTTATCCAAAGGATATTGGCAGATTCCTCTCGAAGAGGATAGTAAACAGTATACAGCCTTTCAAACCCCCTTGGGTTTAATGCAATGGAAATATATGCCTTTTGGACTGGTTACTGCACCAGCAACTTTCGCGCGCATGATGAACATCTTATTAAATGAACTGCGCTGCGTGTTATCCTACTTCGATGATATATGTATTTTTCAGACCGATTGGGCTGGCCACTTGATGGCCCTTCGTGAAGTCTTTGCCACTCTTCGCCGAGCTGGCCTTACCGCGAGGCCCAGTAAGGTCTTCTTGGGCTATTCCCACATAAACTTCTTGGGTCATACCATAACCCGCGGGGTTCAGACTCCAGACAATCGCAAAATATCCACTATTTTGAAACTTCAACCCCCTAAAACTAAAAAACAAGTCCGTAGCTTGTTGGGACTTTTGAATTACTACAGGAAGTTCATACCAAACTTTTCTTCCCTTTCAGCCCCGTTATCTGATCTAACGAGGAAGAATTTTCCAAATAAAGTCGTCTGGACGCCTCAGTGCGCTGATGCCCTTCAGACTATTCAGAATTTATTTTCTACTTTCCCCCTGCTTGTTTTACCAGATATTCGCCAGACCTTCGTCGTCCGTACAGATGCGTCGGATAAAGGTATCGGCGCCGTGTTGCTCCAAGAGCATGAAGGTTCCTTACGTCCGTGCTTTTACGCAAGCCGGAAGCTACTTGATAGAGAGACTCGATATGCGATTATCGAACGTGAGTGTCTCGCGATTGTTTACGCGGTCGATGCATTTTCTCGATACTTATTAATGTCCGAATTTATAATTGAAACGGATCATCGTCCATTACTATTCCTCAAGTCGAACAGAGCGAGAAATGCGCGACTTACCCGATGGAGCCTTGCGCTCCAGGAATACAAATTTACCATTAGAGCTATACCTGGGAATGATAATCTACAAGCCGATGTGTTGTCCCGGTTAATTTAGTATCATTATATAGTCTGTAAACATTGAGGTTGAGCATTTTTCACCTTATTCGGAGACCGTGGATGGTTTCACATTATTTGTCCTACAAGTTATGGGCATACTTTCTCAAAATTTATGTGATTCCTTTATCCACTAGCGTCCATTCTGACCAAGACCTGAGTTCCAGACAACCTTGACGCCTTTGTCTGCGGGTCAATGAGATGAGGAAATGGCAAACCAAGGGACCAGACCTACTGCTGCCAGGATACCATTACGTTAGATTAACCATTGTTTGTACATGTTATATATGTCATAATTACGCTCAGTGAAGCTATGAGCTAGATGCTCAATATTTTAAGTCTTTACAGTATGTCTTTGTGAAATAGGTTATCACTTTAATTGTAACGATATTGTTACATTACATATATTACACTATACACTATTACCACATATATTATAGAACGTCGCATATGTCCTTCAGAATGCACGTTCTCAACAATTTTTTTCATAACTTTCAGTTAACGCTATAGTTTTTCCATATGGCTTCCAAATGTATTCTGACTTAATGACTTTAGTACACATTGTGTCGTTCAAACCCTAAGTTTTCACTGGGGTGGGGGATGTGTCAAGAGCAGATTTAATTCATAAGAGTAAATTTTTGCGAGAGCAGTAAGTAATTTTTAGAAACGTAATTATTGTACGAGCCAGCATAACTTGGCCTTGAGCTGGTCTCGTAAACAATGTGTTTTGAACAGTTTTTTCCCTGATAGATAGACAGAAGGTGGGGAAGGATAGAGGGACAGCGTAGGTGTGCATGACTGAGCACTTGTTGTATCTCGTGTTTTGAACTAGGGGTAGTAAAGAGGGAAGGGGTGAGTAGGAATTAAATGTTATTGAGACGTCTGTTGACGTACAGAAAAACCGTGATCCAGAGTAAAAGCTCGGGGTTTTGAACATGTTAAGAATTTATTGCTATAAAATTTATATTATATTGTATTGAAGTAATTCGACCTTTGATGTCGACCCAAGGTCGTTGCGTAGGGCTGTTACTTAAAATAACTCAGTTCGGCAGCTGAGCTAGAAGTGGTTGCACCAATCACAATCCAGGAATTAGACGGTAAGCTGCAGATGCAGTCCAGTATTTAAGGCCATACAGAACTTAGTTCTGGGCCACATGTAGAAAATCCATTTACGAGGTGGACGGCGATAGTCCTCAGCCAGATGAGGGACATGGAGACGCAGTTGAGCAGTCCATTGTGAGGGGCCTGATTTAAAGCTCCAGAGCCTAAGCTACTTGGTTTGATATAAACCCACAGCGTTTACATCCAGCGCTCTCACTCCCAGTGAGGGCCGCATGGTGAGAGTCTATACTAATTTGTAATGATGAAAGTGAACCGTTCTACTTACTTTTGAAGACAGTTTCAGAGCTACCGCCAGACAACGCATGGTTGTACAAGCATTCTCCATGGCGTGTCTAGAGGAAATGTCCACATCATAACATGTCTCATTGAATTAATAGAATTTAAACTGTTAAATCTGTCGCCACGTGCGCGGATTCTATTTGCCATATAACTCATATGACCTGCAAGTAGTTAGATTGAATTCGTTAGTCTTTATAAAAGCTGTAGTTCCATTAGTTAGATTCAGTTGCCTTTGAATTGATATATATATTTATAATTATATTTGTTACATTAATTCCTGTAATTAAACTGCTCTACAGTTCTGCTAAAATTGAAAGCAATTGATTTATTTAGTTTCTAGAGTGCAAGTATTTATTTTTGTGTGTTCGTCGATTGTGGGAGCGGACCTCGAAAGAGTGTCAGTCGAAATATCCCCATGTAACCCACATCGCGACAGTAACATCATAACATTAAGTTTTTATTGAGATCCAACTACTTAGATGGTGACATCATGATATCCAGTTTTTATTGAGATCCAACTACTTAGATGGTAACATCATAACATTGAGTTTTATTGAGATCCAACTACTTAGATGGTGACATCATGATATCGAGTTTTTATTGAGATCCAACTACTTAGATGGTAACATCATGACATTGGGTTTTTTATTGAGATCCAACTACTTAGATGGTAACATCATAACATTGAGTTTTATTGAGATCCAGCTACTTAGGTGGTGACATCATGACATTGAGTTTTTATTGAGATCTAACTACTTAGGTGGTGTCATCATAACATTGAGTTTTATTAAGATCCAGCTATTTACATGGTGACATCATGACATTGAGTTTTTATTGAGATCCAACTACTTGGATGGTGACATCATGACATTGAGCTTTATTGAGATGCATTGAGTTTTTATTGAGGTCCAGCTAGTTAGATGGTGACATCATGACATTAAGCTTTATTGAGATCCAACTACTTAAGATGGTGACATCATACATTGAGTTTTATTGAGATCCAACTACTTAAGATGGTGACATCATGACATTGAGTTTTATTGAGTCCAACTAGTTAGATGGTGACTTTATGACATTGAGTTTTATTGAGATCCAACTACTTAGATGGTGACATCATGACATTGAGTTTTATTGAGATCCAACTACTTAGATGGTGACATCAAGTTTTATTGAGATCCAACTAGTTAGATTGTGACATCATGACATTGAGTTTTATTGAGATCCAACTACTTAGATGATGACATCATGACATTGAGTTTTATTGAGATCCAACTACTTAGATGGTGACATCATGACATTGAGTTTTATTGAGATCCAACTACTTAGATGGTGACATCATGACATTGAGTTTTATTGAGATCCAACTACTTAGATGGTGACATCATGACATTGAGTTTTATTGAGATCCAACTACTTAGATGGTGACATCATGACATTGAGTTTCTATTGAGATCCAACTACTTAGATGGTGACATCATGACATTGAGTTTTATTGAGATCCAACTACTTAGATGGTGACATCATGACATTGGGTTTTTATTGAGATCCAACTACTTAGATGGTGACATCATGACATTGGGTTTTATTGAGATCCAACTACTTAGATGGTGACATCATGACATTGAGTTTTATTGAGATCCAACTACTTACATGGTAACATCATGACATTGAGTTTTATTGAGATCCAACTACTTAGATGGTAACATCATGACATTGAGTTTTATTGAGATCCAACTACTTAGATGGTAACATCATGAATTGGATTTTTATTGAGATCCAACTATTTAGATGGTAACATCATAACATTGAGTTTTATTGAGATCCAACTACTTAGATGGTAACATCATGACATTGAGTTTTATTGAGATCCAACTACTTAGATGGTGACATCATGACATTGAGTTTTATTGAGATCCAACTACTTAGATGGTAACATCATGACATTGAGTTTTATTGAGATCCAACTACTTAGATGGTGACATCATGACATTGAGTTTTATTGAGATCCAACTTGTTGGCTAGCATGTGAGGTCTCATTAAATTTAACCCTTTCAATATGGAAATAGCATTGCAGTAAACTGTTTATTGCTCCACCACTTTCAGGTTTTGTTCTTCCATTTCTAGCTTTTAAATGCAGATCAGTGGAGTGATTTAGATTCATATTTACCATTCAAAACAACTGAAATAAGTGGATTTCAGTATAAACTGGATTCGTGAAAACCTGCCTTTCACAGCGTCAGTTGTTAGAGGGTTAATGTCATGACATTGCTATCATTTTAACATTTGTGCATTTCACACAAAAAAAGGCAATATGCCTGCCGATCCATGAAAAAATTTTCCAGCTTGGACCTGCAGCGCGTCTTGTCTTTTTTGCAGGAGGCCGAAATCTACAAGTTGATTTAACAAATTTTGTCATTTTCATATAGCCATACCTTACAGTAAGGGTCTTTCCCTGTTAGATTCTTAACTTCACTTTTATTTGACCTCATTAATTGGGAATCTGAGGGCTGACAGCGAGCCCAAAGTAAGATAATGAAAAAAACATTAAAGGCGCCAAGTGGCTGTTATTGTGTCAAAACTAAACCCAAACACAAACTCAAATCCCACTAGTTTGCAGATAACATTGTCTAGTGTGCACTGGGTCTTGGGGTGCTGGGAAGGATATGAGGTATAATTTTTTTTCCGTTTACAAAAAAGAAATTCCTATCAGCTTTAGAGAACAAAGACCAGTAATTTGACAGTATGCTGATATAGGTAAAATATTATAAAAAACCACAGAAAATCTGTGGGTCTCAGCAAGACTTGAAGTAAAGTCAAAATGTGGCAAAAAGAAAAAGATGTATGTTGCCAAGGCTCATGTAAGAGATAATACAAAAGCAATACATTAACCCTTTCATTTCATGAGAAACTCACCTGTATTTAAACTATACAGGGTGTTGAGATCAACTTATTAACACTTTAGAATGTGCCAGAGGTGAGATACCTCCACAGTTTTTGTAGGAGTGATAGACTGCATTTTGTTATATCTTATTTTTTTTTTTTAATGGAGATAGGATAAAACAGTAGTGCGGTGATCATAATTATGCTTGTTCAATAATTATATATGAAGAAGAGTTCTGAAGCATAGAGATTTTCCTTGAGCAGATTTGCTGGAGTCCAATGCAAAAATTAAGTTCTTTGACAAGTTTTTCAATTTTCTTTTTCAGCTTCACAAAAGTTCCATCGATTGAAAGCTTTTGTGTGTTTTACTGTCTTTTCTTTTCTTATCATTTGGACTTCATCTTTTTCGTCAACCATCTACTGCCTGGCGTTCCATATTTAAACAGTTTCTAAATGTCAAAATTTATCTTTTCTTTCTTGGTGTCGTAAGTAGTAAATATTTCTATGTTTGCCTTATTATTTCACTATTTTAAACCAGTTTGTATGTTCCAGAAGGTTTTAGTCAGGCAGTCTATAAGCTATACCTGGGTTAAGTTGATGCATGCACAGTTCTTGTGGTATTTAATTTTGCAAAATGCAACTTATAATTATTTTTGAGGATTCACATTTCAAGTTGATGACTGTCTCATTGACCAAAATGAACGTTGACTGTTTTTCTCTTTTTTCTCCGCAAGCTTAGGTGTGCCTTCATGCTTTTGGGACACATTAGCTCCTGGTTTGTTCTTCTGGTCCAGTTTTGGTGTGATGCTGCTGGCCAAATTGATTGCCGACAACAGATGACCTTGACATTTGCCAACTACGTTTCCATCCGAACCTGGCGTCTTTCCACGAGACTGCCTGACAACGAAAAGTGAAAAGCCTGACTGTGTTAGAATGAGACACGGTGTTTTAATGTGACCACATTTATTTGCACAAAATCACAGATGAATGGGAACAAGAAAAACACGAGCATGGCAACAAAAGTTCTTTAGTAGCAGGTAGAACTCACCTACAAGTGTTCTCAGAATCTTGAAGAATCATTTCTCACTTTGATCCCAAAGAATGAGTTTATCTAATCATTTGTGAAATGAAATTAGTGGGTGTTTCGGGAAAGACACTAACTAAATCTGGAATTTTAGCAGGTAACTTCAACGTTACTGTGAACATCTCATTTTCTTAGGAGTTTAAAAAGTGTAAAAAGAAGTATGCAAAAAAATCTAGTAGGTCTGAAAGAGACGATTGTTTTGGGGGTTCATAAAAAAGATAAACGACTTGCAAGAAACGGTTCCCAGGCCTTTTGCCCCAAATAGAGACTTTGCCCAAAAAAAAAACTTGGCAAGCGGCATTGTAAAACATTGGCAGAAGACATGGCAAAAAAAATTTGGCAATAGGAGTTGCAAAATATTGGTTTGTTTGACTTGACATCGCAAAGCTTCTGCCCTCATGAAATTTTGTGTTTATTTCACCTTGTGTTGGAAGTTCCTAGGCCATTACGTTTTGTTTTTCCATGTTTTAATTCTTCTTTTTTTGGGTTCCAGCCAAACTTTGTGAGTGGGCATGCTTAGCTGCCGTGCCCCCCTCCCCTCTTCCCCCCCCCCCAAAAAAAACCAGTAAAAAAATGTCTGCAAGTGTGCATGTTCAGGCGTCGTGCTGGGGAACAGGGGCAGAAGAGAGGGTGTCGGGGACGCAAGTGTGACAAACCAATAAGCAACTGATAGCGGAAGTTCAGGGAGTAAAGCGTAGTTTTTCTGTGGCATTTGAAGACGGTGAAATGTATCATTCCATTGGGCGCAACACTTCTGTATTGTCGGTGGTGATTTGGTTGGTTTTTTTTTCTTCGAGGGAGCAGTTAGATCCTGGGAGATGTTGTAGCGAAACTTTAACAGGAATATCCATGTAGGACACAGACAATTTTTAACTCAGGGTGTAGCAGCATACACGAGAGTAAAGTATTTTTTACTCCAATTTTCAATAGGGACGTGTCATTTATTTTCACGATGATCACATTGTACATGTGTATGTACAGTAGCAAGTTTTCATAATCTGTGACTGTTGCAATGTATGTGCCTTCTTTTCATCGATGCTTGTTAACTTACAGAATGTCACATTAGTACAGATAATGCAGGAGATGTATAGGTTGTTATTTTATTTTTTTTGTCATCAATTTCGAAGTGAACATGTTGTTAATTGCTTACCATTTGCATGATGTTTCATGTGATGAATTTTTACCATTTGACAAAGTAGAGGGAAAACAAAAGTATTCTGAACAGGACGTCAGTGTAAAAGTATCCCAGGCAGATACCAAAGTTTTGGTGGAGAAGAAAAAGATTTCACATTCGTCTTTTATGCTAAACATCATATACAATGTTTATTTGTCATTCCAACATTAAATTACATGTAGTTGGTGGAGGGCAAGAGGTGGAAATTGCAGAAAATCCACTGGTGATACATATCATCATGGTGCTGACCTTTTGGCCTAAGTCATTTTTTGCACTTCTGAGAAAATCACAAAAAAACTTATTTCAATTCTTTTGCAGTGCAGTCAGACTTAGGCCAAAATGACTCTAGGTAAAAGTGGCCATCATCCACGTTGGCTGAAACAACCCCAGAACCAAAATGGCCTACGTCTATGAATGAGTTAGGCCATTACACTATACAGAAAGTTTTATTTCCAGGATAATGGCTTGGCACCTTAGAATGATTTTTACATTAATAGACGCACCATGGATAGGGCAACGATGTAACAGGTACATTCTGTTTTGGCCTAAGTCTGACTTAGGCCAAAAGGTTAGCACCATGACGATATATAAGGCTGCATAATTCTTGCAACAAACTTTTAAGGGGGGTGTAACTTTTGAACTGCTGGAGATAAACAAGCCTTGTCATCTTTAATTCAAGTTCTGTTGATCCCATAAATGAACTAGATGTAAATGAGCATTTCAGGCAAGACAGAAACAGTCTAAATACTTGATCTGACAGGCTGAAACTGAATGTTGTCGTTTGGTTGTCCAAGACAGGACATGAAGTCATTAGGAAAGTGAAAGATTTTTGTTTTACGGCAACAATCTTTGTTAGTTCATTTTTAAAAAAAAATGTAATTACCTATTTCGTTCCAAAGTTAAAGTCATTTAAAGTTTGTTGCAAGACTTATGTGGTTTTGTATAGAATGGAATACATTGTACTTCGATGGATTCCAAAGACAGGGGATGGAACTGATTGTAACAGTGTGGGAATTCCAACCCTTTTTTGGTTAAGAGAAATTTTTCTAAAATTCCGTATTGAGAACAAGCGTGCTTGAAATGGCTGGATTTGGCTTTTGAAATGCATGAAATTGATTTTTGGTTGGGTCCAAAGTCCTCCACCTTGACACAGTCGCTGGATACAGGAGGTCACCTAGGCCTGTATTCTGACCAACTAAAACAGTTCAGACATTTTTCCCCATTTTGGTTCTGTCCTTGCATTGTTGCCATTATTTGCAGAGCATTAGCTCTGTAACAATCAGCTTTACACATCCAGCTTTGTTTATTTTTACTTACGCTGCTCAACAGATAAAGTTTTTTTTGTATTTTCGTGCCCGCAACTACAGATATTTATTTTATCCATTGCCACTATGTTCCTTTGGCAGCAGTATGCAGATAAGGTTTTACCAATGTGCACATTGCATTTGTTGACAGATTCCTATCTTCATTCTACGCAGAACTTTTGTCAGTGCTTGTTTTGTTGTTTGAGATTACATAGGAGTTGCTGTCCATGGCCAGAGGTTCCCAACCTTTTTTGTCCTGTTGCAAACTGTTGCCCTGGCAACTATTCAAAAATTGAATTTACCCCCACCACTCTCTCTTGTTCAGTAATTTGAGTTGACACTTCTCCCATAATGAAGCAACTGAAAGAGGTGAAATGAAGCAACTGACAAAGGTGCTGTTTTTTTAACATTATCTTTTTAAGTTCAAATGATGATAACAAGGGTAAAGCACATGAAAATGTTATTTCTCTCATTGAATGAACAACTAATGATGTGCAGATACCAGTTTACCAAAACAAATCCAGAATCATCAGATTTACTCTCGTGGGTAGGCGAAATTTTCCCCAAACTCCTTTTCAGATCCCTACAAAACAACTTTTGAGAATTTTACCAATGTGATAAATTTATATGGAATTATTTAATTCTATTTGTGAAATTTAGAAGTTCTGAATGCGAAACCCACAGACTAATAAATTAACCAGACTGGAAACACAAGCTTCGGGCTGTGTCGTTTTTTACGGAATTTCCCGAGCGGTGGCCGTATAACCAACATGGCCGCCGCTCGGGAAATTCCGATTCTAGTTCTATCTGCAGTAGAAATTTCTTTTTATTTGTCAAGATTGGTTGTACATGTATTAATTTCTTGGTGCGGAACCAAACTTCCGCGTTCAGTAGGCGCGTCAAAATGGTGTCATTCAAAATTGTAGCTATGCTGAAGCGTCGGTCGTTACCGTAAACCTAATGTGGCGGATGGTTCATGACCTTTCGATGTTTTGTGACGTCACACAATGGGATCATCCAGTCTGGGTATTTTATTAGTCTGTGGCGAAACCTAATTAAAGTAGCCAAACAGACCCTGATGGGTGCAAAGTGGTCGTTATCGTGCACCTTGCCGTAACACTCAAACTCAAAATCTGGGTGTTAAAATTACCCCAGGTTGGGAACCCTTAGTCAAGAACTAACATTAGGTTGGTATCCGTTACTAGCTGTGCCATAATCCTTACTAGAAGATCTGTGTTCATTCCATGTTGTTGATGCTACCAGGGTTTGATAGGCCTTCAGCTGCCATGGGCTATTCTTTCCATTTATATAGCTTTAATGTTGATTGTATTGTTTGAGGAAATAGGCCTGAAGGTATGTTTTCTTGTGCACTATGTGGCAGTAGAGGCATGAGGGAAGGTTCACTGCAGCAAATAGTGCCATGCATTAATGTGTTTCCTCACCAAGAGTTCATTGTACCTTGCACTGATGTGACTCTGAGCAATCTTGTCATTTTCAGGCAATAAGATTTGATTATACCTTGCGATTTGGACATCCAGTTGGCCATGTAGCAGTGAAATATTCACTGCCTTCTGAGAGACTGCACTGAGCATTCTCACAAACACCGGACCTTATACACAAGGATATGCCCTTGCTCAATTTGTAGTCAAGCAAAAATAAAAATTAAGAAAAAACTAAAATGGCAAAGGTCACGGCACGTCACTCTAGTCATTTTGGCTGCCACATCGAACATAAGAAGACATACCCTCAGTAAGTTTTCTCAAAACACGTGTCTTCAATTCTTTCATCAGATCTGCCATTGTCTTGTTGACCTTTAAAACGTTGAGAATGTTTAGTTTGCACTGTAACTTTTTAATGTTGTTTTCAATTATTGATGTTGTATTTGAAAGAAAATGTCAGTATTACAATGCTCTTGAAAAAGCACCAAAACAGCTGAAATTTCACCACCATGTAAGGATAAAGAATTTTATTCTTTGATTAAAGCGTCTTCATGGATCAGTTTCTTTAGGCTGGTGGGGGACACCGCCGTGGTCTAGAGACAAGGTGCTCACCTCTCATGCCGAAGGTACCGGGTTCAAATCCCGGCTGGTGCAGGCATGTTGGAATTTTGGGATTTTTCTCATATTTTCATGTCCCTGATCATATGGGAGGTAGGATCGAGCACCTAGTCTTCTCGGATAAGGACGAAAAACTCGGAGGGCCCGTGTCCATGTTGCGCACATTAAAGATATCTTGGCAGTTGGAAATCGAAAAGAGCAGGCTGAACAGGCCGCTGCCTGGGCAAAATTAAATAAAATTAATCCCTACCACTCCCTCCCTCTCCCTCACCCCCCCAAAAAACCGCGACGCTGCACTGTGGCGACCACGTGCCTGCTCCTCCAGTTGTAACTGGGCTGCTATGACACAAAGGCAAATTTCCCAAATGGGATTGAAGAAATTTACAAAATACAAAACACAAAAATACATGAGATAACTTCTATAGTTGTTGTTAGGGATTATAGTGTAATCACAAAGCCAAATAGAGAAAATACTGAGTTCACTGCTGAGCTATAGGTAGAATATGCATGACGTCTCAGAGTGTTTTGGTTTTGTTCTTCCGCCACTAAAGATGGTGGGTGGATCAGCTGATTAGTGTAACTTCGAGATATGTCTAAGCAGTTAAAATGCCTGCTAGTTGCATTGTAGTTGATTGTTATGGCAGTTGTTTCCTGTTGCTTGTGATTCCTCTAGGCCTACCCCAGCACCAGACCAGATAACCTCGCTGACCACTGGACATCCCAATGACCAAATGTATCACAAAAGCAATTACGTTACTAGAATGACAACAAAAGTGACAAAAGACAGTATATTCTTATAAAGAAATATAATCCTAAAACTATACTCCCTCTAGCTTTACCTTCTGAGCGTGCTTATTACCTACAGATTTACCTTGCTAGAATTGCATGTATAGCAAGTAGCATTGTGTGCACGTAGTCAAGAGTTTGCTTATGTTTTTATGTGATTGATATTACTTATTATCTAATGACAGATACAGCTGATTTGTGTAGACAAATTAGTCTTGATTTTTAAAAAATTTACGAGTTATTGTATGATTAATGTGATATTACATTGGCCCTATCATGAAACCACATAAGTGTATTTTTGTACAAGTTCAGATGACAACTCATGTTAGCCAAATACATTTTGTGAGTTCATTGTAGGAATTTTCTATTTTTCTATTGATTAAGATTAGATAAAAGGAGATAAGTATCACTTTATTATCCAATGAGGAGTGTTTAAGAGCACATACATGGTGCCCACATTTTACCCTTCATTAGGTATAAACATATCATAGCTCAATAAACTGTAATAGCCATATATTGAAATGACATATATTTCAGATGTGTATATAACTAAGAATGTATTTAAGATAAAGGATTCATTTCAAGTAAAACCATTCCTTTCCCTGTGCAGTAAAATTTGGCCCTAAACACTTATGTAGTTCCATGATAGGCCCAGTGATTACGTTAAATGTTGATGTTTGGGTGGGTTTCCAAGGTAACGCTGTGGTCTCATTCAGAGTTTGATGTAAGCTGGAATTTATTGCTTGGTGGTAACAGTTCGTACAATTTTTTTTTTCCTGGTTCTAAGATTGAAGCACACTGAACAAATGGTCCCTTTAGAATGACAAGGTTCTAACTCCCTTCCGTCAACTTTTGAGAAATTGGTGGTTGAAGTTTCATGTGCTCGTAGCTTTTAGAGTTACAGCTTTTTTTTTCTTTGTAGTAATACTTACAAATTACACCCCGAATCTGCTTGATACTTTGACACATGGAGAAGACATGTGGTGGTGGGTGTAGTGTGTAACTCAGTTCAGCCAAAAATGTGGAGATAGAACCTTGTCATTCTTAGGAGACAAAATCTTTTCCTGCTTTGAAACTTATTTATTTTTCACTAATTTCAAGTGTTTGCTTTAGACATGGTCCTTGTGTCGTGCAAACTTACCCAGGGATGTGGTGACTGCTTGTAAGTTGGCTTATGATATTTGAATACTGAGCTCATTCATGTGAAGAAACATTTGTTGTGAAAACAGGTTGTGTTGATCTCTCTTTATATTCCCTGCCCACTCTACTCTGCCATCATGAAGGCTGAGGTACACAAAAGTATACTTCATAGCATCATTATTGCAAACATAAGTGCACATTTGACTTTTTGAACTGGAAAATGTTGCAGTCTAATCATAATATCCTGTTCATATTGAAATGACGAACAGTATTTAGTATTATCTACATATTTTCTGCTGTGATGTCAGAGAAAATTTTACTTTGTATTGATAACTTAGTGACGCTCTGGCTATTCAGTGAGATGTTTTTGAATGTTCTTTTGTGCTAACATTTTAAGATTTGCTGTTAGGAAATGTGCTAGTCATATATAAGATTCTTATAGCTCAATGTAGACTAGGCCGCAGTACTGTTGCAATAAACTTTTAGACGACTGTCACTTTTGAACCCCTAGAGATAATTGAATGAAATAAAAAGCCTTGTCATCTTTAATTCAAGTTCTTTTGATCCATAAGTGAAGTAGATCTAAATGAGCATTTCAGGCAAGACAGAGATGGTCAGAATACTTGACCCAACAGGCTGAAACCTCATAAAGTTCTGAACCTTGTTGTTTGGTTGTCCAAAACAGGACATCAAGTCATTAGTGTCATGAGCAGAGTTAGGGTCTTGGGGAGCATTCGACTGCACGAGAGGCAGCTAACTCACACTCGGACACAACCACACAAGAAAAGTATTAAACAACTAGAGTATCTATATATGTCAGGCCGGTCAGGCCATGTTTTACATAAATATTAATAAACAAAACAAAAGACAATAGAGGTATATTCAAAGCAATAAATTCTAATTACTAACTTAATCTATGATATTCAGATGTCATTATGGTTCCTTATTGGATGTACTGCAATCAATAGCAAATAGGTATATTATACGAAACTAGATATCAATTTAAAGTGACAGTTGAGTCGCCACTGGTCAGTCGCCAGGCAAACTCTCCCTAAATCATATGGGCTTGAATGTTAGGAGAGCCCAGTACGTTCCAAGCCTACAGAAGCACACTTCGGCTTGTAGGTAATTACGCAGTTGCAAAAAACTATTTATATATATGCACAATCATTATTCAATTCATCAACAATGTGCCATATTACTTCAATCATACTATGGAAATAATTCTATAACACAGGCCACTCGTCGTCGAGTGCCAGCTGGGGTTTCCTTAGACTTCCTATGAGGCTGTGGTTCTCTCTCTATCTCTGATCTTCTATTATGCTTGAACAAATAAGATATATTACCATTGTTCACGCCTACTGGTAGGCGCGAACATCAAAATAGCGCAGCGTGGGCTTTCAAAGGTCAGCCCACTCAGACCGTTCTTTCTAGAGCTCGGTCAGACCGTTAGCAAGGACTTCTAGTCTTCAAATCACAGTTCAGGTACTGGCCAACCGGAGATACTTCACGACACGATGCTTCTGCTCGTCTGTATTCAATAAATCTGAACGTTACACGACGTTTTATACTATCTAACTACCCAGCAGTGCTAGTCCGCTGGCCCAATTAGTTCAGCAATCTCATTGGCCGAAACCTCCCACCATTTTAATTGTAGTAATACGTCTGCACTATTCTACCAGGCAGTTAACGTGCAAAAACTTGTCTAGACATACTTAACAATGTCAACTATCCCCACCTTGTTTCACCCCTACTCCATTACTTATTAATCACGAACATTAAAACCCACAAGCGTGAATCTAACAGTTTAACTTTACATTTATTTACTCACCAACTATAATTCGCGAGGGCCGTTCAAGGCCACCAGCCAATTTCTCATGGCCCTGGTAAAACAACAACAACTCACTCTCTGCGTGAGTTTTAACAACATCCGAATCATGACAATTAGAAATATGAAAGATTTTTATTTCACAGTAACAATCTTTGTTTATTTCATTTTCTAAACTTTTTTGAATTGACCGAATTTCATTCAAAAGTGGAGGCTTTTAAAGTTTGTTGCAAGACTTATTGCAGTTAAGCTTACAAAATGAATGGCATTTCTGTAGTTCCGTGCTGGAGGAAATAAGCATTAACTCATTGTGAGTGAACACTGAGATTCACAGTGAAAAAAATCAAACCCTATCAAGAACCTGGTGTGCTAGTATTAAGAAAAGTATTTTGGGATGGTGAATAAAATTTTGTTAGTGAGGTGGTAGTTTTGGAAAGCCCACAGCCTGTTTTTTGTTACATTTATAGTGTGATTGATGAAATAATCACTCATATTTCATTGATATTGGTTTTTTTTTTCTTCAGGTAGATGCAATGTATAGTCGCCATTTGAGACTCACTGTTGAAATCAGTTTTTCGAATCTTGCCAATTAATTGATTTTAAATTCCAGCATATTTTTTAATCATCCAGCATTTGATTATTGATTTTTGCAAATATAATTATTGCAGTGGCCACTTTTGTATTGACGATGAGATATATTGATTGATGTCAGTTCATCAAGTGATTGATAATTTTACTTGCTTATTTATGATTGACTTTGAGAATGATTTGTATGGCTTGATAGATAGATTTGTAGATTGACTGGTTATTGGTTCCTTGAAAGCCTAATTGTCTTAGTTGCCAACTTTTAAGGAAATGAATTACATGTACTGCAATGCTGGGATCAATATCTTTTGAGAATTGTAACAGCTTTGTCAGGTCACCTAAGCATGAGGAAAATTTAAGCACAGCTGGCTTTGGAGAATCTATCAAAGGGGGGGGGGGGGAGAAAGATGCAGGGAAGAGAGAGAAGATGGGGGGGGGGGGAGAAAGATGCAGGGAAGAGAGAGAAGACCGGGGGGGGGGGGGGGAGGGGGAAGATGCAGGGAAGAGAGAGAAGATGGGGGGGTGGAGAAAGATGCAGGGAAGAGAGAGAAGACCGGGGGGGGGGGGGGAGGGGGAAGATGCAGGGAAGAGAGAGAAGATGGGGGGGGGGGGGAGAAAGATGCAGGGAAGAGAAGACCGGGGGGGGGGGAGGGGGAAGATGCAGGGAAGAGAGAGAAGATGGGGGGAGGGGGAGGGGGAATAGGATAAAAGAAGGGAAAGAGATTGGGAGGGAACAGGAGAAAGGGGGCAGGCTGGGGGAGAGAGAGAGGAAGGGCGGAGTCAGCGTTGTCCCCTCACAAGGCTGAGTACCCCATTTAGACCTTCCTAGACTATGTCACAGTATTCTTGTAATAAAGTTCGTAAAATGGACACTTTTGGCTTGTCTCTATAATGGAAGCACAAACAGAGATTTCCATTAATAATACTTTGTTTAATGTACACATTGATCATATTAACATAAACAAAAAGAGGAAATAAAGCAACTCATTTCCTAGAACAATGGCTGTCCCACTGAAGAGAATTAAGCTTTTAAAGAACGAAATGTTGTTTCTTACTTTTAAGAAGACTGCATTTAATTAATTTATTGTTTACAAAAATGTAAAGTGACATGTCTCTGCTATTATCTCAGGACAGCCACCTAGTTCGTAAACATAATCATAGATTCCTTGAAGGATGACAATGGGGATTATAAAATATATACAGAGAGTCATGGGTGTTGACGCATATGAGTAGACTGAAAGTAAAATTAGATCATCACAGAGGATAGATGTCACATTCATTGAACTATCAAGAAATGAGTGTGAACTTGTGTTGACTTGGATTTTCATCCTTACTCTGCTTGAATTTCTAGTTTCAACCAGCCATTCAAACATAGTCTTTTTTTTTTTTATTAAGTGAATTTAAGTGAAAACTGCAGCGTAGTAGGTTTTATGGGTGTCTCAGGGTTCTGGGCCTAAGTTTTGTAATTGGCCTCTAATTTATTTATATTATTATTATTATTATTATTTTATATAGCGCATATCCATTTTTAAAATGCTCTATGCGCTTTACAGAAGAAACCTGTCAACCGCAGAGCAGAATGGAGCGCCGGCGAAGCGCTCAACACACTACACTGCTTCTTTCTCTCTCCCTGTCTCGCTCACTCTCTCTCTCTATCTCTCTCTATCTCAGAGCGAATTGTGACGCAGCCAGTTAGGCGCAGTACACAACTCACAACAGTTCACAACTCACAATACAAATAATATTTGAATATTTATTAATAATAATATATTCAATAATGAATAATAAATTTTGTTGTTGCTGGTGGGGCAGATAAAGAGCAATATGGATATCAAAGTGAACATTTGCCCGATTCAGTGACAGTGCAGAGTCTGAAATTCGTGACATCATACAATAAAATTTGATGATTCTTTGTACTTATCTCTGCCAGCTGTTGTGTTGTGAAGTGTCAAGCTGAAAAGACCTATTTCAGATTTGGCATTTTATGCATTCTATGTAGGTGGAAGGAAAATATAAATTGAGGTTCTATTATTTGTAAATTTTTGTGTTGTGAAGTGTCAAGGAAAAGGCCCTTATTTCAAATTTTGCATTTTATGAATTCTATGTAGGTAGAAATAGGGAAAAAAAAACCAAAATAAATGGAGGTTTTATAGCATGTTGTGTGATCTGTTGATGAATTACTACAAATTGTGAATGCACAAAGATCAAAATTAAGCGCTAACTTTCCTTCATGTACTCTAGGATATTTCCCCAATGACATGTACCCATCAGTATTTATGCAAACATTAAACTCTGCATGATTTGATTTGAAACAATGAGTGTTCGATTTTCTTTCTTTCTTTCATGATTATTTTTCATTGTCCATCTCATATGAAGAGCCAAATGAAAGAACCAATTATACTATCCCCGGAGGATTCTGCATTTTTTTTTTGCAAATTCTGCAAAATTCTGCACAAGAAAATGGCAAATTCTGCGCAACGCGTAAATGCGCCCATTGAAAAATAAAAAGACGGAACACTTACTTGTTGACATAAAGCTGAGAATAAAAGCCAGACAAAAGCATCAGGTTTAGTTTCAGTGTCCAGGGTTACACCATCCCAGTGTACCACTTGGTTTATTGAGAAAAAAGTTATAAACAGTATACTTGACAACGACATGATGGAAAAGCGAGTGATGATGACAGTACCGGTAATGATAATGATGATGACAAGATTGGTGATATTAATAAATCCAAAATTACTCAAAAAAGCTGTTCTCTGCATATCTGTTAAAAAAAAGAAAACAAAATGCTTTGAGATTTTCCTCACTGAGGGACCTCCTCCTTCCACTCAAAATCAGGTTGTAGAGTGAAAACGATCTTTCTGCATCTGCCGATGAGCAACATGCGAAGGTGTATTTTAATGCAAGCTTCGCAAGGTTGCTCAACGGCACAGACAGCCAAAAAGCATGGAGATCAATTTTCAATCCACCAGCTGATTTCGAGACATAACTGAGACATTCATTTTTTCCACCCCTCAAAAAACACGAAATTTCGCGCGTGTTCCGCGCAAAACGCGAAATTCCGGCGTTGCGCGCGCTGAAAAATCCGAAATTCCGTGCGCGCGGAATGCGGTCCGCGCGCGCAGAATCCTCCGGGGATAGATTATAGAGATTTATTTGGTTATTTTAAAAAATTATTGCAATGCTCAGTTTTTGCTACGTAAATAAAGCCTTCCTTTGATGAAACAGGTTGCATTTCTGTATTTCCATTAATCCTTTGGAGATGATAGGGCCGATCGATCAGCCGAGGAGTCGAAGTACAAAAAAGACGACGAGGCCGATCCATCAGCCAGTCAATACAAGCCTCACCATTAGCCGTCTGGTCTTCATACCAGCCAATCAGATTGCTTGTAGTATTTAATTTTTGCAGATTCTGTTGGTTCATTCAATGTCCTTCAAGAATGTATATATAATAGTTATATGTCAAATGATTACTTTATTTTTTAGAAATTTTTTAAGACAATTAATGCGTGCACCCTTTAAGGCTCCTGAATACAGCTCCATCTTCGTGGCACCGAAACCTCAATTAGGCTCCGTCTCCAAAGGGTTTAAAAGGCACTTGGGGAGTTTCAAACTTAAAAAAAATTATTTCATCAGTTTCATGGATATGTGACTATGGCAGTTTTTCCATCTGGGTCTTCATATATTGACACGTTCTCATTTTACCTGAGAATGCTTCAAAGTTTTTGTCACTTTTGATATTCTTGAATGTGGCTTAGAAGGTTCTGCTTGTAACTTCAAAACCAAAAAGATATCGATATCACACTGGACTATGATAATGCATGTTTAGTCATAAAAACCACGGAAATCACTGATACGCCATTATGTTAGAAACAGTGTCTTCTTGTTATTTCTGTCTTCCTCCATGTTTTCTTAGCCCTCAAAAGGGCCTTGTCAAGAGGTCTGCTTTCTCCCATCCTGATCTTCTCTCTTGTTTGGTACTGATTTACTAGGTAGAAAGATGCATGACTATTGAAAACAGCTGAAATGATAGAGGAATGCCTGCCCTCCCCCCCCCCCCCCCCCCCCCGACAAAGATAGCCGATAGAGAAACAGATCGAGAGATGAAGAAAACATGAACAAATGATAGTGGCCATAATGATGAATATTTTATTTCCATAGTCATTTTTGGGCACTAATGGTGATTGGTTTTGCAGATATTGGTATGGAGGTTAGAATAATAGAGCCAAACATAAACCAAGAACTCAGATTCATAGCTGACTTTCATTTTATAAACTCATGGTTTTTTTTTTCCAAGTTTTTCAGGATTAAACCTTTTTCAGTTTCCCAAGTTACAAAATGGTGCCAGTGTCAAAGTAACATAACTTGCTATAATAATCATGTTATCCGCAATTGCCCTAAGCCGGTACGATTGTTTGTGTTTTGGATTTTTTCTTTTGTTGTTTTTGGTGGCATTTCTTTCATATTTATTTTTGACGTGGGGTTTTTGCTCATGTCTTCTTTTCAAGGTTTTTCAAGGATTCTAGATTGTTTTCATGGTTTTCAAGGATTCTGGGTTGTTTTCACAGTTTTTCAAGGATTCTAGATTGTTTTCACAGTTTTTCAAGGATTCTAGATTGTTTTCAAGGTTTTTCAAGGATTCTAGATTGTTTTCACGGTTTTTCAAGGATTCTAGATTGTTTTCACGGTTTTTAAAGGATTCTAGATTGTTTTCATGCTTTTTGGTTTTTCAAGGTTTATTTGGCAAAACATTCATTGCTGACATATTAAAATGTGTGGGAGTCTTCCAACTGCTAAAATCACAAGTACATTTTTATGTATGTACAAAGGACCAAGTAGATATTGTCTCCAAAGAGTATTATTGTAAGGTCTGTGAAGATTACAGGCACAGGATCTAATCTTATACAAGCGCAGAGTGGTAGGTTGTGTACACCGCTTATCGAGAAAGATAAAGATTACACTGCAGAAACCATAATTTTTTTCAAGTTTGCTGTAGACATACCCTGTCTCAGGTCAGCATACACTTGAGCAAAGATACTTGGAATACTTGGACCAAAAAATTGCCAAACCAGTGAAAATCAGCAAAATTCACATCCCAATTGTTTGGCTTTAATGTGCTTGTTCGTAACTCAACGAAATATTACAAAAACCACAGAAAATCTGCAGAGTCGCAGCAAGGCTTGGAGAAAAGTCAAAATATGGTGAAAAGAAAATGCTGTATGCAGCAAAGCCTCACGCAAAAAATAATAATATCGTTCTTATTGTTTCTTACACGAGGCTTCGCTACATACGTTTTCTTTTCGCCATATTTTGTCTTTGGTCATAACATTACTCGTTTCTTACTCAAATTTCCAATTGACTCAGTTATCAATACCATGAGCCTACTTGCCAAACTAAATCAAACATTCATTAAGACAATTCAACAACAAAACAAAACAAAAAAATAAAGATCAAAGGCATTAGATAATATTAATAATAAAAATTTGTTTAATTTGATCAGAATAACAGACAGTCATATTCCTGAAGATCAAGATGTACACATGCATTAAATCCTAAACCATCCAAAACAAAATGATTCCCCATAACTTGGAGATCAAAGCATCGGAAAGTTGGGAATTATCGACTGTGGATGATAAAATTAAGAGCACATTTCATTTCTTAAGTCCAAAAAGGCAACTGGTGGTTTTAAACCTCCCTTTAGATGGAAATTATGGAAAATGATAATTTGTTGTTTTGTTTTTTTTAGATAAGTATACATCTAGCATTCATGTAGACAATAACTGAGACTAGGGTGTAAAAATATAGAATAGTTTTACACTCTTACAACGTTATTATGAAACACGTCAAAGCAATTCAACAACCTGAATATGCCTGCTGAATGTTTTCCCTGAATGTTGGACAGGACATGAACAATATTGGATGTATGAAAGGCTTGAGAAAATAAAACTGCATTCGCTCACTCAAAGGCAATTTCTGTTCTGTAAGGCAAAAATTCGTCAACTATTACATGTCACAGATTTAAACTGAATTGCTTGGGCCATATAACCATATCGTGCTTAGTCTGCGCAGTAAACTTTTTGGGGGAAGTGCATGGATTAAGCTTGGGGTTAGGATTATATTTGCCATTTGGATCATTGGCCAAAATTATGTTTTTGCTGGTTTTTGACAGTTGGACAAAATAATCCTTTCACTGGTTTTTGAAAGTTGGCCAAAATAATCTTTTCATTGGTTTTTGAAAGTTGGCCAAAATAAACTTTCATTGGTTTTTGAAAGTTGGCCAAAATAAACTTTCATTGGTTTTTGACAGTCGGCCAAAATAATCCTTTCATCGGTTTTTGAAAGTTGGCCAAAATAAACTTTCCTTGGTTTTTAAGAGTTGGCCAGAATAACATTTTCATTGGTTTTTGAAAGTTGGCCAGAATAACAGTTCATTGGTTTTTGAAAGGTGGCCAAAGTTGGTTGTGAAAAAGTCCCTCGTGAGTATTTTTTTGGCTATGTGGTCCAGATAGGGTTGTCCAATTTTATATCACCACAGCTATAAGAATGAACAATTATCAAAATCCTCAATGAAAGATCAATGAAATCACATATCACATTCCACATGCAACCAACAAGACAATTATACAAATCTTGGATACCATATAGTGTAGCACATACTTGGACCATGCAAGGAAAATATTCAGTTTATCAATTACAAATTAATGTATAAATGTGAAATTAACTAAACCTTCATCATGTCACACGGAATTTACTTCCTGCTTCTGGGGAATAAAATGTTCATTTCAATACATCTGTATTTCTTAATTTCTGGAAAGTAAAAAATCAAGACAGAAGATTGTGTAATAAACATTTGGTTCCAGAAGTTGTTATATTCAAGTGTATATAGATCATCTAAGTATCCAACATGTAAATAAACAAAAAACAAAACAAAAAAAAAGGAGCCAGAATTCGGCAGTTATTTATTTAATCACATGGGGACTTGCAGTCCCATACACTGACCTGCTGCCATCATTGTCTAGAACTGTGGCTTGGAAGGAATGATACAAATGATGACATAATTCACACTGACGATGATATCTTTAATAGTTGGTAAACACAAAGAAACTCTACATTTTCATTTCAGTTTTCTTCCCTAACAGATGACCAGGCTTTCAACCATCAAATTTTCTAGATCATCCAGGAGCAACAGAATGATTGATACACATGAAAGCAAACAGAGAAAGTTACAAAAGATCGTTTTTGCCCTCCACAATTCTCCTCAACGAGCCATTTTAGCTAGATAGAGATGTATGCCGTAAGGCAGGGGTGCACAACCAGTCGATCGCGATCTACCGGTCGATCTTCAAGTGCTTGGCAGTCGATCGCCGGATGAATGTAGGACACACCCGCGAGGTATATATATATTATATATTATTTGTCTTTGTATTTTGGCGGGTCGTTTTTCTTAGATGTGGCGGGTTTGTGTTAGTTTTTTCTTCTTTTGTCCTTGTGAATGTGGCGGATTGAAAATAAATCATGTGGCAGGACGGCAAAAGTTTACCTGGCAACACTGAAACCGCCATTATGGGTGCGAGATAATCGACATTTACCGGTATCGACTAATTTCGAGTAGATCAGAGGCCAGTCTTGTTTCGGGGCTTCGCCAGACTGGTAGATCTCCAAAGGCTGGGAAATGTAAAAGTAGATCCTATGTCAATAAAGGTTGAGCATCCCTGCCGTAATGTGTCTTACCATGTCACTTCATGTATGTCTGTTATTGAGGTCTCGATATGTTTATGTAATGATGTTTAATATGTATGTAACATGTACGTGCTCATAAACACTCTGCGGAAAAGAATTTCCTTTGTGGGATAATAAAGTAATTCTTATCTTATTTTATGAGTGACTTCAATTTAGACAGCAATAGTAAGTATCCCATAGATGTAAACATGATAGTTGCCAGTACTCAAAGTTACGCCTGAGGAATCAAAGCAAAAAACTGGTGAAGTACTAAATTATTCACAGCTGCACTCTGCAAAATCTCGTACAGAGCATATTATGTTACAAGAGCTCCTCTTCGCAGATGATGCTGCAATCGTGGCCCACGATGAAACCACGCTCCAGGCTCTCATCAATAGCCTTGCCAAAGCCTGTGACAAATTCATGCTAAGGATCAGTGTCTCAAAAACTGTAGTTTTGACACAAGGCTTGAGAAACCCCAACCCAATCATGCTGAATGGCTCTCCTCTGGAGCAAGTGGGAAAATTCTGCTACCTAGGCTCAACCATCAGTGGTAGCACAGACATAACAACTGAAATAAATGCCAGAATAGGAAAGGCGGCCACAGCTTTTGGCAAACTCTCAAAAAGGGTGTGGAACAATAGCAAGCTGACCATCAAAACAAAGGTACTCGTGTACCAAACTTGCGTCCTAAGCACCCTGCTGTATGGCTCAGAGACATGGACCACCTACTCCAAACATGAAAGATCCCTCAACTCCTTCCACCTGCGCTGCCTACGCAAAATTCTCAAGATCAAGTGGCAAGACAGGATCTCAAATATCGAAGTTCTGAGCCGAGCCAACATTCCATCAACTCAGGCTCTCCTAGGCAAAAAAAGACTGCGGTGGCTTGGACATCTCCACCGTATGGAAAATGATCGCATCCCCAGACAAATTCTCTACGGGGAACTTGCTACTGGCAACCGACCCAGAGGTAGGCCACATCTGCGATTCAAAGACACTTGCAAGGTCACGATGAAAGCATTCGACATCGACCCCAATGAATGGGAGAACCTTGCAAATGATCGAAGCAGATGGAGACAAAAATTGCGCAGTGGCACGCTCGCAATAGACTTCAAGGCAAAAGAAACATACCTGACAAAACGACAGAGGCGGAATGAAAACACTCGCCAAAGTGAACCCAAAAGACTGACCTGCAATCACTGCCATCGCACTCTCGGGTCAAACATTGGTAGAATAAGCCACGAGAGAAGCTGTCAGTCAAAGTGAAAGTGAATATTCTAGCTGCTAAGACCGTCTGTAAAGACGCTAAAGGCCATATATACTCTGCCAGTACTGAAAATGTTAAAAAGCCTGCCTACTGTGTTGTAAACACACTTCATCCTGTTGTATACACTTTTTGTCAGCGACAAAGGGATGAAATATAGGCCTATCCACACGAAGGAGAAAGGCTTTGATTCCAACACTGTAATATTTATTTGCATAATTTTGTTTTTCTATTTTTTTTTCTTATGAACAAGATTAATTCTAATGATTTTTTGTGTGTATGTGTGTTTCAAATAAATTCAATTAACTTGAAAACATGAAGTGGAAGCAAGGATTTATAACCATGGCATTCTTTACTAAAACAAACTTTCTTTTGTGTTAGAACAAAATTAATTCTGATAAATTTTTTTGTGTGTTTCGGTTTGAATACGCTGAAAAGGTTAGATAAAACATGAAAAAACCACCGCCACATTCTCCACTAAAACAACTCTTGTTTTATTGAATTAAAAAATTTTGCATTGTGATCATATGATAAGGAAGAAGCAACTGATATGACAAATGACGAATGAAAAAAAAAACGAAATAAATCTAAATCACGTTGGTGGACATTTGACTACGGTGACCGGACATTTAGCATTGGAGGCTACGGTGGTACTGACGCTGCCACCAGAGATGACCCGCTTGAGGGGGCCAAAGTTGCGAGTGCCACAGATGATGTGATGGACTTTCTCTTCCTGTGCAGCTTGTAAGATGGCATCGGCTGGTTTCATACCTGATTTGACCACTACGTAACCTTTGCACCCTGAGGCAAAAAAAATAAAAAGGCATAAATAGATAATAACAGAGAGTATAGATGTATAGAGAGGGTTCACTTTCGCCAAAATCGCGAAACTAGGTCGCTGCTGTAAACAAGAAATTGAAGAATTGAAAGAGACCTTCTTCACCAAAGATAGTGTGCATATCTGTTTACTGTGGTTTGTTCATATTTTTGTGCTGATGGAAACTATTTAAAACCCTTTGTAAGCTCCTACACTCCGTAAAAATGTACAAACGGATATTGTTTACCGCAGCGACCTACTTTCCGATCCATCCTAACAGTGGTTTGGCAGAGCCTCCCGTGTCTCGCAGTGCATATCGACCAATAGTGAAACCTCTCTCTATGTATAATAGTCTCTGATAATAACGAGCTGTCATTATGGATTCTGGCCAAATCAGTAAAGAAGTACTTCAGAACGAACTGTTGCCATTATTTACAATAGCTGGCCCGCTGACTCTGGGAGCACACAGATGTGATTTTTAAAGTAAAGTTTCGCTTACCAATGTGTAAAATGAGGTGCGGAATGAAATTTCCGGGCATACATTTTAATTCTACTCGAAGAGAACACCTCTTGTTTTTTTTCGGGCTCAAAATGTCGGAACACTTTCTTCTGTATCAGCTGTTTCTAAATATCAACGAAAGTACTCAAAATATAGAATACTCAAAAAACTTTTAAAATACTAGCTGAGTTACCCGGCCCTGCCCGGGAGAAATATCTTTATCTAGAAAACAACACGCAAAATCAGCACACAGATTATGTAGATCTATGTAGAAAACAACTCACAACTGGCACAGTAACACCCGCATGGCCCGTGCATAAGGCAGACGGCACAGAAACTCATGCCTTCTAACTTTGAAACGCAACCGGAAGTTTAAAGTCGAAACAAAACAAAGGCAGGAGGGAGGCCATCATTGTTGAGGAGAAAGCATTATTCGATGTGTTTAGGCCTATTTTCATTTATTACAAAATTACGATACTTCGCTTTCATGTCAATGGAATAGACATAGTAGCAAAAAGAACTATCTTTCACACGTAATTTTTTCAGGTCTGGGCATTTCTTCCTCGCGGCAGTGAAATTTTTTTCTTGCTGTTTTTTTATATAGATATGCCCACGTAGGGCCTACACCTTTACGTCTCTCTCTGTGTAACATGACATTTTGTAGAATGTAAGGCCCAGCAGTTAAAAACTCTTTTATGATTACATTGGAGGTTTAACTTCCTTTACGATATGACTGTATTGTTTTGATATTTTTAGAAAGACCAATGAATATTTTTCTGGATAGGCAACCAAAAGTATCCTTTAAGCTGGCACGGGCAACCATGCATATATTATAGGGTTAGGGCCACAGCTAAAAAAATGTCCGGATGAAGAGGGCCAGATCCTTTCATTATATTACAAGCACTTCTATAATAAACCACAAAATTTTATTCATATTTAGAAAATGCCTGGTGTATTACGTGATTTTTATCCGAGGGGGGGGGGGGGGGGATGGGGGTTAAATTGCTCGGCGGGGGTTCCAGACAACGTTGAGGGGGGAAAATTAATATAGAGTAATTTTTGAAACAGTAGTAGTTCAGGCTGTAGAGCTGGGCACACAAAAAAAGAGGGGGGGGGGGGTGGAGAGCAAAATGGCACCCAATTGAAATACCTTCGAGCTTCCATGCATTTGGCAGAGCG
>OZ007581.1:9996084-10038584 GCA_963931925.1 Onchidella celtica
TCCTCTCTCTTTTTTCTTCTTTCTTTCTTTCTCTGCTTGCCTCAGTATTTCTTTTTCGTAATGGTAGCTTTCATAATATGCAAAAATGATTACAGCACATCTCAATGAAACAAACTCATCCTGATAAACAGCAGTAACAACTATATAACGAGATAACTACCATTTAATCTAAAATAAAAACAAGAGAGAAAGAAAGAAAGAGAGAATTTTTTTTCCCGTTGTTTTGCTATGTTCTACGCCAGCAACAAGTCACAAAATAAACAAATAAATAAGTGAATATGTAATAATAATAATATTAATAATAATGAAGATCATTTATATAGCGCCCAATCCAAACAATTTGCTCTAGGCGCTTTACAGAAAGTCTTGTTCTCTCCATCTCCAACACACACTCTCTCTCTTTCTCTCTCTCTCTCTCTCTCTCACCCTATCTCTCTGCTAGACATACATGTGTGTGGCTGTAGACAGTGCCGGATTTACCACTAGGCTAGGTAGACTGAAGTCTAGGGCCGCAAAATCGTGGGGGGGGGGGGGGGGCACGTCGCCCATGGCCAATCTGCATAATATTTTGTGACACGTAGCCACTGTAGTTTCTGAACTAATATTTTGTAAGTTTCCTAGCTCATGTCTTTTCGAGAAGGAGTTGGGAAGTGCGGAAGTTTAAACAGCTATCATCATTTACTGTTGTTACTCAAATTATTTCTTCTTCTTTCGTACATTAAATCTAAATCTGCAGATTTGTTCTTTTAAGAAAATCTACGGTTTTCTGCAGTTCTGGCAGAGCACCATAGAGTTTGACATTCAGGTGGGTGGGTTGGGGACTCAAATGATTTAAAACACGTTCATATTCCGCTAGGCGTGAAGATGGGGGTCTGGGAGGGGCCTCACAGCTAGACTAGCCCAAAAAGCCTCTCTTCATCTCAACCCGGCCCTGGCTGTGGTTGGCTGTTCTCTCACCTGTTGACGTTGTTGAGGTACCACTCGAAGGCAAAGTCCGCCTCGGGTCTTCCATCAATAGCTACCAAGTGACGCCTCATGGTTTCTACTATTTTCACACGCTTCCGTCTGTCGGGAGAAACAAAGTTACAACATTTAGAGCTTGGTGTCGTGAGGCAAGTTAGTGTGATTTCGTTACTGTGTTTATCCAGAGAGTATGTAGGCATAGAGAGATCTCACTTCCGCCAAATCGCGAAACTAGGTCGCTGTGGTAAACAAGAATTGAAAGAGACCGTCTTCACCAAAGATACGTGTGTATATCTAGTTCTGTTTACTGTGGTTTGTTCATATTTGTGGGCTGATTGAAACTATTTACAGCCGTTTGTAAGCTCCGTGGTAATGCACAAACGGGTATTGTTTACCGCAACGACCTACTTTCCGCTCCATGCTAACAATGGTTTCGCAGCGCCTCCCGTGTCTCGCAGTGCAAATCGACCAATAATAGTGAAACCTCTCTATACATACCTACTCTCTGCTTTATCTACGAATTCAAGTCTGATTTCATTAGTGGATGAGAGTAGATGTGGATGCAGTGGGATCCTAAAAGCCGTTGTGACAGACACAAAATTGAATTCTGAGTTTGAATTTCGGTTTTACGGCGCGTCGTCACGATAACGGCCACTTTGCGCCCTTCACGGTCTATCTGGGTACACTTTCTTCATTTATGTTTCGTATTCACAGCTTTTAAATTTAATAATAGAATTAGATACTTTCGTATAAATTTTACCACATTGGGTAAAGTTCTCAAAAGTTGTAGTGTATAGATCTGGAAAAAGGTTTTTAAACGAGTATAAAAGTTATTAAATCAAGTTGTAGATCTTAGCCTCTCTCAGAAAGGACAGGATGCGTTGTGGGTCCACGTCAGAAAATAATTCTTTCATGGATCCACAAGACAAACAGACGGACCATCAGGCCAACAGGCGGTTACATGAGATTATCATATTGGGGAGACGGACAAAATCCCGTGAGACCAAAAACTGCGCCGACAAAAACCCCGTAGGACAAAAAACCCATCGATGTCGGGCAAAATAGTAACAGCTATTCCGGGGAAAAAACCACTGTACTGGTGGTACACATGAAACAGAATTATACACATTTTATAAATGTTCTGCGCACGTTATGAAAGTATTAAGTTTTGATGATGAGGAACAAACAAATAATATTATTATGTACAACTATATAGATAGATAGATAGATAGATAGATAGATAGATAGATAGATAGATAGATAGATAGATAGATAGATAGATAGATAGACAGACAGACCGACAGGCAGACAGACAGACAGACAGATAGATAGAAAGATAGATAGACAGACAGACAGACAGACAGATAAATAGATAGACAGACAGACAGATAGATAGATAGACAGACAGACACACAGACAGACAGATAGATGGATAGATAGATAGATAGATAGATAGATAGACTGACAGATAAATAGATAGACAGACAGACAGACAGACAGACAGATAGATAGACAGACGGACACACAGACAGATAGACAGATAGATAGATAGATAGATAGATATGAATGGACGGACAGCCAGCCAGTCAGACTATCGGACACAAACCTTCGTCGCTGGACGACGGGTGCCAAACACGAGCACCGCAGACCCATTGAAACACGTCATCACAGCCCATTTAACGGTAACTCTGGGTAATCGGTAGATTCTACGCATGCATGACCATGGCAAGTACTCTTTAAAGGCCACACGTCATCCTGGGTAACCATTAAATGACCCGTCGATTGAAAAGAACATGGAAAGTACCATGGTTGCCAATAAACGAATGTTGCATTTAATCAAATTGATACAGAACCAATTTTGCACCTAATCAAATTAATGCAGAACTAATTTTTTTTTCTTTCTAAATATGAATAAATCGACCGATTTTGCTGTGTTAATTATACATTTAAGTCCTGTTTATTCGTCTCAAATTTTTAAGGCAAACATCTTGCTTTCATGGGCACGAAATATTTAATGAATTGAAATGAGGATGCAGACTCTCATTCCGGAAGGCTTCATGAGGGAGAGAGGGCGGGGGGAGAGAGAGATAGGAGAGAGAGGGAAAAAGCGAGAGAGACAGAGACAGACAGACAGAGAGAGTGGGAGAGAGACAGAGGAAGAGGCAGAGAGACAGGGAGAAAGAGAGAGAGAGAAAGAAATGAAGACAGGGAGAGACAGAGAGTCGGGGGGGGGGGTGAGAGACAAGACAGACAGACAGAGAGTGAGAAAGAGAGAGAGGTAGAGCAGGGAAGGCAGGGAGAGGAGAGAGACAGAGAAAGAGAAGGATAAAGATAGAGGGAGAGACAGAGAGATAAAGAGACAGTCAGGGAACGACAGATAGACATGCAGATGGAAAGAGAGAAAGAGAGACAAAGAGAGGGAGAGAGAGATAACGTTCTATTTTGCTAAGCCATAAGTGAGCAACAAGCTACTAAATGTATTTAAACAAATTAATTAATTAAATAATTAATAAGTAAAATGAAAAAAAAAACAATAAAATACGTTTTAAAAAAAAATTCTAATAAGAATTACTGGTGGTCGTAAGCACCTTTAGCGATTATCTGCATTGTATATTTTCAAAATCATGAAACAACAAAAAAACAGAACAAAACGCAACGAGGATACAAAGAACAAAAAGTATCCAAAATGTAAAACATTGTATTTCACCCTATAGGCTCATCTTTTCTCTGTGTTTGTCGTATCTAGAATTCGAACTTAGAAACAACCAGAAACTATGCGTAGAGACGAATTGCTGTTGGTCCGTCAATTGAGCTGCCAGACACGCCATCAGCATTGTCGGTCCTTGGCATTTTTTCCCCCTATCTTAGGATATGGGGGATGACCTTGGGATCTTGGCATTTTTTTTTAAGATCGTAGGATTTTGGGGGTGGATTTTGGCATTTAAAAAAAAATATCTTAGGATTTGGGGGATTATTTGGGATCTTGGCATTTTTAAAAAAAAGATCTTGGGATTTTTCGGGCTTTTGTGTATTTGCGATTATTTCGGTTTAAACGCACACACATACACACGACACACACACAAACACACACAATTGCCCTTCCACTCACAATACCATTTGTGGCTTGAACAGTGAACAAAGCCCAATTAGCTAAGGGGCAATTTGAGATCGGCTGTATGAGCGGATCTATTGCGTGATCTGCGAGCTCATCACTGACATCGTGAGTTTAAATTCAGTGCATTACGAAGCTGATAAATTTTTAATGTATTTTTTGGTGTTGGAAAAAATCTTGGGATCTTTTTTAAGGGGTTCTTTGGGACTTTGGAAAATCTTCACCAGCGAAGCTGTACGCGAAGCTCCGCGGAACCACTGTTAGCATGGAGCCCAAAGTAGATGTCGACGGTAAACAATAGCACCAGGCCCGTCTGTACATTTCCATTGAGACAAAGAGCTCACTGACGCTTCTAAGCAGTTTCAAACAACCCCAAAAATATGGACAAACCCATAGGTAAATCCGCACACTCTGTGGTGCAGCCGCCGGTTTCCAATTCTCATTACCACAGTGACCTAGATTTGGCAGAATTGGTGATTCCTCTCGCAATCTCGAGCAACTGATCGCCCCCTTAGAATGACAAGGTTCCATCCCCACTTTTTGGCTGAACTGAGTTACACACTACACACAATTTCTACAGGCATTCTCCTCTGTGTGTCAAAGTATCAAGCAGATTCACTAAAAAGGCAAAAAGTTGTATCGCTGTACCCGTAAATGGAATTTTAACCATCAATTTCTCAAAAGTTGATGGTAGGGAGTTAGGACCTTGTGTCATTCTAAGAGGACATAATGCTGAGCACCTCCGTCGAATGGTTTCTCTTTGGGTGATCGTAAAACTCAACGCGATCACTAATGAACGATTTAAACATCGTTTCAAATATCCGCACGGCGCCTAAACGACTATCTCTCTGTTTAATTTGGTACTTGAAGTAACTTTTTTATTTCACAACCTTTGAGCTCTGTAGCGGGACGGAAGGAGAAGTGGGCGGGGTAGGGCGGGGTAGGGCAGGGTAGGAGGTTGCTGTGTAGATGGGGCTGATAAGGGGCCGCCCATGAAGTACGGACGCAAGGAGGAAGAGTTTGCTCCCAGTCCCAGCCTTGGAAAAGCGTTCGTGGCGACATGGTGAGTTTCCGTGAAGCGGACGTGCGCTTTTCAATTTAGCCTGGCGTTAAAGGACCGTAGTATAGTTTACACAGGGACCTATAGCTTAGCAATGAACACAACCCAGTATTTTCTCTTTTCGGCTTTGTTCTTTGACCAAAGATACTAAAATTGATAAGATAAGACAGCTAGTGCTTTTAGCGTGCACAGATTTCGCATCGCCACGTAGTATTTGCACAGTCTAAGCAAAGGTGCATTTTTATGCCAGAACCAGCACGTAACGGGTTTGTACAGTTGGATGCCCAACAAGAGGATGGCATCGTTCCCCACCTACAAGTGGGGCACGCCGCCATTTTGTTTGCAAATCACGTGATATGGAGGACGGTAAATGGAAAGGGTCTACAGGCCTTGATTGACGTCACTTATTGTGGAATTATAACCCCAATCGCTGTGGGGAAAACTCTGGCTAACTTTTCTTTCTTTTAGTCACAGTTGCACTGTCACAATTTTGCATCATAAATGTACCATTATATCAAGCATTTTTTTTCATACTATGTGCCATGGGCCCGCCCCCGATCAGCGCGCAAATTGTGTGCACGTTTTTTTCAGTGGTGCGAAGAAGACAGTGTCTCATATTATCGTTTCTATTATCTTTGCTTTGACAGCTTTTCAAATTTACGTCAATGAACTGAAATATTTGGTGAATTACATCCACCTTTTTTTTCCTAGCAAATTTTAATGAAGTTGTTGGATTACGGGTCTATGAAAACTCGTGCTTCTAATGAAACAGCCAAATTAATAGTCCGCGTAAAATGTTACTTTGAGTTTGCAAACATCAATGCTTTGTCATGGATATTCACCGTTCTAACGGGCCGTAAGCTCGTACAGTGGGGGGGGGGGGGGCGGGGCGTGGGGTGAGGCCAAGCGTATGAAACGTGTATCTGGAGTTTGAGTTTGAGTTTGAGGTTGGAGAACGCACCTCGAAAAGAGAACGACTATAGACCCATTGCGCATGACGTCACAGAGTGTTTTTGTTTTGTTCTTCCAACACCCAAGATGGCGGGTGGATCACCTGACAAGTATAACTTCAAGATATGTCTAAGCGGCTAAAATGCCTGCTGGTTGCATTGCAGTTGACTGTTATGACAGGGGTGGAAAGGATGGATCCAAGCTGGTCAGATTCCCTACCGTCCGTGTAAACAAGGGAAAGGAAGTGAAAGAATTGACCGAACGTCTCCCATGTGCATGTACACACGTGCCACTGTTTACTGTAGTGAACTAGTTTTTAGCTCGCCGCCGGTTGGTTCGCGACGCCTGAAGTGCTCGCAGTGCAAATCAGTTAACGAATCAAAATCAATGCCACAATCGCCATGGTGAGGCGTCGGTCCTCACAACAAAGATGGCCGTTATGCGCAATGGGTCTATATTGTACCAAGAAAGAGCAAGAGGATAGATAGTATAGACGGCAAAATGCTAGGACAAAAGGAGAGCCAACCAGGAACGGCCACCCCCCACCACCCACCAGCACGTGTAATTGAGGGGAGAGAGAGAAAGTAAAAACTTGCCAGAAAGGAGCGTATGTACTTTATGGATGCCCCCCCCCCCACACACACACACATACACGCCCCCCCCCCTCCCCAGAGTAAGTGTTGGTTGATACTTGAGTTATCTCCACATAAAAAAGCCAGGATCGATACGACTACAACCTTTTAGCGACTGAGTAGGGTAGAGTGTTACGTAGTAGGACAGGGGGGAAATAACTACCGAATGTTTACATTTAATGCCGTAAGAACTGTTTCTCTCTCTCTCTCTCTCTTTCTTTTCTCTCTCCCTTTCTCAGCCCGCCTCTCCCGCTTTCCGTCTGTCTTTCGGTCTCTTTCTCTCTCCTTCTTTTATATCCCCCCCCTCCCTCCCGGTGTCTATTTCTCTCTTTACTTATAGATCTCTCTCTCTCTCTCTTTCTTTACTATTCACTCTCTCTCTCTCTCTTTCTCTACTATTCACTCTCTCCCCCTCTCTGTCTTTGACCAAATTTCAGTACAAAAATTGGGCAAACTCTCAGTAGGAATTTCTATACCAATTTACTGAATCTCCTCCCTTCCGTAGTCTTCGTGTGTTTTTCTGTTGTTGTTGTTGCTGTTGTTGTGGCTTTCATTGTTTTAGTCATGATGTTTGAGAGATTGAGTGCCGTGAACAGAGTATTTGGTTTTGTGACGTGAAGAGTTTGATTTAGTACCTTGACGTCTCGCTCAAGAAGCCATTTCATTGTGCATAAGTGGTTAACCGGCCAGGCAACTGGCTGGAATACTGGACAGGCGAGGGGGGGGGGGGGGGGGAGGTGATACGCGGTAGAGACAGAGGCACACAGAGATATAGATAGACAGAAACTGCTGGGGGTTTTGGAGTGTGGAGGAGTAGGTGCTGACAGTGGTGTGACATAAAGACAAAACATTGGTGACACAGTCATGTTCTGACCCAATGCATGTACATGTATTAGTTAAGCAGGAGCTGAGGTGGGGGTGTCGTTGTTGTTGTTGTGGTGGTGGTGGTTTTTTTTGGGGGGGGGAGTAATGAGCAGAGCAGAATGTCCTTAGACGTACCCATAGGCATAATGTCCGGCAAGCAAAATGTCGGCAGACAAACTCTCCGTAAACGAATTGTCCGTAGACAAACTGTCCGTAGATGAACTGTCCATGGACAAACTGTCCGTAGGTGAACTGTCCGTGGACAAACTGTCTGTTGGCAAACTGCCCCGGTGCCGTAATGAGAAGGAATGGGGACAACAATACAGCACATCAGAGTGACGAGACACAGGTAGTGACATAATTTAGGACGGTACTGTCCGCCAAATGTCTGTCGCCAAGAAACGTGAGAGACCGGCCAGGAAGGATGGGTGGGTGGGTGACGGGGTGATGACTGAGGTAGTTGGGGGGGGGGGGGGCACAAAGACAGGCTGGAATTGTCAGAGATGCGGAATACATAAGTGGAAATCTGGATGAGTAACTGATAGAGGGAATGGGCAGAGAGCGTAACGAGAGAAGAGTGGGGGTGGGGGGGGGGAAGAGAGAGAAGTGCGGAAGGAACGAGGGAGAAACAGGAGAGGGGGGGGCGAACGAGGGAGAAAGAGGGGAAAGAGAGAGTCAGCGGACAGAACGAAGGAGAGAAAGACAAACACAGAGAGAGGGCGGAAAGAAGGTGGAAGAGAGAGAGGAGGCGGAAAGAAGGAGGGAGAGAAAGAGTGATCGAGGCCGAGAGAGGGCGGAAAAAAGGAGTGAGAGAAAGAGAGATCGAGGCCGAGAGAGGGCGGAAAGAAAGAGAAAGAGAGATCGAGGCCGAGAGAGGGCGGAAAGAAGGATTGAGAGAAAGAGAGATCGAGGCCGAGAGAGGGCGGAAAGAAGGAGTGAGAGAAGGAGAGATCGAGGCCGAGAGAAGGTGGAAAGAAGGAGTGAGAGAAAGAGAGATCGAGGCCGAGAGAGGGCGGAAAGAAGGAGTGAGAGAAAGAGAGATCGAGGCCGAGAGAGTGCGGAAAGAAATAGTGAGAGAAAGAGAGATCGAGGCCGAGAGAGGGCGGAAAGAAAGAGAAAGAGAGATCGAGGCCGAGAGAGGGCGGAAAGAAGGATTGAGAGAAAGAGAGATCGAGGCCGAGAGAGGGCGGAAAGAAGGATTGAGAGAAAGAGAGATCGAGGCCGAGAGAGGGCGGAAAGAAGGAGTGGGAGAAAGAGAGATCGAGGCCGAGAGAGGGTGGAAAGAAGGAGTGAGAGAAGGAGAGATCGAGGCCGAGAGAGGGCGGAAAGCAGGAGTGAGAGAAAGAGAGATCGAGGCCGAGAGAGGGCGGAAAGAAGGAGTGAGAGAAAGAGAGATCGAGGCCGAGAGAGGGCGGAAAGAAGGAGTGAGAGAAAGAGAGATCGAGGCCGAGAGAGGGCGGAAAGAAGGGGTGAGAGAAAGAGAGATCGAGGCCGAGAGAGGGCGGAAAGAAGGAGTGAGAGAAAGAGAGATCGAGGCCGAGAGAGGGCGGAAAAAAGGATTGAGAGAAAGAGAGATCGAGGCCGAGAGAGGGTGGAAAGAAGGAGTGAGAGAAAGAGAGATCGAGGCCGAGAGAGGGCGGAAAGAAGGAGTGAGAGAAAGAGAGATCGAAGCCGAGAGAGGGCGGAAAGAAGGAATGAGAGAAAGAGAGATCGAGGCCGAGAGAGGGTGGAAAGAAGGAGTGAGAGAAAGAGAGATCGAGGCCGAGAGAGGGCGGAAAGAAGGAGTGAGAGAAAGAGAGATCGAGGCCGAGAGAGGGTGGAAAGAAGGAGGGATAGAAAGAGAGATCGAGGCCGAGAGAGGGCGGAAAGAAGGAGTGAGAGAAAGAGAGATCGAGGCCGAGAGAGGGCGGAAAGAAGGAGGGATAGAAAGAGAGATCGAGGCCGAGAGAGGGCGGAAAGAAGGAGGGATAGAAAGAGAGATCGAGGCCGAGAGAGGGCGGGAAGAAGGAGGGAGAGAGAGAAAGAGAGAGGTGGGGATGGAAAGAACCAGGGAGAGAAAAAAAGAGACAGAGAGAGGGAGGACTGAAGGAGGGACAGAGACAGACAGACAGACAGAGAGAGAGAGAAATGAAACCATGTTTATTTAGTAGACAATTCTACAATTTGAGTTTGTTTCGTCTAGAATCTTCTAGCCAGCTGTTAGCTCCACCCTCTCTTCGTCTGGCGTTTTTGTGTCTATCCAGGCTGTCAATGGCTCGGTGGTAGACAGGAATGTAGTACAGGAGTCATGCAAGATGGATGGACGGACGTATGGACGTAGATGGATGGATGGTCGGATGGGCGGATGGATGGATGGATGAATGGATGGATGGACGTGTCACGAGTGGAGTGAGTGCAATTAAGGGGATTGCTACAGAGCGGGTGTAGAATAAGAAGAGCTCACGACAGACGGATAGGAAAAGACGTGAAAGGGGAAGAGTAAAAATAACTCATGCAGACAAGTGGGAAAAGCGTGCGTGTATGAGTGGTGTGGAAGTCTGAATGAGGCGAAAGCGCTGGATTACTATCACTGCAAGTTAGAAGGTCCTACGGATCGGACCTGTGAATAAAAGCCCATCGGGCGGACATAAAGGGAAGCAGTCGAGAAGACTAGTGAGAGTCTTTCCAGTTATGACTGGTATGTAGAATGTCGATTGATTAATATGATTGATGTATTATATTATATTCGTCTATTACCATGATGTGAATAAGTATATGTGAGGAATGTGGAAGTCCTTGATATTGGATATAGCAATGTGCGCCACGAGCGATAGATGAAAGTGAGTTCATGGATTTGTAGCGCGAGTGAGTAGTGTGTACTCCGATGGAGGTGTGTTACCGTAAGATGTGTGGTGAGTGAAAGGTGAACTAGTGTGTGTACGCTTCATGGATTGTAAGGAGAGGTGGAGTGAATAGAAATGGTAGGGTATTATACCAATGTAATGTTATTCTTGTAGGTGTCGGGGACGGGCCGCAGAGCCACCTCGATGAGCACAGGGGATAGGCCAGCATAGGGCCGGAGGCCACACATAGGCCGGAAGTGGGGCTGTCAGTGCAGGACAGTAGAGGCACATAAAGTCGTGGCAGTCAGGCCACGGACAGGGACGTAGATATGAGAGTGAATGAGATACTATATTGTTGCCATGTTGATAGGCTAGTGAACTGATACTATGTTGTTGCCATGTTGATGGCTATGGAAATAATAATGTGTTATTGCCCTGCTGAGGTGCTAGGGGAGTGCTAAGGTGTATGACAATAGGAAGGTGATATTGAGAGACTGCGGTGCCAGTAAATTATTAATGTGCTATTAAGACCCTGAGGGGAGAGGCTGAGGCCGAAGAGCCTTTAGGAGTAACTACCGGATTGTGGATCCGAGGGAGAGTGTGTGTGAGAATAAGGCCGTTGTACGGCAGCCATTTCAATAATATAATGTATGTAATTGCGCTATTATATGTATAATTATGTTTAATAAATGTGTGAGTCTGATGGGTTGTTCTGTTAAGTGTTAAACTTGTTTGTTCGTGATTGTTATCCTGTCATACTTATTACATCTCCCAGTCTGGGATTTGTGACAGGACGGATGGACGAACAGACAGACGGATGGATTAATGGATGGATGGATGGATGGATGGACGGATAGACGAACAGACGGACGGACGGATGGATGGATGGATGTACAGATGGATGGATGGATGGACGGGTGAATGGATGGACATATGGCTGGACATGTGGATGGACGAGTGGGTGGATGGATGGACCGACGGACGGAAGTGTAGACGGATAGATAGAACACACAGTGATAGGACCGTCTGACAAACTGAAGGATCTGTAGAGGTTTCCAAGTACGCCTCTGACAGATGTCTCCATCAAGAATCTAACATTTACATCACGAAATGTCTGTACAGATCTCAGCATGCAGCAACAGCTGTCTGCCATGTGGGGGTTAGTCGTTAAATGTCAGGTGTTACATCGGCAACTGTAAGATGGATGGAGATGGATGATTGCGCGACTTTAGTTCCTGTTGTTTCGGCAACTGAGAAATTGGACGTTACACGGCTTTCGTATTATGATAAGGGGTTAGAATAAATCAGAACTGTACAACGGTCCACGATAAGTCCCACAACGCATATAAAACAAGTATTAAAGTGTGCATTTGTTATACCTCTTCTACATACTGAAAGATCTCCCGTTTTCACAAAATGGATGGATGGATGGATGGATGGATGGGTGGGTGGATGGATGGATGGATGGATGGATGGGTGGGTGGATGGATGGATGGGTGGGTGGGTGGATGGATGGATGGATGGGTGGGTGGATGGATGGATGGATGGATGGGTGGGTGGATAGATGGATGGATGGATGGATGGGTGGGTAGGTGGGTGGGTGGGTGGATGGATGGATGGATGGATGGTGGGTGGATGGATGGGTGAATGGATGGATGGATGGATGGATGGATGGATGGGTGGGTGGGTGGATGGATGGATGGATGGATGGGTGGATGGATGGATGGATGGATGGATGGATGGGTGGATGGATGGATGGATGGATGGATAGATGGATGATGGATGGATGGATGGATGGATGGATGGGTGGGTGGGTGGATGGATGGATGGATGGATGGAAGGATGGATGGATGGGTGGGTGGATGGATGGATGGATGGATGGATGGATGGATGGATGGATGGATGGATGGGTGGGTGGATGGATGGATGGATGGATGGATGGATGGATGGATGGATGGGTGGGTGGATGGATGGATGGAATGATGGACGGAATTAATGGATGGATGGAAGGATGAACGGATTGATGGATGGATGAACAAACGGGTGGGACAGTCGGACAACTGATGAATCTGCAGCGAAGGGACAAAAAATTCAAGTGCTTTAAAAAGAATAAAGAAAAATCATCCCTGTGTGTAGAACATCCATCTATTCTTAGGTCACCATAATATGATGGGTACGGACGCCGTACTTCACTTCAAATGCACAAAGCAGACTGCCGAGTAAGGTAGAATGCCAGGAAATACATCACCAAAGAGACCTCTGTTTGAGACGTTGGTTTTAAATAGAAAATGTCAGCTCTGCAGGTGTTGCTATGTACAAATCTACACGCAAGACAAGCCTGGCCTCATACATGACATTTGGAAAAGTTCTCTGTGCTGTAAGATGTATGCTGATCATAATGAAACGGCAAAGAATGACGCCGTTGTGACGTACGCTCCAAATATAGATTAATGTTTAGTTTGTTTTACGGAAGGGGGGGGGGGGGGGGGGGGAGTTGCAATGAATTGCCCTGCGGCTGCAAAAAGTATGAGAAGATCGTTTTGCCCTCTGCAAGACATTACAGCTAGATGCGTGCCATGTATTACCAAAGTTCCTTGCCGTGTTATTGCATGTAATATGCCTATCACTGAGTTTTGATATGTTTACTGTAATGATGGATTGGGTGTGTGTGCCATGTGTGTGCTTCTATACGCTCTGTGCACGCGAGTTTCTCTCACATGGAATAGTAAAGTGATTCTTCCCATCTTATCATAAAGGTTCAATCAAACAGTGCAGCTCGTACATGGATTTATCTGCCAGCTACACAACAGCCACCCCCTTGTACCTGCCTGCAACCTTCGGCCATACACAGGCCACACGCTCAGCGTTACCGGTCCTGGGGATTTTTCCCAAGATCTCTGGATTTTAGGAGTTACATTTTTTGGGATCTTGGCATTTTTAAATATTTTTTTTTACAGATCTTGGCATTTTTTTAAACAGATCTTGGGATTTTTCAGGCTAATGACGTACTCTATAGTTTGCTATTATCTCTTTGTTAAAAAAAGGCACAAAATTGCGCTTCCACTTGCGACTTAAAATGAAAAGAATAAAGCCAAACGGCTTAAGGGGCAGTTTGAAATTGCCTATGTGAGAGGACGTTTTGGATGGTCTGCCAGCTAATCGCCGTATTGCTCAGTATAACCAAATTGTAAAGTTGTACATTTTAAATGTATTTTTTGAGGTTGCAAACATAAATTGTTTCAATTATTTTGACGTTCTTTACCGCATGTGAGTATTATTTTTTACCTCATCCTGAGACTTTTTACCTCACCTTACGATTTTTTACCTCATCTTGGCACTTTTGTTTTTTACCTCATCTTAGGATGTTTTTTAACCTAATCTTGGCATTTTTTTTTACCTCATCTTGGCATTTTTTTTTTTGACCTTATCTTGGGATTTTTTTCACCTCTTCTGGGGATTTTTTTTTTTTATCTCACCTTGGGAATTTTTTTTACCTTTTCTGGAGATTGTTTTTCTACCTCACCTTCGGATTTTTTTTTTACCTCATTATTGATATGATTTCTTTTAATAATGACTAGATGCTGTACCCGGCACTGCATGGATAAACCTGTGAACCCACAATTATCTCTCTCTCTCTCTTTTTGGTCTAGAAAGCTTCCCATACTCCACAGTCTTACTAAGATTTCGTGCGCACCAGAGCACTACGCACTCATTTCTAGTATGGAAATTGTGCGCACGAAGTTGACCGCGTATTGATATCGTTCCCGGTGCGACGGTCTTGCTTACTACGGGGGAGCCACAGACTAATAAATTAACCAGACTGGAAACACGAGCTTCGGGGTGTGTCGTTTTTTACGGAATTTCCCGAGCGGCGACCGTATAACCAACATGGCCACCGCTCGGGAAATTCCGATTCTAGTTCTATCTGCAGTAGAAATTTCTTTTTATTTTGTCAAGATTGGTGGTACATGTATTAATTTCTTGGTGCGGAACCAAACTTCCGCGTTCAGTGTAGGCGCGTCAAAATGGTGTCATTCAAAACTGTAGCTATGCTGAAGCGTCGGTCGTTACCGTAAACCTAATGTGGCGGATGGTTCATGACCTTTCGTGTTTTGTGACGTCACACAATGGGATCATCCAGTCTGGGTATTTTATTAGTCTGTGGGGGGAGCCAAAACAAAGGTTATTGTATTTAACATTTTTACAACATTTTTATAATTAAAAATACCCGACGATTTGATGTCTACAAGAAACCCGCCCCTACAGTAATCCTACCAACATTACAGAAGTCCTATGCAAATCAACGTCGGATTCACGTGGGAATGCTGACCGGGTTGTTTTCACCCTACAATTCGTACTAACTCCACTAGCTGGAGATCGACTACAGATCCAGGGGCAGAAAAACTGGTAAAACATTTTGCGGAGTTACTCTTTGTGCCAGATCTGTGTGGAGAAATTGAGTTAGGTAGGATGCAAAGTGACTGTGTTTTTTAAAAGCTTTACGGTTGACTTCCCTAGTCATGCCATTCAGCTGTAGTGTCGAGACGAATCATTGGTTTAACCCTTTCAGTGCCAAAACAGGACTGCCGTGATGTTTATAATCCTTGTTACTTTGAAATCGATTATTTCGGTGAATCTAATAGGTAAATGGGAACTTTCATGACAAAATTGATCAAATGTCTAGAAATTTGTCTGCATGTTAGACACATTTACAGCGTACATACAAAGATTATTCATAACAACATCCTGTCAGCATTCAAGGGGTTAAGTTGTAGTTTTTTCGCATTTAATCCCCCCTCCTCCTTCCCCCAGGGTTAAGGTTTCGGTTAAAATTTGGTTTAGATAATTAGTCACAACGTTTCGTTCGCGACATGGCCAAACTAACATTTCTGGAAGCTGGCCAGAAGTTGGTAACAAAGCCTCTCTCTGCTTATACAGAGTCTGAGTTTGAATTTGGGTTTAACGGCGCGTCGGCAAGATAACGACCACTTTGCATCTTTCATGATTTTTTTCGTTATCTTTCTTTGGGTTAGTTTTCAGTTTTCACATTCCTAAGATCAAAATAAAAGTGTAATTAAAACATCAACGGGAAAAGGCCGGTCTGTAAAATATGTGTGTCTGTAATTTGGATTTATACATGGAAGCGCATATCCGTACAACGCACACAATTCGATGACATAGAACACACACCGGAATTGTATGTGAATCAATCTTCTTCATTCATAGTAGAGCGCTTACATTTTACACTCTATACACAGAGGAGCTGAATGATCCTAGCAACCAATTTAGGCCCGACCAATCTAAGCCTATGCCCACGAGAGAAGTGTCACAATAGTGAAGCAATGCCTCTGCAAGCAATAACATTAACGTCATGAACTAGATGGTCTCCCCTATAGTAGATCTAGCTAGATCTAGAGTTAATAGAGCACTCCCGTCTCCAATCAGGTACAGCTACCCCAGCCCCTTCTCGCCTGAGTAGTCAATCTGACTACCGCCCATTGATACAATCTGACTAGAACCTCACGCCCCCCCCCCCCCCGGTCCATCAGACTATTCCAATGCACTTGCAACAATCACGTTATGACGAGAACTTCCGCACAGCACGTTGTGGGTATGAAGACCGCGCCTAGCCTTGATAGATCTATCTTCAAAACATTTTGTACGGATATGGACAGTGCATATCCGTACAACATGCTGTAATAATGCATACAACATGTTGTACGGATGTACACTTCCTTTTTAAATATTATGCGATAAAAATCAGTTAGATAAACCGAAACTGTTGACTCAGCTGAGGCTAACATTACCAATATAATACCAAGTCGGTCACAGTCGGTGAATTATGGATGTCAAGGCAGTGAAATATCGTCGCGTCATGAGTGTTGTGCTGAGGGGGAGTGGGGGGTAGAGAAGTGGGTTACCGGAGAGTCTCGAAGAAAGGGGGGGTGGGGAGCAGTGGGTTACTGGAGATTAGCCTTAGGGATGGTCGAGTTTTGGTGACACCCAGCAGCCGGTCTCGCTGCAACAAGCGGGCAAGTGATAGATCCCAGAGAAACAGATACACCGGTACAGTTTTGTGTGGTCAATTTTGGGGAATGTCCAGCGAGTAACATAAACTATAGCTGGGTCCGGTGTAAGGTTACACGCATGGGATTTCTTTCAGTGAAGTCTTACGTTAGTTGTGCTCGACCACGTGTAGTCATGTACGTGTCGCGTATCTGGTGTAATCTGTTCACTGGTAATGTTATGTAGCTAGCTGGCCGCCGGCTGATTCTAGTGTGTACAGACTGTATTCACAACAGAGATGTCTATCTATCTACCTATCTATCTATCTATCTATCTATCTATCTATCTATCTATCTATCTATCTATCTATCTATCTGTCTGTCTGTCATGTCTGTCTGTCTGTTTGTCTGTCTGTCTGTCTGTCTGTCTATCTTTCTGTTTGTCTCCCTGTAGTGTGTCTGTTTGTCTATCTATCTATCAATCTATCTATCTGTCTGTCTGTCTGTCTGTGGTTCTATCTGTCTGTCTGTCTGTCGTTCTATCTATCTATCTATCTATCTATCTATCTATCTACAGCGACAAAGAATACTAAATGAATCCTACATGTATGCAACAGATTACAGTAAGTTTCAGTCAAGAAAATAAGAAAATCCCAAAAGAACTAGGTGCCACGTTTCACACATATCTGGTAGTACGTCTTAGCTTACATGTCAAAAAGCCAGTGACAGGACTAATAATATTTTAAACCTGAACTGGCATCCACCTAATGCCAGAGAAAGAAGATAGACAGGCAGGCAGACAGACAGTCAGACATACAGGCAGGCAGATATAGTCAGCAGGCAAACAGACATGCAGACAGACAGTCAGACATACAGGCAGGCAGATACAGTCAGCAGGCAAACAGACATGCAGACATACAGGAAGACAGGCAGGTGGACAGAGAGACAGGCATGCAGGCAGATAGACAGATAGGCATACACAAATACACATGACTTGTTACAGACAGACAAACAGACAGACAGGCATGCAGGCAGCTAGACAGATAGGCATACATAAATACACATGGCTTGTTATAGACAGACAAACAGACAGTTAGGCAGACAATCATTGTAGACAGACAGACAGTCAGTTAGACACCCGTTATAGACAAAAAGGCAGGCAGACAGTGAGTCACAGACGGGCAGTTAGATGGACACTGAAGAAAGACACAAGCAATCAGACAGACATATAGGCAGACATTCCAGACAGAGAGACAGAAGTAGGCAGACGACAGACAGACAGACAGACAGGCAGGCAGACGGACGGACAGACAGACAGACAGGCAGGCGGGCAGACAGACAGACAGACAGAAAAACAGGCAGGCATTCAAATGGACAGACAGTGCCTCACAGAAAACATGGCGAAGACAGTATAAACACGGAAATATATTACATTTAACAAAATTAAATAATATTATATAGCTAATGTAGCAGTGAAAGTCACGCCACTGATCGCTGTCCGAGGCCGGCAGATCTACTCCACCACTAAGCTACTTGCCCGGCCAGCTTGTCACATACAGCTGGAGACTGCTACAACAAGTGTCACAGTTGTGCAGGCATTAATGACAGCCCTTACCACATGCTGGCTTGTCATTTTGTCACATTGTGACACTCCAAAGCCACGAGTTTTCTAATACATTGTGTGTGTGTGTGTGTGTGTGTATGTCTTGTGCATGTGCATGTGTGGTAAGAAGGAAATAAAACTTGGGGAAAAAAAGGGGGGGGGGGAGGATTAATTTGCAAAACAGCAACTTAACCCCTTGAATGCCGACAGGGTGTTGTCATGAATAATCTTTTTTCTGTCTGCTGTAAATTTGTCCAAACATGCGTACACATTTCTAGACATTAATTGATAAATTACGTCATGAAAGTTCCCATTTACATTTTAGATTAATCGAAATAATCAAGTTTAAAAAATAACAAGGATTATAAACATCATGGCTGTCCTGTTCTGGCACTGAAAGGGTTAAAGTTTAAACCAATAATTAATCTCGACACAACAGCTGCATAGCATGACTGGATAAGCCAACTGCGAGATGTATTATAATATTATGCAGGCATGTCGACTCAAAAAAAAACACAATGGAAAATTGAAACACTATTATTTTTTTAAAGTATTTGATAGAATCTATAACCACCTCTGTCGCTGCCGGCAAATTTTGGGGGTGGGGGTGGGGGGGGGGGGGGGAATTCCTGTCTGATCCTATGGACGGTAGGTAGGATCGAGCATTTAGACTTCTTTGATAAGGACAAAAAGCTCGAAGGGCCCTTGTCTTGTGCGTTGGCAGTTGGAAATCGAGAAGAGCAGGCCGAACAAGCCCGCTGCACGGGCAATATAAACTAATCCTTGCTACAAAAAGGACACAACAAAACCAAAACAAGAAAAGTGAGGTATAAAATACCAAGAATAGCGAACCTTCTAAAATATACATCTAAAACAACAATACCCAGGTCTGTACTCACACTGCAGTATCCAGAAACAAACAGGTATCCAATTCTCAAACACCTCTGAACTAGACAGCGGACCAGATCCAGTGAAGCTTGTCAACAAAATGGACCCAGTTTCCGAGAGAGTGAATACCGTACTTCTGGGTCAGACAAGGCGAGGTGCGATTAGACCCCAGAACAATGCGAGGTCCCCGGACTGGTGGAGACTTGCTCCAGCCCAGTATACATACACAGTGGCAGGTCAAGTGTTCCGTCAAGGACTAATGAAGCATGAAATGGGCGACAGGGGTACATACGTATTGTGTGCGAGGACAGCTGTGACCACTCATTACATACTTCTGTCATACTAAACAAAGACCGTACACTCCAAACACCTGTTTACAGGTGATACAAAAATATAATTTATCGCTTAGTGTTATTTTCATGTATAATAAATGAAAACCTAGATGGAAGAACGACCATAGTCCAATTTTAAATTTTTTTTTGTTGTAATTTTTAAAAAATTATGACAATGCCCATTTGCCCCAAAGCCCAGTTTTCACTACTTAAGTAAAGCTCCCTCTGATGAAACATGTTGCTTTTCCTTATCTCCATTAACCCATTCCTTGCGGTAACTTTTGTGGGGACCAAACAAAGCATTCATGCGAAACCGATCTAAACACCTTAGCTGGGCCAATGAACTGTAGACTACTTTTGCGTCTTCTCCCGGTTCTGACTTCATTTTACGCTATGGAGAGGAACTTGTACTCATCTGAGAATGCCTGACATCCAGCAAATCCTCTCTTTCCCTTTCTCTCTATCTCTCTCTGTCTCCCTTTTTCTGTCTTTCTATCTCTCTCTCTGTGTTCCCCTCTCTGTCTCTCTCTGTCTCCCTCTTTCTGTCTTTCTATCTCTCTCTGTGTTCCCCTCTCTATCTCTTTCTGTCTCCCTCTCTCTCTCTCTCTTTCTCTCTCTTTTTCACTCCTTCTCTTTCTCTCTCTTTTTCACTCCTCCTCTTTCTCTCTCTTTTTCACTCCTTCTCTTTCTCTCTCTTTTTCACTTCTTCTCTTTCTCTCTCTTTTTCACTCTTTCTCTTTCTCATCCTCTCCCGCTGTCTTTTTCTGTTTCCCTCCCCATTCCCCCCTCCCTCATTCTCTCCCCTATATCCTCCTCTTTTCCTCTGTCCTTAACCCTCTCTCCTCTGTCTCTCTCCCTCTCTGTCTCTTCCCCACTCTCTCTCTCTCTCTTTCCTCATCCTCTCCCGCTCTCTCTCTTCCTCTTCCCTTCCCCCACTCTCTCCCTCCTTGTTTTCATGCTTTCTTCTCCCCTCTTTCCTTTATTCTCTCTCTCTCTCTCTCTCTGTCTCTCTCTCTCTTTCATCAGAAGTCATGGACGTAAAGGTATCAGATGCCAAAACCCGGCCTTGACTCCCAGCCTAATCACCAGTTCAATGGCCGGTCATATTTCAGCAAAGGCATAGACGCCAAGCCAAGAGTACATCGAGGTCTTTCGTCCCAGGGTTTAGCTTAATGTGGCAGTGGCAGACATTGACGTCATCAGCTGAACCACATAGACTAAGCTGTGTTGGATGTCATTGCAAGAAAAGTCAATTTACGGTCACATAATGTATAGGGAAAAGCAAGTCGAAAAACACGGTGGTCTAGAGGCAAGGTGCTCGTCTCTCATGCCGAAGGTACCGGGTTCAAATCCCAGTCGGTGCAGGCATATTGGAATTTGGGGATTCTTCTCATATTTTCCTATCCCTGATCCTATGGTAGGCAGGATCGAGCACCTAGTCTTTTCGGATAAGGATGAACAATTCGGAGGGCCTGTGTGCACGATGTGCACGTTAAAGATACCTTGGCAGTTGGAAATCGAAAAGAGGAGGCCGAACAGGCCGCTGCCAGGGCAAAATTAATTACAATATTCATCCCTACCATTCTCTTTCTCTCTCTCTCTCTCTCTCTACAGCTCTCTCTCTCTCTCTCTCTCTCTTACAGCTCTCTCTCTCTATCTCTCTCTCCCTATCTCTTTCTCTATTTCTCTCTCTATCTGATTACCTCTCTCTCTATCTCTATCTACCTCTCTCTCTTTCTCTATCCCCCCCCACCCCTCTCTCTCTCTATCAAAACTCACACTCCAAACCCTTCACATAGCAGAGCGTGTGATAATAGAGAAGTGTGATGTAGTCTGAAACTGCTGGTGGGTGTTACACAACTTGATAACCGCTCACAGTACCGGCACATTTCATTGTTGGCTCGCTATCCTGAATCCAATACCGCAGCCTGGGCTGAAATGTTCATCCCACAATCATGCAAAATGTTACTTCAGTCAGCATTTGAAAAGTGATAGTGTTGCAGAGCTTGTCAAAACAATCAGCTGCGTCCGTACATCTCCATCCCTCAACCCCCCCCCCCTTGCCAGGCAACCAATACAATGGCAGGCCACCTGGATCCGTGCATCGAACAATCCGGTTGATCAATTCCAACCGTTCAGTAGTGTATATCTATGATTCCAACACACAAGAGAGAGAGAGAGAGAGAGAGAGAGAGACATGCAGGTTAAATTCAAGAACGAAAAGGCGTGGGAGAGAGAGATTACGAGTACAGGAGACATTAGAGAAATAGATCCCCTCCCCCCCCCCCCCCCCGCCCCATCTATTCCACGTCTACCTTTTATTTTTTCAAACAATAATTGAAACAGCGACTCCCTCACTCTGTAGTGGCAGGACAACTTGTCCTTTCTGAAAGAGGCTCAGGATCTACAACTTGATTTCAAAACTTGTATAGACATTTTTACAAAACTCTTTCCAGATCTATATAGTAACAACTTTTGAGAATTTTATCATTGTAATCAAGTTTATACGGAACTATTTAATTCTGTTTGCTAAATGTAAATGGATGAAGCTCTGTATACCAAACCTAAATAAACTACCCAAAGAGACCGTAACATAGTTTGGCATACATACGGTCTTATTCCGTTGTACACTTATCCACTGGGTTCAACAGAACATGTTAGAACATGGAAAAATAGCGAAAGTCGAGCACAGTGGTTTCACATTCTTGTCAGGAAAGTACCTCCTGAGCTTGTGTATAGCCACAGTGCTAAAGTGGACGTAAAATCCAGACTCAAGCTTTAACTCTCAAACTCAATTCCTAATCTCTTCTCCTCAGTTCTCTTCTCTTGCAATTTTTCTTTTTTTTTCGGGGGGGGGGGGGTGATAGTTGGTTTTCCACCCTCGCCTTTTAGCCGTCTACTTGTCACAGCTCTCCACGGTGGCTGCACTCATCGTTGCTTTGACAGAACTCCCACACAGAACAGTATTGGATTTTGTCTGTTGATTCACTGGAAACAAAGAAGATTTTTTCCTGGACAAATTGTCTGCATGACGACAAAATTCACAAATTGCACCGGGGGGACTTCCAGATACTCGATTTTGTTTAGGCATGTCAATCATTGTTTAGATAATGACCTGGGGCCGGGGATCACTGTGACCCAAATGGCTGATCACAGATTTTGTCCCAGTGAAATTACTGAAATATTCATCACTGAAATATTATGATTGTAGCCACCTGTACCTATTTGTCACCATGCTCCATGGTGTCTACATTCATCGTTGCTTGACAAGAATTCAAAACAGAACAGCATTGAAGTTTGACAGTAAATGAGTCACTGCAAAAAAATGAAGAATTGTCCACAGTCTTCAAAGAGAAATGTTCACTATCACACTAGGACATGAACAAAAGCGATACTTAAGATTTTGTATGTCGCAAAACAATACAGACAATAACTGCTGTGTGAATGGTGCAGTGGCGTACGAGACAATACGGCTCGCTCGCAACTCAACAATAGCTGTTTTCTACCACTTTTTCTATAGCTGAAAAAATAACTGTAATGTAGGGGACAATAGGACTCGCTCCAGACTGAACAATAGCTATTTTCTACGTCTTTTACAAATGAACATATCGCTTTCCAGCCAGCTTACTGGCGTACCGATGTTTTGAATGATTTTCACAACGGTATTTATCATTGCTCCGTGGTGGCATCTATATTCTTACTCAGTGACATTTCAATATCTTTACCAGTTTGAAAGTTACAAGCAGGAACACTTTTGCCACGTCCCTTGAAAATAGGGAGTCCAAACTGATTTTTACTTTTTAACGTAACTCACACAGCTTGCTTTTGTAAGAATTTTGATACTAAATTTGTTATTCTAGCTTAAAGGCTTTGAAAGTTATGGCACTTTCCAAACGGAAAGAAGCCACCTCGAATTTGCCTCCTTTGGCAAATTGCAAGAAAATCCAACTTTGACCCCCCTTTAAATTGACAGTTGTTTGAGTCACGGCATCGAAGATGACCAGCTTCCATGTCATGGGGGTGTAACTGCCGAGCACAGTCAAGGCGACGTATGCGCTAATTTCATGGTTTTGAGAAAAAACAAAAAACGTGTTTGGCATAGCCAGTCTACATAATTATACAAATGCTTTTATTTATGAGTTCGCCACACTGCAAACTTTTCTTTGGGTAGCACATAATTATGTCTATCTGTCGTTGATATAGAAGAATTGTGTTTGAGACAAGTTCATAGAGACAATAAAATAGAAAAAGGCCAGCCTGTCAGTTACGTCGCTTTGCCTTTGCACGGCAGTGTACATCAGACTCATTTTTTTTTTTTCGAAAGGTACAACGTATATGAACATCCCATCTTCACTTATGAAGAAATGAAAGACTCTTCTGTAAAATGAGAAAATGATTGATACGCCAGTACGTGTTATGGGTGAGGGGATAATTCAGATCAAAAGCTGGAGAAATTGTCTACATTTCTACACAATTCACATGTTGCACAGACCGGACGCCCAGAGACCCGGTCTACGGTCGCGGGTCACATTGACCCACAGAGGTATGTTTTTCTTCTGTAACTAGGGAACCACGTACCTGACTGTTAAAATGTCCTGCATTCCGTACTTAATTAATGAGTAAAAAGGTCATTGGGTCATTTGTGGACCAGTCAACAGGCAACTGACCACTGTGTTGTAAGCATTCTGCTGTCGTGGGTCCCATTTTACCCAGCTTATCCCATATTTAATGAGATCTTTTTCCACCACGCAATTTGCTATCGTGGGTCGGCACTGACCCATACTCGACATAAAAGCAATATACTTTCCCACATCGCTTTCTGCTATCGTGGGTCACATCTGACCCAGCTAATCATATTTAACGAGATCTTTATTGTGGGTTGCCACTGACCCATACTCGACATAATAGCAATATACTTTCCCACATCGCTTTCTGCTATCGTGGGTTACATGAGACCCAGCTAATCATATTTAACGAGATCTTTATTGTGGATCGCCACTGACCCATACTCGACATAATAGCAATATACTTTCCCACATCGCTTTCTGCTATCGTGGGTTACATGAGACCCAGCTAATCATATTTAACGAGATCTTTATTGTGGATCGCCACTGACCCATACTCGACATAATAGCAATATACTTTCCCCACATCACTTTCTGCTATCGTGCGTCACATCTGATCCAGACTCACGTAACAGTAGCAAAGACAATAAAAGGTGAAGAAAACATGCTGCACTGCGGCAAGCATGTGTTAATTAAAACATTACACTAATTTACACAGTTTAGATATCATGGATCAATGTGTCACTGTAACCCAGATGGCCGATTACAAGTTTTGTCCCGGTGAAATGATTGATGTTATTTACTATTGGAATATTATCTGGTATGGTCACATTTCGCGTATCGTTACCCTCACGTTCCATGCTGTTCAGGCACCAGTCTATACAACAATGCATAGTCTAAATCACCCATCGTCAAACTAAAGCTGTGTTTTCATGTGTACAGAAACGGAAGCGGCATACAGAAACGCCAAAAACCCTTCTAGTTGTGAACTAGACGGAATGCTTTCGTGTGTACGGAATCGCCGGTTTCCATGCTCATGGAAACACTCTTTCTTTTTACTGGTTGGTCGATTTTTTCCCCTTGCCAGTTCCATTTCTGTAAACATGAAAACTCACACAGATACCCATTGATGTGACGTCAAGCTGACGGCACTGGGTAGCAGACGTGCCCATTTCATTTGTTTCTGAATTTAACCCACGAGAGCCCAAACACGAGATTTATATCTCACAAAAAAAAAAAAAAAAAAATTTTTTTGAAACATGCCATCACCCGTTTCATTTCAGTCTCACTCTAATGATCGAATGACCCAACAGATAAAAGTGTTTTAAACTGCATCAACAGCTAACATGTCACACAGGAAACAATCTAGCCAGCACGAAAAACTCAAATCTATCTCGTTTGCCCTCTTGAGTCAGAACAGACACGCCATTAACCTAGTCAACTTCATTCTTTCCTTTCTCCTTCCTTCTCCCACCTTCACTCACTCCCGACCCACGAAAGCCCCGAAACAGTTTCATTTTCTTTGCCATTTTTCAATGGTTCGTTTTGGTACCAGGAAAGTACGTGTCCGTGTCAGGGTCGGTATCAGTGTCATTTCGTGTTCATGGATTCAGACAGTAAGATTTTTTTTTGCTTTTGAAGTGATTTGCTTCGTGTTCGTGTTGGTGTCGGCTACAGTGGACTTTCAGCTTTATCCATTGTACGTCGTGCTGTTCAAAATATCTGCTTGATGCGGTGTAAATTGGTTGCTTTGAGGTTCCAGTTTAGAGCAGGAGCTATTGTTACGGGGGCGTGGTATTTTACATTGTAAGCCATTGCCGACAGGGAACACAACTCAGTATTTTCTCTATTTGGCTTTGTAATTAGTCTACGCCCCCCCCCCCCTAACATCATTCCTCGAAGACAGCACGTCGACACGATAACGGTCATACTGTACTAGGAACAAAACAAGACCAAAGTCAGAATAATATAACAGAGTGATAGGACAGAAAGAGACTATCAGAAGCGTCCACCAATCACCCGGGTACTTGTAGTTATCAATATTGTATCCCCTTCATACTTGTAAAATGTGCAGCACTTTGTCAAACTCCCAGAAATGCGCACCAAGTTGCAACAGTCCAGTGGTTGCGCTGAAAGGGAATATTTATCACATTCCCCTGAGAGACATTGGCGGGTATTCTGTGATCTATGTCAATATATCATTATCAGCAATTCAGACTTGGACATTCAACAGCGCCACTACTGAATGATTCTTGACAATATAAATAATGTACAATCACAATACAATCTCTCTCTCACTCTCTGTCTCTTTCTCTGTCTGTCTCTGTCTCTCCTCTCTCTCTACCCCTCCCTCACTCTCTCCCTCTCTCTCTCTATCTATCTATCTACCCTATTTCTTTCTAATCTCTCCCTTTCTGTGTGTCTCTCTCTTTCAATCTTTCTCTCCCTGATCTCTCTCTCTCTCTCTCTCTACGTCTCTCCTCTCTCTCTCCCTCTCTCCCTTCTCTCTCTCTATTTATCTATTTTTCCCTTTCCTACCCTTCTCTCTTTCTAGCTCTCTCTATCTCTCCCTTCTCTCCCTTTCCATCTCTCTCTCTCTCTATTTTTCTCTCCCTTCCCTCTCTCTACCTCTCTCCTCTCTTTCTCTCTCCATCTCACTCTCTCTATCTCTCTCTCCATCTCACTCTCTCTCTCTCTATCTCTCTCGCCCTCTCTCTCTCCTACAAATACACATACACCGCGAAACCTCCACACAATACACAACATTTACAATGCTATGGCCCAGTAATCAAAACAAAATCTTAAACCATTCAGTCGCAGCTTCTGGCGAATAAAACATGGTCAATGTCCCAGCCTGCATTAGATTCTGGGCAACTTGAGCTGCATATTATCATATAAGAAACAGATCTCTATGTCCTCCCCCCCCCCACCCCCCCCCCCCCAAATCAGGCTATTTTTGTTTCATCCTACTCACTAAAGGGCCCACCGGGTGTTGACAGCAGAGTGGGGGCCATTTCATGGATATTTATCTGTTCTATTGCTACTACAGTTTATATGTTAGCACATCTAATGCTGAGAGGGAGAGAGAGAAAGAAAGAGAAGGAGAGAGAATGAGAGATAAGTAGCCTGATATATATAGACACACAGACGCTAACAGATAGACAGACTCTCTCTCTGATAACCGCAGAAAGAGAGTCAGAGGCAGAGAAAGAGACAAATAGAGGCAGACAGACATACAGACGGGTGGACGGAGGAAGGGATACCTAGACAGCCAGACAGACAAACAGATAGACAGGCAGGTAAGAAGACAGACAGGCAGACAGATAGGTAGATAGATAGATAGATAGAGAGAGAGAGAGAGAGAGATAGAGAGATAGACAGACAGACGGTCGGTCGGACGGACGGACGGACGGACGGACGGATAGACAGACAGACAGACAGACTCTAACAGATAGACAGACTCTCTCTCTCTGATAACCGCAGAAAGAGAGTCAGAGGCAGAGAAAGAGACAAATAGAGGCAGACCGACATACAGACGGGTGGACGGAGGAAGGGATACCTAGACAGCCAGACAGACAAACAGATAGACAGGCAGGTAAGAAAACAGACAGGCAGACAGATAGGTAGATAGATAGATAGATAGAGAGAGAGAGATAGAGAGATAGACAGACAGACAGACGGACGATCGGACGGACGGACGGACGGACGGACAGACAGACAGACAGACAGGTAGATAGATAGATAGATAGATAGATAGGTAGGTAGGTAGATAGGTAGACAGACAGACAGACAGACAGACTGACAGACAGACAGACAGACAGACAGACAGACAGACAGACAGATAGATAGATAGATAGATAGATAGATAGATAGCTGATAGATAGATAGATAGATAGATAGATAGATAGATAGATAGATAGATAGATAGATAGCTGATAGATAGATAGATAGATAGATAGATAGATAGATAGATAGATAGATAGATAGATAGATAGATAGATAGATAACCTGTACAACACAACAAGAAAATATTTAATAAATAACATTAAAAAGACCGTTTTGCCCCTTCCCTCTCCCTTTCTCCGCTAGTTCCAAACATTTTTGCCCCCCCCCCCCCCCCTCCCCTCCAAACCTCAAAAAAAAAAAAAAATTAAAATATGAGCCTAGCCAGGCCAGGTGAACCTAGACATCTCTGGGTGAACTCCTAACCGCTTTTCCTCTTACCTAAATCTTTTTGTGTAGACATTCCAAACATTTTTGTCTGGCTTTCACTTGCACAATCAGGCAGTCAGAATGCGGGTTCATGCAACAGACTATTATAGTGGTAACTTCAGCGCACAACAAAGCTATCCCTGTCTCTCTGCACAATGCACTGAAAAGCCCTAGCCTAGGCAAAAGATGAGCAAGTCCTCGTGTAACGGTTCTCAGAGTCTCAGAAAGACTGATAGATGAGATGAACCACGAAATAATAACGTGTATCTCAGCGATTCTCAGACTTTCATTAGGCTAACAGAATCATTGTACGCTCTTGTAATGGGTCAGAACAGTACAGTTCTTGGTAATCTCGCCACTAATCTGTCACCTAGCCGATGTTAATTCACTTGATGGATGAACAACTCATTCACTCACCGGCACCACATGCGTACTGACTGACCTTTGCGCCATTCCACGTCACTTGAATTCTCATACAAAATTACACAATTGTAAATTTATGACGCACACTGAATAAAAACAAACATGACATTAATATGCAAAGACAAGCTAGGCTGATCACATCTCCACAAACACACTTCCTGATCAGGGTTGCCAGATCCGCGGACACCTACTTCCAAGGCCAAATCGGTCTTCATTGAAAAAAAAAAAGCCAAAATTAGGCCAAATCCAAACTCCAAGTCCATTCATGTTGCCACAGCCAGGAAAAACGAATTGCCGCGGGTATAGAGCAAACTTGTTGTATCTCCAGTGATATGAATAATGGGAGCTTACTCGGAAATACCACAATATTGGTCTCAATGATCTCATTTTTAAGGGAGATACAACAATACTGCTTCTCTGTAACTTGGAACTCGTTAAAGATAGCGGAATAACGAAAACATTGCAAGAAGCAGTTTGTCATTATTACAGTTATTGCCATTACGAAACCCAATTCATATCACTGAAGATATAACAATTTTGCTATATACCCGCGATGCAGTAAAAATGTATTTAGACAGTGTCCTCGGGACTCGTGATCATATTGCCCCAGCGTTGGTAGTCAAGAACATTGATATTATGTAAACCGTGATTACTGTGCTATTGATACCATCACGTATAATCTAAATATGCGGTCTATCTAAAAATGCGGTCGACATACGACGTCATATACAAATTTTATATCTATTGAAAATTATGTCTTTATGATCCCTCAAGCCTACCCGAGCACCTGGAATAATATCAAAAAGCTTCCAAAAGACAAAGACAAAAAATGTGCGAAACACAAATGTTTTTTTTTCTGTCGGCTAGGCGGTTTCAAACAAGACCAAATTTCTGGAATGTGGCCGCGAAAAGGCCAATGTGACAACTCTGTTCATTAATTCAAGCTCAAGTATCTATGAGTGGGTTCACTTCCTGGTAAGGCAAAGCACAAAACATTTTGATAATGTACAACTCTGGCGTGTTACGGAAAATAGCGGTAAAAACCAAACCAGGCGAAATTTGCTTTTTAAACTGCTTTATAGAGATTGCAATGTGCTCTAGTTTTTCTAAATTCTGTGTGGGTTATAATTTTGCATGACAAATACATGTAAGAACTTTTTGCTCGTCACAGAAACCAGATAGAACGATGGAGCTTTTGAGTTTGGGTTTAGCAGCAAGTCGGCACCATAACGGACACCCAACGTCTTTCACGTTTTCTTTCGTTGTAATACTTTGGGCTGGCTTTTAGCTGTCAGAATCCTACAAATAAGATCGACTAGATAAAGGTGAAGTTAAATATCTAAGACGAAAAGGCCCGCACTGTAATGTATGTCCATATGAACCAATTAAAAAATCTGTCGGATGAACGATGGAGCGAATTTCATCGTGTTAAATGACGCTAAAAATAGAATCTAACATGGGATGAAGACTAGTATACCTTCGTTCTCCGTCACAGGGCAGTCTACTGAAAGTGTAACTGTAACTCACAGTGCTTCGTACAGTGTCGACAGCCTATACATTTATAACCTTTCCACTCACACGTTTAAAATTATTTTGCTACTTCTGAGGCGAGCAACTCACTTAATAAAGTAGGTTTTAAGCTGAGGGAAAAATTGAGCTTCTGTCTGTTGGTTTTCAAGTGTTCGGTCGTTCAAATTAGTGTTTTTCTATGAGCAAATAAATATTCAAATAATATGCAAAAATTATTTAAAATTTTTTTTTAAAAACCTTTACATGATTCGTTTCTTAACCAGAGAGGTAGAGAGAGAGAGAGAGAAAGAGAAAGAAAGAAATACATAGATAGATAGAGAGACAGAGAGAGAAGAAATAGAGGAGATAGAGAGAGAGAGAGAGAAAGCGAGAGAAGAGAGAGAGGGAGAGATAGAGAGAAGAAAGAAAGAGAGAGAAGATAGAAGATAGAAAGGGAGAGGAGAGACAGAGCGCGAAGCTATGTAGATAGATTGACAGAGAGAGAAAGAGAGAGAGAGAGAGTATATGCGCAGAATCGTCCACAAAATTCAGACAGTTCGACAGATATGTGAAACAGTCCACAATATGAAATTGTGCGCAATGGGGATTTTGCAGGATGTGACGACATCACGTGAACAAGCGTTCGTGAAAAAAGAAACACGGCCAAATCAGCGACACAGGGCAAAACTCAAAAAAACCTTTCTCCATCATTTCAAGTCTCCAGATGAACTCAAACAAACAACCAAACCTTCCACAGGTGGAAAGGAAAGCATCTTAAAAACGTCACCTAGACCCGGGCTATATCAGTGGCGATAAGTCTTGCTAAAATGGCAGAATTTTTTTAATGTAATGGGTAATATTTATCATCACAACTCTTATGCCTTTGGGTAAATAAATGTCGCACGACAGGCGTCTCTCAACCGCACGCACAAGGGGTATTAAGTACTTATGAAATAAGCTTATGTCATGTCTGTACTGTTACAGTTTTTGTTCGGTTCTGGTAAAAGACAAAAGCTTACCTGAGAGGTGTGTTACTGTTGATTATACAAAGTTGCACAAACCGCCCAGCACTCTCTGATAACGTTAGAGTAAAATGTCGTGGGGACTACGTGACTTTACACACAATGAAACGACGCTGGCGGCACTTTTTCACCTCAGGAATATGCACTCAGGGGAATGGGGGGTGGGAGACAAATTGCACACTGATAAACTTGAGTGGTTCTTGCAGTTTGGGGTCATCTATAAAGTACATACTCTTGGTTGGGGCGGGGGGGGGGGGTTGGGGTGGTCCCGGAATATCGTCGGATTTATGTCGAAGAGGCATGCAGATATCAACAGCTGAACAACGAAGGCGTACGTACGTGTAACAACATCCAATTGAGGAATACAGTCATGTACATCGCTAATCCAACTAACACATTGAAAAGTACACAGATGAAACAAACCGGAGTGCAGGTTGAGGGAAAGTTCAGAAGCATTTTACAGTGTCACTCCTTCGTTACGGTAGTACAATATAATACAGTATTCGTATCCGTTCTTTGGAAATTCCTTTCCGATTTCTCATCCCTTTGTTATGTCACGTCATTACATCCAATCCTTTGTTACTAACCTTTTGGCGGTCTCTGCAAATCTGACTTATTTCCTTCTCTAGTAAATAAAAAAAAACAAAAAAACGTTTTGGAGACATACGGTGTAAAACTTTGATGAAACAAAGAGCAAGACTGAAGCTTAAAGGATGTCTGATCCACACCACTTCAGTAATTAATACAGGCTTCGACAGATCATATCATCAGTACGTGTGCTTGTTTGTAATTCCAAATGCAATTGGAATCCCGACACACAGATTTATGTCCACGTGGACAGAAAAACAAAAATGTTGCTGTGGTAGCATCAAAGTTTAGTCACATGCAAGAACAACCACGGCAGCAAAGAGCAACCAAAACAAACAAACAAAAGCAACGGGTAACAACAACATCAACAACAGCAACAGCAGCACCAGCAATAAATCCAACACCAACAAACAACTACAACCACGGTAATAATAAATACGGCAGTCGTGACGAGTTGCCTGTTTGGACAGTTCACTACTTATGTTCGATACTTCCTGGGAAAAGGTTACAGGCTTAAGTTGGTTTTTCATGTGTACAGAAACGGAAAAGGAAACCGAAAACGTCAACAACAAAAAAAATCAAGCAATAAAAAGAAACAATGTTTCTGTGTGTACAGAAACGGCATTTCCGTCCGCGTGGAAACGTTCTTTCTACTTCACTACTCGAAGGTTTTTTTGTTGTTGTTGTTGTTTTTGACGTTTCCGTTTCCGCTTCAATTTCCGTTTCTGTTCATATGAAAACCCAGCTTTAGTATTTTATGCGCCTAAAACTGCACTGACCAGTTGGGTGACAATTCTCTGTGTATACTCAAGACAAATTAAACAAAAAGCTGCTGGGTCAATCTACGTTTAAACAATGTATGAAGTGAAATCAATACTGGTGATCAGCCAATCGATTTCATAACGGCATAATCGAGTCCTCTGTGAAATGAACAGAGACAAATCAATGAACTACTACATAATACCTGATCATTGACTATTTTTTTATCGATTCTGCAGATCGTGTATGATTTTGTCAGTAGTCTCATTGATCTATTTAAGGACTATCTCTTGTAGCGACACAAGATTTCTGTGAAAGGTACCAAGTTCGTCACCTATAGAGAGCGTGAAACCCTTGATTGACGGAGGTTCTCCTCCTGTAGTCTCGCCGTCTCACGTGTTTCAATTCTTTCGCGACTTTGAGCAGATCGAGTTTGAGTTTGACATTAGAGAAAGCACGACGACACGATAACGGGCATTGTGCCAGGTATAAGCATAATGATAGACCGAATAATACAACAGAACGCTAGGATAGAAAGTCGAGATCCTTCCAGAAGCGTCCACCAGCCACGGAGCAGATGGAGAGGTTTTGACCCATTTTTCGCAGCAAATACAAATGCCGTTACTAAAAAGTTTACAGGCGATCCACGTTTTCGTTAATCCGCAATTTGCTTCATTCAGCGGATGAACGATGAGGGAAGCTGCGTCACGGTACTGAAAATAGATCATAATAGCTTGTCCCTGTTCTAAAAGCATGGAGTCGGAAATGTTTGTTGGGAATTTCACGTGTGAATTATGCAAAATGAACAAATTACCCAGAGTTTTCAGATTTTTTTTTTATATATTATCCCCTTACATCACAATAAGTCGAGTTTTAGGCGATGGGAACGCTTCCAGAGTTTTGGAGCCCTCCCGAAAAAGGGCCTTTGACGGCAGAACTTTCATCTTTATCTCCATTATAGTATAATGTTTGCAAAATTCTCCTTGCTCAGGTCAGCTTGTGTACATAAAGTTTGTCTTAGTTAGTTTTCCTTCGTTCGTTCACTTCCTTGGGGCTCCCAAATACAACTTTTTTTTCTACAACGGCATTATCCGGGATAAACCTGTGAACCCACCGTTCTCTCTCTCTCTCTCTCTCTCTCTCTCTCTCTCTCTCTCTCTCTCTCTCTCTCTCTCTCTCTCTCTCTCTCTCTCTCTCTCTCTCTCTCTCTCTGGTTTAGAAAGCTTCCCATATTTTGCAATCTCACAACAGATTTCATGCCCACCAGTTCTTTTAAGAAAATCTACGGTTTTCTGCAGCTCTGGCAGACAACCATAGAGTTTGACATTCAGGTCGGTGGGTTTGGGCCAATATGTTTCTCGCAGTGCTGAGAAGAGTTTTTAAAATCGTTTCTATGCGGCAGGCTTGCAACAGGGAGCCAAAACAAAGATCATTGTATTTTACAACTTTACAACATGTTCATTTAAAAATACCTGAAACTTGAATCGACACAATCGGTCGATACAAAAGCGATTGGGCTCGATTAGTTGACACTTTAGAAAATTAACTTTTTAATTGTTTAAACTGTCATTTAGGCTGTAGCGTCGAGCACAAAAAAAAAAGGCCAAACTTTCAGCACAGTGAATTACTCCCGGCTCCATCTTTTTTTTTTTTCTTTAATAATAAGATTATTATTATCTCTATGATTATCTCACTAAAACTGTCTAGCTTAACTTGGTGAATGGTATTTTAATAGAGCCACACCAGACACTGCTCTCAACACAAGTGACCAAACTAAGGCGCTACCATCGCCGGCCCTGTGTTAATGGCTGGCGGGAAAACACAGGGAAAAAACTCTAGGTTGTCTCCCGGGACAGATGGATGCCCTACCTAGCCCGAGTTCCAACACAGCCATGGACAGAAAGTTACCATGCTAAGAAAACAGAAGCCAGAAGTTCGTGAACATTTTTATTAATTTAATCAACATTTCCCGAAAGTCCATATTATCTTGTATCCACTTCACATAGAGTGAGACATGAGACATCTCGACAATACTGCTAGTGCTATCCCCGTTGCGTTGGCTTACCGAGCACTTCACACGTCACAAAAGGAAGAGGACCACTGATCTAATTTAGACCATTTATTACACCGAGATAGCCCACCTGTCAGCTATCAGTATCAGACAGACATGCCCTACAACACACTCGGGCTTTTATTGGCTTAAGAAAAGTACACAAAAACCTAAAACGTCACGGCTCTCTCCAGGTCAGGCAATAGAACTAGCTGGGTCACGGTGACCTGGTTTCAATTCGCCCGTTCAATCTCCATTTTAAGTTTCTCATTCACTGACATAAAAATGTATTAACCAAGTTTAATGTCAAGCCACCCTTGTAAAGCAAGAGGTTCCGAACTGGAGCTACCCAGCCAGCAATCACGCAAATATTAAGGGTAGGATGGAAGTCAGTTTGGCCCATAGGAATGACGTCGTTCCTATGTAGGTCCGCTGGTTACAACATCGTGCTGATGTCCGTTTGATGTTGGGAATCTGTCCCCGCGGTAATAATACCAACCGTATGGAAATCTTGTACAAATCTACGCCGGACTGACGTAGGGGTGGTGACAGGGTACATTTCACCTACCATGGGGGCGGGGGGGGGGGGGTATCGGTATCTGTCCATCATTAGTTGTTCATAAGTAACTGAAATAACATTGTTATGTGCTGTAACTATTAGTGTTATTATTTGAACTTATTAATAACAATGTTAAATAGAACAGTATTTCAAAATTTCCCCTTCGTCAATTGCTTCTCTGCCAGCATTCCAACGACAGTCCAACGTAGATTTGTAAAGGATATTCGGAGGGTTGGTAAGTTTATCGTAAGGGTTGGGTTCCCTACATCGCATCGACCTCGGTGCGATATCATAACCAGCGGATCTACGTGGGAACGACGTCAGTCCTATGTGCAAAATCGACGTCAGTCCAATGCATCGGTTTTACCGGACGACAGTGCTGGCTGAATTTGTTATGATAGAATTAGAAGTGTGAACTCAGATTACTGAACAAAAACAGGGGGAGGGGGGGGGTTTAAATGTACTTTCTAGATCTACAGGGTGTGAGGATGGAACGGGAGGAGAAAGGTTGCAAAACGGGTTTTCATTATGTTCCGCCTCATGACCTCTTCAGTGTTCAAAGTCCTGATCACCAACAGATGCCTCCCCCTCCCCTTCCGCAATCCCAGAGCTATCAAAAATTAACATTAAGATAGAAAAAAACTCAAGCCCGACCAGCCCCACCCCTTTTCTCATCCCCCCATCCCCCCCCCCCCAATTTAAAAAAAATTAACCCCCACCCCACCCCCAACAAAAAAGAAAAAAGTGAATGCTTCCTCCCCGTTTCCGCAACCTCTCTTTTCCGTCGCGACCCCCCCCTCCCCCCCCCCCTCACTCCTGAATTTTGATACGATACAAAGGAAATTAGGTCGTAAGTGCAGTTTTTAATGTTTCTGTGAGAAAATCTGTAGCTCTTTCATGTGTAATGTTGTGTAATCTCTGGGCTTCAGCCTGGAAGGTGATGCGGGGGTGTTAAACACTCTATCTGTAAGGCCAAGACAGAAAGATAGAGAGAGAAAGAATGAGTGAGTGAGAGTGAGAGTGAGAGAGAGGGGGGAGGGGGAGAGAGAGAGAGAGAGGTATAGCAAACAGACAGAACGACACAGAAAGAAAGAGAGAAACAGACAGTTTATTTTTAATAGAGACAGACAGACAGAGACAGAGCAAGAGAGAGACAGAGAGAGAGAAGGAGACAAAGAGAGAGAGAGAGACGGAGAGAGAAAGAGACAGACAGAGAGAGAGAGAGAGACAGGCCCGGAGAGAGCCAGAGAGAGAAAGGCACAAAGAGAGAGAGAGAGAGACACAGACAGAGACAGACCGCTGGCAAAACTGATACACAGTATCGAACATGCAATTTCCTTTGAGCGTGGCCCGCTTGAAAGTAAACAAGACATGTGCTCAGCTTGATGCTGACAATGTTACACAGACAATGTTGTGTATACCCTGAAGGGGAGGTCCTCCGCCCGTCCGCGCCAGTCAAGAAAACACACTAAAGAGGGGACTTTTGAGCGGGCTTATCAAATGGTTGGGTTTAGTATTTGTATGGGACAAAGAAAGAAGAAAGAAAGAACGAAAGCGCGGGTTTGGGGAGGTCATCAAATTATGTTTGTTAACTTTTTGGTAACTGGCGCGGACGGGGGGTGGGGGGGGGGGGCGTTCTCCCTGAAGTTTTGCGAATATGATTGTCCAGTAAACGAATAGTTAAAAAAACTCAGCATTTGTCTAAACTGTCTTTGCAGTCTCTTAATCTCTTTTGTTTTGTTTGCCACTCACCGTTCGGAGAACGGGTACATTTACTAGTCATACTAAAGCCGCAAACGTTTAACGTTGGATTTCTCAGTTGTGCAAAAAAGTGGAGTTGGAACAGACAAGAAACTAAGGTCGCCATATGACAGCAAAGCACACGTGCCCATCGTTCTGGTCTTAGAATTCTGACAAGAAAAAAACTTTATGTGCGGACTGGGTTATGTTCAATTCCACATACCACATCTATTATATATTTCAGTAACTTGCAACCTTTGGCACGAGTCACTGGCCAAACTATACACCATTCAGGCCTTAAATTTGACTGAGATAAGGAAGATGATGGCTATAATTAAAAGTTGTTTAATTCAAGCATGTATTTTTTAAAAATAACAATGTTTATTGCTATGTAACATCTGTATTTTTGCATGTTTGTTTCGTAATATATATAGTACCGTGCATGTCATAAAAAGTGACCGTATCAAACGTTTAGTTTGGTGCGTAGTGTTATGGTGCGCATGAGTTCTGAAGCAAGACTGTAGTTTATTACTTTTATTATATGAGAGCGAGAGAGAGAGAGAGAGAGGGGGGGGGGGCACATGATTGTTTATTCCGGGCAATGCCCGGTTGGTCATCTAGTTATAATAACACCAAAGATGCTAGAAACAATAAGTAAGGGCAGATGGGGGGAGGGGAGGGGGGGGGGGTTGCGTGTTTACAGGTTTCGCGACCGACCGGATATAAACGCTTTTTTCAGGAGGCCGGAAGAAGGGAGTGTCTTGTGTTACTGCATCTAACATCTTGAGTAACACCAGTAGGACAACCCGGATCAATGCAATTTAGCAAACACAGGTTGAGTTGGATGTGAGTGGGGCACATAGACAATAAAACCCACTCTGTATTCTCACAATGCATTCAAGGCCCGCCTGGCAAACTATCGTAAGTCAGTTTTTACAAGTTTTTCGGGAGACGCTAAAAAGTGAAGGACTTTCTTTATCAGACTTACACTTACAATATTTATACAAAAGAAAACAAAACAAAACGTTTCATTAACCCTCAGTTTTCAGATTTTACACCCCAACTTATAACATTAACTCCAAACTGCAAAGGGCTAATAATTGGCTCTTTTCGTCTTGGCAGACGATCAGCAGCTAAATAGTTTTGTGCTGCATGCCTGGGCTGTGGGTATGGAGAAACTGCCTAGCCCATGGTGCACTTTCCCCCTCTCGACAGTGTTGATTTGATCCATTGGAACGACATGGTCGATGCGCGTGGAATCAACAGTGTTGCAGGAGGTGCATTCCTCCGTGTAGTCTGCCTTTAGGGGTTCTCCCTATTTTTAATAATTAATAAAGAATTATATACATTTTTTTTTTGTTGGAGATATGGAGGGCGGAGGTGATATGGGGAAAGGGCTACCAACAGGCCAATTATCTCAACTTTAGAAAGAAACAAAAGTCCAGTTACGACCGTTTACCATGCAGCCCTGGGGTGTGCATTCTCCATCAGCGTAGGTACATGACATGCATTTCCTATCTGAACCACTGGTTATTCGACACAAAGAATTCTCTGGCCCGATTCTCTGATACGCAACACACACGGGCTTTTGCGTGTACCAAAAACTACCGTTTGATCCCGATAGAAATATGCTGTGAACGGGTGAACATAATTTGTATCATATTTGTATTGTGAAATATGTATGCACGTATACATGGTGTCGGTGTGACCCTTTGCGTAGAATCTAATGTGGCCAAGGTTTGTTAGTTCAGTCAATGTTTGGGAAAGGGTTTTAACGTTGACGCCCACTAGCCGATTTTGACTGGCAGGCTAACTAGATATTAACCCCTCCACTGCCAGCTATATTATGCACTGATATGCCGGGGAGATTTTGCTTAAAAATGACTTAAACGTACAAGTTTGCCTGCGTATCCTCGAGAACGCACTTAACCCCTTCACTGCCTGTAGCCCGTACGTCTTACGGGACTATGATGTCATAGTCCCGTACGTCGTACGGACCACAGGCATATTGAGCGATGGGATAGGAAATCATAGTCCCGTTCGTCGACGGGCTACAGGCATATTGAGTGATGGGATAGGCCCGTGCGTTGTGCGGGCTACAGGCAGTGAAGGGGTTAAGGCTCACTTTCTTCTGTTCACCAGAGAGTATATATATAGAGAGAGAGAGGTTTCACTATTGCTCAATCTGCACTGCGAGACACGGGAGGCGCCGCGAAACCACTGTTAGCATGGAGCGGAAAGTGGGTCGCCTCGGTAAACAATACCCGTTTTGTGCATTTCCACGGGGCGTAAGAACTTTCAAACGGCTCTAAATAGTTTCATTCAGCTCAAAAATATGAACAAACCACAGTAAACAGACATGAACACTATCTTTGATGAAGGCGGTCTCTTTCAATTCTTGTTTACCGTAGCGACCTAGTTTCGCGATTTGGCGGAAGTGAGATCTCTCTATAAATACATACTCTCTGATTTCACTGAGATCCAACTTTTTGGCTGGTGTGCGAGGTTTCATGTCTCATGTCGCGAGGGCTCGATGTCGTGACGTCACTATCCAACTTGTCCGTTGATCAAAATTGGCTTGTGAGCGGCCAGGAATAGGGTTTTTGCAAGGATTACATTGTCATAATACGACCATATGCCGGTCACAGTTTCGTTGGCCAAATGGTTGGAGTATTTCAGTCATGTTTTTGGAAGTTGCCCCAAAATTGGTTAGAAAAGTATTTTGGCTGGATGTCCTGAAAAGCCTCTGGAACATTCCGCGGTAATAGACAATACTTTTTGAGAAAGAATGGGCACTAAATAAATAACCAACCATTTATTTCAAAATGGATTGATCAATCCTCCAGAAAAATGGTACAGAAATGCTGAAATTGTGTTTTAAATAATAAAAATTCAAATAAGTCCGTTCAATTGCCTTCACTTTAGTTGGTGTCTGGGCAGAAAAAATACAATGTTGTTTACATAGCAAAATGAAACTGCAAAATTTGTGAAACCAAACCAACAGGATTAGTGAACAATGTTTTTCTACACCAAAAAAAATAAATGCATTTAAGCACAGAAAAAGCATAAATAATTACTTTTAGGCACAATGGGGCAATGAGTCTGAGTAACTGATATAATATCATTATATATATAATCTTGGTAAGTAATGGGAGGTTGTAAACATGTGCTCTTTACCAAGATGATCGCTAGGTCACATGATCATGCGAGGAAGATAAAGGTGATCAGAAATGTTAATTTAATTCCTTCCCTTTACAATACAATCATTGATTTTTTTTCCCAGGCATGGTTTGAAAAATGGCTCTTAGGTAACATATTACGTGGAATGTCCCGTCTACCAAATCATTCTCACTCTGTCTAATGTCATCTTTCAACTTGTCAAGTGTGATTTGCCAGCTTGACCGGCAAAACTGTGCCATCCAAATTGTTCACTGTTGTTTCGCGATATTTTCTGTTTGCATCTTCCTAAGAACCAAATAACATATTATGGGCTATTACAATTTATGCCCCAGGCTACCCACATTTCAATATTATGTGCGAGTTCGTTAATCTCCACTACACACTACTTTATTCTATGAATATTTTGCCCTCGTAAGAAAATAAAATGCGTCACCAAAATACCAAGATCTTCATTACGGTATCTGGCGAATCCCCACACGTGCTCGCATGCTCCACAAAATTATAAAAGACGGCTATCCTTACGGAGGTTGGGGTATTTTATATTGTAAGCTATAGTTGAACACTGCATACAACTCCGTATTTTTCTCTATTTCGCTTTGTAATTCGAGTGTGGTTCATGAAAACAGTACTGTGGTATTTTATCTTCTCATACTAATCCAAACTCTGAACTTGGAGGTCACAACTGGGGCACTTTCAATCATTTACGTACGACCTTGAGCTGTCTACCGCACTCATTTTTTTTTAACTGTGAGCTGATGACTCTCACAAATAAGCCGACTGCGCAATGGGCTATGAGATATGGTTTGGTTGGGGTTTTTTTTGTGTGGTTTGATGTCCCAGCTCTCCAGATAATATGACACTGAGTTAACCATTGGTCTCGTGAATCGTAGTAAATCTATTTGTTTGGCTGTTCAGAACAAGGTTTGAACCTTTCCGCATTGTATACACAACTTTTTATCAGGGAGTGGTGTGGAGGGCTTTGTGTGTATATGAGAGTGAGAGACAGAGAGAGAGAGGGAATGAGAGAGAGGTGGAGAAGAGAGAAGGGGGAGAAGACAGAAAGAGAGACGGGTGGGGGGGGGGGGGGGGAGAAGAGAAGAGGGATATGGGCCTGCCCCAGTTCGAGCGAACTGCCAATCAAGAAGTGCATGCTCCAGACAAGGCCTCGTTGTTCTGAAGCTTTGACTTTGAGTATTTGACTGTGTCGTTCAATAACTTACTTTGCCTTTAGTTGTTGTTTTTCCATAACTCAAAAAAAAAAATTAAGCATGCTACTCCACCCCCACCCCACCCAACCCCCTTGTCCGTTTTTCACACGGTGGGGGGAAACCTCTCCCCCCCCCCCCCCCCCAAGGGTAGGTACATAATGGATGGCCATCACTCATCAGGCCGACCGATGCACAGCCAACCAGAGACATCGCTGGGGCAGATCTCACAACTAGAACGACAGCGATGGGATGAGAAATGCCTTTAAAAATGGAAGTGTATATATCTGTACAACATGTTGTACGGATATGAACTGCATATCCGTACAACATGTTTACCAAAAGCGCGACTGGTGAAGGTTTGCTGAAACAAAACTTGGTATGGTGTTCACGAATTTAAAGTGACAACACATGGAATAGTCAGATGGACCTGGGGGCGTGAGGGTCTAGTCAGTTTGTATCAATGGGCGGTAGTCAGATTGACTAATCAGGCGAAAAGGGGTTGGGATAGCCATTGGTGATCGACGTACACTCAAGTATATTATCAGTGCAGATCATGCAATCTCCGAGCAGAAGTCGGATTGTTTTGCTACTAAGCCGATTCATATTTTAAAAACTATGCAAATTAACAAGGTCAGTAATATAGTATTCCGGTGTGTTTTCTACGTCATCGAATTGCGTGCGTTGTACGGATATGCACTGTCCATATCCATACAACATGTTGTACGGATATGCGCTTCCCCTTAAAAGTAAAGGAAGCGCATAATATCTGTACAATATGGTGTGCACACAATTCGATGACAACATGTTGTACGGATATGTACTTCGAAAAAGAAAAGACAGCACTCCGCGTCCTACCAAAAACCACTTGTTGTGTTTTTTTGTAAAACAAGTCGGTTATCTCAGTAAGACAGAATGATGCGCTGACGCAAGACACACGGGTAGCAGTACAAAGTTCAGGGACGTGGGGTCTGAGATTAGCTTCGAGACTTAGACCCCCCCCCCCCCCCTCCGCCTCCCCAAAACCACCAACCCTCAATCTCCCACAAGCAGAAATACAGTCTATTTACAGATCCCAAAGCTTACGAGTGCCACCAATCGACAAAACAAAAGCCAAACTTACAGACATGCCAAACAGAACAAAACAAAATACAAACCAAACAAAAAACAAATCCACTTGGACGTCATTTTGCCCGTCACTCGACTATGAAAGCTTCCTGAACAAGAGTGGCTGAGAAGGGTCATCGAATGTAATTCTGGCGGCCGGATTTCTCTGCTGTACACAAGATATTTCCGGCTGGGCAAATGAGTCGGTTTTGGTGGAGGGGGGGCTGGGAGGGAGGGAGGGCAGTCAGAACTTGATGAGACTTGGGGGGGAGGGGGGAAGTCAGAACTTGATGAGAATGGCTGGAAATGAGAGGATTTTTAAAACAGAAGAGTAAAAATAGAGAGGGGT
>OZ007581.1:10040191-10450191 GCA_963931925.1 Onchidella celtica
TATGTATTCAATGATCAAAACAAATTTCCTTGTACAAGGACGAATAAAATTTATCTTATCTTATCTTATCTTATTGCATTGCCAAATTCACTATAGCTTGGGAAGTGCTGACAGGTTTTTTTGACTGATGACTTATGAAGGGCAGCTATGAGTTTAATAGAGTTTGAGTTTGGTTTCTACGGCGAGTCGGCACGATAATGGCCACTTTGCAGCCTTCAATGTCTATTTGCGTACTAGTACTACATTTACGTGCCTGTGACAACTTTGGCCTCACAATAAGCACAAAGAAGACGGAAGTGCTCCATCAGCCTACCCCAGACGACAAGTATCCTGTGACCCCAAATATCGAAGTCCATGACAGTCTTCTGAAGGTGTCGGAGAACTTCACCTATCTTGGCAGTACACTGTCTTCCGCGGCTCGTGTTGATACTGAAATTCTCTCAAGAATCAGCAAAGCCAGCTCTGCATTTGGCAGGCTTCGAAAGAGAGTGTGGGATGTTGCCGGCATTCGCACAGACACTAAGCTGAAAGTGTACAATGCTGTGGTCCTTCCCACCCTACTCTATGGGGCTGAAACCTGGACAGTGTACCAATCGCATGCCAGAAAGCTAAATCACTTTCATCTGGCCTGCCTTAGAAAGATCCTAAGGATCAAATGGCAGGATAAAATTCCAGACACTGAGGTCCTCAATCGTGCCAAGGAATTGAGCATCTTCTGCCACCTGAAAAAAATTCAGCTACGTTGGGCAGGACATGTTGTCAGAATGCCCGACTCCAGACTCCCTAAGCAAATCTTCTTCTCTGAGCTCTCCAATGGAACGAGGAATGTTGGGGCCCCAAAGAGACGTTACAAAGACACTCTCAAGCAATCACTGAAGGCCTTTGCCATTGATGTGAGTGAGTGGGAAAAGCTCTCGCTTGATCGTGCAAATTGGAGGGCGGCCCTTACCAGAGGCAGCAAAGCATGGGAAGCTGACAGAGTCCAGCAGGCTATCAAAAAAAGAGAACGGCGCAAGAAAAGGCCCAGTGGTACTGAACCAGCGGAGCACTCTTGTCATTTATGCGGAAGGGTCTGCAGGGCAAAAATAGGACTTATCAGTCACATGAGAAGCCATAAGTCATGAAAGAACAGTCTTTCCATTCTGTCCTCTGTGTCCTTTAGTTCTCTTTATTGTCCATGTGTTGAAATTCTCAACAATTTCTGTTCTTTATTCCTCTGGTGTTGTTAAGGTCATCATCATACCTGATGGACGAACTATTATTATTACTACATTTACGTTTAGTATTAAGAGTTTCTAAATTTCACATAAAATAGTTCGGTATACATTTGATCACATTGGTAAAATTCTCAAAGGTTTGTTTTGTATGGGTCTGAAAAGAGTTTTGTAAATGAGTATAAGAAAGGTTTTTAAATCAAGTTGTACATCTCAGCCTCTCTCACAGAGGAATAGAGGCGCTATGGATCCACGTTAGATATAATTCGTCCATGGATCCGCAGGCATAGTGCTTTCTTTGGATATACATGAAATCTACTTATTCAATCAAAATATGTTTCATTGACAGATGAAGAGAGCAGCGCAGTGGCTAATTTCCGTTTGAGTTTCGCCATTCGCGCTTTTACCAAAGGTACTGAATACTATAAGATGAGACAGCCAGCGAATGGCGTCGCTTATTTTGTAATTATAACTTCAATTAGTGTGGCAAAATTCTGGCTATTTCGTCTTTTTCGTTGGTCCCAGTAGCACTGTCACAAATTCGCATCATTAATTTATCATTATATCAAGCATTCTTTTCATGCTATGCACCATGGGCCCCACCCCGATCAACGCGCAAACTGCGTGTACGATCTTTTTAGAGGTGCGAAGAAGGGGGTGTCTCATCTTATCGTTTCTGGTATCTTCGCTTTTACATGTACTACCAAGGATAACCAGATGTTATCAATAACCATTATCCAGAAATTTTCACTGAATAGTAATAATAATACATTTATATAGCGTTTGTCCTGTCGGCTTTTCCTGAGTGTCTCCTCTTGTCCTATCCTTCTGTTATATTCTGTCTATCCTCTTACTTCTTCCTTGCACAATGTGACCCTTACCAGTATCAAAGTGCTTTCTCCAAACTCAAAACAACTACACTGTATTATCTTTAACGCCTGTTTATACTGGTAGAAATAGAAATTTCTGCCCACACAGTCCCCCATTCCTTTTTCCTATTCCTAAAACCTACCAGTGTAAACAGGCTTTTAATATTCTCGGCTGGTAATCACTGTGTTCTGCCACGTTTTTTAGCTGAAAGTTCTAATCTTTATAAATTTTATAGTTTGTACTTGTTTGGACCTGAAAACTCCAATTAAGTAGGCTATCCACTTAAAAGGAAGCCAATGTCATTAGCAATGACCGCGCAGCGTTGGAAAATCAACAAATTTAAATGGTTTATGGCACTAGTAGGGTTAGGAGTGTTAGCAATGAAACAGTTAATTCAGCTTTCATCAGTCTGACTTCAACAACAACAACAAAACCAATTTGCATTACGTTGGCCTATGTCGTGTCTCAGTTCTCCAATCTTGAGAAATTGGGTTAATGGATCTACACTTGGGTAGCCACCTCGTACACAGAACATCAAAAGTGCGGCGCTGGGGGTAGGAAAATGCTGACTCATTTGAAGACTTGAAATAACTGTACTGTCGCGTCTACGGTAAAAGACTGTAGTGTACGTGTGTTTATTTATGCCAATCTAGGTCAAATGCACTTTGTAACATCGCTTTACAGAAAGAAAAATGTGGTGGGTATCTTGCAAGGACAGTAAGTGTAGGGCAGTTACAAGAACAGGCTGACAGAGGAAGAAATGGTTCGACAACATCATTGAACGGACCCAAAAAAGGTACCCTGAAATTCACGCACGATCGAGATCGATGGAGGGAGCTGGCGTGGTCATCAGCCCCCCCCCCCCCCCAAAAAAAAACCCCACTCCCGGTGAAGATTACAGTAACGGTAAGAGGTGATACAAACAGAGCATGGCTGATGTGGCCCCCGACCGGTGCCCCCCCCCCCCCCAATAAATTTTAATGCTGCATTACACTAATACAATAGGCACTGCCCGCTGCACCGCGATGGGCTGCTATGTGGCATTTGGCAGACGGACATGCTTTTGTGCTGCTAACGAAGCAAGAACTCGCAGATAAGTACATGTAACATATTCCCGTTTCGCTTCGATTCTGTACATTTCCTGTTGAAATCTTTTATTGTTCGAATTTTTTGTTTTTGTTTTTCACTTGAAAAAGGCGAAAGCCGAAAATTTGTGTATTTTCTGTCTTCTCTTTAGTTTGCTTTGTATTGTTTGGGTTTTATTTCTCACGCGGGGCTTCGCTACATACAACTTTTTCTTTTTGCCCAATTTTGACGTCGCTATGCGGGCAGTGTCTATTGTGTTAGTGTGAAGCAAAACGTAAGAATGGCGAGTCACGAGTCTGGCGGCTACACTAGCTCTGGTCTGTTACACCCCTAACTATAGCAATAAACCGTTTCATGAACAGCACACGTTTTTGAAGATTTAGCCTAATTCATGACGATAAAAGGTTACTTGTGTACAATGCACCTGTATACACGTAAGACAATATAATTCGTGTGTGTTACCTGACACAGGCGAGTGGTGAAAGCATGCAAGGTTACAGGAAGCAGGTGTAGAACTTCTGTGTCTACGAGTTCGTGAGATTGCTGTGTGCACACTGCACTTGTGAGTGCATCGCTGCAGGTATGCCCGTGTATACTGCTGTGCATTAATAATCTAGATTCTAGCGCTCATGGGAGGGAGTAAGGGACAAAAGGGAGGGCTGAATATAAGAGCCAAATGGTTATATTGGGGGGAGGGGGGGGGGGTAAGAGACGTTTGGCGTAGATCATGACTAAAATTTGAAAATCAAAACATATCAAGTTGTGACCCGGCGTAGCTCGCCATTTCTGGCCATTTAGAAATCCAGTATCAAATACATGTACTCCATTAGACTTCAAAACGCTGGAAGAAAAAAAAAAAAGCTGGAAAGGACATTGCCCTGTTTACTTAAATTTAGGCTAAATAAATGTCTCCATTTATTTTTTCACACAAGTACGGACTTTGCACTGCGTTTTTGACGTTCAAGTCAAGGCTCAGAGATGGCGTTGTCAGCGCGTGCGGTGTTTGACGGAGAAACTTTCATTAGACCCTCAGACTCGCAGACAGTCTGGCACGCACAGAGGGAATCAGGCAGACACCCTAATAGATCGATCTATTGCAGTGGTTCTCAACCTCCTTCAGACAATCGCCCCTCTGGCTCCAGGCTCCAAAATCTTTGTCAACGCCCCCTCCAAAAAAAAAAATTGCTATTCAAACCGAACAGATACACTTCACATGAAGTTTTTCAATGGCCTGTTGATTATTTATTATAAAACAGAAAGCATTCTTTATCCAATGCACCAAAAGAAAATAGGCCTTTTCAGTTCATAAAACCCATCTATGAATGTTGTTGGGCAAGTCAGTGACAGCCCTGTATTTGCCCCCAAATCGTTCTGCATTCGTGTTTTTGCCCCCACCCATACCAACTTCATCGTTTTCGCCCCCTTGTAGCTCCTTTGTTCGTTTTCGACCCCCCCCCCCCGACATCAAAATCGACCCCGGAGTGGGCGTGGTAGCGTGATGGCCCATGTTGAGAACCACTGATCTATTGCATAGGATAGAAATACCCACGGGAGATGCACCATATTACAATCCAGTGAAAGATCTATACTACGCCGTGTGGAGGTAAAAGTGTGCTCGGGACAAGGTAACAGATGTTGGAGAGATCTATGGCAAGTTAGAGGCAAAAATAGTTGTTTTTGTGGACTTGATAATCGGTGCACTGGGCCTTTGTGCCGGGGTTTGGTTGGGTAGGGGAGGGATTGGGGGAGTTTATGAGCATGGAGAAGGGAGAGAAAGAAGATTTGAGTGTGAGGTAGAGAGAGGGGGAGAGACAGGGAGAGGGGGGGGGGAGAGAGTGTGAGACAGAGAGAGAGAGGGGTGAGAGAGAGTGAGTGAGAGAGAGAGAGAGAGTGAAACAGAGAGAGAGAGTGAGTGAGTGACAGGGTGAGTGAGTGAGTGATTGAGAGAGAGAGAGAGAGAGAGAGAGAGAGTAAGCGAGAGAAGAAGAGAGAAAGTAAATGAGAGAGAGAGAGAAACAAAGAGAGGGTGAGTGAGTGAGTGAGAGAGAGAGAGATTCCCACTGAGAGGAAATACCCTAGAGGCTATATTCAAAGTTTTTACAGAATAACAAAAATAAACGGAGGGGAGGATTGCTAAAGGTGGTATGGTCGCCAAAGTTCAGTGGTTTAGACCAAGAGTAAGTGCAAAGACTTTATACACGTCCAAATTCGAATGTAGTAACAGCAATAGAGCCGAGTGTTGAAATCAAGCCGGCATCCTTAGGTCTATCCCATGTAGATTTGTATATAGTTCCCCTAGGACTAGTACGATTAGTCTAAGGGCGGACTTCCTACATCAGAACGACAGTGGCGCGATGCCGTAACCAGCAGATTTAGTAGAAACGATGTCAATCCCTATGAGCAAATTTAACGTCAGTTCTATGCGTCGTATTGACGTAAGGTCTCTGACTGAGACAGGCTGGTATAAATTTTCCCATCGTTAAAATGTGGCTATTTGAAGTGAGGGGGAGGGGGGAGTTCTACATCCTGCCTAAATCCACTTGACTTATGGTTATACCAATACACTGTCTGCTGTGCAATGCACATGGACCCAGGATTATTAATTTAGTGTTCAAATTCCAGCGCGTTCAGGGCGCCGTGCCTCATACCATATTAATGATCATATCTTTTTTTAAAATCTCAATGGGGCCATCTCAGTATCGGAGTTCTAACTCAGAAACTGTTTACCATTCAGGTATAACAGAGAATTAAACTTTTCAATGAATCTAAAGCCAACAACACAAATTAAGAGGAGAACATTTTGAGAAGGGACCAGCAGGCCTGGAACACAAATTCAAACTGTCAGTACTTACGTGGTGGTAGATCACAAAGGCGACAAAGTCACAAGTGCACACAAACTACTGCCAAGAAGTTCTATCCTTAATCAAACACAGTTCCGAAATTATCACAACCCACAATTTAATCAGACCGTGTCTTGGACGGATTTCACGATGGCTAAAAAAGAAATTTTACTATAAGCATACTTCTCGCACAGAAAAAAACGTCCATCAAAAACAGCTAACCTGTTTCAAATAGAAAACTAGATCTAGATCTAGATCTAGTTCGCGTCTCTCTCACTTCCGTGAACGCTGTGCTTGTGGTGTAGACTGTAGACGCGCGCGTTTCACTCCTTTCAACAGCAGTGCGAATTCAGACTTCGTGACACTGGCTTTTAGCCCCTCTTCACGTGGTGTGCAATACCGCGAGTGTCAGACTTGCTGCAAAGTGTAGGTGTTATTACAGCATGACGTAGGGGCTTGTCTACTCCAAGGGCAGGACTGATAATAATTATAGGATTGCTATCTCCATTTTCTGAAAAAAACTGGAGATCTTTTTGTCCGTAGAAGTGGTATGACAAATGCACACCTTGGCACTCGTTTAAAATGTGTTATGGTACATTCCACGATATTACTGATGAAACCTTCTGTCAGTACTCTTTAAGAAAGAAAAGACCACTAAATAAATAACCAATTATTTATTTCAAAATGGATTGACCAATCCTCCAGAAAAAAATGGTACAGAAGTGATAAAAATATGTTTTAAATTATGAAAATTAATTAAGATGAGTCCATTCAATTGCCTTCACTCTAGTTGGTAACTGACAGGATAGGAAAAAATACCGGTGTTTTTTTTTTACATAGTGAAATGAAACTGCAAAACTTGTGAAACCAAACCAACAGGATTAGTGAACAATGATTTTCTACATTCAAAAATGCATTTGAGCATACAGAAAAAGCATAAATAATCTACTTTTAAGTACAATGGGGCAATTAGTTTGAGAAACTGATGGGACATAATCATAGTAAGTGATGGGAAGTTGTAAACATGTGCTCTTTTACAAGATAGTCGCTAGGTCACATGATCATGCAGAGACGATAATGCTAACCAAAAATGCTAATTTAATTCCTATCCTTTACAACACAACCATGAATTATTTTTTTTTCCCAGGCATGGTTTGAAAAATGGCTCTGGGGTAACATATTACGTGGAATGTCCCTTATGGCACTTACCAAATTGTTCACACCTCCGATTTATTCTAACTCATTATCATCATAAGGTCGAGGTAGTACTTGATACTTTAAGTGGGAGCTAACACTTACAGCCTAGCCCATAGACTTCTATGGCCTAGCCCAAGTTCTGCAACAAGAAAGACCAATGCGCACTGTCCTGTGATGATGACGAAATCATACTGGAAATTGTTTCATCGTAAGACTTGACCTATTTTAGGGCTACGCGTAGGTTCAGTGGCATGACGTTTCGTGTATTTCTACTTTTACCCTTTCAAAGCGCTGGGGACAATTATGTTATTCGCACTGCATGCCCCAAATTCAGTACAGCGAATGCACCTAAACACCATAGTGAACGTGAGCTGTTCAACATACAATGGCGAAAAACATGTAGTACTGAACTCTGAAGGGGTTTGGTAAGCTAATGACTCGTCAATTCTATTAAGTTTCAGAGAAGGGAGCCTTGTTTTTCATAATTGTCAGCATAGAGGGGTTATGCTAGAACATCATGTACATTGCAGTTGTAAACCAGACTTTCTTATGGAAGCCATGCTAAAATCAAGGACAGAACTAATTCATGAATCAAAAAGTCATGTAATTCATCCTGAAAGTTGTTCATCCTGAGATTCCTGTCATTCTGCATGCATGAACATCAAAAAGTTAGAATTTATAAGCCTACCAAGGCAGCCTGTTTTCAACTTTTAGCAATACATGTTTATATATAATTATATATTTCTTCACCTACTGCCAGCTGCACTTATTTAGATGAAACTGGATATTTTTACCTTGCACAGCATGGAAAAGAGACAAATAAATTTCTGTTGTTACTGAGATAGTGTGTTTTCAGCGCATAACTCAAGAGATCTGTTGCCATTTATAAGGGAATGAAATGTAGAATCTATTCAAACAAGAAATTCCTGCAACTTGTAACTGTGTCACTTTTTTACCAGTGGGTTTTTTTTTAAATGTTATTTTTCTGTTAAATTCACAGAACCGCTTTGGTTTGCATAACCTTTCATACTGGACAAGTCAGCAACACATAGGTGTGGGACCAGGTAAGTAATTCACATGTATTGTCATCGGACTCTGTGCCTTCTCGTGATTTCTGTTACCTTCTTCACCCCTTATTTTCACTTAATATACAACACAACTGTGTGTAAACATATATCGATATATATGTTTATGAATTTATACATGTACAACAACGTATTTTGTTATCATAGTTATGCTTTATTATTGTAAATGTTGTCATGGAATATGTGGGTGGTTGGTGAGCACTTTTTGTCTTATCATTCTGTCATATTCTGTCTTTCATCTTGTTTCTTCCTCGCAGAATGTGATCGTTATCGTGGTGATATGCTTCTCCAAAATCAATGTCAAACTTATGGAATACTAATAATAAATATGTTTTAACTTAAATAACTCTCCACCTGGGTAATTTAAAAAATCCTAGATACTTTAATTGATGTGCCACACCAAGTACTATCTTGTGTTCGATGTAGCATGGTTTAGTCTTTATCTTTCAGTCACAATGACTTTAACTTAGTAGATGACTGCTGCTTCACATAAATAAAATTTATATGGATTTATAGTTTGCACCTTTACATTCCAATACGCAGGAGCTCATGGGAGGTTCAAGTCAGGCAAGAAAGCTCTGAGAGAAACACGAATTCAAACTCTTCAACCAAAGGACTGGATGTGGGAAGTGGAACGATTAATATTTTGGTCATGCTACGCGTAAATCCATACCTTTGACCCCATTACAGTAGCGAGTGAATTCCCCATAGTAAAGAATGTTGACATTTGTCACTTATCACCCCCATGTGTTCAGAAATCAATGCCAAGTCCAAGCCTATCACATGGCAAAATCACGTCAAGGGCATCATGCTGTTTTTTAACCCCTGGCTTGAAAGAACATCATTGATGTGAAGCTACCTAGTGTTATGACAATCATGTACCTTGAACTTCTGCTGCAAGATTAAGATTTGGCCTAAGCAAACCATAAACAGTTGATCAATTTTCTTTTGCTTAAACTATGGAGCTCGTTATCTAATTGTGATGTCATAAGATTGATAACCAAGACGTATTTTTAGTGGAAATCTATCTGATAATCTTCACAATGGAAAGCCCTCCTGTCAAGTGTCATTCTCATTAAAAATTTATATAAAAGGAGTTAAAATTCTTTGTATTAAAAAAATCTATGAGAATTTTACGCAGTTGATGCAAATTTTTTGAGTTCATACCGTGATATTAAATTTCTACCATCAAGGCTGGAATAATTGTTGATTGTTGGGCTCAGAACCAAATGGGGAATTTCCCATGAAGTAAGTACAGGAGTACATTTGATTATCTGAAATTTTAATGATAGTTTTCATTCTTGAAACAGCTGTTTGCACTTCCTTTGTTAATAGTAATAATAGTCTTGAGTCCTGAAGGCTTGCCTTGTAAAGTTTCTCAAGGTTTGATTATCAGAAAATTGGTAGGTGTCCATCGAGCCTATACTAGGGAAATGAGATGTTTGATAATGAAGAAATGTGGGTTAATGTTGTATAATTTTTCGTGTTCTAATGTTGTCTTTTGCCTGCGCTGTGATCAGCTGGAACTCTAATTGTTGTAGACCTGTTGATCTGTTAATTTGATTAGGATCAGAGTGTAACAAATCCCAGACTGGGAGATGTACTGATTATGACAGGACAACAATCACGAACAGACAAGTATAACACTTAACAGAACAACCAAACAGGCTCACACATTTATTATACATAAAGATAAAGATATACGTGCAATTACATAGGTTACATTATTCAATTCAAATACCATCCAATGGTCATTATTCCCAACATTCATTCTTTCTCCGGGTCCACAACCCGATAGTTACTTTTCTAAATATGCTCCGGCCTCAGCCTCATATCAAGGTATGTACTACTTGCGGCCTATCTTACTGGCTCCTGCTCAACCTAATCTCAATATCTCAATATCACCTCAATATCTCAATTCACATTAATATCTCAATATCACATTAATATCTCAATATCACATTAATATCTCAATATCACATTAATATCTCAATTCATACGTCCCTGCCTGTGGCCAGACTGCCACGACTAAGGTGCCCTCGCTGTCCTGCGCGACAGCTTCACTCAAGCTGGCCTGTGGGTAGCCTTCTGCTCAACCCATGCATCTCACTATGCTGGCCTATTCCCTGCACTAGTCTCTCCACCACAGGTGCCTCACTGCCCGACCCCGACACCAGTCATCACTGGAAAAGCACTAACACTAGTCTTCCGACTGCTCCCTTATGTTCGCCCTCCGGGCTCTCTCTTGCGTCCGTTCCCTTAGGACTCTCTGTGTGCAGTGACTGTAAGCACACCGATCTCGCCTCATCCAATCCCCAACTCACAACATTCCACGCTTTCCATTAATTGTCTGCCGTGAGTTAATCTTACTATACCCCCTTCTCCCCATAACTATTGATCGCGACATCATCCCCCACCCCAAAAAAATTAATGCAATTAATTTCAAAATCGCATCAAGATAAATGATGCGACAGTTACGCAAAAAATGACATACTCATGCCTATAGCACATATGGTGCCGAAATCAGGGGAAAACATGGCGATTCATTTGCCCTGCACTATGCATATATATATATCACATCATCAATACCTAACTAAACATAATATCTAATACAGAATCCAAATCAGTCAACCTATCAACCATTCTTCATATAATATTTATAATGTCAATATTTTAAGATCGACGTATCGTCAACACAGCTCACTGTCAATGTTCATATGTTTCCCAATTTTCGATGACATACGTTTTCAATCGTGCACAATTTGCGACTCTTCGTTGTTCTGTCTGTGCGTCGAATGTTCCTGTCCTCCGATGTGTAAGCCACTGAAATCTCCACCTAGGCTCGACTAAGGTAGTCGGTGATATGATTGCTGGTTCCTGGAATCGGTTGAATGACGAACGTATACGGCTGTAAAGCCAATGCCCATCTAGATAAGCGAGGGCTCGACGAACGATTCTTAGATAAAAACGTTAGTGGCCTGTGGTCTGTCTGGATGCAGAATTGTCGTCCCATCAAATAACGTCCTAATTTTTGGACGGACCACACAATGGCAAGACACTCCCGCTCTATTACAGAATATTTCCTTTCTCTCTGTAATAATTTACGACTGACATAGCATACAGGATGTAAATATTCATTCTTCTCCTGGCGCTAATGTGATCTGCTCTTCCGCAGTTCCAACATTTCGCGGCCCTACACTCTCGTGAAAAATGACCTACGCGTCCGCAAGTCCAACACTTCGTGTCACAAATCCCAGACTGGGAGATTTAATAATTACGACAGGACAACAATCACGAACGAACAAACATAACACTTAACAGAACAACCAAACAGACTCACACATTTATTATTATATATATAAAGATAAGATATCTGTGCAATTACATACATTACATTACTCAATTCAAATACCATTCAATGGTCCGTATTCCCAACATTCATTCTTCTTTGGGTCCAGAACCCGATAGTTACTTCCTAACTATGCTCTGGCCTCAGCCTCACATCCATATATATACTACTTGCTGGCCTCTCTTATTGGCTCCTGCTCAACCTAATCTCCGTATCTCAATCTCCCCTCGATGTCTTAATAGCACATTAATATTTCAATAGCACCTTAGTATCTCAATAGCACAGTAACATCTTAATAGCACATTAACATTTCAATAACAACGTCCCTGTCTATGGCCAGACTGCCACGACTCATGTGCTCCCGCTGTCCTGCGCGACAGCTTCACTCAGGCAGACCTGTGGGTAGTCTTCTGCCCAACCCAAGCAATTCCTTATGCTGGCATATCCCCTGTGCTAGTCTCTTCACTACGGGTAGCCTCACGGCCCGATCCCGGCACAAGTCCGCTCACCGCGGGTGGCTTATCTGCCCGACCCCGGCACCTATAAGAATAACATTACACCTGTATAACACCATACAATTACTATCCACTTCACCACTCATTACGAACCTTCAAGCGTACACACAATAGTCCACCTTTCACTCACCACACCTCTTACGGTAACACACCTCCACCGTATTACACAGCACTCAGACTCGCTACGAATCCCTGATCCTAACTTACATCTATCGCTTATTGCGCATATCTCTATACACAGTATTCAATGACTTTCACATTCCTCACATATAACTTATTTACATCATGGTCATAGGAGAACATAATCCATCAATCACCATAATTATAAATCATAGTTCAACCTACCAGTCATCATTGGAAAACACACAATCTCCCGACTGCTCTCTCACGTCTGAACCCTTGGACTTCTTAACTTGCAGTGATCTGACTGTTCAGATTTTGCCTCTACTACGCCTCAACTTCACTCACAACATGCACGCTTCAAGTCCCTTCCCCGCACTTATTGACCCTCGCTCACTCGCTCGTGACACTTCGCTCCCTGTGTTCCGCAAGACCTGGGTCCCCGTGACCCATCGCGACCGGAACTAAAGTCCCTCTGCCGTCGATCATCGGCAAAGGTTACAAAACGCCCTCGGCCATTACCGCGACCTTGCCCTTCTGCTCAGTCAAACTTACTGGCCACATATGCAGGTGATTGGCAATACCCCCTACGTGGGACCTGGGCTTGTCCATTAAAGCCACCACGCTGACGCGACCTGTCTCTACCATGTCCTGTCGGCGACCCCTCAACAACGGCGACGTATCCAGCATCCTGCACGTACGCCCTCGCCACTGGTTTGGACGGATGTGCCGTACGGTATGCTTCCGCCAACTTTGACGCCTCCTGCACCGTCGCGGGTTCGTTTTCTTAAGAAAAGCCACTAAATCTTTATGGCACGACGCTTATAGCTGGTCACGGATCATTAAGTCCTTCAATTTAACAAAATCTGTGCCAACATGCGACAAGTCCAACCAGTTCGTGAAATACTCCGTCAATCTGGCGACGAAGGCAGCAAAGTCCTCCCTAGTATCCGCACGTGCTCGCCTAAACTTCTCCCGGAAATATTCCTACGTACGCGCAAATCGGCGAAGCAGCAAGGACTTCAGCTTATGGTAATCATGCACGTCTTCGCGCTGTAACTCTTTAAAATAGGTCAACGCTCGACCCTGCAATAAAGATGCCAGGTACGTGGACCATAGTTTCTTGTTCTCTCCCCACTGCAGTTGTGCATTTAGTTCGAACCTGTAAAGGAAGGCATCAGTCTCGTCCTTCTGATCGCCGAACGTCGGCAGCTTGATCCGAACCCCCTTTTTTTGTCCCTGCCGCTCAACTGTTTCCGTTGGCGCATTCTTTTTTATTTCCAACTCCGCGATTCTTACTCGCGCCTCTATGTCTCGCTCTTGAGCTTCTATCTCCTTTAACTTTAATTCCCTTTCCTGCTCCTTTACTTTAGCCTCTCGTTCACGCTCTCTATTTTTAGCCTCTCTTTCTTTAGCACGCTCATCGCGTAACTCCGCCTGCTGCGCCTTAAGCCAGCTGCGCAGCTCTTCGCCTTCAAGGCAAAGTTCCTTACCCACTCTCATGAGCTCCTGGAGATCCGCCATTCCACGGATTTATGAATATAATATACAATTTGAAATATAATAACTTGTCGGTATACTTACTATAGACGACACGACCAGAGACCTGAGATTATACCAAATATAATAACACCCAATTCTCTCAAATGCAATTCAGAAAAATACTTAACTGAACATTTTATAACATACTTTCTAAGTAATTCTGTATTCACAAGATGTATCGTACTTTTTGTGAACACAAAAGAAAAGAATAAACAAAGAAGAGGAAATTCAGAAAAAGAACCACAAGGACATCAAGAACAACGAACCAGACCAGAACAAAGGTTTCTAAACAAAAGAAAAATATACTGGGAAAAAAAATGCAACCTAACTACGCCGATTACACTACAATACACGAACAAGAACAGAGCATGAAAAAAAAGAACGTATCTACAGATAGGTAAGAAAAGGGGGACAAGAGAATACGTCTTCCTGCAAAACAGAGAAGATATCGACGCTACAACTAAAAAAATGTAAAGCCCTAAAGAATTGTTCACTGTGATGAACGCGGTTCCACGTTTAGCCCACCTCCCGAAGAGGATAAACTACGTTCACCACAGCAAACCCACTCCACCGCCCGTATGATCTATGACAACAAAAACAGCAAAAACAGAGAAAAAGACAGATTAAAGGAACAGCCCACAATCCAGGGCACAAAATTTTTGACTTTTACTTAACTTCTACGACTGCCGGAGCTCTGGCCCGCTTGACCTCTTCAGGCTGGCACACACTCTGTAAAGTTTAAGTACACATTAGTAATTATTCATGACAGTACATGCATCAAATACATGTGTCATGATTCGGATGTTGTTAAAACTCACGCAGAGAGTGAGTTGTTGTTGTTTTACCAGGGCCATGAGAAATTGGCTGGTGGCCTTGAACGGCCCTCGCGAATTATAGTTGGTGAGTAAATAAATGTAAAGTTAAACTGTTAGATTCACGCTTGTCGGCTTTAATGTTCGTGATTAATAAGTAATGGAGTAGGGGTGAAACAAGGTGGGGATAGTTGACATTGTTAAGTATGACTAGACAAGTTTTTGCACGTTAACTGGCTGGTAGAATAGTGCAGACGTATTACTACAATTAAAATGGTGGGAGGTTTCGGCCAATGAGATAGCTGAACTAATTGGGCCAGCGGACTAGCACTGCTGGGTAGTTAGACAGTATAAAACATCGTGTAACGTTCAGATTTATTGAATACAGACGAGCAGAAGCATCGTGTCGTGAAGTATCTCCGGTTGGCCAGTACCTGAACTGTGATTTGCAGACTAGAAGTCCTTGCTAACGGACTGACTGAGCTCTAGAAAGAAAGGTCTGAGTGGGCTGACCTTTGAAAGCCCACGCTGCGCTATTTTGATGTTCGCGCCTACCAGTAGGCGTGAACAATGGTAATATATCTTATTTGTTCAAGCATAATAGAAGATCAGAGATAGAGAGAGAACCACAGCCTCATAGGAAGTCTAAGGCAACCCCAGCTGGCACTCGACGACGAGTGGCCTGTGTTGTAGAATTATTTCCATAGTATGATTGAAGTAATATGGCACATTGTTGATGAATTGAATAATGATTGTGCATATATATAAATAGTTTTTTGCAACTGCGTAATTACCTACAAGCCGAAGTGTGCTTCTGTAGGCTTGGAACGTACTGGGCTCTCCTAACATTCAAGCCCATATGATTTAGGGAGAGTTTGCCTGGCGACTGGCCAGTGGCGACTCAACTGTCACTTTAAATTGATATCTAGTTTCGTATAATATACCTATTTGCTATTGATTGCAGTACATCCAATAAGGAACTATAATTACATGAATATCATAGATTAAGTTAGTAATTAGAATTTATTGCTTTGAATATACCTCTATTGTCTTTTGTTTTGTTTATTAATATTTATGTAAAACATGGCCTGACCGGCCTGACATATATAGATACTCTAGTTGTTTAATACTTTTCTTGTGTGGTTGTGTCCGAGTGTGAGTTAGCTGCCTCTCGTGCAGTCGAATGCTCCCCAAGACCCTAACTCTGCTCGTGACATCAATACATATTCATAGATATACATAATCGTATCATCATGAAAATCCCATTCATCCAACGAACAAAAGACAACAGCACAAATTCCTACCACAACAGAAATACAACTAGGTATGACGAATACACAATGTCAAAATGACCACAGGTAAATTAGACGAGCCCCCACTGTAACAACGGACGAACCCCCACTGTAACAATCCCAGACTGGGAGATGTACTGATTATGACAGGACAACAATCACGAACAGACAAGTATAACACTTAACAGAACAACCAAACAGGCTCACACATTTATTATACATAAAGATAAAGATATACGTGCAATTACATAGGTTACATTATTCAATTCAAATACCATCCAATGGTCATTATTCCCAACATTCATTCTTTCTCCGGGTCCACAACCCGATAGTTACTTTTCTAAATATGCTCCGGCCTAAGCCTCACATCAAGGTATGTACTACTTGCGGCCTATCTTACTGGCTCCTGCTCAACCTAACCTCAATATCTCAATATCATCTCAATATCTCAATTCACATTAATATCTCAATATCACATTAATATCTCAATTCATACGTCCCTGCCTGTGGCCAGACTGCCACGACTAATGGGCCCTCGCTGTCCTGCGCGACAGCTTCACTCAAGCTGGCCTGTGGGTAGCCTTCTGCCCAACCCATGCATCTCACTATGCTGGCCTATTCCCTGCACTAGTCTCTCCACCACAGGTGCCTCACTGCCCGACCCCGACACCAGTCATCACTGGAAAAGCACTAACACTAGTCTTCCGACTGCTCCCTTATGTTCGCCCTCTGGGCTCTCTCTTGCGTCCGTTCCCTTAGGACTCTCTGTGTGCCGTGACTGTAAGCACACCGATCTCGCCTCATCCAATCCCCAACTCACAACATTCCACGCTTTCCATTAATTGTCTGCCGTGAGTTAATCTTACTATACCCCCTTCTCCCCATAACTATTGATCGCGACACAGAGAATGGCGCTTTCACCAGATTTAATAATACATGTGTATAGTTTTTTCCTTCTGTGGGAATTGATGATAATCACCTCTTGCACTAAACTGACATAAGATTTCACAAGATTTCATGTTGACGGAGTTTAGTGGACTGTATTACTACATGTATTAAGCATTGTGATTTTATACATTACTGTTATTGGGAAAGCATTTTGTTATCAAATAATATGTAATATACCGTACAGAAAGTTTAGTTAGCAGAAAGGAACAAGTAGAAGAGACAGACAGACAGACAGAAGAACAGACAGCCAGACAGAAGAACAGACAGTCAATCAGACAGACAGACAGTCAATCAGACAGACAGACAGTCAGACAATCAATCAGACAGTCAGAGAGACAGACAGTCAGTCACACAGTCAGACAGACAGTCAGTTAGACAATCAATCAGACAGTCAGACAATCAATCAGACAGACAGACAGACAGTTAGACAGACAGACAGTCACATATTCAGATAGACAGACAGTCACATATTCAGATAGACAGACAGACAGTGAGACAGACCGACAGACAGTCAGACAGACAGACAGACAGACAGAGATGTCCTGCACCTTTGAATATTCTATTATAGTTTACTTTCAAAGTTTTTGAGATTTGCATTCGTTACTGTCATCGAACATATTTTTTTCACCTTAGATTATTTCTGACACTGTCATTAGTGTCAATAACGCCGGAGTGGGCGGGCAAAGATGTACGGTAGATATATAACATCCTAATAGAATGGAGTTCAACCACGCTACTTACTTTGCAAAGGATACAGATTTTGAGAGCTGAACTATTCAGAAGTCGCGCAGATGCTTTCAGTTTAAACTTTTCTTGGCACATTTTGTGAGAGAGAAAAAGAAAAACATGAAAACTACATAGATATGGCATTATATTGTATTGGTTTTCTATTAAATCTCACCCGAGGCTTTGCTAAATTTATACAACCTTTTCTTTTTTGCCAACTTTTGACTTGCTTTAAGCCTTCCTGCGACCTCACACTACTCACAGTGTTTCTTTGGTCTTTAGAATATTTCAACAACTTGAATGAGCAACTTTAAGTGGTGAATGTTGGTACATGTACAACTATGTATGTCACAAATCCCAGACTGGGAGATGTAATAATTACGACGGGACAACAATCACGAACGAACAAATATAACACTTAACAGAACAACCAAACAGACTCACACATTTATTATATATAAAGATAAGATATCTGTGCAATTACATACATTACATTACTCGATTCAAATACCATTCAATGGTCAGTATTCCCAACATTCATTCTTCTTCGGGTCCACAACCCGATAGTTACTTTCTAACTATGCTCTGGCCTCAGCCTCACATCCATATATATACTACTTGCTGGCCTCTCTTATTGGCTCCTGCTCAACCTAATCTCCGTATCTGATCCTCCCCTCGATGACTTAATAGCACATTAACATTTCAATAGCACTGTAACAGGGTGATAGATTGGCAAGGTATAACTAGTAGTTATAATAATATTGTGCCTATAACTAGCGTGGGAAGATAGTTAACGGCGGGGAGACAGAGTCATTGTAGGCCAGAGGGGGAAAGTATGGGATGCAACTGAAGCGCTTCGACACCCGAAAAGGGTAGTGTTTACTTGACCGCCGTACTTGTCGATCAGATCACCTGGGAATTGCTTGGGGGGTAGAGCTGTTTCAATAGTATTTGACGTGGAGCCGACGGGGGTGGCTATTAGGATAACTAATGCACACTCGGTGGGCGTCTTGGGACGCTACCTGACTGGGTATAAATCCCCGAACGCTCCTTCCAACTTCAGACCGCTGAGAGCACTCACCAGCTTCGTGCCGAAGAGGAGACCACAACTGCAACTGTAACTTTGTACTAGTCTTGTGAGTGGGGAAGGTCAGGGAACCCGCAAACATCCTTTGTCTGAGCGTGGTATCTTTGGTATCTTGTCGGCATTTGAGCTGTTGCTGAGTGGTAAGTAAATTGTACGATGTATGTGTATTTTACTTAATGTTCATGATTGTAGAACCTAAATCTAGTGGGTTTACTTTGGTATAACTACTGCCTCTGAGAGAGTCACGGAAACGCCGTTACATATATGTTACGAAACCTTATAGGATGGGGTCCGTTAGAGAGAGCGTTATTCTTCGTGGGGAACGTGTAAATATCATTAAAACTGTATTGATCGTTTATTCTATTGCCTATATGGGAGCCTATGGAGTATGGGAGCTGCAGCCTGACTTATAACAGTGTCAGCGGTTAAAAGTGTTAATGATGAATATCCGTCATGGAGTAAGTATGGAAGTCATGCCTTCCAGCAGTAGATTAGGACTTTGCGATTGTTTTTCTACAGAGGAGGAAGAACAACACCTTCTTGGCTTCTCAACTTCTTGTACTTTGATTAACGACATCGTGGCTTCTTGGCTTCCCGACCTATTGGTACCTGCCGATACCTGTTGATCTAACTGCGCAGTCAAGCCAGGGTAGAGAGGAAGAACCAGTGCCCAGATAGCGCCATACACCCCTAAAGGAGAGGTTTCCTTATGCTGAATGTTCCCATGTGTTTTATAAAATGTGCTAGAGATTGAATATTACGAAGCCATTTAATTAGCATGTACTGATTTGCATCAACTTCATTCCATCGAAATTCACATGAAATTGTATGACCTATGTTCCTATTATTATTGAATGAATTAATAATTATTGTATATATGTAAGCAATACAGATATCGTTTGTTATAACTTATAGAAGAGAGATAGTCGATTATTTAGTGTGTTTGTGCCGTGCCCATCACGGCTGGTGTCAGAAGAAAGTTAGTGAGAGAAAGTGGAAACATCACAATGGTGTCAGAAGTGGGATCCTGCTAGTAAATAACATTTAATTTTGATCTGGGTCGTGTCAAGGGGCTATTGTGTGATTGTGTGGACAGGTCATCTGCCCTGAGGCGAGTGAGAGAGATTGACATTTAGTGCCTGCGACATGCTCTGATTTTACCTGTGCATTGACTGTTCAATTTTATCTTTTGTCACAGAGAAAATTGTTGTTTGCTATTGCAGGAATATTGTTGTTAACTTCACAGTTACGATCCACGCTTTATTGTTAGCTTTGTTTACAGGTCAATTGCTGATGGACTATCTGGGCGCACTGAAGCTTGCCAGACAAGAAGGCATTAGTGATGAGGAATTCAAAATTAGGTGGGACGAAGAGAAAGCCCAAAACCGAGAACAAAGGGCTATCGAACGAGAAGAAAAGGAGCGCGAACGAGAAGAAAAGGAGCGCGAACGAGAAGAAAAGGAGAAGGAAAGACAATTTGAAAGGGAGAGAATGGAATGCGAACGGGAACTAGCGAAAAACGGGTGTCACAATGGTAAAGGGAATGGAAAATCTGCTGCCCCGAAGGTACCTAAAATTGCCATTTTTGATGACTCGCGCGAGGATCTCGACTCGTATTTGAAAAGATTTGAAAGGCTCGCGCAGGCAAATGATTGGGAAGAAGACACCTGGGCAGACATGTTAGGGGCATTGTTAACTGGCAGGGCGTTAGATGTTTATTCCGGTCTCAGCGATGAAGACAGTAGGGATTACGAGAAGGTAAAGAAGGTGTTGTTCAAGAAGTATCACCTCACGGCAGAGGGTTATAGGCGTAAGTTTAGGGAGAGTCGTCTAGATAAGGACGAAACTTATACGCAGCTGTCCGTGAGATTGCAGAGATATTTTGAGAGGTGGGTAGACCTCTCAGAGGCAGAGAGAACTATGGAAGGGATTACGGATCTGTTAGTCAGGGAGCAGATGTTGAAGATTGTCGACTGTAATCTTTCCATATATTTGAAAGAGAGGGACCCCAAGTCCGTGCATGAGTTAGTTGAGATGGCGGACTTGTATAGTGAGGCTCATCAGTCGAAGCGAGGGCTGGAGCAACAGCAGAAGTCAGGTAAGAGGGTTGAGGAGAGCAGAAGTAAGGGTTTAGGAGTGAGTAAACCGGTATGCTTCAACTGTGGCTCTCCCAATCACCTGAGTAGGCAGTGTGACCAGGGCATAACGAAGAAGGGTGCTGCTGCCACTGTCGAGGACAACCGAGGTAAGTCCCAGCGTGAGAGTGGGCGTGGTTGTTTTGTGTGTGGGTCACTTCTCCATATTGCGAGATTCTGTAGGAAGAGACAGAAAGAGACGACCGCAGTCGTACTAACCAGCGATGAGGAAGCCGATGACAGTCAGTGGGAGTCATCGGGCAGGGCGAATACTCAACCAGGGGCTGAGCAGAGTGTAGGGCCACAAACCTTCATTTCTTGGGAGACGGAAGGTAAGAGTATTGAGTTAGAAGGTTCGACAGAACATGAGCCCGAAGACGATGTTCCGGAGAATGATTTATCCGCTCCATTTTTGGAGAAGGGGAGGATAGGGGATAAAGAGATTACTATCCTTCGTGACACGGGATGCACGTGTGCGATTATAAAAAGGGACAAACTGCCTCCTAACAGCTTAACTGGGAAGAACAGGAGTTATGTCCTGATGGACGGGACGAGAAGGTCTGCTCCTGTCGCGGAAATGTGGGTAGAAACCCCATTTTATACTGGGCTTCTCAAAGCGCTAGTAGTGGAAGACCCAGTGGCCGATTTGATTATAGGAAACATAAAGGGGGCGTCTCTTGAGAAGATAAGTGTGGTACTCACGCGATCTCGCAAGGTGGAGATTGACAAGGAAGAGCATGAGTGTGAGAATGCGAGTGCGAAAGTGAGTCAGACCACAGATAATGAGGAGGCCAAGGGCAACTCAACGGAGGAGGTAAGGGTAGGGGCCAAGATAGGGGAACTCACACCAGGTGAGATAGCCCGGGCCCAGAGAGAGGACGAAACTTTGAGAGTTTTAAGGGAGAGAGCCACGTTGGAGCAATCGGCTGAGGTAGGTACTCACATAAAGGAGAGTAAGGGAATTTACTATCGGGTAAAGAAGGCCGGGGCTGGACGTGCTGATGTGGAGCAGTTGTTGGTACCTAAGCAGTACCGAAGTGAGCTGATGAAGATAGCTCACGAAGGAGTGTTCGGGGGACACTTAGGAATTTCGCGCACACAGGACAGAATAATGCAGTCGTTCTTTTGGCCTGGGATAGGTGCGGACGTAGGTCGTTTCTGTCGATCGTGTGACGCGTGTCAAAGGACATCCAATAAAGGTAGGGTGACAAAGGTACCCCTAGTGCCGACGCCCCTGATCGACACGCCCTTTTCGCGCGTCGCCATAGATTTGGTTGGTCCACTTCCGCGTACGGAACATGGGAGATCGCGTTATATTTTGACGCTAGTAGATTATGCCACGCGTTTCCCGGATGCCGTAGCCTTAAGGGGGATATCAGCTGAGCAGGTCAGTGAAGCGTTAATGGAAATATTTTCTCGGTTAGGCATACCAAAGGAAATAGTTTCAGATAGGGGATCACAGTTTACCGGTGAGCTGATGAGAGAGGTCAGTGCACTTCTCAAAACGAAACAGATATTCTGCTCGCCCTACCACGCGATGGCCAATGGTCTGTGTGAAAGATTTAACGGAGTGCTGAAGAATATGCTTCGCCGAGTAGCTCATGACAGACCCAAGGACTGGGACAGAATGTTGTGTCCACTGCTGTTCGCGTATCGCGAAACCCCACAGGCCAGTACAGGTTTTTCGCCGTTTGAACTAGTGTTCGGTCACCCTGTGAGAGGACCACTTGCAATACTGAAGAATCTGTGGACTGGGGAAGCGGAGTCAGAAACGAGGTCATCGTACGAATACGTGGTAGATATTAGGGAACGATTGGAGGATGCCATGAAAGTCGTAGCCGAGAACAGCAGCGTCGAAAAACACAGGCAGAAGAAATACTACGATAGGGGGGCCAAACAGAGGAAATTCCAAGTGGGCGATTCCGTCCTCATACTTCTCCCAAGTGACGGATCGAAACTACAGATGACTTGGAAAGGGCCTTACAAAGTAGAAGAGCAGAGAGGGTCAGTGAACTACATGGTGAACGTCAAGGGGAAGAGACGACTGTATCACGCGAATATGCTGAAGAAGTATATTGAGAGGGAAGACGAACAGGAAAACACAGAGGCAATAGCTGCAGCTATAATTGACGAGACCGATGAAGGAGAGGAAGCGACTTCGATGCCTCTGGAGACAGTCATGCCTAAGCTAGAACAGACCGAAACCTACAGGGATGTACAGTTAGGGGACACGCTAGATCAGGATCAGAGAGAACAGATGCAAGAGCTCATGGAAGAATACAAAGATATATTTACCGATGTACCGGGGCTCACTGACCTGATCAAGCACAAAATCCCATTGCTAGATCAAAAACCTGTGAAGGTAAGACCCTACCAACTACCGTACTCAACTAGAGAAGCTGTCAATGCTGAGGTAGGCAAGATGCTTGCGGCCAGAATCATCGAACCGTCTGAGTCCCCGTACAATAGTCCAATTGTATTAGTTAAGAAGCCCGATGGTCAACATCGTTTCTGCAACGACTACAGGCGGCTAAATGTTGTGACTGCCGATGACGCCGAACCGATGCCTGAGGTAGAAGCCATTATTTCCAATCTAGCGGAGGCAAAATATTTCACCAAGCTGGACTTGACAAAGGGCTTTTATCAAGTTCCGATGGCCGAGGAAGATAAACACCTGACGGCGTTCGCCACACCGTTTGGGCTATACCAGTACAGGGTCATGCCGTTCGGGTTGAAGGGATCCCCCGCCACATTTAACAGGCTCATGAGGAAAGTATTAAAAGATGCTGGCGAAGGGGTAGATGCATTTGTAGACGACTGTCTTATACACAGTGCAAATTGGCCTGACCACTTGGAACGTTGTCGGAATGTCTTAGAGCGACTGAGACGGGCAAATTTAAAAGCTAGACCTACCAAGACGCTAATAGGGATGACAGAAGTCGAGTACTTAGGCCATAAGCTGGGACAGGGGACTGTAAGACCGCAGGAGAGTAAGGTGCGAGCCATTGTCGACTGTGACCGACCGACGACCAAGACACAAGTGAGGAGTTTCCTGGGGCTAACGGGGTACTATCGGAAGTTTGTACCAAATTACAGTGCAATCTCGGCGCCGTTGTCAGACCTCACAAAGAAGTCCCAGGGCACAAAGTTCGCGTGGGGACAAGCGCAGGAGAACGCGTTCAATGCCCTAAAAATTTGTTTGAGTTCCGAGCCGATACTACGGATGCCAGACTGGAACAAGGAACTGATTCTCCAGACAGACGCATCTAACCTTGGAGTGAGTGGCTGCCTACTTCAAGAAGACGAGGGTACGAAGTATCCAGTTGTATATGTTAGCAGAAAGTTGAAACCCGCGGAGAAGAACTACTCAACAATTGAAAAGGAATGCCTGGCCATAGTTTTCGCCGTTAGTAAGTTGCAGGCGTATCTGTATGGGAGAAACTTCGTGTTAGAGACGGACCACCGACCTCTAACTTGGATGCGAAATAAAGACCAGAAGAACGCGAGGGTAACTAGATGGAACCTGGCGCTGCAACCATATAACTTTCGAGTCAGCAACATCAGGGGGCGAGACGCTCTATGGGCCGACACTCTATCTAGATTACCAGTAGATTAATAATTTTATTAGCCGATTTTGCCAGGGAAAATCGACTTAAGTGGGGGCGATTGTAACAGGGTGATAGATTGGCAAGGTATAACTAGTAGTTATAATAATATTGTGCCTATAACTAGCGTGGGAAGATAGTTAACGGCGGGGAGACAGAGTCATTGTAGGCCAGAGGGGGAAAGTATGGGATGCAACTGAAGCGCTTCGACACCCGAAAAGGGTAGTGTTTACTTGACCGCCGTACTTGTCGATCAGATCACCTGGGAATTGCTTGGGGGGTAGAGCTGTTTCAATAGTATTTGACGTGGAGCCGACGGGGGTGGCTATTAGGATAACTAATGCACACTCGGTGGGCGTCTTGGGACGCTACCTGACTGGGTATAAATCCCCGAACGCTCCTTCCAACTTCAGACCGCTGAGAGCACTCACCAGCTTCGTGCCGAAGAGGAGACCACAACTGCAACTGTAACTTTGTACTAGTCTTGTGAGTGGGGAAGGTCAGGGAACCCGCAAACATCCTTTGTCTGAGCGTGGTATCTTTGGTATCTTGTCGGCATTTGAGCTGTTGCTGAGTGGTAAGTAAATTGTACGATGTATGTGTATTTTACTTAATGTTCATGATTGTAGAACCTAAATCTAGTGGGTTTACTTTGGTATAACTACTGCCTCTGAGAGAGTCACGGAAACGCCGTTACATATATGTTACGAAACCTTATAGGATGGGGTCCGTTAGAGAGAGCGTTATTCTTCGTGGGGAACGTGTAAATATCATTAAAACTGTATTGATCGTTTATTCTATTGCCTATATGGGAGCCTATGGAGTATGGGAGCTGCAGCCTGACTTATAACAGTGTCAGCGGTTAAAAGTGTTAATGATGAATATCCGTCATGGAGTAAGTATGGAAGTCATGCCTTCCAGCAGTAGATTAGGACTTTGCGATTGTTTTTCTACAGAGGAGGAAGAACAACACCTTCTTGGCTTCTCAACTTCTTGTACTTTGATTAACGACATCGTGGCTTCTTGGCTTCCCGACCTATTGGTACCTGCCGATACCTGTTGATCTAACTGCGCAGTCAAGCCAGGGTAGAGAGGAAGAACCAGTGCCCAGATAGCGCCATACACCCCTAAAGGAGAGGTTTCCTTATGCTGAATGTTCCCATGTGTTTTATAAAATGTGCTAGAGATTGAATATTACGAAGCCATTTAATTAGCATGTACTGATTTGCATCAACTTCATTCCATCGAAATTCACATGAAATTGTATGACCTATGTTCCTATTATTATTGAATGAATTAATAATTATTGTATATATGTAAGCAATACAGATATCGTTTGTTATAACTTATAGAAGAGAGATAGTCGATTATTTAGTGTGTTTGTGCCGTGCCCATCACGGCTGGTGTCAGAAGAAAGTTAGTGAGAGAAAGTGGAAACATCACAAGCACATTAGTATCTCAATAGCACAGTAACATCTTAATAGCACATTAACATTTCAATAACAACGTCCCTGTCTATGACCAGACTGCCACGACTCATGTGCTCCCGCTGTCCTGCGCGACAGCTTCACTCAGGCAGGCCTGTGGGTAGCCTTCTGCCCAACCCAAGCAATTCCTTATGCTGGCCTATCCCCTGTGCTAGTCTCTTCACTACGGGTAGCCTCACGGCCCGACCCCGGCACCTATAAGAATAACATTACATCTGTATAACACCATACAATTACTATCCACTTCACCACTCATTACGAACCTTCAAGCGTACACACAATAGTCCACCTTTCACTCACCACACCTCTTACGGTAACACACCTCCACCGTATTACACAGCACTCAGACTCGCTACGAATCCATGATCATAACTTACATCCATCGCTCATTGCGCACATCTCTGTACACAGTAATCAATGACTTTCACAGTCCTCACATATAACTTATTTACATCATGGTCATAGGAGAATATAGTACATCAATCATCATAATTATCAATCAAAGTTCAACCTACCAGTCATCACTGGAAAACACACAATCCCCCGACTACTCTCTCACGTCTGTCCCCTTGGACTTCTTAACTTGCAGTGATCTGACTATTCAGATTTTGCCTCTAATACGCCTCAACTTCACTCACAACATGCACGCTTCAAGTCCCTTCCCCGCACTTATTGACCCTCGCTCACTCGCTCGTGACATCATCCCCCACCCCCAAAAAATTAATGCAATTAATTTCAAATCGCATCAAGATAATTTTCAACGAGTGAGCGTGAGCAATATTTACATAAAAATGACCTACTAATGTCTATAGCACCTATGATACCGAAATCAGGGGAAAATATGGCGATCAATTTGCCCTGCACTATGCATATATGTGTGGTGGTGTATGATGGAATTTAGAAGACAATTAACCATTCAACACCCAACACCGTGGTGCTCGCTCACAATCATACGACCTTACACAGCAACACCACACCAGGATCTTTTCCACGACAGGGACCACATTTATTATATATAAAAAATAGAAAAGGGTTATGTAGCCCAGCAATGATTGGAGTTTACCAAAAAGAACAAAAAGAAAAGCTATAGTATCTATAAACTGTAAATGACTAATATTATAAACTAAAACTGTAAACGGCTAAAAAGAACTAAAACTAAAAAGAATTAAAATCAAGAAACTAAAAGTACTAAAAATCAAGAAGCTAAAACCCAGTGCAGCCACGCCTACCGGCATCCCTGGCTCACTGCCTCATCCTTACTGTGAATAAATCCAAAACGATGGACATACATTACAGTAAGCATACATGTATATCATTCGTATGCATGGATTAATACATTGTAGTTATACTACTATCATTCACCCCATGCACCATGCATTCAATATACGCACACGTCCTCCAAATAACAGCCTCATAATACAGGAGAGATAAAGATGCACACAAACCACAAAGACCCCATAATTATATTATCTGACCATACTGGCCTTCACAGGCTTACTAATCACTTGAGCATGACGTCATCTTCTCCAGCTGCCCTTGGTGACCAACAATAATAACCAACACAATAACATAATATAGCAAACAGTAACCATATTACCAAGACACAGTGAGCTCCAATCTCAGTGTCATATTCGTTCATTACTATACTATTCACTAACCGTGGATGGGCTGGCCTGGCCCAGTGCCAGTGTATGGCGTCTCACCGCCCCACAGTATCAGCTGTCTTCCCCCAGTAACCTGCAACAATTGGGACAACATACTGCATAACTTCTAGTCCCATCATGTACCATCATCTGGGTTAACATGAAGATATTCAAGTGTACACGCATTAACCATCCAATATGCCTCCTTATCAGTAATATCATGGACCATAATATGCTTCCGAACACAGTGAAGTAACTGAACTTCAAATAACAGAAAACTTCCACAGCATCAATATTACATAACATACAGTGTAGCATCAAACTCTTATTACCGCCAGTCTAAGTGGCCATAACATCTCTAACGAACACGTGCTTAAGCAGTGATCATCCAACCACACTGTCCAACATAGTAATCGTATAATAATATGCAATATTCATTTATAATATTCACTGCAGAGTAAACGAAATGCGAGTAAGTATCAAAGAGAACAAAGTTACTAAGACCAACTCACCAGTTCTCAAGAGTCAGAACTGTACAACTTGCACGAATGACCGTCCTCTTGGTCCGAGTGCCTAGCTAGGGAATGACGCTGCGATAGATTGACTAAACAAAAATACGCATTTCATGCAGCGCCAAAACCTGCCCCAAGCTAATTGCAATTGAGTTCGGGAATTCCACGACCTCTGGGCCACTCACGCCCATAAAACATCCTGACACGGCCGAGTCGCCTCGGTCAGTGCAGGTATTGGAGATCATAGAATCCAAGCACCCGACACCCCCGGGCACGCCTTCGGACAACGACACCCTCGGGCATGCCTTCGGACCACCGGAGTAGTCGTGACACGGTCACACACTCCCCTGCTTTAATGTTGGCGTCCCGACAACAACTCTAGCTCATAGCCTTCCATGACACCTACAACAAAATCTCGTGAGTACATGCGCATGAACGCGCGGCCCTTGCTCGTTGGCGAGCAGTTGATGGCCAAACTCCGAGCTAAATCTGTATCACCCAACAGAAACACACTCTGTGGTTCCATCATGATAGAGTCCATGCCCATTTACAGGCAACTCCACCCTCCAGCGCTTATTATCACCATCTGGAGGAGAGTCCACTGAAACTCTTACCACGACCATGGTGACCAGCACATGGCTGTCAAACATCTTGGAGTCAGGCTGATGACAATAGCTGTTCCAGCCAACGGGATGTGAATGAGGACGTATTCCAGAACAAACAATTGACAAGAATTGAAGAAATAACTTTGAAGTTAGAGGTAGATGAAATCTCAGAAGAATACAAGAGTGATTATATTATTATATGGTTAAATGATGTGGTCCCCGTTACAACAACTAGATTATAGCATATAATGGAACACAGTCTCTAAGAAAAAGAAAGAAAACGGAGGGAAAGAGCTATTTACAGTTAGAACCCCTGGGAACGACACACTAACCCTGGGAGATTCCTTTGTTTACTGGTGAACAGCGGCTTGGGTTCATCACCATTCGGGGTACCTTTGTTCGTACCTGGTGATCCAGTATTACCTCGGGTGTGCCCAACTGGAGCCCGGGCCGATGCTCCCAACTTCCTAGAGGACTCTGACACAACACGATAAAGCCCAGGTTGTGGCCTGAAGCTATCTTCCTCCAACTCATAGTCGTTCTCTACTCCCTCTCCACCACCGTCTGTTGATGGAAGTATCTGCGATTGGCCTACCACCGAGCCACCTTTTCTATCTCCACACTCTCTCAGCTCAGTAACCGTAACCTGAACCGGGCGGCCAATGCCGCCTCCGGGGCATCTGGTGTAACGGTCCCCTTCCTCACAGGACATGCCTCCGACACCATACCCATGGTTCATCCACCTATCCTGGACCTTATTTCTGTCAAGGCGGTGGACTCTCATGCCGACCCTCTCTCCTGTCTGGAGCGGTCGGGCACAGGCCCGTCTGTCACAGCGCTCTTTACGAAGCGTCTCCTGTTTTCTGGGTGGCTCCCCTGCTTTATTTCGGGCCCGACGGGAGCGCTCTTGGAGATCAGCCATGATTCCTCCAGCGGCCACGTAATCAACGCCATTGTCCATCATCACCGAGGAATACTCATGTTGATCACCTCTCCTCTTCCTACACGAGCTACGTCTCCTCCCTACTACAGCCTGATTCTCCGCTGCAGAAGTAGCTTGTTCCTTTGTGGTCAGCTTTTCGTCAGGCTCTCTATGTGGGCAGTTTCTAACAAAGTGCCCTGCTTGTCTACATCTAAAACATTTGCGTAGACTACGTCCTTTCTTCTTCCTCGTTTTTCTCTTAGGCTCCTTCTGCCGGCAGTCCCTGACAAAATGGCCAGGACCTCCACATCTAAAACATCTCCACCGATCTATCTTCCGGCTGACCCTTATTTGGAGTTTGAGAGCCCTTAACTCCGCCCTCAACTTGGCATTCTCCAGTTGGAGTTTGAGAGTGTCTATCTCTGCCCTCAACTTGGCGTTCTCTACCGCCAGATCCTCCATTTCTCGTCTCTCTGGGGAGACTACTTCAACGGTCGCCGTCAAGGATGGGGCGTCTTCTATCCACCGCTGGGCGCAGTCCCTAACTTCCAAGAAGGAGATGCCAGGCGATCTGTGAATTTCTTCTAGCAACACGCGGCGCACAAACCCATTCCGCAACTGCGCCACAAACTGATCCCTCAGGACTGAAGAATCCGTGGGCACCATACCTCGTTTCTTCTCAGCAGCCACAGCAGCCAGAAAGGCCTCGTGAATCCGGTGGAAGAATGCCACAACAGACTCCCCGTGATCTTGCTGGATGGAATAGAATGCCTCAAAAAGTTCTCCAAGGCTTCGCATCTCACTGTAAATTTCCAGCATTACTCTGAGCAATACCTCTGGGTCGGTGTCAACTCCTGGGTGAAGGCTCAGTTCCATCCGAATGTCGTCCGCCACATGATCAAGGACAAGGTCTATCTTATCCTCCTCAGCGAGATTTCCAAGTCGCCACACGGTCCTGATTTCCTTGACAAACTCCTCCACACATGGCCCTCCTACAGCACCAAAGCATCTGATACGCCCCACACGTGGGACCATAAGTAGACGAACGTCACCAAGCTGGTTGTTCATAACTGGGACAGAAGTTCCGGTGCTGACCATCTCGCTCGAATACACCTTACCCTTAACTACACTAGTCGATAAAATGACAGCCTGACCAAAGACAGAACCCACTGCAAAATCAAACAGAAAATCACTTAGGCCCGCCTATGGGCACAAGACATACTAACGCCATTCCAACCAGAGAGAATCGCCTGCATCCTGTCAAAGGACAAATGGACAAAGCACATAGCAGAAAATAGCCACAATATGAAAGGAAAACGAGCCAATGAGCTGACTAAAGCAAAGTACTCCTGGCCACCTGGTAGCCACAACTTAAAACAACAGCAATAACTTTACTGTACCATGCAGATTCCTACTGCACCGGAACCTTAACAGCAGTGCTCTGTAGACTTAAATTATCTACAGACACACATTCTCAAGCACAACCACACAGCGCACATCGGACACTCGAAGACTCCGCAGTCATCCGGTTATAAACTACATGTCCAGTTTCAGCTGTCTTGTAATCATCTTGTGTATCCCTTGAATTCAAATAAGACATATCAAGTAACACAGCTACAATAATTATTGTCACTGAGTACCACATTCACAGTTCTACGACGTAACACTTCTGGAACAATATTGTCCTTGAGTGGTGCTCCCCGGCACGGCACAGTTCATCGTCCGCAGGTGGCTGTCCTCTATAGTCCGGCGTTTCCCCGACAGTGTATTGTCTTCCGCCTGCACACCGTCGTCTTTACGCAGCTGTCGTCCTCTGCACGGCGCTTCCTCCGACTGCACTGGGTCCCTAACACCTAATCCCACTATTCTGCCCCAATCAAGGTCTGTCTTAAAAGGATCCTGCCGACAACGCCATTTTTTGTGGTGGTGTATGATGGAATTTAGAAGACAATTAACCATTCAACACCCAACACCGTGGTGCTCGCTCACAATCATACGACCTTACACAGCAACACCACACCAGGATCTTTTCCACGACAGGGACCACATTTATTATATATAAAAAATAGAAAAGGGTTATGTAGCCCAGCAATGATTGGAGTTTACCAAAAAGAACAAAAAGAAAAGCTATAGTATCTATAAACTGTAAATGACTAATATTATAAACTAAAACTGTAAACGGCTAAAAAGAACTAAAACTAAAAAGAATTAAAATCAAGAAACTAAAAGTACTAAAAATCAAGAAGCTAAAACCCAGTGCAGCCACGCCTACCGGCATCCCTGGCTCACTGCCTCATCCTTACTGTGAATAAATCCAAAACGATGGACATACATTACAGTAAGCATACATGTATATCATTCGTATGCATGGATTAATACATTGTAGTTATACTACTATCATTCACCCCATGCACCATGCATTCAATATACGCACACGTCCTCCAAATAACAGCCTCATAATACAGGAGAGATAAAGATGCACACAAACCACAAAGACCCCATAATTATATTATCTGACCATACTGGCCTTCACAGGCTTACTAATCACTTGAGCATGACGTCATCTTCTCCAGCTGCCCTTGGTGACCAACAATAATAACCAACACAATAACATAATATAGCAAACAGTAACCATATTACCAAGACACAGTGAGCTCCAATCTCAGTGTCATATTCGTTCATTACTATACTATTCACTAACCGTGGATGGGCTGGCCTGGCCCAGTGCCAGTGTATGGCGTCTCACCGCCCCACAGTATCAGCTGTCTTCCCCCAGTAACCTGCAACAATTGGGACAACATACTGCATAACTTCTAGTCCCATCATGTACCATCATCTGGGTTAACATGAAGATATTCAAGTGTACACGCATTAACCATCCAATATGCCTCCTTATCAGTAATATCATGGACCATAATATGCTTCCGAACACAGTGAAGTAACTGAACTTCAAATAACAGAAAACTTCCACAGCATCAATATTACATAACATACAGTGTAGCATCAAACTCTTATTACCGCCAGTCTAAGTGGCCATAACATCTCTAACGAACACGTGCTTAAGCAGTGATCATCCAACCACACTGTCCAACATAGTAATCGTATAATAATATGCAATATTCATTTATAATATTCACTGCAGAGTAAACGAAATGCGAGTAAGTATCAAAGAGAACAAAGTTACTAAGACCAACTCACCAGTTCTCAAGAGTCAGAACTGTACAACTTGCACGAATGACCGTCCTCTTGGTCCGAGTGCCTAGCTAGGGAATGACGCTGCGATAGATTGACTAAACAAAAATACGCATTTCATGCAGCGCCAAAACCTGCCCCAAGCTAATTGCAATTGAGTTCGGGAATTCCACGACCTCTGGGCCACTCACGCCCATAAAACATCCTGACACGGCCGAGTCGCCTCGGTCAGTGCAGGTATTGGAGATCATAGAATCCAAGCACCCGACACCCCCGGGCACGCCTTCGGACAACGACACCCTCGGGCATGCCTTCGGACCACCGGAGTAGTCGTGACACGGTCACATATGTTTCACATCATCAATACCTAACTAAAACATAATACCTAATACAGAATCAAAATCACTCAACCTATCAACCATTCTTCATATAATATTTATAATGTCAATATCTCAAGATCGACGAATCGTTCACAAAGTTCACTGTCAATGTTCATATGTTTCCCAATTTCTGCTGACATACGTTTTCAATCGTGCACAATCTGCGACTCTTCGTTGTTCTGTCTGTGCGTCGAATGTTCCTGTCCTCCGATGTGTAAGCCACTGAAATCTTCACCTAGGCTCGACTAAGGTAGTCGGCGATATGATTGCTGGTTCCTGGAATCGGTTGAATGACGAACGTATACGGCTGTAAAGCCAATGCCCATCTAGATAAGCGAGGGCTAGACGAGCGATTCTTAGATAAAAACGTTAGTGGCTTGTGATCTGTCTGGATGTAGAATTCTCGTCCCATCAGATAACGTCCTAATTTTTGGACGGACCACACAATGGCAAGACACTCCCGCTCTATTACAGAATACTTCCTTTCTCTCTGCAATAACTTTCGACTGACATAACATACAGGATGGAAACATTCATTCTTCTCCTGTAGAAGACAAGCGCCGACATCAGAGTCCGATGCATCTGTTCTGAGGATAAATTTAGATCGAAAATCTGGCAATATCAGAATGGGTGACGATGATAATGCTGTCACCAATTTATCAAATGCTGTCTGACAATCAGACGTCCACTGGACCTTATCGGGTTGTCCCTTCTTAGTAAGGTCAGTAAGAGGAAATGACAAAGAGGAAAAGTTAGGAATGAACTTCCTGTAATAATTTATAATTCCCACTAAGTTTCTCACTTGTTTCTTTGTCTTAGGGATTTGCAACCCTACTAATTTCTCAATTTTTGTTATTTCAGGTCTCTGAATACCTCTACCCACGAGATGTCCTAAGAATACTATTTCTGGACATGCCAAATACATCTTTGCGGGTTTAGCAGTTAAACCAAAATGGCGCAATCGTTTAAAAATTACTGTTAGTGTCTGAATATGTTCAGACCATGACGACGTATGACACGCTATATCGTCAAAGAATGACACGACATTAGGTATGTCCTTCAATACCAGTCTCATTAATCTTGCAAACGTAGCTGGCGCGTTTACCAACCCAAATGGCATGACCTTAAATCCTATGGGCGTTTGGAAAGCCGTGTACTGTTTAGATTCCTCAGCAAGAGGAATTTCCCAATACCCTTTTGTTAAATCTATCTTCGAGAACCACGTGGAACCAGCCAATGAAGCTATTAGTTCCTCTTGGAATGGTATAGGCTCCCTATCGCCTATATTAATAGTGTTCAATCTGCGAAAATCAATACAGAACCGCACCGATCCATCAAGTTTTTTTCACGAGGACGATGGGTGATGAATATGGCGATGTTGACGGTTCTATCACGTCTAACTTCAACATGGCCTCAACTTCCTTTATAACTCTATCTCTGGAAGAAAAAGGCAACGGATAAGGTTTAAGAGATACTGGCTTATCCGAAGTCAACTTTATTTGGTGCTGGATCACCGTAGTACGACCCGGCAAATCTGTGATAACATCTGGGAATAACGCTAACAGGGTCTGAAGTTCCCTACTCTGTGAACTCGTAAGGTCAGGGCTAAATTTTACGTCCCTGTAACCTTGTGTCGGAGTTAACTCCGGCAATTGAATTTGTACCTCTTCCTGTGCCTCAGTGTCGCTCACGTCACTGTCTAACTGGTCTACAACCCCCGTACAAGCAATAGAGAAGACACTCTCCTCTGGTTTCGTCTGAGCACACAGATACTCTGGTCTCTCATAAAATCTCTGCAGCATATTAACATGGAAAACCTTAACTGATCCATCAATCTGAATAGCATAATCTACCTTCGAAACGACTCGCTCAATAGTATACGGACCTTTCCATGTCATTAATAACTTATTATGATCCGTAGGCAATAACAATAAAACCTTGTCTCCTGGCTCAAAAATTCGCAGTTTGGACCCTCTATCTTTATAGTTTTTTGCTCTTTTTGAAGCGATACTAGAAGCTTCTTCCGCAATAGTGCGCGCTGAAGAAAATCTCTCTCTTAAATCAACAAGGTATTGAAACATTGAAATTTGCTCATCGTCTCCCGATGATGGCGATGTCATCATGTCCCGAAGAACATCAGTTGGACCCCTAGGACTACGACCATACAACATCTCAAACGGAGAGAATCCTGTTGACTCCTGACGTACCTCCCCATACGCAAATAACACTGCAGGGATATATCTATCCCAATCTTTAGGGCGATCAGCAGCTACCTTACGCAACATCGACTTTAGCGTCGAGTTTAGTCTCTCGCACATGCCATTAGCCTGCGGATGATATGGGGTGGTAGTGATGGGCTGTATGCTAAATAAACGAAACAATTCCCTCATCATATCCGACGTAAATTGCGCGCCCCTATCAGACAAAATCTGTTCCGGTATTCCCACTCTAGCGAAGATTCCAAACAACGCTTTCGCGACTGCTTCCGACGTTATGGTACGAAGAGGAACCGCCTCTGGCCATCTCGTAGCATTACAAATGACCGTTAAGAAAAATCGATTCCCCCTATCGGTAGCTGGGTGAATGGGGCCAACAAGGTCAATCGAAACCTTCTTAAAAGGCTCCGAAACCGTGGGGATATTTTGAAGAGGAGCCTGGGGTGTACGACCCTTGTGCGTCGTCTTTTGGCACGCCCTGCACGTCTTACAATACAACCGTACATCTCTGTGGATTGATGGACAATAAAAATTCTTGAGAACTCTTTCTTTGGTTCTAGCTATTCCCATATGACCCGCTAGTGGAACATCGTGGGCCAACCGCAATACTGTTGCAATTAGCAACGCTGGCACGACGATCTGCTTTAGAACGGAAGCCACTGTGACATACCTACGGAACAGAATGCCCCCCTGGATAAGAAAGGAAGATGAACCGTTCTTATATTTCCTCGTTTTCTCCGTTCGCGCCTCCCCAAAGCATGGACTCAATGATGGATCCTCCTTTTGTAATTTCGCCAAGCGCTCTGGTGTGATATCTAGGTTGACCGCTGGCGTCGCCAAAGGTCTAATTTTACCCTTATCAGCTACCTGTCGACGTGTCTCGACTGCGGCACAAAAGCCAATACCTTTAGATTGTGCCCATGCCTGTACATGCTCTTCAGAAGGGGAAACTACCCGAGATACATTACCAATGATGAGCTGGGCGCCTGGAAAAAACCCAACGGCTGCTTCGACTTCCCCGCTAAGAAAAGGTGTATCAATCACTATCTTTGCCATGGGTAATTTCTCAATGGCCCCTGAAAATTGAATGCATGGGACAGTCTCACCCGTAAGCTGTGACTCGTGAATGCAGTCTCTATGCACTCCCACAACGGTAGATCCTGTATCACGTAAAACCGAGACCGGTTCGTCCCCAACAAACCCCGAATAAACCCTAAGACCACCCCCTGTATGACATGAATTAATAACGGGAATCTTTCTCCCACAAGGTAAAACACCGGAAGATAATAATTTCTCACAAATGGGACACTTAGAATACTGTCCGCCTACGTTGTCCGATGTAACACACGCGGCTGCATGGTGAAACTTACTAGGGGAACATTGAGTGGAGCTACTATGATTGCCATCCACGTTCGCCGCTATCCTACCTGCAGGACAATTTACGCTAATGTGATCTGCTCTTCCGCAGTTCCAACATTTCGCGGCCCTACAATCCCGAGAAAAATGTCCTACGCGTCCGCAAGTCCAACACTCCGCTCCCTGTGCTCCGCTAGACCTGGGTCCCCGTGACCCATCGCGACCGGAACTAAAGTCCCTCTGCCGTCGATCATCGGCAAAGGTTACGAAAAGCCCTCGGCCATTACCGCAACCTCGCCCTCCTGCTCGGTCAAACTTACCGGCTCCATATGCAGGTGATTGGCCATGCCCCCTACGTGGGACCTGGGCTTGTCCATTAAAGCCACCACGCTGACGCGACCTGTCTCTATTATGTCCTGTCGGCGACCCCTCAACAACGGCGACGTAACCAGCATCCTGCACGTACGCCCTCGCCACTGGTTTGGACGGATGTGCCGTACGGTATGCTTCCGCCAACTTTGACGCCTCCTGCACCGTCGCGGGTTCGTTTTCCTTAAGAAGAGCCACTAAATCCTTATGGCACGACGCGTATAGCTGGTCACGGATCATTAGGTCCTTCAATTTAACAAAATCTGTGCCAACATGCGACAAGTCCAGCTAGTTCGCGAAATACTCTGTCAATCTGGCGACGAAGGCAGCAAAGTCCTCCCTGGTATCCGCACGTGCTCGCCTAAATTTCTCCCGGAAATATTCCTCCGTACGCGCAAATCGGCGAAGCAGCAAAGACTTCAGCTTATCGTAATCATGCACGTCTTCGCGCTGTAACTCTTTAAAGTAGGTTAACGCTCGACCCTGCAATAAGGATGCCAGGTACGTGGACCATAATTTCTTATTCTTCCCCCATTGCAGTTGTGCATTTAGTTCGAACCTGTAAAGGAAGGCGTCTATATCGTCCTTCTGGTCGTCGAACGTAGGCAGCTTAATCCGAACACCACTTTTATTTTGTCCCTGCCGCTCAACTTTTTCCGTTGGCGCATTCTTCTTGCTTTCCAATTCCGCAATTTTTACTTGCACCTCTATCTCCTTTAACTTTAACTCCCTTTCCTGGGCCTCTTTTTCTCGCTCTCTATCTTTAGCACGCTCATCGCGCAGCTCGGCCTGCTGCTCCCTAATCCAGCTACGCAGCTCCTCTCCCTCAAGGCCAAGTTCGTTACCCAACTTCATTAGCTGCTGGAGCTCCGCCATTTCACGGATTTATAATTATATAATTTGAAATATAATAACTGTCTGTGCAGCTACCATAAACGACGCGACCCGAGACCTGAAATTATGCCACTACAATAACAACCACTATTTTCAAATGCAATTCAGAAAAATACCTAACTGAGCATTCTATAGCATACTCTCTAACTAATTCTATGTTCATAAAATGTATAGCACTATTAATAATAAAAGAGAAAAGTCAAGAATGAGGAAATTCAGTAGAAGGACCACAAGGACGTCAAGGACAACGAACCAGACCAGGACGAAGACTTCTAAAAAAAAATATAATGGGAAAAAAAAAATGCAACCTAACTACGCCGATTACACTACCACGTACGAACAAGAACAGAGCCTGAAAAAAAGAACGTATCTACAGATAGGTGAGACAAGGGCAACAAGAGAATACGTCTACCTGCAGAACAGAGAAAGATATCGACGCTACAACTAAACAATGACAAAGCCCTAAAGACTGTTCACTGTGATGAACGCGGTTCCACGTTTAGCCCACCTCCCGAAGAGGATAAACTACGTTCACCACAGCAAACCCACTCCACCGCCCGTATAATCTATAACGACAACAAAAACAGCAAAAACAGAGAAAAAGACAGGTTAAGGAACAGCCCACAATCCAGGGCACAAAATTTTTTTTAGTTCCACTTAACTTTTACTTTCACGTATTCCGGAGCTCTGGGCTGCTTGACCTCCTAAGGCTGGCACATACACACTCTGCAAAAATCAAGCAACCATTAGTACATATTCATAACAATACATGCATCAATACATATTCATAATTATACATAAATCATATCATCAAATTCCCATATATCCAACGAACAAAAGACAACAACACAAATTCCTACCACAACAGAAATACAACTAGATATGACGAATACACAATGTCAAAATGACCACAGGTAACTAAACGGACGAGCCCCCACTGTCACAACGGACGAGCCCCCACTGTCACAAATCCCAGATGGGAGATGTAATAATTACGACAGGACAACAATCACGAACGAACAAATATAACACTTAACCGAACAACCAAACAGACTCACACATTTATTATATATAAAGATAAGATATCTGTGCAATTACATACATTACATTACTCAATTCAAATACCATTCAATGGTCAGTATTCCCAACATTCATTCTTCTCCGGGTCCACAACCCGATAGTTACTTTCTAACTATGCTCTGGCCTCAGCCTCACATCCATATATATACTACTTGCTGGCCTCTCTTATTGGCTCCTGCTCAACCTAATCTCCGTATCTTAATCTCCCCTCGATGTCTTAATAGCACATTAACATTTCAATAGCACATTAGTATCTCAATAGCACAGTAACATCTTAATAGCACATTAACATTTCAATAACAACGTCCCTGTCTATGACCAGACTGCCACGACTCATGTGCTCCCGCTGTCCTGCGCGACAGCTTCACTCAGGCAGGCCTGTGGGTAGCCTTCTGCCCAACCCAAGCAATTCCTTATGCTGGCATATCCCCTGTGCTAGTCTCTTCACTACGGGTAGCCTCACGGCCCGATCCCGGCACAAGTCCGCTCACCGCGGGTGGCTTCTCTGCCCGACCCCGGCACCTATAAGAATAACATTACATCTGTATAACACCATACAATTACTATCCACTTCACCACTCATTACGAACCTTCAAGCGTACACACAATAGTCCACCTTTCACTCACCACACCTCTTACGGTAACACACCTCCACCGTATTACACAGCAGTCAGACTCGCTACGAATCCCTGATCCTAACTTACATCTATCGCTCATTGCGCATATCTCTATACACAGTAATCAATGACTTTCACATTCCTCACATATAACTTATTTACATCATGGTCATAGGAGATCATAATCCATCAATCATCATAATTATCAATCATAGTTCAACCTACCAGTCGTCACTGGAAAACACACAATCTCCCGACTGCTCTCTCACGTCTGTCCCCTTGGACTTCTTAACTTGCAGTGATCTGACTATTCAGATTTTGCCTCTACTACGCCTCAACTTCACTCACAACATGCACGCTTCAAGTCCCTTTCCCGCACTTATTGACCCTCGCTCACTCGCTCGTGACAATGTATGTCCCGCATGTTTTTTTTTTTGTGGTGTTTTTTTTTTTTTTTTACACGGGGGTGGGGGTACTCATTTTAAAGCCTTTTGTGACTCCAGAGCAAGAGAGCCCCCCTAACAACAGCCTTAATGGATGACTCTTTTAGATTTTCCTTCCTCTTTGAAAGGGTTTTGGGGTGGGGGAGGGGGGGGGATTAGAGATTCGGTAATATTTAGGATTGAGGCTAAGGGCGGGGTTAGGAATAGATAGTTAAGCCCACAGACTAATAAATTAACCAGACTGGAAACACGAGCTTCGGGCTGTGTCATTTTTACGGAATTTCCCGAGCGGCGGCTGTATAACCAACATGGCCGCCGCTCGGGCAAATTCCGATTCCAGTTCTATCTGCAGTAGAAATTTCTTTTTATTTGTCAAAATTGGTTGTACATGTATTAATTTCTTGGTGTGGAACCAAACTTCCGGGTTCAGTTGGCGCGTCAAAATTGTATCATTCAAAATTGTAGCTATGTAAGAAAAGTGTAAGAAGGGGGGGGGGGGGGGGGAGGGGTTCAAAAAGTCCCAAAAAAGGTGTAAGATTGTATTTGAACGTTCCCTTTGGCAGGAAGATGACAATTGAGATAAGGAAGATGATGGCTATAATTAAAAGTTGTTTACTTCAAACATGTATTATAAAAAAATAACTAATGTTTATTACTATGTAACATCTGTATTTTTGCCTGTTTGTTTCGCAATATACAGTACCGTGCATGCCATAAAAAGTAACCGTATCAAGCGTTCAGTTTGGTGCCTAGTGTTCTGATGCGCATGAGTTCTGAAGCAAGACCCAAGATTATTACTTTTATTATATGAGAGAGAGAGAGGGTGCCGGGGGGGGGGGGGGGGGCACATTATTGTTTATTCTGGGCAGTGCCCGGTTGGTCATCTAGTATTATATATTTCAGTAACTTGCAACCTTTGGCATGACTAACTGACCAAACTATACACTCTTCAGGCCTTAAATTTAGCAGGAAGGTGACAATTGAGATAAGGAAGATAATGGCTGTAATTAAAAAAAGTTGTTTACTTCAAGCATGTATTTTTAATAAATAACAATGTTGAATACTATGTAACATCTGTATTTTTGCATGTTTGTTTCGTAATTATAGTACCGTGCATGTCATAAAATGTAACCGTATCAAGCGTTCAGTTTGGTGCGTAGTGTTCTGGTGCGCATGAGTTCTGAAGCAAGACTGTAGTTTATTACTTTTAGTATAAGAGAGAGAGAGAGAGAGCGAGGGGGGGGGGGGGGGAGCACATGATTGTTTATTCCGGGCAATGCCCGGTAGGTCATCTAGTCGAAAATATTTGAGTTACGATGTTTGCGCAGCCACCCCTAAATGCTCATTTTGATTTTCACAATAAAGATAAATTTGAAAGGATGAAAGGGAAAAAAAAAAGCAAGAAAAAAACCAGAAAAACACAAAGAACTGAAAGAAAGAAAACGAAGAGAAAGAAAAAGAATAGAGAAACTTTTATTTTTAAAGACAGCTTTTTTTTTTCACTTCTCTGTCATTTAATTCATAAAACAAAACAGATGCATGTACAAATCTACCACGGCAATCAACTTTAAACAAGAAAACGTGGATGAGATGAGAATGTAGTGAATCAGACATAATTTACAAATGCAGTCCCTACTATGCAATCCACAGCGACAAGACTGAGTTCAGATTTTGACCTTTGCTTTTGCTGATTAACAACTGTATAATAAAGAAAACATTCCTTGATTATATTGTCACTTTGTTTGAATCTGGGTTTAAAAGCGCCTCTGCACGAAAGCAGCCACTTTGCGGCTTTCACGGTTTTTTTCGCAATCTTATTTTTTGCTAGCTTTTTGCCCTCAGATTCTTGTAAATAAGATTACCGCAAGTAATACTACTTCAACAACAGTTCCGTTTGGATCTCTCTCTCTCTTTCTCTCTCTCTCTTTCTATCTTTCTCTCTCTCTCTTTCTCTCTCTCTCTCTCTCTTTCTTTCTCTCTCTATCTCTCTCTTTCTTTCTCTCTCTCTCTCTCTTTCTTTCTCTCTCTCCCTCTTTCTCCCTCTCTCTCTCACTCTCTCTCACACACACACATGTATTTACTGTTTTAGTCCTTATGTCACATAAAAAGAAATAATGATAGCTAATGACCTTGATTTCACGAACTTCGTACAAAATCAAAATGTCCCGCCGACACGTGTCAAAAGTAAGCAGCTGGACTATTCCCATCTTCTAGGGGTGATGTGTTAGCAACAGCGGCACGAAGATGAAAGAAAACAACGATTTCTTAGCAAAACATCAAAATTGCACTCCTCCATCAAATGTACTAAAACTGAAATGGATCCGTCCTGTTGTGGGTATAAAAATTGAGATTTTGCGAGTGATCTGATCAGTGACTGGTCACGACTAGCAACGAATCAGTTTTGATTTACGGTGCCAAGTATTTCCTTGATTCCCGTATCCTAGAGGGGCATCGCTAAGAAAGAGTCCAGCCTCATTTGTACACTGTTGTATTTCCACTGGAAGTTACATCTGCTGCTCGAATACCAACTGGAAAGGTGTGTTTTTCACAAATACCTGTCGATTTGATCAGTACGATATTAGAATCCATGACAGCGAGATATCACAAAAATTGATTCGTCACTCTGGCTACTGATAATAGAGAAAAACAGATTAAAAAAAAAAAAGCAATTGAAACCTCAAGAATACTGGAAACTGTTGAAAGCACAACAAAAGCAAAATGAACTTTTCGACAGCAGACCCCAAAGGCCAATATGCGCGGTTGAAGACAAAGCCATGTATGGAAACAGTAGGCAAGACACACGGAAGAGGACAAGTCAAACTCCAAAATGGTTTGGACCAAAAACAAAAATGTGCTCGGCAAAGGAACACACAAGATTGGTGGTCAATCTTCAATGCTTCAAGTCTAAAGTCCTTCATCGAGACGTTTCATCTGCCCCTGGAGATGAGAAGACTGCTGACACTGGGGCTGGTGTGATGATCATGACAGTCTCAACTTCCTAAGTATGGCACTAGTTTTAAAGACCCCTCATTTCCAACGGCAGAGAGAACAAGAGGCATGTTTTCTCTTCACATCATTTCATCATCTATTCTGTTCCAGAGGGCCATACGACCAATGACATTCTCTACCTTTTCTGGTCCAGTTAGGACCAAATCTATGACAGCCGACAGGAACTGACCATTCGGAGCCATCTCTTTCTGTTTGTTTGTCTGTCTGTTCTCTTCACCAACAAACACATATGCATGTATGCCCATACACACGCACACACACACACACAATATAAGAATTATAGGTAACTATTACGATAAAAGCAACAAATAAACAATCGTAAATCAACAAATAAAATTTGCAAAAAAAAAAAAAAAAAAAAAAAAATCGAAAAAAAGATACATATAAATTTGATACAATCCCCAAAACAGAAATGACTAGATTTTTTAAAATGTAGATTGGAACAGCAGATGAAGAAGATGTAAGGCTGAAAGAAATGGGAGAGAAGGGGAAAGATAGAAAGGAAAAGAGATAAAAGAATAAAACAAGCAGCAAGCATGTCAGTAGTAACTGTTACCTGGGTCTTCCTTTGTCCTTCTTATTTCTCTCTTAGTCTGGGTTAAATCCCTCAAATGATGGGTCATTAAGCTGCAGTGTAAAATATATTTCCTTATTTATTGGCTTCATAAACTGACATAATTCGTTGGTAGTACATGTACCTGTATTTGGTCGGGAGAAAACATTTAAGTCAGGTTGCATGTATTTATTCTTGGGGAGAACGTTTGCTATGAAGGAAAGGTTCCCGGGGGGGGGGGGGGGCGGGGCGTTTACTTCATAATATCTGGTGGTGGGGGGGGGGGGAATAAAGTGCTGGAAGTATTTTTCCCCCGGATCTTTTGCTTCCTGGTAAACTTTTCCCCGGTCGAAGTACAACGTCACCACCCCCCCCCCCCCTAAAAAGCTATTTTAACTGAAAAAACTGCCAAATAGCCTTCTTGATACAGAACTAAAACTCAAAGGTTTTCATGATGATATTTCATCGAGTCTCCAAGGCTTCATTTGAAAATTATCCAAAATCTTAATTTTTGGCAAAATGCAAGGGGGAACTTTTACTATGAAATATTTGTTCCGGGTGACCTTTTACTGCGAAACATTTGTGCCGAGGGTACGTCCAATACGAGAGACCAAATACTTCGTCATACCGGCCTCAATTATTTATTCAACTGTCTGAAAGTTTCATTTGAAAGTTGTTAAACGACAACTGCCGAATTGGGTCGATTGATACGCATATTATTACACAGGATCTACATGATACATTGTTTAATTCAACCCTGCTGCATGAACATACTTCTTAGCCTACATATCCTTATGCGCGACGCGACAATGAGTCGCTCGCGATCGTCGCTCGAGACCAGTCGCGCGAAGTGTCTCCTTATGCGCTAAGATTCGCTAGCGAAAATCCGGTGTCAAGCGATGTCGCTCGATCGCCCGAGTCAAAAGTGTCTCCTTATGCGCGAGCGATGTCTCGTCGCGTGTCAAGTCGCCATGTTTGACTTTTTTCTTTGCGAGGATAGACCCAAGACCAACTACGTCAGGACGGTGCAATTCAGCACTTTCGTCCGCCGAGTCAGGAGTTTCTAAAAATAGTTCGGCGCGCACAATCATAAACACAGGCATGCTGTCATTACATGCGATTCGTCGTTCGTGTTGATCTTGGAGAAAATCCTGCACCTTATTTGTAATTACTGCAGATATAGACAATTATCAATCAAGACATTTGACACTAGTGGCTGTAAAAGAATATGATGGTAGCACAGGTGAAGGGCTGGCAAGACCTAGGACAACCTTGATAGAGACTGTAGATTTTTTTCTGAAATTGTTTTCCAAACAGACATTGCAAAATGCGAAAGTCAAGGCAACATACGCCAGCACTTTCAAAGCAAGTTAAAACATCTACCTTGCACACTCAAGCACAAGTATTCCAAATGCAACTGTTGCACATTGGATGATGATGTTAATTTGTTCCTGACAATTCGACTGCATCACCAGGTCAGCCTAAGAAATAGTACATCAAAACAGAAAATTTCGGGAAAGAAACTTGGAAAACTGAAGAAGCTGCCACAGAAGTAACACTTTCTTCTTCTTCTTTCGTTCACCAAATCTAAATCTGCAGATTTGTTCTTTTAAGAAAATCTATGGCTTTCTGCAGTTGTGACAGAGCACCATAAAGTTTGACATTCAGGTCGGTGGGTTTGGGCCAATATGTTTCCCGTAGTACTAAGAGGAGTGTGCAGTTCTGCAATATAATGCTCTTTGTTTTGAGGAGACTGGCTGCACTCACATTTTTATGGCCGATGTTCCTATTTCAAACTTTGTGAACATATTGTGGTGGAGCCTATTGTGGCCAGTTCTTAGTCTGAACAATATCACTTGGTCCTCTCTGTTCAGGAGATGATATTTATCCTGTTGGTTTATTTTGCTGCCTTCTGTTGTTTTTGATGAGGTTTTTCTTGTTATATTAGTTTAAGAGGCACTGTGGCTGCTCCAAGCCAGAACCCACCTTGGCCAGTTGGTCTGCTTTCTCAATGCCTGGCACTCCACAATGTGGTGGTACACAATGTGATGGTATCCACTGTATGACTATCCTGTTTCGATTTCCAAGGTGCGTAAAACATTTCTTCAAGTCGTTAAGCTTGCCAGCTTGAAAGGCGGTAACACTTTCAAATTTCATTATCATCAGAATATTACGGATGGAATTTGGTGAGTTCTTGTTGTTTTTTTTATCGCCCATCTGATCACTTTTCCTACTTCATTACCCTTTTTCTGCTACCCTGGTTATCTCTATACTTTTCCGTAAAATTAGAAGACGTAAATTTCTCGTCTGATATATGTGAGAACTTCATTCAAAGTTTGCATTTTGTACCCATTTATTTGTTTTAGTCATTGAAATAATCGCACATCTGGTCTCTTTTCCTACTTCATTACTCTTGTTCGGCTACCTTGGTTATCCCTACACTTTTTCATAAGATTAGAAGATGTACAGTTCCCTTATGGTCTTGTGTATGTAAGAACTTCATTCAAAGTTTGCAGTTTATACTCATTTATTTGCTTTAATAATTAAATCAATTATTTGAATAGATTATCTATTGTACCGTGGCGTAGTGGGTCTTGGGATAGATGTTCAAGATGTATGTAGTGCAAGGAAAAAGTACTACACATGGTGCGCACAATGAATCAGCACACGCAAGATATTTCGACCAATGACTATGCTTTAAATCAGACACACCTCCAGACAGTCTGACGCGACCACCTAGCCGATCGCGACATGACTTGATCTCACGCGATGGTCGCTCGAGACTAAACGTCGCGTCGCGTATAAGGAGATGGCTTCTCACAAATCTTACTCGATTGATTTTGGAGCGACAACAATCGCGAGCGACTCAACGTCGCGTCGCGCATAAGGATACGTAGGCTTAGTCTACATATCCTTATGCGCGACGCGACATTGAGTCGCTCGCGATCGTCGCTCGAGACCAGTCGCGCGAAGTGTCTCCTTATGCGCTAAGATTCGCTAGCGAAAATCCGGGGTCAAGCGATGTCGCTCGATCGCTCGAGTCAAAAGTGTCTCCTTATGCGCGAGCGACGGCTCATCGCGTGTCAAGTCGCCATGTTTGACTTTTTTCTTTGCGAGGATAGACCCAAGACCCACTACGTCAGGACGGTGCAATTGAGCACTTCCGTCCGCCGAGTCAGGAGTTTCTAAAAATAGTTCGGCGCGCACAATCATAAACACAGGCATGCTGTCATTACATGCGATTCGTCGTTCGTGTTGATCTTGGAGAAAATCCTGCACCTTATTTGTAATTACTGCAGATATAGACAATTATCAATCAAGACATTTGACACGAGTGGCTGTAAAAGAATATGATGGTAGCACAGGTGAAGGGCTGGCAAGACCTAGCACAACCTTGATAAAGACTGTAGATTTTTTTCTGAAGTTGTTTTCCAAACAGACATTGCAAAATGCGAAAGTCAAGACAACATACGCCACCACTTTCAAAGCAAGTTAAAACATCTACCTTGAACACTCAAGCACAAGTATTCCAAAATTAATGCAACTGTTGCACACCGGATGATGTTGTTAACTTGTTCCTGACAATTCGACTGCATCACCAGGTCAGCCTAAGAAATAGTACATCAAAACAGAAAATTTCTGGAAAGAAACTTGGAAAACTGAAGAATCTGCAACATAAGTAACACTTTCTTCTTCTTCTTTCGTTCACCAAATCTAAATCTGCAGATTTGTTCTTTTAAGAAAGTCTATGGCTTTCTGCAGTTGTGACAGAGTACCATAGAGTTGACATTCAGGTCGGTGGGTTTGGGCCAATATGTTTCCCGTAGTGCTAAAAGGAGTGTGCAGTTCTGCAATATAATGCTCTGTGTTTTAAGGAGACTGGCTGCACTCACATTTTTATGGCAGATGTTCCTATTTCAAACTTTGTGAACATATTGTGGTGGAGCCTATTGTGGCCAGTTCTTAGTCTGAACAATATCACTTGATCCTCTCTGTTCAGGAGATGATATTTATCCTGTTGGTTTATTTTGCTGCCTTCTGTTGTTTTTGATGAGGTTTTTCTTGTTATATTAGTTTAAGAGGCACTGTGGCTGCTCCAAGCCAGAACCCACCTTGGCCATTTGGTCTGCTTTCTCAATGTCTGGCACTCTACAATGTGATGGTACACAATGTGATGGTATCCACTGTATGACTATCCTGTTTCGATTTCCAAGGTGCATTAAACATTTCTCCAAGTCGAGCTTGCCAGCTTGAAGGGCGGTAACACTTTCAAATTTCATTATCATCAGAATATTACGGATGGAATTTGGTGAGTTCTTGTTGTTTTTTTAATCGCCTATCTGGTCACTTTTCCTACTTCATTACCTTTTTCTGCTACCCTGGTTATCTCTACACTTTTCCGTAAAATTAGAAGATGTAAATTTCTGGTCTGATGTATGTGAGGACTTCATTCAAAGTTTGCATCTTATACCCATTTATTTGTTTTAGTCATTGAAATGATCGCAAATCGCACATCTGGTCTCTTTTCCTACTTCATTACTCTTGTTCGGCTACCTTGGTTATCCCTACACTTTTTCATAAGATTAGAAGATGTACAGTTCCCCTATGGTCTTGTGTATGTAAGAACTTCATTCAAAGTTTGCAGTTTATACTCATTTATTTGCTTTAATCATTAAATCAATTATTTGAATATATTATCTATTGTACCATGGCGTAGTGGGTCTTGGGATAGACGTTCAAGATGTATGTAGTGCAAGGAAAAAGTACTACACATGGTGCGCACGATGACTCAGCACACGCAAGATATTTCGACCAATGGCTATGCTTTAAATCAGACACACCTCCAGACAGTCTGACGCGACCACCTAGCCGATCGCGACATGACTTGATCTCACGCGATGGTCGCTCGAGACTAAACGTCGCGTCGCGTATAAGGAGATGGCTTCTCACAAATCTTACTCGTTTGATTTTGGAGCGACAACAATCGCGAGCGACTCAACGTCGCGTCGCGCATAAGGATACGTAGGCTTACTGTGCAATAAAAACGGATGTTATATTGTAGTTGCAGGTTTACACGTGGCATAATTGGTACGGTAGGAGCGATTGAGAAAAAATGGCTGTTAAAAAAATGAGAGATAAAGTTTGTTTTATTTTCTTGGTTATCTCCCGTGATGGTGAACAACATGGGAGATAAAAGCTTGCCGTCCAGTCATTGTCATGTTTTCTTGGTTATGCCCCATGTAAACACAATCGGGTTGGGGGGTGGGAATTGAGGGCTTTGTGTTTTTTTTCTTTGAAGGGGTGGGGGGGGGGGTTGGGAAGGGCGTTTTAAGGGGGTGATTTGGGGTGGAATATTGGGAGGAAGTGTTTGACGGTGGGTACTGGAATAAGGGGAATTGGTGTGTTTTTTGTTGTTTTTTTCCTCTACAAAACTTGAAGATCCAGATCTACATGTACAACTTCAATCGTTAAGTCACCTCAGTTTCGGCCGTTTCTTGCTTTTCAAAGCCTTCCCTCTGCTTATTGTCAATATTCACAAACTCCGTGTCATAAAACATACTGTCTGCAAGTATTCTTACCTCTGTTTGTCGTTGAGATCTTTTGTTTCTCGGGGGCCTCAGCATAATGCTGTTGGCCCCCTGTTCTTGATTATGTTTTTCTCTTGTGTAATTCTTCTCGTTTGCTTTGTTGTCGTCGTCCTTAGTCTATTATATTTCTGTTTGTCCCTAACAGCAATTGTATTTATACTCTCACGCTGTGTTTACAACAGAGGCGATGTTGTGTTGTTTGCCTGCTATTTTTCATAAACAGTGAGTTAGCACCGGTAAACAGCCAACGGGAGCGCAGCAAGCTCAGACTTCAGAGGACTGCAGGTAGATAATATACCTAAGCATGATCTGAATTGTTTACATGTTTTGTGTTACTTCAGGCACTCTGGTTATTGTACATCTAAAACATCTGACAGGTTTTATCAAAGATCATCAACGACCCCACTTTTGTTTGTGTCTGCTGTGCCACAGCAGCCACTGTGTGGACAGGTCCCTTCATACCCCCAGACCCTCACCCTCCCCAGTATGTAGACAGGTGCACCACTGGAGCCACGACAGGTGGTCGCCGTGTAGATGTAACTAGCCCTGACATAGCGCGACGTGCCATGACTCCTGTCGATGACTTGACCAATGCTGATTTGTTTCCTCAGTCCGTGGGGATGTGACACAACGATTGTCAATGGATGAGAAGATCTGTAACAAAACAAATCACTCCAGTCACCAACTTCATCACCTATCTCATTTGCCAGCTCCCAGGTCGTGTATTTCAGCTCGTCGCAGTACTTTCTGTACTTGTCCTTCACCCACTGGACACCGTGCTGCTGGACATAAGACTGGTAGTTTTCCTCAAGGTCACGGACAACTGCCATACAAAGAGCACACTCCTCATACCGACCACTCACATCACTGAGTTCCTGTCTGTACAAATCACCATCCCTGTGAAGAGTCTCCCCAGAGCCAAACAGCCACCAGTCCCCGGGTTGGATGTTGTATTTACGCTTGTGTTCCTCCAACTTCCGCTCCGCTTCAGCAGTCGTCATATTCCTCAATCTGTCTATCCACTCACTGGACTTCTCCGTCACCTTTTGATAACTCCTACAGAGTAAAGAAATGTTGTCTAACAGATTCTCTTCGCCGCTACCATACACAAACTCTACTCCATGTTCACGGCTTATTTCACGCCACAGACGCCAGTAAGTCTTGACTGTCTCCTCCAGCTGCCGCGCCCACTCTAGATCGTGAGTGACGAATGTAACCCAACTGATGTCAAGCCTAGGGTCGTCCACCCACACGTGCACCGAGTTCCTCAGTGTACGACAAGAACGCAGGTCTGTTGATGCAATGTCAAAATCAAAATAACACTCAGTATTTGTCCCTTCGGCTTGTTCAAAGACCACGTGTGCAGCCGTGACTACTTTAATCACTCCTTAACTTTGTCTGGGTTTTCCCGATGTCTGGCATTCAACACACCGACATTTTTCGTCTCCACCCCACCCCTCATTTGTGTATACCCACAAGGCCACTACACGTCCACTCCCCCGGCGAAGTGCATCCTTGTCTGTATCGGGGAAATATTTAATTCGCCCGTCACTGGTGCTGCCTACTTTTACGAGCACCGTTAACTTAATCTGAGCCTTCACCAATGCCAACACGCGTTCTGTCCTGTATTGTGGAGGAAGATGATCCATACAGAAGTCAGGCACAGGTATATATTCTGAGTGTCTCGCTGACTTAGGACATGAATTGCAGCGATCTCGGAGAGCAGACTCTTCGTTTTCTCCTTCATGAACTATCTCGACCTCATAGCATTCTGTCAGATAGATGGGACATGCAACATTTTTATCTTTCTTTTAATATACGTATGATTATCATTTTCATCACAACATGATGGAGAGAAACAAAATTGGATAGAGAGAAAGTCAAAGTGGACTGGCAGAAAAGGAAGACCCCAAAATAATAATAATTAAAAAAAAAGAGAGTGCAAGAGAAAGTAAGACTGACAGAAGAAAAAGACAGACAACGAAAGAAGAAAATTTCAGAGAGACAGAAGAAGTCAAAAGATGAGAAATGTGCAGAGATAAACAGAAAGAGCGGGGACAAAATGACGCCAGGAGAAAGAGAAACAGACACAGAGAGAGAAAGAGACAGAGACAGACAGACAGAGAGACAGTGAGAAAGAGAGAGAGAGAGAGAGAGACAGACAGTGTGAGAAGCATCTATTGATGATAAACTATGGATCTGAAAGAGAAAAATACAAATGACATGAAAAAGGGAAGAGTTGGGAGAGAGAGGCAAAGAGAGAGAGAGAGAGAGAAAGAGATAGTGAGTGAGAAAAAGTGAAGCGTGGAAAGGGGGAGGGGGGGGGGGAAACGAGCTATGTGGAAAGACAGATTAAGACGTGGGGGGGGGGGGGGCAGCAGACAGAGACATGACTATAGATGGCAAACTATGAACTTGAAAGACAAAACAAAAGACAAAAAACAATAACAAACAAATAGATCAGAAATGGAGAGAAAACGGACAGGAGTCCCAGAGATCAAACTCTATTTCTCCTGTTTATAATCTGTATTGAAGTTGAAGTGCTGCATTGGTGATAGTGATCAACCACTTCATCATCAACATCATCATCCTTATCATCATCATCAGCACCACACCACCTTTATAACTTCATTCACCACCCGACATCAATGTCCAGTTGTCTACATTCTATTTTTATAACTATAGTTCATGCCCAGCCATCACCGCCCCTTGCCCAATTGTTTACATCCTATTCTATGTATTATGCCCGGCTAGCGAGAATCTTTTTTACACTCCGTTGCCGGAAAGCCAAACAAAGCTCTACGTCACCACCTCACCCTTTGTGACGATAATAAAATATCGCCTGCGCAGTAGGAGGCATTTCCCGCTCCGTCATCGGCCAACTATAGGCTAAACTTATAGGTAGAATGCGCATGACGTCACATTGTGCTTTTGTTTTGTTTTTCCGCCATCGCGATTGTTTGGCCGGTGGATCAGCTGATTAGTGTAACTTAGAGATAATTATATCGAAGCAGTTTTGTTAACTAAAATGCCTACTAGCTGCATTATCGTTGATTGCTACGCGCGACAGGGGTGGAAAGGATGGATAAAAGTTGGTCAGATTCCCCACCATTCGTGTAAACAAAGGAAAGGAAGTGAAAGAATTGACCGAACGTCGTTCGACTGTGGTATGGTTGACAAGCTAGCAACCAGCAGATCTAGATCTAGACATTAAAAAAAGTGAGTCGACCCATTCTGTTTGTGCCGAGCACTTCATCTCAGGTAGTTGTCAGTTTTAATAATTTATGAATAACGTGATGAAAGTAAGCCCGTCATTTCCGTCACAGAAGAATTAGATCTAGATCTAGATCAGATATGTGCAATGTACATTTCTCCACTCTGCATGCTACGTTAGAGCTGTAGGATTAGAAGTCTAGCGAATGCGGTTATCTTCATTTTTACCGCACAATAAAGTCACCGACTAATAAATCTCAGTTACAATTAAAAACTTTCCTGTTGACTTGCTTTTAAGCAGTTCTAGATTTACACTGTGGCCTACAATGAATTGAAGATGATGCACTGGCAAGATAGGCTACTGATTAAAATTCACCAGAGATAGCCAGAATGCAGTAGATCTAGATCTAGTATGAGGAAGTGAGTCCTGAGTGATGAGGTATGGAATCACAGTTAGATCTAGATGTCTGATTCGTGGTCGGTCATAATTTATTATGACTGTCTCTGATATGGCAGCTCTGGCTGATTAGTTTCAATCTTTCATGTAATGCTGACCAACATATTGTTAGCCTTTGGTCAAACTCTTACCTCTGGTCAAACCTTTGGTCAAACTCTTACCTGCACATACCTGTGTCTATACTAGAGTCAGAAGTGCCGCGGTGCGGTTGGTTCACGAAGTGTGCCGAGTTCAACGCTAAACACAGCGGAATCGGCATATATAATAAATATCTCAAATAATGAGACAAGAGGCGCTGGAAGTTGACATTTGTGGATACATGCGTAAAACAGTGACAACCTGGATGTCATCAACATGATTTATTCTTCCATAGCGGAACCAACTTCTTCTGCCACTGATACCACATCAAGGACATCTACCACCAGTATCACAAGCACCAAAGTGAACGGAAAGATATTATTAGTTCTTCTACACTATAGAGTTAGTACTAATACAACTACACGCATACCTATCACAACTACAACCACACCTAATACAAATGAAACACTGGTTACGGGACAACCGAGCGGGTCTCTCCCTCTATCTATAGCTATCTAATCTGACACCAAATAATGTAACACAGGACGAGACGAGCGGGGCTCTCTACACAGTCAAACATACAACCAAAACTATCAGGTTTTGAGAGGACAACAATTTTATTAAAAGGAAAAGAAAATAACAAATCAAATAATAAACACAATACAATAAACACATGACAATACAATAAACCACAATAAACCACAATAAACCACAATAAACCCAACCGATAGGCGCGGTGAATTAACCAAATGAATTCACCCTTGATCTAGATCTACATCATCAGAGCTGGCACTTCACCAATCTTGAAATATAAATTATACAACTTCTTTTACTTTTATGTTAGTCTGGACACAATGACACGTCCTGCTGTCTTGAAGACTTGGGTGGAACTGACTGACCCACGCTATCCTCTAAGCGTCACCCAAACACGCGCAACCCATTCACTCCTTACGGTTCACTAAGTGCAAATTCTAATAAAACATTAAAACAAATAAAAACATTTTTAAAGACCACCATCTTGCTCGTGTATGTTCCAAATACACTATCTTAAGGAAATATTACTTAACAAGATAAAAACTAAACAAAACTTACAATGTAGTGATACATAACAAGGTTCTACTTCTGGCACCAGGTATGGTCACTTATGACCAATCCTGGACAATACAGACCACGCCAAGACTATGATTTAAAATTGGCGCAGTGAGTACATCAGTTGGCAATGTTACTCAACACCTGCATGACTCATCTCAGTGCGTGATAAACAATAAGGGGAGATTATCTATGGTTTCTGTGTGGTTACTTCCCCTTGACCACGTCTAGTGGTCCAGCTGGTCAAAATAACGGGTTTATCTCCCTTTCACTACAATGAGCTATGTTCTCAGCCCTGTAATGCTTCACCCCATTACACAAACATCATAATTTATACCGCCACAGCCACTTCTACCGTCACTATTAAAATACAAAGTCAAAATTGGGCTAAAAGAAAAGGTTGTATGTTGCGAAACCCTGCGTGAGAAATAAGACCCAAACCAAAGCAAACTAAGAGAAGACAGTTTGCTATTTATTGTTTGGGTTTTATTTCTCACGCAGGGTTTCGCAATATATTATATACATGTACAACCTTTTCTTTTTGCCCAATTTTGACTTTGCTTATAATAGCCCCGCTACGACCCCACAGTTTTTCTGCGGTTTTTATGATATTAAAATACAAGTATATATGTCATCCTCTAACCACATTTATTGTTGATGCAGTAGATCTACAACAAGACTGAATGAAATCTGACAACAAAACTTTATCTCAGCTAACAGCCTGAACAAGCAAACAACCATCTTGCGGCAGGAAGGTTTTTTTTTTTTTTATTTCCTTCACTTTCTTCCTGTCTTACCGGCACACATCGACATGTTTTTCATGGTTGCTGATTTATGCAGCTGTACAGCCGATGATGCATCCTTGCAGTTGTTAGTTGAGACAATATTTCCAACACGGGTCTTTTTTCCTTTGGAGATGGACGTTCATTCTGACCATTGACAACTCGGAGGCGATAATGAAACAGAAATCATACAAATGCTGATGTGAAGGGAGCATGGTGAACTGATGCGCTATGTTTGACAATCTCTGGCTGTGAATTAAAAAAAAATGAAATAATCAGAATTTTATTGCAAACAGAATACAACATAACGACGGCAGGCAAAAGGGTCAACATTTCACAGATTCAAATTGAACATGGTAGGAAACAGAAGACATGATTTTTGTGTAACAAACTGTAAACTTATCATCTTTGATTTCTGTTCGGTTCTACTTTTTTGTGACCTCAACTTTTGTATCACCCAAGGAAGCGCGCGCGGGGGGGGGGGGGGGGGGGGGAACACAGACTAATAAATTAACCAGACTGGAAACACGAGCTTCGGGCTGTGTCGTATTTTACGGAATTACCCGAGCGGCGACTGTATAACCAACATGGCCGCCGATCGGGAAATTCCGATTCTAGTTCTATCTGCAGTAGAAATCTCTTTTTATTTGTCAAGATTGGTTGTACATGTATTAATTTCTTGGTGCGGAACCAAACTCCGCGTTCAGTAGGCGCGTCAAAAGGGTATCATTCAAAATTGTAGCTATGCTGAAGCGTCGGTCGTTACCGTAAACCTAATGTGGCGGATGGTTCATGACCTTTCGCTGTTTTGTGACGTCACACAATGGGATCATCCAGTCTGGGTATTTTATTAGTCTGTTGGGGGGGGGGGGGGGATCTTACTAAGCACGTAACGTCAAATGCCAGCAAAATGTACACCCAAGAAAATAGTGGCAGCAGCTGACTGTGTCTGAACGGATGTAGTACTAGTTGGACTTTGCCCCTCCCTTCACAATGATTACGAGATAAAGAAATCTATGTGCGGACGAAAGATAACCTTCAGTGATTACAAAACTTGAGTTTTCTTATTTTTCTGGGTTTTTTAAATTTTTTTTATCGAGACAAGATAACTGATAGTTTTGTTGCAGACAACTGTTGTCCCGTACAAAGAACTGAATGATTTCATGAGTTCACCTTGAGTTGAGGATCTCATGATTCTGTTATCTTAGTAGGTTTGCTGACGCCAATCTGACCTATCAGATTATAAAATGTGAATTTTTTTTTTTGGCTTTTCTTTTTTAAAGAAGGGAATCAAGTTGGAAACGTGGTCAGTGTTACATACATGGGAAACAGTTAGAAGATGTGGGGGGGGGGTGGAAAGGGTGCGGGGGAGGGGCCAAATGTGATTCATAAAATGTTATTATCTCGTGACTTTCTTCCCTTAGTAGGTCAAACCAGCTGCGTGAATGTTTATCAGCTGGTTTATGTTCCATATGCACCCGACGGAAGGAGCTACTTTTGGCTTCTTATCATAACATAACATAACAAACACTAACATCCCAGGCCAAACATTTTGCCACATTTAAACTTTTACAATCTAGCAAGACTGTTTTTGAATCCCATACCACTTTGCCGGATTGGAAAGTGGAACCAATGAGAACATTGTTTAAGGATGTTCGTGAGATCGGGCGTTTGTATTAAATTTTTATGTGGTCATCAGAGAAATCCCCATATAAATGTTACAAAAACTAGTAAAACCCTGATCCCCCAATGCAGTTGAAAAATGATCAGTACATCACCAAACACATCACCATTAAGGCATTATCATCACCCCTCACCCCCCCCCCCTCCCCTCACCCCACACACACAGTCCCACGACATCGTCAAACACTGAAAACTTTGGTCAGTCAACATGACAAAAATAAGTTCTTTTTCTTTGTTTTTTTAAAACAATGTAAAGTCAGTTGCGGCAGTGTTTTTTTTTTTTTTTTAGGTCTTTGCGTTATTTTTAGGAGTTTGGCTGCCACTGGCAGGTACTGATATCGACAATAACGTGTTGTTTCGATTTATTCTTGTTTATACTAGTCGACCCGTTCAAGATAAAATCTTGCAGATGCTTCATAGGAAGCCCAACCGTATAGCTAGATGTAGGCTAAACAAAAAACAGCATTTGGATTCGATGCAATGGCTAATAGAACGTTGGTGGAAATACATAGGTGTCGTTGCGTTAATTTTCTACCACTAATGTGTAAAGAGAGGTCAAGGATGAAATTTCCTCATATGCTTTTCGATTCTACTCGACGAAAATGTTTCATTATATTTGGAGCTAAAAAACAAATTGCAAGCAAATAATGTTAAAGGTGATTTTTGTCCGAAATGAATGTGTCCATGTAACCCACCGTCAAAAAGTGAGACTGTGCACAACGTTTCAGAATGTTTGGCCACGTAGACACGAGGTTTAGATGGTTATAATAGTTACATCTTCATCCTCTGGCTCTATTATAGTAAGATGTTGCAGATACGGGTAGATTCGATCACAGCCAGATAAACACATTAAATGGATGATCTGAGTGGTGGGGATGGGGTATTGGTCAGCTGAAATAATATTTCTCTCTCAATCTGGTCTCCCATAGATTCCCGAGCTCCACGGATCCAGGGCCGCACGGACAACTATCGTAACTTTACTTTTTTTAATTATTATTATTTACTTTGCTTGTAGCCCTTGACACCACTCTGACTGTGTTATAAGTTGGAGCTTAAACTCTGAAAACTAAGAGTTCCTACCAGGTAGGATCGAGTAGTTCTTGGAAATTGGATTTTTCTCATATTTTCAAGTCCCTGGTCCTATTGGGGGGTAGGATCGAGTACCTAGTCTTCTCGGATAAGGACGAAAAATTCGGAGGGCCCGTGTGCACGTTGCGCACGTTAAAGATACCTTGGCAGTTGGAAATCGTAAAGAGCAGGCCGAAAGGCCGCTACCCGGGCAAAATTGAAATTAATAGATTAAAATTTATCCATATCATCTCCCCCCCTCCCCCCCCCCCCCGCCAGAACAAGAAATAATAAAACAAGTAAAGTGAGGTGTAAATGCCAAGGGCAGCGAACCTCCTAAAATAAAGACCTCAAATCGAAAACTAAGAGTTAAGATCGTTGAAAAAAAAGATCGTTACTATTAAGTCTGATGGTGAAAAATGTGTAAAAGCCAGTCACGACAATTTATCACTCAACTCTCCAAATGATCTAGAACCAGTTTCTAATTACCATTAAATTCTCATGTATTCAAAAAATTTAACGGCATCCAAGATCAAAACATCACATATTTTAGGAATTATTGACTATTTCTGTTAATTTTTTTTCTGGTTTCATATCAAAGTCAAATGTGAAAATGTATAAATAACCGGGGCTATTTATAGACTTTTGGAACTTTGGCTTTGTTTACTGATATAAAATTAAAAAACACAATTGACCTCCATTGCCCTTTGTCCTGTTTTTGTCAATCACGATAGGTAATTTTTTACATGACTATCTTGTAAAATTTTCGGATTTTTGCAAGGACCTATTGCCAGTTCCATAGACCTGCTGATATTGTTGAAGGGTCATGTTTCTGGTTTGGCAGACCCACTTATGTTATAAAACGCCTTTAAGGGAACATGTATCATTTACGGGACTTCCCGATTCAGCTAACCTACAAAACTGTTGACGTGTTGACAGGCACTTGAGTACTGATAACCGAATTTTGATTCATTTTTTTTCATTTACCGTGACGTCACCATTGACTTTTTTTCTAGACACTGTGATCGTGACTGTGCCATGTGCAAAATTGCTGGTGCCGTTTTGTGAGATTTATTTTTCCAATCATTCGTGCAAATAATAATCTACATCTCTGGTATTTCTGGCGGCATCTATTATATATTTCAGTAACTTGCAACCTTTGGCATGAGTCCCTGATCAAACTATACACTCTTCAGGCCTTAAATTTGGCAGGAAGGTGGCAATTGAGATAAGGAAGATGATGGCTATAATTAAAAGTTGTTTACTTCAAGCATGTATTTTTGAAAAATAACAATGTTTATTGCTTGCAACATATGTATTTTTACATGTTTGTTTCGTAATTATAGTACCGTGCATGTCATAAAAAGTAACCGTATCAAGCGTTCAGTTTGGTGCGTAATGTTCTGGTCCGCATGAGCTCTGAAGCAAGACTGTAGTTTACTACTTTTATTACATGAGAGAGAAAGAGAGAGAGAGAGAGAGAGAGAGAGAGAGAGAGAGAGAGAGAGAGAGAGAGAGAGAGAAAGAGAGAGAAACAGACAGACAGACAGATAGACAGAGACAAAGAGAGAGAGAGGGGGGGGGGGGGAACCACATGATTGTTTATTCCGGGCAATGCCCGATAGGTCATCTTGTTTCATTTTTTTTTCAGCCTTGTTGTCAAATTCTAAAACGAATAAAACTATGATAAAAATAGGGCGGAAAATAATAAAATTGATTTTAAACTAGTTGGGGTATCATACACTGCCCTTCAAGTTATATATGCTCTTGTATGTTTGATTTTAGGTAAGTCTTCCTGCTCTCCCTTTGAACCTTACGCACCCTGTCAGCATTTATGAAATGGCAGTAATCTCCGCTCAGGGCAGTGTATTCAATAGCGAACATAATCGCACGAGGTGATGACGTCATGGGTCCATGCTTTCGCGGCGAAACTGGTGACACAAAAGCAAAATAATGAAAAAAAAAAATTCTATTTTTTCAATCTGTGACCTACATTTTATATAGACCCTTTCAACTTCTGCGTTCCGGTTGTTTGCGGGGAGCTGCATGGCATCGAAAAGCACCGTATAGGGCAAAAACCTCCACTTGCCTTGATGATGGCATCTGAATATGTGCACATTCAAAGCAAAGATGCATTTTTATGCCAGAACCAGCACGTAACGGGTTTGTACAGTTGGGTGCCCAACAAGAGGATGGCATCGTTCGACCGTTGTCCACCGCTTCCGCCCTACAAGTGGGGCACGCCGCCATTTTGTTTGCAAATCACGTGATATGGAGGACGGTAAATTAAAAGGGTCTATACTAGACCGCGTGCCCTCTTTGTTTCGCAGCATGCAAAGTGAAACCCAATCGTGAAGTGCGGCTGCATTTTTATAAAATGGCAAAACAAACTGCAGATAAAGCGTTGAGTCGTAGAAAGGCCAGACGTAAGGCAATGATTGGCAAAATATATATATATATATATATATTTAAGGAGTTCTAAACACACAACCAATTATTTAAAAACATGTAGCCGTCGGCCTTTGTCTCTTGCAGTTTCATACTGCTGTCTCTGGCAGTTTCGTACTGCTGTCTCTTGCAGTTTCGTACTGCTGTCTCTTGCAGTTTCGTACTGCTTTCTCTTGCAGTTTCGTACTGCTGTCTCTTGCAGTTTCATACTACTGTTTTTTGCAGTTTCATACTGCTGTCTCTTGCAGTTTCATACTGCTGTCTCTTGCAGTTTCATACTGCTGTCTCTTGCAGTTTCATACTGCTGTCTCTTGCAGTTTCATACTGCTGTCTCTTGCAGTTTTGTACTGCTGTCTCTTGCAGTTTCATACTGCTGTCTCTTGCAGTTTCATACTGCTGTCTCTTGCAGTTTTATACTACTGTCTGTTGCAGTTTCTCGCACAGATCTCACTCTGTTATTTTTCTGGGTTTTAAATACAGGATAGATCTAAGTTACTGAAAAGAGAACCATGGAATTTTCTGCTCACACTAATTCAAAAAATAAAAAAATCATTTACACGTTTGCAGTTTGATTTACATTTTTATTAATAATAATAATAATAGTTCGTCCATCAGGTACGATGATGACCTTAACAACACCAGAGGAATAAAGAACAGAAATTGTTGAGAATTTCAACACATGGACAATAAAGAGAACTAAAGGACACAGAGGACAGAATGGAAAGACTGTTCTTTCATGACTTATGGCTTCTCATGTGACTGATAAGTCCTATTTTTGCCCTGCAGACCCTTCCGCATAAATGACAAGAGTGCTCCGTTGGTTCAGTACCACTGGGCCTTTTCTTGCGCCGTTCTCTTTTTTTGATAGCCTGCTGGACTCTGTCAGCTTCCCATGCTTTGCTGCCTCTGGTAAGGGCCGCCCTCCAATTTGTACGATCAAGCGAGAGCTTTTCCCACTCACTCACATCAATGGCAAAGGCCTTCAGTGATTGCTTGAGAGTGTCTTTGTAACGTCTCTTTGGGGCCCCAACATTCCTCGTTCCATTGGAGAGCTCAGAGAAGAAGATTTGCTTAGGGAGTCTGGAGTCGGGCATTCTGACAACATGTCCTGCCCAACGTAGCTGAATTTTTTTCAGGTGGCAGAAGATGCTCAATTCCTTGGCACGATTGAGGACCTCAGTGTCTGGAATTTTATCCTGCCATTTGATCCTTAGGATCTTTCTAAGGCAGGCCAGATGAAAGTGATTTAGCTTTCTGGCATGCAATTGGTACACTGTCCAGGTTTCAGCCCCATAGAATAGGGTGGGAAGGACCACAGCATTGTACACTTTCAGCTTAGTGTCTGTGCGAATGCCGGCAACATCCCATACTCTCTTTCGAAGCCTGCCAAATGCAGAGCTGGCTTTGCTGATTCTTGAGAGAATTTCAGTATCAACACGAGCCGCAGAAGACAGTGTACTGCCAAGATAGGTGAATTTCTACGACACCTTCAAAAGACTGTCATGGACTTTGATATTTGGGGTCACAGGATACTTGTCGTCTGGAGTAGGCTGATGGAGCACTTCCGTCTTCTTTGTGCTTATTGTGAGGCCAAAGTTGTCACAGGCATTAGAGAACTTATCAACACAGTTTTGCATGCTATCCTCATCGTGTGCCAGAAGTGCACAATCATCAGCAAATAGTAGGTCACAGACTTGAGTACTTTTGGTTTTGGTTTTTGCCCGAAGTCTCCTGAGGTTGAACAGACTGCCATCAGTTCGGTACTTGATGCTTACCCCTTGAGGAGGAGAGCTAAAGGCTTCTTGTAGCATTGCAGAGAACATGATGCTGAGCAGAGTTGGGGCTAAGACACAACCCTGTTTTACCCCATTTGTGACAGCAAAGGGCTCTGAAACACTGCCGTTGCTTTTGACTGCAGCTTGCATGCCATCATGAAACTGGCGCACTATTGTGATGAATTCGGGTGGACACCCAAACTTCGCCAAGATTTTCCAGAGGCCTTCACGACACACTGTGTCAAATGCTTTTGTGAGGTCAACAAATGTGATATACAGCGCTTTATTTTGTTCCATGCATTTTTCCTGAGTCTGTCTGGCAGCAAAAATCATAACCGCCGTTCCCCTCTCTTTACGAAAGCCACATTGGCTCTCGGGAAGCAAGTCATTTGACGAGAGGTGATCAAGAAGGCGATTCAGAAGCATTCTTGCCAATATTTTGCCAGCAATTGAAAGTAGAGAGATTCCCCGATGGTTGTCACAGACTTGGCTGTCCCCTTTGTTTTTGTACAGATGGATGATTGAAGCATCTTTGAAGTCCTGTGGCAGCTTCCCTGCTTTCAACATATGATTGAACAACTCGGTCAACCTTTCAATAAGCTTTTCTCCACCGAAGGCATACACCTCAGCATGAATTGAATCCACGCCTGGTGATTTGTTAAAGGACATCTGATTTGTGGCAGTTCGGGTCTCATTTGCTGTGAATGGCTTGGCAAGAGCTGCATTAATAGGAGTCTGAGGGAGGCGGTCAATGGACTCAGTATTTATATTTGATGGCCGATTTAGCAAACCTCCGAAATGTTCTGCCCAACGCTGAATTATGGCATTCAATTCAACAATGCGTGTTGAACCATCTGACGCAAGAAGTGGCGTAGTGCCAGAGCGGGATGGTCCAAACACAGCTCGGAGGCTCTCAAAGAACTTTCTAGTGTTGTTTGTGTCGGCATATTTCTGAGTTTCTCTTACTCGCTCTTCAAGCCAGTCATTTTTCATTTTCCTCAGCTTCTTCTGGAGTACACCCTTACATGCACGTAGTGCATCAGCTTTTGCTGTGGAAGAGGGTCACTGCAGTGAGCTTGGATGAGACTATTTTTTTCTTTGATGAGCACTTTGATTTCATTATCATTATCATTGAACCAGTCCTGGTGCTTTCGGACAGGAAAACCAACTGTGCTGCTGGCGCAAGAGTGTACAGTCGTATTTAGGTCAGTCCAGCTCTGTACAATGTTCTCAGGGTCAAAAGTCACGCAATCCAATTTTGAGGAGAGTTCTGATGAGAGCTCGCTCTGTTTCTCAGCTGAGCAGTTTTGAAACATTTAGGCGTTTAGGTGGCGCTTTCCCTTGAGGGCGTCTATTGCGCCTCAATGTTAGTCTGAGCTTGCAAACAATGAGTCTGTGGTCAGTTCCACACTCGGCACCACACATCGCCTTTGTTACAAGGACATCCTTTCTGTCAGACTTCCTCACAATGACATAGTCTATGAGATGCCAATGCTTTGAGCGGGGATGCATCCATGACGTTCTGTTTCTCACGGGGAGACTAAAATTTGTGTTGGTAATGAACAGGCCAAATTCAGCGCACAAAGTAAGTAAGCGCAACCCATTGTTATTGCATGAACCAACTCCATGAGGGCCCGAAATATTTGGCCACGCTGAGATTTCGGAGCCAACCCTAGCATTGAAGTCCCCAAGAAAATCAGCTTATCAGCTGCCGGGACAGAGCATATGACAGATTCTAGATCAGAATAGAACTTGTCTTTGGCTTCATCTGGGTTTGTCATGGTGGGCGCATATGCGCTAATGAGGGTGGCTGACTGGCTTTTCCCAACTGGGATCCTGAGTGTCATTAGCCTGTCATTTATTTCAATTGGCATGGACTGCAAGTTTCTGACAAGGTCATTTTTAACTGCAAACCCAACACCATGCTGTCTCGGTTCGACTGCACCCTTGCCTTTCCAGAAGAAGGTGTATCCACCACTGAGCTCTTTGAGTTGGCCACTATCAGGGAGTCTGGTGTCACTGAGTGCCACTATGTCCAGGTTGTACCTGCTGAGCTCAATGGCAATAAGTGCAGTGCGTCTTTCCGGGTTGTTTGAGTTGTCCCGTAGTGTGCTTATATTCCAGGCTCCTAGCCTGTGTGCAATTTCGTGACATTTTGACGCAGTTTCATACTGCTGTCTCTTGCAGTTTCATACTGCTGTCTCTTGCAGTTTTATACTGCTGTCTCTTGCAGTTTCATACTGCTGTCTCTTGCAGTTTCACACTGCTGTCTCTTGCAGTTTTATAGTACTGTCTGTTGCAGTTTCTCGCACAGATCTCACTCTGTTATTCTTCTGGATTTTAAATACAGGATAGATCTAAGTTACTGAAAAGAGAACCATGGAATTTTCTGCTCACACAAATTCAAAAAACAAAAAAGTCATTTACAAGTTTGCAGTTTGATTTACTTTTTTATTACTAACTAGCAATTGGCCCTAAAAGAAATAGGCAGTTTTCTCTGTTGTTGTCGTTTTTTGTTGTTGTTTTTCAAAATAAGTCAAACACAAAAATAGTGATCAATTTTCTTAGAACTGTTCTTGACAGGCTTGATGCAACTTCGTAACCTTCTTATTTCCCGATATTTGGCGATTGTGTATGGACAGTTTTGTAAAATGTTTCTTTATTTATTCATTTTTTTAACCAGAAATGTAAATCGCGGTCGACTTTTGGAATGTCGTTAAACCCAGCCTCAAAGCAAAAGCTGATGTTATGGGGATGTAGACTAATTACAGAGCCAAACAGAGAAAATAGCGACTTGTGTTCACTGCTGAGCTATAGCTTTCTATGTAAAATACTACGCTCCGCTAACAACACGAGTTTATACGAAATTCTGTTTTCAATGTATGGACAAAAAATGAGAAGACAAAAAATGAAAATTGTGCTAAGAATGTAGGCTATGTGTGCAATTTCGTGACATTTGAATAAAGGGGAAGTGCAGAGATGTGTGTTTGGAAGTTTCTATAAAATTTCTATATTTCGGACGACATAATCAGTTACCATGGCAACGGTTGTAGTTATTGGCTAATTGATCCCCAGGGCTGTTTCTCTCATCTTAGTTAGACAATATCAGAGCGTAAAATGCATTAGAAAAAATGGGGGGGGGGGGCGGGGGGGGGGGTTAATTTTTCACTGCAGCACCAACTCTTTAACTTATTTTGTGTCTGTTTCTACCCCAGTACGTACTGGTAAAAGTTCCGAAATTCTAAAATAAAACTTGATTGAAAGTTACAGTGGTGGTAATTTTGGTGCTACGTCATTTGAGAGATCTTGAAATTAATTTGTACAGTAAAACTCCAGTCCTACAGTAAATAACTGAATAGTTGAATACAAAATTTAAGTAGAAAGAAGTTTGTGAGACAAAAAACATCAGAGAAAACGAAAAGAGAAATGACTGAATGAGGAAGGTATTTACAGGATGAAATAGGAGGTAAGACAGATAAAGTAGGCCAAGAAACAACTAAAAAAGCAAAAACGAAGAGGGAAAAGATGGAAGTAAAGAGTGATTCCACACTTTGATAGTACTTAGGCCTATATCAAGGAGCATTTTTTTTCGGGGTGGTGGGGGTGGCTAAAATGATTTGGACCAAATTCAAAGCAGGGAGTCGCACTGCCCCGCAATTACTTTTACACATTAATACATTTTATTTTATTTTTTTTTACATTTTACTATCTTGTGTATACAAATTGCGTCATTCATTAGAAAGGCTTTAATGTGGTGTGAGAATATCTGACCCTCGGGCTAATGCCGCATCCAGACAATTTTAGGCTTTCGCCCCTGGTTTACGAGAGATTGCCTGTGCCAGGTCAAAAAAGTATGCCAACTGATAAAAATGTTATCAGAACCACGGATGACAAAAATTCTTCCTTTATTTTGGGTATGGGAAATTTTCCTGACCAGGAAAGTTTTCTATAAAATCCAGTCTTAATGAAAATAATTAGAATGAATGCAAACCAAAATACAGTAATTATGAATTCCCCTGAATTAAGCAACGGAGACAAATGAAAGAATGGGGAAAACAGCGAGGATAGGGGGAGGGCAGGAAAGATGCAAGAGCAACATAAATCACTAATCAAACAGCACAGTCTGGAGGCTGGACAAAATTACAAAAAAAAATCGGAATTTTCTATAAAATTCATATAATTATAGTGGATGTCCCTTAAGACCATGTGTGAAAAATCTTTTTCTTTCAAGGGCCTCAGATTTGAAATTCTCTGTCTCTGTCTTTGAGAGAGACTGAAAATTTTATGACTTTTAAACATCAGCTGAAGGGTTATCTTTTTACACTCTGAATATCCATTTTTTGTTTTCTCCTGAGTATGTCTATGTATTGTGTTTGTGATTATATGATATAAATGTTGTAAGTCGCTTAGAGCCTGTTTGCTCACGGGATAAAGCGCTATGTAAACGATGTGTATTATTATCACTACACGAAGTTACATTATTATTACTACTATTGTTATTATTATTTCGTCAAACTCCAAATGGTAATTGAACATTCACCACCTCTTTCTTGCCGTGTGTTAGTCAGATGCCTATATATCAACTATATCCAAATCTCCTGGCATCATGGAACAAAAACTGTAGCAAATTATGATCAAACCAAGATGTGAAAGTTTTCACAATAGCAACAACAACAATAACAATAATACAATATAGCATGATGTCACGATCATTCCACGATTGCGTAAGGTGTTTTGAGATGAAATGCTCACTTTAATCAGACAATCACCACGCACCGTTGAACAATTACATTGTTTTGTTTTGTTGACTTATGAGTTTTTAAACCAAAACCCACGTCCACCTAAATCACCATTTTAGACTGTGGTTAGGGGAGCGTGGTCTACTTACAAAGCCAACATAGAAAAATTACAGAGTTGAGTCTATTGTTTAGTTACTGTTTTCTATGTAAAATACCACGCTCCCCTAACAGCAGCTACCACTATATTTGAGGTAAACAGTTTTCTTTGATTTTCAAAAAACACTAAAACATGACTTCGGCAACTGTGGAATGTCTGTGACGATAAAAGTAATAACTGCATCAACTAATGCATGAAAAATATTGAGGAGAGACAAAGAACAATTATACTGGCTAATGTTGGTCAACTACTACAACAACAACAACAACAACAACAGAAACAACAACAGAAACAATGACGAGAGTACAGTCGGACAATCATGACTTACCACGTCCACGCTAGACCAACTTCAATGGACACACGCACATAATTGGCGCAAGTCGCCAGTCACATCCAGTTGTTGTATGCCAGAACGACTGATTCCATGCCTTTGTTCATGAAAATTCTAGATCTTTCTGTGTCTGGTCCTAGGACGGTCGTGGTGGGATGTTGCTTGGTGTTGGGCTGAAGATTTTAATGTTTGGAGAATCACGGCTCTAGGCTTCTGCATCTCAACTGCTGGATGCTGCTGCGAGCAAGGCTCTATTATTATATATAAAGATAGGAACACGTCATATTGTGTCGTGTGTGCAACAGTCCAGGACCTCGATCTGCAGCGAAAACGGCAGCTAAAGTAGTTCACTATTGTGCTATGGGAAAATACCGTATAGGCAACATAAAAAGAATGTTAGAGGAGACAGGAACCAAGCAAACAAACAAACAAACATAAAAAGGCTTACTTTGCAGCTCCATTCAATCTTTACCAGGTTCCCGTTTTGTGACGACCAGAAGCAACTGAATCTAATCGCCGTGTAAATAGTCACTTAAATTGAAAATCAGAGCACAACTCATTTTGAGAAATAAAACATGGATATAATGACTAGAATGGCGTATACACTGTTTTGTCGTAGCACGGCTGAGCAAGGAAGTTGTGATAATGCCCAATAACTGGGCCATGGCAATGTTTTATTTTTAGCGGATTTCTTAAAATATCAACCTACTCTATACAATGGTTGAGTGACAATGTCTGTAGTGAATTTTCCTCGACCTCTTTGATGCTTGCAGCTGCAGAACGAAAATATTGATAACTAGCTGAGGTCCCCGGCCCTGCCCGGGATAAATCGGTTTGAATAATGGTTTCAGTTCTGGGTGGTTATTAATATTATGGACTTGCTTCATCTGGCCTGTTCCTATTTGTTTATTTTATTTTTGTTTGTTTGTTTTTGAATACGTCTTACTGCTCTGCCTTTGTGAGTTGACACCCTGCGCATCCCGTACAATAGCATGATTTGCGCACGGGTTAGTGTGTTTGATAGTAGTGAACACATCGCAGGAAGTGATAACGAAACCTAAAAATGGCGAACCATGACTCGAAATAGATCTAAATGATGGCGAAACAATAAATTTCCAATAAAAAAAACCCACACCGATTTGAGACTTCTATTAAAAACTGTGCACCCTTACATCCATTCTGATGCACCATATAAAATTTGAAGTCTGAGTGTTGAGTGGTTCAGAAGCCTTTTGCAACGAAAAATCTCAAGTCCACAAATATATATAGTATAGATGTTAGATAAAAACTCAGGTAACGTTGAGAAAAAAAAATGTATTTATAGAACTCAGAAGCGGCTGAGTAAAGTGAGAGGGTAATTTTGGTGAATTATTAGACAACTGCTCTTTGTTAACCCTATCTAGAAAGAGTGGTTCATCAAGTCTCTGTTGTCATGATTCGGATGTTATTAAAACTCACGCAGAGAGTGAGTTGTTGTTGTTTTACCAGGGCCATGAGAAATTGGCTGGTGGCCTTGAACGGTCCTCGCCAAATTATAGTTGGTGAGTAAATAAATGTAAATTTAAACTGTTAGATTCACGCTTGTGGGTTTTAATGTTCGTGATTAATAAGTAATGGAGTAGGGGTGAAACAAGGTGGGGCTAGTTGACATTGTTAATTATGACTAGACAAGTTTTGCACGTTAACTGGCTGGTAGAATAGTGCAGACGTATTACTACAATTAAAATGGTGGGAGGTTTCGACCTATGAGATAGCTGAACTAATTGGGCCAGCGGACTAGCACGCTGGGTAGTTAGATAGTATAAGACATCGTGTAACGTTCAGATTTGGGGAATACAGACGAGCAGAAGCATCGTGTCGTGAAGTATCTCTGGTTGACCAGTACCTGAACTGTGTGCTTTGAAGACAAGAAGTCCTTGCTAACGGACTGACTGAGCTCTAGAAAGAAAGGTCCGAGTGGGCTGACCTTTGAAAGCCCACGCTGCGCTATATTGATGTTCGCGCCTACCAGTAGGCGTGAGCAATGGTAATATATCTTATTTATTCAAGTATAATAGAGATCGGAGATAGAGAGAGAACTACAGCCTCATAGGAAGACTAAGGAAACCCCAGCTGGCACTCGACCACGAGTGTCCTGTATCATAGATCTATTGCCATAGTATGATTAGAATAATATAGCACATTGTTGATGAATTGAATAGTGATTGTGCATAAGATATAGTCTTTTGGCAACTGCTTAAATTACCTACAAGCCGAAGAGTGCTTCTGTAGGCTTTGAACGTACTGGGCTCTCCTAACATTTAAGCCCATATGATTTATGGAGAGTTTGCCTGGCGACTGGCCAGTGGCGACTCAACTGTCACTCTAAATTGATATCTGGTTTCGTATAATATACCTATTTGCTACTTGATTGCAGTACCTCCATAGTTACAGGAATATCATTGGTTAAGTTATTAATTAGAGTTTTTTTTTGGTTTGGATATATACCCCTATTGTCTTTTGTTTTGTTATTAATATTTATGTAAACTATGGCCTGACCGGCCTGACATATATACGCTCTAGTTATTTAATACTTTTCTTGTGTGGTTGTGTCCGAGTGTGAGTTAGCTGCCTCTCGTGCAGTCGTAACATCCCCAAGACCCTAACTCTGCTCGTGACATCTGTAGTGATCACTGACCGCTTACTTGAACTGTGCGTAACTGGTTACACGGTGGTGTAGGTGTCAAGAGCTAAGTTAGTATTGTAAATGCCGTGCTAGGCCACGGGTTGAATTCAATGAGGTATTTTTTTGCCTAGTCATAGTGTAGTGTCGTTGAGCTGTCTCGTGGACACCAAGTTGTAAATAATGTTTTTTTTCGACATAGAAACTGTAGATGGAGAGAAGGTGTTAAGAAGGAAGATATGTAGGTAAACTAGGGATGACAGAGCAGGCTGAGACCTTGATTTAATAACGTTGTGAGAGGGTGAGCGGTGGTTGTAATTGTCAGTTGACCTTCGGTAATGCGTGAAAAAGGAGAAAGCACGTCTTGTAATTTTTTGTGCGGAGTTAATTTAATAGGATTTTTGGATTTAATTTTTATTAACCTAATGAGAGGACGACCTTGCTTTTGGTACAAGGCCGTAATCGACTTGCAGAAATATGTTAATATTGCGGGCGGAGCTCGCATGGCTGCACCAATCAAATCTTAGTATTTGGACGGTAGATCGCCGGTAGCTAGCATAGTATAAAAGTAGGCTCATAACCTCTGTGCTTTACCACATGTAGAGACTGTATCCATCTACGAAGTGGACGGCAGATTGAATTCTCCAGCCAGATAGGAGATCGTGACGCAGATGAGCAGTCCATACTCAATGTACGAGGAGCCCATGTTAGTCCACTAAAGCGAGAAACAGAAGGCTCGGTCATTCTGACCGAGGCAGTGGTAAAGCATTTCGACTTCTTGTTCACCAGGAATGCAGAAGTTCCAAGCATTGTAGGAAATACCAAGAGCCACCGCCAAGCAGCGCCATTATTACAGCATAATTGTCTGCGTTTTGAGGAATAGATTGTTTCCTTCTCGTGTTTGACAGGCTTTTTTCCTTCTTTTTCTTTGTGTTAGATTAGTGGGCGGTCGGCGAGGATTAGTGTAGACACCGACGCTTTTAGACCACCTTTCAAAATATTCAAAAATTCAACCTTTATTAAAACACAAACACCCCAAAAAAACAGCTTTTTCAAAAAAATTTTAAAAGTTTTCTCCAGAGTTTTAGAATCACCGGTTTGAGAATCACTGCTGGCGTGACATGTTGCACCACTAGGATGAAAAGTTTTAAATACGTTTAATTCCACTTCCTAAAAAATTATTTAACAATTGTGTTGATTCTGGAGATATATTTGAACCGTTTACTTTTTTTGGTTTAAAAACTTTGTTAATTATAAATTTATTAACAGCTTTTTGTCCTAAGTCAGTTGCTGTTTCCTTTGCAATATTTGATGCAACTTCTTTTGCAGTATCTTGCATAACTTTGCTAGTAACCGCTGAAATTAAAGAATCCAAAATACCTGATCCTCCATATGCATATTTTCTTTTATATCCTCTATTGAAAATCAACATCTATTTTATATAGTAATTTTTAGTTGTAACTTTTTGTATTTTTTTTAAATTAACTTTTTGTCTATATAATTCATCTACAATACTTGCCATTTCATTTATAACACCTGTATTTCCTGCTTCTTTACTAGCCATTAATAATGATAATCTCCGTATTAAAGCACCTGGATCCGACGGAAGAAATCCTGTTCCTAAAGTTACTTTAGAACCATCATAAGTTACAGTAGGACCTGCTTCTAAGCTTTTTTTACTTTCCCAAATCGGTTTTATGATCTTCATGTATTTATGTCCTTTACTAGATTTAGGTCTTGGGTTATTAGGATCATTATCATGATATATATATGGCATTAGTAGAAAATAAAATACGTGCATAATTATTCATGTCTACGGGTAGATATTTTTGAGGATATCTGCTGGTTATTAATTCCCATAAACCCGGTGTTCCTTTATATTTATCTTCTCCAATAATAATATCATCGTCATCAATTATTATTTCTTCACTACCAATATACAATTTTTTATCTTTAGTAAGAATTCCAAAAGTTTTATCCGCATCAGTTTTTTCTAAATATTTTTCTAAATATTTGACTGCTGTCGGACCAAATTGCTCAATTGTTTATAAAGATTCGCCGAATCCAAGCTCTGCTTGTAATGCAGGTTCAATCGCTTTTAAGGGTTGACTTTGTTCTATAGCAAGTGGAATTTCCTGTATAGCTTTTTTAGTTTCTTCTGCTGCTTTTTGTGTACTTTCCGTGATAGGAACAAATACTTTGGAAAATTCTCTTTTCATTTCAATATCTCCTACTCTTTCGCTTAAGTTACTTAATTGAATATTTTTTTGGGTTTTTAAAAATTCATTAACAATAGCTTCACGTTTTGAAGGATCTCCAATTTTTTAAAAAGACATTTTTAATGTAATAAAAATCCACTATTTTTAAAATACAAAAATCAAACTAATTTTTATATAAGATTTTTGAATTTTTTCATATGATTTTCTATATCTAATCCATTTTCAGGTACTTTTTTTCTTTTTTATTGCATTTTTTAATTCTCTAAATTTTTTTTTCATCTAAAATAAGTTTAACCAGAAATTTGTCAATCATCAAGAGCATTAGAAATATGATTTTGAATTGTATTAAGTTTTGATTCCAATAAAAATAAAATTTTCTGATGTTTATCAGCTTTATGTTGTAATTTTTTATTTATATACCTTAAAACTATACTTAAAAATCCTGTATCTATGGAAATACCTTCTAAAATAATAGCTGCAGGAATGTTAACTACCGTAGATAAAAGTATTACTCCTGTTGTTCCCATTCCAATTGTTGCTGCTTTTAAAGTTACATCAGTTCCATTGATTATATTTAAAACTTTTGAGTATTTTTTAACTGTTATTCTTTTGTTTTCTTTAGTTCTTTCAAAAGAATTTTGAATGTCAAGAATTTTTTTCATTCTATAATTCGAAGCTTCCATTTTTATAATTAATTTTTGACCTTTGGTTATACCAACATATTTATAAATGGAATAATTTCAACCAAATCGCTCAAAAACCCTTCACCATTATAAACTTGTCCTTCTCGTTTTAAATACAGTCCATCTCCTTGAAATTCAGTACCGCTGCCTTTTAAACTTCCTAAATATAAAACTTTTCCATCAGTTTCAAGTTTACAAAGACATCAACCTTTTTTAAAATACAATCCGTCACCAACTCCATAAGAGTTTGTAGGTTGATAACTATCACCCAATAATTTTTTAATTCCACTACTTGCTGACCCGTAAGTCCACCTATTCCGATAGCTTTTGCTACTGACGGAACAACTTTAGATAACAATGGAAGCGCCATTCAGGCAAGAGCAGCCAGAAACCCTCCTTCAATTTCCATGTTATATTTTATTTGTTTTCTACTTAGAGTAATATCTGCTCCTTTATTTTGATCGAACCATTTTTTCCATTTATTTATTTGCCTTTGTGTTAAATCTAAAACATCATTTCCAGGTTCTGTAATTCTAATAGTAACAGGAGTATCCTTTTTCATAGCTCTTTGAATTTTTTCTTTCTGATTATGAGAAATATTTAATTGAACTTTTTCATACGTCATTTTTAAGAGAATAAAAATAAACCATTTTTAATACGATAAATGTTACGCTTTTTTATAGACGAAGTCGAAGCTCTGCTTATCAATGAAGTTGCAGCTTTGCTGATTTTCTAATTTTACGTTATGTTCAACTTTAAGTTACTGTCACGAGCAGAGTTAGGGTCTTGGGGAGCATTCGACTGCACAAGAGGCAGCTAACTCACACTCGGACACAACCACACAAGAAAAGTATTAAACAACTAGAGTATCTATATATGTCAGGCCGGTCAGGCCATGTTTTACATAAATATTAATAAACAAAACAAAAGACAATAGAGGTATATTCAAAGCAATAAATTATAATTACTAACTTAATCTATGATATTCATGTAATTATGGTTCCTTATTGGATGTACTGCAATCAATAGCAAATAGGTATATCATACGAAACTAGATATCAATTTAAAGTGACAGTTGAGTCGCCACTGGCCAGTCGCCAGGCAAACTCTCCCTAAATCATATGGGCTTGAATGTTAGGAGAGCCCAGTACGTTCCAAGCCTACAGAAGCACACTTCGGCTTGTAGGTAATTACGCAGTTGCAAAAAAACTATTTATATATATGCACAATCATTATTCAATTCATCAACAATGTGCTATATTACTTCAATCATACTATGGAAATAATTCTATAACACAGGCCACTCGTCGTCGAGTGCCAGCTGGGGTTTCCTTAGACTTCCTATGAGGCTGTGGTTCTCTCTCTATCTCTGATCTTCTATTATGCTTGAACTAATAAGATATATTACCATTGGTCACGCCTACTGGTAGGCGCGAACATCAAAATAGCGCAGCGTGGGCTTTCAAAGGTCAGCCCACTCAGACCTTTCTTTCTAGAGCTCAGTCAGTCCGTTAGCAAGGACTTCTAGTCTTCAAACCACACAGTTCAGGTACTGGCCAACCGGAGATACTTCACGACACGATGCTTCTGCTCGTCTGTATTTACACATCTGAACGTTACACGATGTTTTATACTATCTGGCTACCCAGCAGTGCTAGTCCGCTGGCCCAATTAGTTCAGCTATCTCATAGGTCGAAACCTCCCACCATTTTAATTGTAGTAATACGTCTGCACTATTCTACCAGCCAATTAACGTGCAAAAACTTGTCTAGTCATACTTAACAATGTCAACTATCCCCACCTTGTTTCACCCCTACTCCATTACTTATTAATCACGAACATTAAAACCGACAAGCGTGACTCTAAGTTTAACTTTACATTTATTTACTCACCAACTATAATTCGCGAGGGCCGTTCAAGGCCACCAGCCAATTTCTCATGGCCCTGGTAAAACAACAACAACTCACTCTCTGCGTGAGTTTTAACAACATCCGAATCATGACAGTTACTTTAAAACTTAGTTCATTGTAATTCCTTTTCAAGATCCTAAAACCAGAAATGAACTTTGTGACAAAAAGATGATACAGTCTTTAGATTCCATTTTAAAACCAACATTAAGAGAATGAATGGACAGAAATTATTAAGTTCTGTATACATGACACCAATTGTTACAGTTGTAGTTTTCTGAGAAGGCATTCTGTTAAAGACAATGAATACACTGAATACGGCAAGTGCTTGATGTAAACTAATGTTTCATTCACAATCCCGCATCCTGTTTGGCCAGCATGTATTTGACATAATATATGAACACCTGGATGGATTGGGGTTACAACATGATTAAATATTGTGCTATAGAAAAATGCGTCATACGGAAGCATAATATGATCCGCCAAATAAATCATACTGTTAGTGTTATGGACATCTAAATGAATATATTCCTCACTTGGCATTTTCATGTGATTATCCCATAAGAACCGTTTGATCTTGTTATCAATAATATCTACATGGACACAGTGCGTCTGTATTACATGGGTATATTTCCTAGTTCCACCAAATCTACATGATGATTCACTACTTCATCAGCTATGGCAAGGACTTGTATGGCATTTGAGTTTTCAGTACCTTAATTTACTGGATAAAAGTTATAACTTGCCAAAACTGTCTCTCACAGTCTCTGCTGCTAGATAAGAAAGAGTTGACAATGGCTAGATATATTTAGGTGTTCCGGGTTATTTGGGGGGATAGTATCGGCTTTAAATAGCACACCAGCCCATGTTCATGTTATTTAGGCCGATACCTCAGATTTAGGCTGTTTGTTCGGCTGGTGATTAGTTTTTTGTTTTTTTTCATTACCGGTAACTCATATCCAGGTCATACAATGTACATGTAGATCTATGGTATGGTTATTATTGGGAATGGCAACGGCATGCACGAAAACAAGAAGTTTTGAGGTCTTTATTTTAGGAGGTTCGCTGCCCTTGGCATTTACACCTCGCTTTACTTGTTTTATTATTTCTTGTTCTGGCGGGGGGGGGGGGGGGGGGGGGGGGGGGGAGATGATATAGATAAATTTTAATCTATTAATTTCAATTTTGCCCGGGCAGCGGCCTTTCGGCCTGCTCTTTACGATTTCCGACTGCCAAGGTATCTTTAACGTGCGCAACGTGCACACGGGCCCTCCGAATTTTTTTCGTCCTTATCCGAGAAGTCTAGGTACTCGATCCTACCCCCCCCCCCCATAGGACCAGGGACTTGAAAATATGAGAAAAATCCAATTTCCAAGAACTACTCGATCCTACGAAAACAAGAAACAGGCTCAATGACTAGATGTAGATTTGCGTCAAAGACCGTACGGCACCCCCGGAGACTAACTAGGTTAGACTAACCTCGTCTGCCGTCTTTCTCTAATTTAAAGTCGTATAATACGGTACCGTTGCTAGAAAATCTTAATTTCTTACAGTTAGATCTAGAACCGGCAAATCGCGTGCTGAAATCTGAATGTTGAAATTGTTTACGTGCTTGTGTCATGTGTGTGTGTGTGTGTGTTTGCCTGTAACTGTAAAACCCACCACTCTCTCTAGATCTATACCATCTTCTTAGTAATCTTAGAAAAACTAGCTCGAGAGCACAGAGAGACACTCAAACTACAAAGCTAATACAAGGAAGGCCTGTTGTAGTGTTGGACCTACAGTTGAAGCTGAGAACTGTGCGTATTTTTACACTGATCTGTTCACTCTGCGTGAGTTTTAACAACATCCGAATCATGACACATCCTTTGTTTCAGCATTCTGGTCCACCTTTATGATGGCGCCGGGGTCTTTTGCCTTTATTGACATCAGAAGTTCCTTTGTTAAACTATCCCCGGAGGATTCTGCGCGCGCGGACCGCATTCCGCGCGCACGGAATTTCGGATTTTTCAGCGCGCGCTGCGGAATTTCGCGTTTTGCGGAACACATTTAATATATGTCTCTTGGTGTCAGTTTTACAGCAAAAGTCTGTTCGAAATAGTCAATAACTTTTGGAATAGTCACTTTGAGCTTCAATAATCTCCTCAACTCATCTGTCTGGGCTGCATTAACCCTCAATCTTCTTTGGTTGTTATGGCATATTTATGGAAACTGAATGTTGCCGACAGATAAAGAGCCCTATTTCTTTTTCTATTTAAGATAGAGTAGCAAGTTATATATCAATGGATTCAGAATTGAATTAGCTGCCATTTGATGATAGTTTTGACTAATTATAATGACAATAAAAAGATCTGGGGTCCAAATTTTATGGAAAAAAAAAAATTGAAAAGTACATAAATTTACAAATACAATGGACACTGTGATAGAAGAAAAAAAAAGTATTTGAAGGAAACTGAAAAACTATTATCTTAACGAACTACATCCAATTTTACAACATATATCCAAATTTCAAGACATTCTGTCAGTAAATGACTGAAATATTAAAAAAATTGAAATGCATATATATGAACTATTTGTGCCAAGAACTGCCACAAACCACAAGGGAAAAAGTTGTACAACTTGTCATGTTATATAAATATTTTGTTATTCATTTGAATTTTATACAGGGAAACAACCTTAATTTTAAACAGAATCAGGATTAACTTCATCATGTACAGACAAACATCTGAGGCTTATATTCAATGATGAATATGTATAAAATTATATTTTGTGGTAGTCTACAAGACAGTTCCGTGTGTCATGCAGACACAGAAAAACATTACAAGTTCTGCAGAAGTATCTGCTTTTCTGTTCAACATGTAATTTATCATAACATAGCTTACAGTTCTTTCTCTGAGAAGTTGGAACAATACCAGGAATAATTGGGTGATTAGTAAAAATTTTTGCTTTTGAGCCTGTTGGAACATCTGCAAAGTCGTCAATTTTCCCGAGTTGCCTGTGTGATGTTTCCACTTTCTCTCACTAACTTTCTTCTGACACCAGCCGTGATGGGCACGGCACAACACACTAAATAATCGACTATCTCTCTTCTATAAGTTATATATAACAAACGGTATCTGTATTGCTTATATATATACAATAATTATTAATTCATTCAATAATAATAGGAACATAGGTCATACAATTTCATGTGAATTTCGATGGAATGAAATCAATGCAAATCAGTACATGATAATTAAAAGGGCTTCGTAATATTCAATTTCTAGCACATTTTATAAAACACATGGGTACATTCAGCATAAGGAAACCTCTCCTTTAGGGGTGTATGGCGCTATCTGGGCACTGGTTCTTCCTCTCTACTCTGGCTTGACTGCGCAGTTAGATCAACAGGTATCGGCAGGTACCAATAGGTCGGGAAACCAAGAAGCCACGATGTCGTTAATCAAAGGACAAGAAGTTGAGAAGTCAAGAAGGTGTTGTTCTTCCTCCTCTGTAGAAAAACAATCGCAACTTCCTAATCTACTGCTGGAAGGCATGACTCCCATACTTACTCCATGACGGATATTCATCATTAATACCTTTAACCGCTGACACTGTTATAAGTCAGGCTGCAGCTCCCATATTCCATAGGCTCCCATATAGGCAATAGGATAAACGATCAATACAGTTTTAATGATATTTACACGTTCCCCACGAGGAATAACGCTCTCTCTAACAGACCCCATCCTATAAGGTTTCGTAACACATATGTAACGGCGTTTCCGTGACTCTCTCAGAGGCAGTAGTTATACCAAAGTAAACCCACTAGATTTAGGTTCTACAATCATGAACATTAAGTAAAATACACATACATCGTACAATTAACTTACCACTCAGCAACAGCTCAAATGCCGACAAGATACCAAAGATACCACGCTCTGACAAAGGATGTTTGCGGGTTCCCTGACCTTCCCCACTCACAAGACTAGTACAAAGTTACAGTTGCAGTTGTGGTCTCCTCTTCGGCACGAAGCTGGTGAGTGCTCTCAGCGGTCTGAAGTTGGAAGGAGCGTTCGGGGATTTATACCCAGTCGGGTAGCGTCCCAAGACGCTCACCGAGTGTACATTAGTTATCCTAATAGCCACCCCCGTCGACTCCACGTCAACTACTATTGAAGCATCTCTACCCCCCAAGCAATTCCCAGGTGATCTGATCGTCAAGTACGGCGGTCAAGTAAACACTACCCTTTCCGGGTGTCAAAACGCTTTCCGTTGCATCGGCTACTTTCCCCCTCTGGCCTACAATAACTCTGTCTCCCCGCCGTTAACTATCTTCCCACGCTGGTTATACCTTGCCGGTCTGTCCCCCTGTTACAGCCTGATTAGTTCTTCTGTAAATGCAAGCTGATTAAACTTGTTACTTCTATCTAGTTCTTTCAAATCAGGGTTTTGCTTTCTCCAGTCCTGAAACAAAATATAACTATTTACTCTGGCAATATCTAGAAAATATCTAGAAAATGAAAAAACAATGTCTTCCAATATATATTTGTCTTCCGTAACATGTATTTGGTTAGTAATTGGTCAATTTTATCAACTCCACCCATATGCATATTATAATCTGTTATGACTTTAGGTTGTCTAAGTTCCAAAGTTTGAAAAGCTCCATTTGTTTTAGTTCTCCTATTAGCCATACAAAATTCATTTGCCCCATGCATGGTAGACATCACAGACACAGTTTTATTGTCCTTCCACTGAAGTGCTAAAATATTCCCTTATCTACACCATCTCATTGCCCCTCTCTCATTCTGTTTCTCCCACTGTTTCACATTTTTCAATTCTGCTGGAAATCCCCTCAGTGTGTATGTATGGACCTCGCTGGGCCATCTTTAAAATTAAAAAAAAATCACCCCCACCTTTTAAAATTTTTAAAAATTCACCCCCTATCCCACAGTTTGAGAACCAGCAATGTCCCTTTTAAAACACATAAGCTTTTTCAAAAAAATGAACTCTCCCATAAACCCCCGAGTTTGAGAATCCCTTCTGCACAGCAATCTGCCGACAGGTTTTTCCATTTGCTGAAGCAGGAAGAAAATAAATGAAGACTAACTACAATCCTTTGTGTACCAGGAGGTTTTTCCATTTTGTCGAAACAGGAAGAAAATAATGAGGAAGATAAATGAACACTAGTGTTTTCCCGGCCAAAGCTCATTTTCTCTTTGTGCTTCGTTGGGGAAAGACTTAACATTTTCAGCGTGTGAATAACTGTGTCAAGACAGTGTATCAACAGACAACTTAGATAGACAAAAATTTAATCGCACATAAGGAACTTTTAGAATATTCTAGACAAAAAGATATTTTCATTTTACCAGAGGCAATGGCATCAACGTCACAACATTTTGCACAAGCAATGGATGTTTCTTTACCTCCTGTGACACCATCAGAACTTCAAACTTCATATCCGTGGAATCAAGAGGATTAAATGTGTTAAAGGAGCATTTGGAATATCATCAAAGAATATGTCAACTTATTCAACAAGTGGGACCATTTCATCTACCAAAAAGTCCAGCAGCCTAGCAACAGCGATCACCATATCCAAGATACATCAACACAGTCTTAGTCTCAACAAGAAGTCTAATTTTAGTAACATTCACGCGTGAACGCCAAGCCGAGGCATTTTCTATGCTTGTCAGTCATTAAGCAAGTCAACCTTGAATTAGGTCGCGCTCATACATGAGCGCCAAGCCGGGATTTCCTCACAGATTCACTTCCCCCATACTTGTGTACCGCCCGAGTCATCAGCCTAACAACCGCGATCACCGTATCCAAGATAAACACCTTCCTCATCAGCCTAGTAACCGCGATCATCTATGAATGATCACCGTATCCAAGATAAACATCTGTGTCAGCAGCCTAGCAACCGCGATCATGTATGATCACCGTATCCAAGATAAACAATAACACCACGGCTTTAGCAACTGCAACTCAGTACCCGCTTCTCTTCCTCTGCTCGGTCAAACCCTCCATTAGAGGGTTATGACCCCCATTTAGACTTTGTTGGCATTCTGTTAGTGTTTTTGGGGGTCCCGAGCATATCAACAAATGATGAATGGTTCCCCACTCTCTCACACAGTTCAAGTGCTACTCACAGTTCAAGTGCTTCTCACAGTTCAAGTGCTACCACTTAGTAGCTCACAAATGAATGGTTCCCACTCCCTTACAAACACACTCCCCCTACACACACACACTCCCTATACACATCCGTATTGTTGGCTAAACCCTGGCATGGGACATAACCAAGAAAATACAACACTATTTCTAAGACGACAACAGTTATTTCCTACTAGTTCTTCATTTTCTTTCCTTTTTAAAATGGATGTAACAAATCTCACTTGGAATGATAATTTAACAAATAGAAAAAATAATCCTTTGTTACCTAAAAGTATAAGAGGAATTATAGTAGGAAAAAGCGGTTGTGGTAAAACTAATCTATTATTGAATCTACTTTTAAAAGACGGCTGGCTTGACTACAACCAGTATTCCACATTCTTTTCTTCTCGGTTTTTCAGGTAATTCAGTTCTTAAAAACACACCTCTAAAATTGGGAATTTCATAATGTTTATCCCTGTCTAATTCTAAAGGAGGCATAAATACTGTCGTAAAAGTGGTTTTATTATTACTAACAATTTGCTGTGAAAACACTACTCCCCTCCTATTGGAAATGATAGTACCACAAGCTAAAATCCCTTTCTTCAACAGATCAAGAAACAAATGAATGCTTGAATAAAAATTATCAACAAAAAGACGGTAACCCTTATTGCCACGAGCTAAAAGAAATTTCAAGAGATCCATAACAACTTCATAGGCTAAACCATTTCCACTAACTTTCCCAGACCCTGTCTTTCCCAAACAAACCTCAAAATTGTAAGTGTAACCAGACAAAGAATCTGCTAAAACCCAAAGCTTCATGCCCCACTTAGTAGGCTTGTCATGTATATATTGCCTAAATGAAAACCTTCCTTTATTTTTTACCATCCTCTCATCAACAGAAATATTCAAACCTGGCTGATAAAGATTCATGCATTTTCTCCTCATAATATCAAACAAAAAACAAACTTTACATAACTTGTCTCCTTGTTTCTCAGTTTTTCTGTCGGATACTTTCAAAAAACACATAATTTGTTGAAATCGAAATCTTGTCATAAATGATCGCGCCCAAAGGCCACTGAATAGACTCTTTTTACTCCAATACATTTCTACTCCTGGTACTTGAATCATTCCCATGTACATAAGCAGTCCAATAAAACGATAAAACTCTTCTTCTTCTAGAGGAACCCAGCCTTTGTACATGCTGACTTTTGTTGGTCCCACCTCCCTGCCGTTCTCATTTGTCCATGAACATAATTGCTGCACAATACATGATGAAAAAAACAGCTGGAAAATAGTGAATGGTGTCAGGTACTTTCTTCTGGACCCTCTTGTCATGGAATCGGGGAAGTGGGCTCCGGGTGGTCGTTCAGGGTTAAAGTTTGGGACGGACGTCCTAGACCAGTTGTCATGGTCTCCAAAGCTATATATGAGGAATAGAAAAAGAAACAAAAATGTGTTACAAGAATCATTTATACCCAAACCTAATAATAAAAAATTAATAGAAATAATGTGTAGCAATATAATACAATATACCTAAAATTATGTTGAAATCTAGCTCTAGAAGATCATAATAGTAGATACAAGAAGCCACTGACAAGAGATGGTAACCACAGTAAACAAAACATAGGCCTTGGTTACTAGGTGCAGTACGTGGAAAGTTGTAATCAGCCTGAACAAATAAAAAAGCAGATCAAAGCCTAAATCCTGACTGACTGGTGCTCAGCAATGATTGAAGGAGCCAACTACAATAAATATAATTACCTGTGATACCTGTAATTAGATCTAGATATCTAGATCCAAAATGTTTGTGTGGGCAGTGCAGGCATGTTGGAAATTGGATTTTTCTCATATTTTCAAGTCCCTGGTCCTATTGGGGGGTAGGATCGAGTACCTAGTCTTCTCGGATAAGGACGAAAAAATTCAGAGGGCCCGTGTGCACGTTAAAGATACCTTGGCAGTTGGAAATCGTAAAGAGCAGGCCAAAAGGCCGCTGCCCGGGCAAAATTGAAAATTGAAATTAATAGATTAAAATTTATCCATAATTTCCCCCCCCCCCCCCCCTGCCAGAATTTATTATTCATTATTAAATATATATTGTTATTAATAAATATTCAAAATATTATTTGAGTTGTGTGTTGTGTGAACTGCTGTGAGTTGTGAACTGTTGTGAGTTGTGAACTGCGCCTAACAGGCTGCGTTACAATTTGCTCTGAGATAGAGAGAGAGAGTGAGCGAGACAGGGAGAGAGAAAGAAGCAGTGCAGTGTGTTGAGCGCCTCGCAGGCAGCTCCATTCTGCTCTGTGGTTGACATGTTGTTTCTGTAAAGCGCCTAGGGCTCTTCAATGGGGATTGGCGCTATATAAATGTACTTATATTATTATTATTATTATTATGATTACATAGGCTAAAGAAGAAAAAACCTTCACCTTCGTTCTCGTATGTTCCGGCCGGTTGATGGGGCTTCATTCTCATCAGAGCTGGAATCTGAGACGTCTTTTTCATCCCAGACTTCATCCTCGCTTGACTCATATTCAATTTCTTCATCAGAAAGATTGTTTGAAGCCATTTTATTGCGCTTTGTTGACAATGATGGTAACTCAGCAGTAGATAAAAATCCAAGATGGCGGCGGAACCGAAGAGACGCGATCGTCTTATTTCTCTTTCTTTCTATTCACTTAAAAGGCTTCGTTTTATAATTTTTTCACCTGTTTTCGTTAAAAACCAGTTTCGCCTTTCAAAAGAAACGATTTTTAAGCAGTTTTGAACAGTTTTTCATTAAAATAATGAGGGATACAAGCGTCGATCACCGGTGATCGAAATCTTTGGTAAAAGAAGATTGAGAGTTGCCGAAATTCTGGATACACCAATGCATCTGAAATAGATAAGTTATATGGAAAGTTTTTACTTTTAAAGGAAATAGATAAGTTAAAGTAATTTGAGTGTGGAAGATATACATGGGTGTGGGAAGAGGGTGCATGTATAAATTCATGCAGAAATGGATGCCATCTATTTTGGTGTGCAACATACCATGATAAGACAAAGAATAATGGCCTACAGTCATAAATATCAGGGTAAATTTTAGTTTAATGATAAATGGCTTTCAATTTCAACCTTGCTAAATAAGGAACATTAAAAAAGATAATGCATTTAGGCAAATTTGGAAATAACTTTTTTGTTTATATATTGTATGATTGACAAAAAAACCTGAAAACTGAACATGTCGTCGTGTTTGCATCAAAATAAACATTTTTAAAAGAGTTTTTATACACAAAATACAATTAAATACAAGGAAATATAATGTAGGCCTGTAATAATTCTTTTACCATAACAAAATTATGGCTCTGATGTCGGAGTGATGAGCCACAGGCTACTACTAGTACTAGTACTATGAGCAACTTTAATTTGGACTTACCTGAACTATTCTGAATGGGTGGATGTCTACTGCGTTGAAGATTGACCTCTGTTATTATTAGTTCATTTTTCTGTTTGTTTCAACTTAGTCGCAGCTTACAGTATTACATCTTAAATAGCCTAATTTACATTTCACTTGGCATGGTTTCAATTCATCTATCCACTGTACAAATTTCTGTCATATGCTCTGGATATTTCTTTATGTTAATCTACAAATTCACATCTATTTCATTATTGATGGCCCAGTACTTTCCTTATCCTGTTTAATAATAGTTTTTAAAAAAGCCAGACGATACCCTTTCCACCTCCAACATGACACTACTTTTCATTAGAAGAAAGGTAAGATAATCTATAAAATCCATTGCAAAGGCTAAAGCTGAATTGTTTTATGTTGTAAATAATGGCTAGTGGCCGACACATTCTCATGACAAAGTGGTAGACTCAACTCAAGGCTTAATTTGGATTACTAAACTTATCCAAAACATGCAATAATTGTGAGTCTGATGTGAATTAAACATTCTGTTTCCAAAACAGGCAGATTTGAGATAGCCTACTGAATTGATTAGTAAATATTTATAATCTATAGTTATTTTCACGACACAGACGGTTTTGTCGGTACTATAGTGCTATAGCGGACCCGGGTATTTTGGGGTGTTTGACCAAAATATTGAAATGAAGTAGATCTAATTTTCAAAAATTGTTACACCCACCGCTTTTTATAAATTATACTGGATACCACTGGGAAATAATGCAAAATGATGTTCTGTAGCGCCTCTTGGTGGGATTTACCATGTATTTCTCTCCACATAAACTCATCAGGGTGTGATGACAGTTGGCGATTGTGGACTCCTTGCATGCATTTAAACTTTCTTTGTAATTTTTCCAATAACAGTTTAACACTCTTCGGTGTTAGTACAAGCCCCGGTATGTGGATCAACGAAATGTTGATTGTGATTCACCACAAGATGCTGATAAGTGATACGGTGGGTTCACCGCTGAGTTTGTGATCCCGTTATAGGACATGTCAGGATGTTCTTGGGGAAAAGAAAGTGGAACACAAGGAATGGATCAGTCAAAAATCACTGGACTTGATAAGGATAAGAAGAGACCTAAAAGAACAGGTAAATGCAAGTCGTACAAGAAGCTCAAGAGTTGGTAACCAGGAAGAGTACCGAGCATCAGCTAAAGAGGTCAAAAAATCAATTAAAAAAGACAAAGAGGAGTTCATAGGAATGTTAGCAGAGAAAGCAGAGAAGGCAGCAACAGGAGGACACATGAGGATCCTCTACCAGACTACAAAGACTCTTGCTGGAAAATATGGAAAACCTGAAGTTCCTGTCAAGGATTACAACAGGAAGGCTATTTTTGGAAAGGAAGCTCAGGCAAAAAGATGGATAGAACATTTTAACAGCCTCTTGAACAGACCTCCACCAAGCAACCCACCCGACATTCTACCCGCAAGAAATGATTTACTGATCAGTTGCGACCCTCCGACTAAAGCAGAGATTAATGATGCCATAAAGCAGTTAAATCGAGGCAAGGCAGCTGGACCAGATCAGATCCCACCAGAGGCGCTGAAGGCAGATGCTGCTGGGGCTGCAGAGGGTCTGCACTCACTATTCTCGAGGATTTGGATCGGAGGCAAGTTTCCAAAGGACTGGAAGGAAGGACACCTCGTGAAGCTTCCAAAAAAAGGGGACCTCAGCAATTGTAGTAACTACAGAGGAATCACACTTCTCTCCATCCCAGGAAAGGTTTTCAATCGGATTATTCTCAAGCGAATACAGAATGCAACAGACCCAAAACTTCGTGAGGAGCAAGCTGGTTTCAGGAGTAATCGATCAACCACCGACCAGATCGCCACGCTGAGAATCATAGTAGAGCAGTCGCTAGAGTGGAACTCCCAACTGATAGTGAACTTCCTTGACTACGAGAAGGCCTTTGATAGCATCGATAGAGAAACACTGTGGAGAATATTGAGACATTATGGAATCCCAGAGAAGATGGTGAACCTTATCAAGAGCATGTACGAGGGGACAAGTTGCAGAGTCGTACACGATGGCGAGCTTACTGACAGCTTTGATATCAAGACTGGTGTTAGGCAGGGTTGTTTGCTGTCCCCATTTCTGTTTGTCCTGGTGATTGATTGGCTTATGAAAGAAACCACCAGTGGAGGAAGAAATGGCATACAATGGACCCCATGGACACAGCTGGACGATCTAGATTTTGCAGATGACTTGGCACTATTGACACACACACACGACCAGATGCAAGCAAAGACTACAGCTCTAAACAAAATTTCAGAATCTATTGGATTGAGGATACATCCTGCAAAGTCGAAGGTCCTAAAAATTGTTGCACCCCCAAGCGCACAAGTCAGAGTAGGAGATCAACCACTGGAAGATGTAGAGTCCTTCTGCTATCTTGGTAGTATCATTGACAATAAGGGATGAACAGAGGCAGAAGTCAAAGCACGAATTGGAAAGGCACAGGCAGCTTTCACGTCCTTGAGCAAGATTTGGAGAACCAAGGATATATCTCTAAAAACAAAGCTGAGGATATTCAACTCGAACGTGAAGTCAGTCCTGTTGTATGGGTGTGAGACTTGGAATGCGTCTCAGGCCTGCATAAAGAGAATCCAAGTTTTCATCAACAGATGTTTGAGGAAGCTACTTAAGATCAGATGGACAGACAAGGTCAGCAATGAAATTGTATGGAAAAGAACAAGACAGAGCCCAGTCAGAGAGGAAATTGGTAGGAGGCGATGGAGATGGATCGGCCACACTCTCAGGAGGCCAGGAAACAGCATCACGAAGAAGGTATTGGATTGGAATCCCCAGGGCAAGAGATCAAGAGGAAGGCCGCGCGGAACGTGGAGAAGAGCCAGAGAAAATGATGTGCAACGAAGCGGAAAGACTTGGAATAATGTAAAGAGGCTGGCCCATGATAGAGAGGGATGGAAAGTGTTTGTTGGTGGCCTATACCCTGATCCAGGGTGAGAAAGGCAATGATGATGATGACTCTTCGGTGTTAGTACAAGCCCCGGTATGTGGATCAACGAAATGTTGATTGTGATTCACCACAAGATGCTGATAAGTGATACGGTGGGTTCACCGCTGAGTTTGTGATCCCGTTATAGGACCACAAACCATCGGAATGGATGATTGATCCAGGTGCAATATGATGGTCTTGTACTAGTGGCAAAAGCGTGTGCGCAGTTTTATTTGGAATTAAAACCAGAAAACCCTACCTAGTCTCCCTGCACACTCCTCCAAAGACCCACATTAAGAAACATCGGGTCCCCTATAGTACAATAGTACCATTTTGTCTGTATCCCTCTACTTCAAAGGCAACTGTAACCGAATGTGAACAATTCACACCATTTACGATGTCTTCCTCAGTTCAATAAAAGACATTTTGAATTTTACTACCGGAAAGAAGAAAAGTGCCCCTCATTTCACTTCCAACTCCGCAACAAGCACATCAAATGAGGGGTGTTTTTGACCTCCTAATCCTATTCATAAAAATCCAAATTTTCTCCTCAATTTAACAGATTTTTCCTATGTGTGCTCCGTAAAAACACAGCCTTCTGATTTGTCTTTTCTCTATGCTGTTCTAGAAACTAGTGTTACATTAGCTTAAACTTACATTAGTTACAAGAAAATATTATGGCCTATGGTTTAATAATCTATTTTTATTTGGCCTATTATTATTTTTGTCAATTTACAGACTCAATATATGAATAAGTACGTATTCGGTAGGCCTACTGGTTTGATTTAGTCTAGAACAGATTGCAGATCAATCTAGATCTACAGGAAATCAGCCGTATTCCACTACACCCCCCTCCCCTTACACAATATAGCCTAAGCCACAGATCAGCTCCCTTTCACCTTGGTGTGGTGACAAAAAATGAATGTTTTTTCCGTCTGTTGACAAACACAGGATGCACTTGATTAATTGTGGGATCCATTCTCAAATTACTGAGAAAACTGCGAATGAAAGAATAATGGCCGAGATTTAATGGTGGCTGTAATATGGCTAACTTAATCTTAGATCTGGAATCTAGATCTAGATCTAGATCCCCCTAGAAGTAGAATATAGACGATTTGATATAGATCTAGATCATTTAGACTACTTACAGTACAGACAGATCTAGACTAGATAGATCTAGATCTACAAACTCCATATTTTATGAATTGTAGATTTCTAGGTTTACAGAAACATAAATAAATAACTAATAAATAAATAAACAGATCTAAATAAATGAACAGAATAGATCTAAAACGTTGGTTACTTATGTTGTTTCACTTCGCTTCCCTGTGCTCTGCGACACATAAGACCCGAAGTGCTTGCACTTAAACTACTAGTACTAGTCAAAGCTTATGCTTTGGTACTTCCAGGCCGGTGGATAGTGACGCCCTGGGTCCTTAATGTGCCAGTTTGCACTTTCCACTGTTCTGGCGTGTTTTTTTGAAAACACAGAATTTGTGTCCGTACAATATTGCCTAAATTGTGATTCAAAATCCTCAAAGGAGGCGAAGCATACGGAAGAAGATAAAGAAATTTTACAGAAAGATTTAGACAGTCTACCAAAATGGGAGAGGGACTGGCGTATGGAATTCCAACCCAATAAATGCCAAGTCCTGAGAATTTCAAATAAATATATCACAACATCACCTCAGACTACTTTATACATGACGAGAAATTGAGCGAAACAGATGAGGCTAAATATTTAGGAGTTACTTTGGACAGAAAACTCACATGGAGCCAACATATTAATGTAACAAAGCAAATGGTATACTAGCATTTCTGAAAAGGAACATCTCTAACTGTGATAGGAAAGTAAAAGAAAAATGCTAAAAGACCTTTGTGAGGCCCTCCCTAGAGTATGGCTGCAATGTCTGGGACCCCCACTGTAGAATAAACATAAACCAACTGGAAAGGGTCCAGAGAACAACTATGTTAGAAGTAGTAGTGTAAATAAAATGATGAGAGACCTCGAGTGGACACCACTAGAAGAAAGAAGAGCAAAAAACAAAGTAAAAATATTTTATAAGGGCAGGGAAGGAAATATCCATATCCCAATGAACCACCTCACCATTAAAACCAGAGGCAACAGAAGGATCAGTTTACTCACTGATTTGGTTCTGCGGTGCAATTTTTCCCATATCTTCTTACACTTCTGCAGTTTCTTCACATGCTGCTGGGCGTTGGCAACTTCTTTCCGGGGGTCTGAGCAATATAGGCAATGATCATGATTTAGGCCATGAAGAATCTGTTCCAGGGACGGCTTCTTGGTTTTAGACATTATATGATTTTCTTTTGGTATTAGGGGCTTGTGTTCGAGCTTCCTTCTCTGAGGCAATGGTTGCTTTTGGATATGTTTAGGAAAATTGAACAACGAAGGCACAGCATTCCATTTCTATTTTCTCCTGTGATCACCTTCATTGAAGTCACTTTTCAGAAAGTGATTACTAGACAATCGATGATGGGATGTCGGCTTGAAGTGTTCCCGTCTGACAGCAACAACCAATTTTGCGAGTAATTCTTGGTTTTTCATGGGAAATCGGTGGAATGTCAAATGGTGCTCTCTGTTTTCTGACCTCTTTGCTGTCTGGCGATTGGTGCGGCCATAAGCGGCACAGGATGTCACCATTTTCCTGCAAGATGTAAACAACAAATACTATAGGTAAGGCTAGTTTGTACATGGCAAGCTCAACATTTGGTGCAGTTATTTTAACGCCCTTAACTTTACCAAATGCAACTTAGCTGTATTGATTTTTATTTGTCGACTATTAAAAAAAACAAATGCATTCAGGTACCTACCTACGCTACAAAAAAATTTTATGATGGCCATCCTTCGCATACTTACAAGAATTTGTGAATGGTGCTGAGAGTTATTTGCAAGAATTTCTGTCAGTGTCTTTTGTAGCCTAATCTCACATGGATTATGGACATTTTATGCTGCTTTGGTATGTTTCGAAAACACGAATCCTTAGCTTTCAGAGGACTGCAAACACTACAGCACAATTATAATTTTTCCCAGAATTTGGCAATTATGTGGGTTACTTAAATTATTATCAGTTTCCTCTTGTCAGCATTATTTGCAAGATCTTGTGAATGCTACTTTGTTTCTGATTATCTGTCTCAGCAGATTAGCAGATCAACAGACTTAGTCTTTTGTCCCATTTTACAGGCTCTAGATCTAGATCTAGTTTTTGAAAAAAAATATAATAGGCCTATATTATATCTTCACGGTTAACATTGAAGAACAGCTACACTATCACTATCAGTATTAAGTCTATTTCACATCTGAATTTCATCCTTGCCTCTATCACCCACTCCTACTGTGCTAGCTCTTCATAATGGGCCTTTTTAATTGCTTATGATATAGCTACCCAAAGCAAATGTAAGCACACCTCTCTTATTCTCGCATATATATAGTGCAGTTGGGGAATCGTCTTTCTGGACGTACCAACTATAAAAGAAGAAGAAGAAGAAGAAGAACTTTTTTTCCCCTCAGTACTCATCACTGATGTCGTCAGCGAGCGTCAATTGACATCAGACATTAATGGGAAGGAGTTCCGTACTCGAGCGCCAAAGACCAGAAACTAACTAAAAGAGATGATACATAGCTACCCCGGGGGCTTTCCCTGATATGTCAATCTGACTACTGCCCAGACGAACATCGGCCTACGGCCTCGATGATACAAAATGACTAGATCTAGAATCTAGATCTAGACCCTCACGTCGTTACTTATCAATCTGACAATCTGACAAAGTGGCGCTCGAGTAAGGACTAAGGTACTCCTCCCCATTATTGTACTGTGCCACATGTCCAGGCTGAGAATAATAAACTGCACAGCCAAAACAGAAGTTATGAAAGCAGTTCAAGAAACGAAATCTGATTAGCCAAACCACACTAGGTGTTCTGTTATAAATACTGCTATACAGCAGCCAGTGATTGCTGACTGCTGTACTTGGGGTCAATGACGCCATGCTATTGACTGCTAGCGGTACGCGAGTCTGTTCCTCATTAAATTTTGCAATAAACTAACACAAACTTTTGACAAACAACATCAGAAAGCTCGTCTCATATAATACAGATCTAGTCTATATAAAAAAATCTTGCCAGACCCACTGTATTTGGTTAATTGCACCCACATAAATCTAGATCTAGATTGTCTAGAACATAGCGGTCAACGAGGCGCTGCTACTGCTAGCAGAACGAGAGCTTGTTCCTCACTAACTTTGCTACAAACAGACTAAAACTCTTGACAAACAAGGTAATAAAACCAATCAAATAAATATCTTATGATTCCTTACCTTTCTAATTGTCAGCTGGAGTTTTCAGTCGATCTTGAAACAATTACGATAGTAAAAAAAAAACGAAAGTGAAACTGCACAGGAAGAGTATGCTGTCAGCAGTTTATCAGGCTTAAACAATGGCGGCCGGACTTCCTGGGAAGCGTCGGTTTCCTTACCTCCGACCAATGAGAGTCGGCGATCTAGTTGTACTATGTTCGTAACACCGTCACCTTTGAAAAATTCTATTTAAACCTCTATGGAGCTTCTAGTAAAAGTAGCCTCTTAGGATTTTAGCAGAAAGTTCCTACTTTGAACTGATACCAATTAATTGTACTTCGATGCACGTATCCTTGTGAGATCGTCAATAAGAGAGTCTCGGATTTAAAGTGAACTATGAGCTAGACGCGTGTTATCACCGATAAAACCAACCTGGGTCAGAGTTATTAAATTATAGCTCGATAGGACGATAGAGTAACTTCTGCAGTTTACTAGGATATCTGGTTGATTTCTGTCCGTGCAGGATTAGCCACGCTATGAATTTTGTTGTGTTGGTACCCTAACAAAATATTCAGGTCCAGGCTTTACGCCAGGCCATCCCACTTGTCCGAAACTATAATAGCTCTCTCGGACGTCCGCGCTGAATCATAAGCAGAGGCCAGTCCGGTATTTAGCGCACTTCCGTCGAAGACGCTGAGACCAACTGACCATTGAACACAGAGCATTACAGTAGCTCAGTGGCCTGCGCGCCCGGCGCGAGGGCTTTGGCAGGCATGACTTTACACGAGAACAAAGAAACATTGGGTGAGTTCTTTATTAGAAGTGACCTTAATTTGTGTGATTGATTCGGGTCAAGTGTGCTGATGCCGGGGATGCCGCATAGAAATGTATCTGATCTAGAGTGTATGCATTAGGTGCGACCACGAGCCAGAAAAATATCGATCAAAACTGGATTGAAGGGAAAGAAAAAGTCCGATAGACCAAGGCAGAGGAATAACATGTTAGGCGTGCGGCATAAAATTAATTTGTTCACCACAAAATTGTTCTTGTCCAATAAGTTGGGCTGTGTATGAGCAGTAGCATGAAGGTGCAACTGCGACCACTGCATGTAGGTGCGACCATTACTTGTCGGTCATGCGATCATTTGATTCTAAGTGAGTCCAGCCGTTGCATGTCCCTGCGATCACCTGTTGGATGAACCACGAATGGTTAATGTGGTTACTGCGTGGGTTCAATAGTAACTCCCTTAAGGATACACACACAGGATTAACAAACACAGGGTTCTGCAGGCAATTTTATTTATTCAAAAAGCCTAACATAGAGGTATCACTACCAAAAAGGCATAGGAAAGCCCACTCGAACTGGCCTCATCTTTATGAGCCAGCGCGGACGTCTGGGAGGCTAGTACGTAGTCCAGTGTTGGACAAGTGAAAGGCTCGGACATTGAGTCCAGCCGAACAACATAACCGGTTAGGGTCCTAACAGTAACACAATCGAATTTACAGTACGGTTAAAAGGGTGTGCACAAAAGTCAATTATATCCCAGTAAACTGCAGAAATTACTCTAACCTCCCCTCCAGCAATAATTGAATAAACTTGACCCAGGTTGGATTTATCGGGGATAACATGCGTCTAACTCATAGTTTACTTTAAATCCGAAACCCTCTTATTGTTTCAATAGGACATGTGCATCAAAGTACAACAAAATTAGTACCATTATAAAGTAGAAACTCGCTGCTAAAACTCTGACTACGTATACCAGAAACCTGGTAATAGTTTTAATATAAATTTTCAAAGTGTCAGGACTAACAACATTCGACAAATTTCTGCGGGATACTTTAGTCCATTAATACGACGTATTTCCGTTCATAACAAACGTTATCATGAGTACCTATATTGTACCGATAGGGTATTGCCTACTCTCAAAAAAAATATTCGGGTTCCTGTCTTTCTGTCGGTTGACAACAATGAATGAGGGAGTTGTAAGAGACTTAAAGCCATGATATAGGAGCTGGAAGCCCGTTGGTCAACATTTCCAATTGACCAATCAAAATGCGCGCTTTTCACCGTGATGTGAATAACGGGTCCCGCGCTACTATTACAAGGGAAATAATCCAATTAATCGTACTCGGCCAAGTGCCCATAAAATACTATGAGTGGCCGTCCCTCACTCACGCACTAGCGTTACCATGAAAGCACATATTAAAAATAGAAAATCGTTCAATCTCTCACAAACCAAATTAAAACACTGATTTTTACTGTGTCACAAATCCCAGACTGGGAAATGTAATAGTTTATGACAGGACGACGACCACGAACAAACAAGTTTAACACTTAACAAAACAACCCATCAGACTCACACATTTATTAAACATAATTATACATATAATAGCGCAATTACATATATTATATTATTGAAATGACTGCCGTACAACGGCCTTATTCTCACACACACTCTCCCTCGGATCCACAATCCGGTAGTTACTCCTAAAGGCACTTCGGCCTCAGCCTCTCCCCTCAGGGTCTTAATAGTACATTAATGATTCACTGGCACCGCCGTCTCTCAACATCACCCTCCTATTGCCATACAACTTATCAGTTCACTTGCCCATCATCATGGCAATAATATAGTATCTCATTCACTCTCATATCTACGTCCCTGTCCGTGACCTGACTGCCACGACTTTATGTGCCTCCACTGTCCTACACTGACAGCCTCACTTCTGGCCTATGTGTGGCCTCCGGCCCTATGCTGGCCTATCCCCTGTGCTCATCGAGGTGGCTCTGCGGCCCGTCCCCGACACCTACAAGAATAACATTACATTGGTATAATACCCTACCACTTCTATTCACTCCACCTCTCCTTACAACCCATGAAACGTACACACACTAGTTCACCTTCCACTCACCACACATCTTACGGTAACACACCTCCATCGGAGTACACACTACTCACTCGCGCTACAAATCCATGAACTCACTTTCATCTATCGCTCGTGGCGCACATTGCTATATCCAATATCAAGGACTTCCACATTCCTCACATATACTTATTCACATCATGGTAATAGACGAATATAATATAATACATCAATCATAATAATCAATCAACGTTCTACATACCAGTCATAACTGGAAAGACTCTCACTAGTCTTCTCGACTGCTTCCCCTTTATGTCCGCCCGATGGGCTTTTATTCACAGGTCCGATCCCTAGGACCTTCTAACTTGCAGTGATAGTAATACCGCGCTTTCGCCTCCTTCCGACCCCGCCCCCACTACTCACAACAGCACGCTTAACTTGCTGTCTACTGTGAGCCTTTCTTACTCTACACCCGCTCTGTAGCAATCCCCTTAATTGCACTCACTCCACTCGTGACATCATCCCCCACCCCAAAAAAATTAATGCAATTAATTTCAAATCGCATCAAGATGACTGTCAACGAGTGAGTGTGAGCAATACGTACACTAAAAAAAAATGACCTAGCAGTTCCCCTAGTATATAAAATACCGAAATCAGGGGAAAATATGGGGATCAATATGGCCTGCAATATGCATATATGTGTCACATCATGAATAGCTAACTAACCACAATACTTAATACAGAATCAAAAACCATTCAACCTATCAACCATTCTTCATATCATATTTATGATGTCAATATTTTAAAGTCGACTTATTCACACAGATCCTGTCAATGTTCCTGTCCTCCGATGTATAAGCTCCTGAAATCTTGCCCTAGGCTCGACTAAGGTAGTCGGCGATATGATTGCTGGTTCCTGGAATTGGTTGAATAACGAAGTTATACGGCTGCAAAGCCAATGCCCATCTAGACAAGCGTGGGCTGGACGAACGATTCTTCGACAAAAATGTCAGTGGTTTGTGGTCTGTCTGGATACAAAATTCTCGTCCCATGAGATAACGTCCCAGTTTCTGGACGGACCAGACAATGGCAAGACACTCACGCTCTATCACAGAATACTTTCTTTCTCTCTGCAATAACTTCCTACTGACATAACATACAGGATGGAGACATTCGTTCTTCTCCTGTAGAAGACAAGCGCCGACACCAGAGTCCGACGCATCCGTTCTGAGGATAAAATTAGATCGAAAATCGGGTAATATCAGAATGGGTGACGATGATAATGCTGTCACCAAATTATCAAATGATGTCTGACATTCAGACGTCCACTGGACCTTATCGGGTTGTCCCTTCTTAGTAAGGTCAGTAAGAGAAGATGACAAGGAGGAAAAATTTGGAATGAACTTTCTGTAATAATTTAAAATTCCCACTAAGCTTCTGACTTGTTTCTTTGTTTTAGGGATTTGCAACCCTACTAACTTGTCAATTTTTGTTTCTTCAGGTCTCTGAACACCTCTACCCACAATATGTCCTAAGAATATTATCTCTGGACATGCCAAATCCATCTTTGCGGGTTTAGCAGTTAACCCAAAATGACGTAATCGTTGAAAAATTACTGTTAGTGTCTGAATATGATCAGACCATGTCGACGTATGGCATGCTATATCGTCAAAGAATGACACAACATTAGGTATGTCCTTCAACACTAATCTCATTAATCGTGCAAACGTCGCTGGCGCGTTTACCAACCCAAATGGCATGACCTTAAATTGGAATAATCCAATGGGCGTTTGGAACGCCGTGTATTGTTTAGACTCCTCAGTGAGCGGGATTTCCCAATAACCTTTCGTTAAATCTATCTTGGAAAACCACGTGGACCCGGCCAATGAAGCTATTAGTTCCTCCTGAAACGGAATAGGCTCCCTATCGCCTACCGTAATAGTGTTCAATCTTCGAAAATCAATACAGAACCGCACCGATCCATCAAGTTTTTTCACGAGGACGATGGGTGATGAATACGGCGATGTTGATGGTTCTATCACATCTAACTTCAACATTGACTCAACTTCCTTTATGACTCTATCTCTCGAAGAAAAAGGCAGCGGATACGGTCTAAGAAATACTGGCTTATCCGAAGTCAACTTTATTTGGTGCTGGATCACCGTAGTGCGACCCGGCAAATCCGTAACAACATCCGGAAATGACGCTAATAGGGTCTCAAGTTCCCTACTCCTTGAACTCGTAAGGTCAGGGTTAATTTTAACGTCCCTGTAACCTTGTGTCGGAGTTAACTCCGGCAATTGAATTTGCAACTCTTGCTGCGCCTCGGTGTCGCTTACGTCACAGTCCGACTGGTCTACGACCCCCGTACAAGCTGTAGAGAAGACAGTCTCCTCTGGTCTTGTCTGTGCACACAGATACTGTGGTCTCTCATAAAATCTCTGTAGCATATTAACATGGAAAACCTTACTCGTTCCATCAATGTGGATAGCGTAATCTACCTTTGAAACAACTCGCTCAATAACATAAGGGCCTTTCCATGTCATCAATAACTTATTATGGTCCGTAGGTAACAACAACAGAACCTTGTCTCCTGGCTTAAAAATTCTCAGTTTGGAACCTCTATCTTTATAGTCTTTTGCTCTTTTCGAAGCGATACCAGAAGCTTCTTCTGCTATAGTGCGCGCTGAAGATAGTCTTTCTCTTAAATCAACAAGGTACTGAAACACCGAAATCTGCTCATCGTCTCCCGATGATGGCGACGTCATCATGTCCCGAAGAACATCAGTTGGGCCCCTAGGACTACGACCGTACATCATTTCGAACGGCGAGAATCCCGTTGACTCCTGCCGTACCTCTCTGTACGCGAATAACACTGCGGGGATATATCTATCCCAATCTTTAGGGCGATCAGCAGCTACCTTACGCAGCATCGACTTCAACGTCGAGTTCAATCTCTCGCACATGCCATTAGCCTGCGGATGATAAGGGGTGGTAGTGATGGGTTGTATACTGAATAAGCGGAACAATTCCTTCATCATCTGCGACGTAAATTGCGCGCCCCTATCAGACAGAATTTGCTCTGGTATTCCTACCCTAGCGAAAATTGCAAACAACGCTTCCGCGACTGCCTCAGACGTTATGGTCCGCAGAGGAACCGCCTCTGGCCATCTCGTAGCATTACATATGACCGTTAAGAAAAATCGATTCCCCCCTATCGGTCGCTGGGTGAATGGGGCCAACAAGGTCTATCGAGACCTTTTTAAACGGTTCCGAGACCGTGGGGATCTTCTGAAGAGGGGCCTGGGGTGTACGACCCTTATGCGTCGTCTTTTGGCACGCACTGCACGTCTTACAATAGACCTGCACATCTCTGTGGATCGATGGCCAGTAAAAATTTTTAAGAACCCTTTCTTTGGTTCTAGCTATCCCCATATGACCCGCTAATGGGACATCATGCGCCAAATGCAATACTGTTGCGATCAGCAACGCTGGCACAACGACCTGCTTTACTATGGAGGACACCGTTACATACTTACGGAACAGAATGCCCGCGTGAACAATAAAGGAGGACGAGCCGTTCTTATATTTCCTCGTTTTCTCGGTTCGCGCTTCCCCAAAACATGGGTTTAATGATGGGTCCTCCCTTTGTAATCTCGCCAAGCGCTCTGGCGTGATATCTAGGTTGACCGCTGGCGTCGCCAAAGGTCTAATCTTATCTTTATCCGCTACCCGTCGACGTGTCTCGACCGCGGCGCAAAAGTCAATACCTTTTGATTGCGACCATGCTTGCACGTTCTCATCGGAAGGGGAAACTACCCGTGATACATTCCCAATGATGAGCTGGGCGCCTGGAAAACAACCAACGACTGCTTCGACTTCCCCGCTAAGGAAAGGTGTATCTATCATTATTTTTGCCATGGGTAATTTCTCAATGGCCCCCGAAAATTGGATGCACGGGACAGTCTCACCTGTAAGCTGTGAATCCCGAATGCAGTCCCTATGCACTCCCACAACGGTAGATCCCGTATCTCGTAAAACCGAGACCGGTTCGTCCCCAACAAACCCCGGATAAACCCTAAGACCACCTCCTGTATGACATGAATTTATAACGGGGATCTTTCTCCCACAAGGTAAAACACCGGAAGATAATAACTTCTCACAACTGGGACACTTAGAATACTGTCCGCCTCCGTTGTCCGATGTAACACACGCAGCCGCATGATGAAATTTATTTGGGGAGCATGGACTGGAGCTACTGTCCACGTTCGCCGCTATCCTACCTGCAGGGCAGTTCACGCTGATGTGATCTGCTCTTCCGCAGTTCCAACACTTCGCGGCCCTACACTCGCGCGAAAAGTGACCCACGCGTCCGCAAGTCCAACACTCCGCTCCCTGTGCTGCCCTAGGCCTGGGTCCCCGTGACCCCTCGCGACCGGAACTAGCGTCCCTATGCCGTCGGTCATCGGCAAAGGTCACAACTCGCCCCCGGCCATTACCGCGACCTAGCCCTCCTGCTCGGTCAAACTTACCGGGTCCATATGCAGGGGATTGGTGATAGCCCCTACGCTGCCCCTGGGTTTGCCCACTATAGGCACCACGCTGACGCGACCTGTCCTTAAGTCCTGCCGGCGACCCTTCGACAACGGCGACGTACCCAGCATCTTGGACGTACGCCCTGGCGACTGGTTTGGACGGGTGCGCCGTACGGTATGCCTCCGCCAACTTAGACGCCTCCTGCACCGTCGCGGGTTCGTTCTCTTTCAGGAAAGCCACCAGATCTTTGTGGCACGACGCGTACAGCTGGTCACGGATCATTAGGTCTTTCAGTTTAGCGAAATCCGTGCCCACATGCGCCAAGTCTACCCAGTTCGCGAAATACTCCGTTAGTCTCGCGACGAAGGCAGCAAAGTCCTCCCTGGTATCTGCACGTGCTCGCCTAAACTGCTCCCGGAAATATTCCTCGGTACGCGCAAATCGGCGAAGCAGCAAAGCCTTCAGCTTATCGTAATCTTGCACGTCTTCGCGCTGTAGCTCTTTAAAGTAGGTTAACGCTCGCCCCTGCAATAGCGATGCCAGGTACGTGGCCCATAATTCCTTATTTTCCCCCCATTGCAATTGTGCGTTCAGTTCGAACCTGTAAAGGAAGGCGTCTATGTCGTCCTTCCGGTCGTCGAACGTAGGGAGCTTAATCCTAACGCCACCTTTATTGTGTACCTGCCGCTCAACTGTTTCTGTTGGCGCACTCTTTTTGATTTCCAACTCGGCGATTCTTATTCGCGCCTCTCTCTCCTGTTGCTTATCCCTAGCCTCTATCTCCCGCTCTTGGGCTTCTATCTCCCTTAACTTTAACTCCCTCTCCTGCTCCCGTTCCTTAGCCTCTCTTTCCTGTTGCTTAAACTCCCTTTCCTGTTCCTTATCCTTAGCCTCTCTTTCCTCTTCTCTCTGTCGCTCTTGAGCCTCTTTTTCTCGCTCTCTATCCTTAGCACGCTCATCGCGCAAATCCGCCTGCTGTTCTTTAATCCAGCCGCGTAGCTCCTCTCCCTCCAGGCCAAGTTCCTTACCCAACTTCATTAGTTGTTGGAGTTCCGCCATTTCACAGATTTATGCTTATGGTATGTATTATAAAAACGGCTAACCTGTCGGTATGATCACTAACGACACGACCAGAGACCTGAGATCACACCAGATATAACAAAACCCAAATACAATTCAGAAACACCCCTAACTAAACATTCTACAGCCTACTCTCTCTAACTAATTGTATGTTTATAAAATGTCTAGCACTATTAAATAACAAAACGAAAGGAAAAGATAAGAATGAGAAAATTCAGTAGAAGGACCACAAGTACGTCAAGGACAACGAACCAGACTAGGACAAAGCTTCTACAAAAAAAAACTATAATGGAAAAAAATGCAACCTACTACGCCGATTATACTACACGGTACAACAAGAACAGAGTCTGAAAAAAAGGAACGTATCTACAGATAGGGAAGAAAGAGGGACAAGAGAATACGTCTTCCTGCCGAACAGAGAAGATATCGACGCTACAACTAAACAAAAATACAGGTCCCTACAGAACTGGTCACTGTGATGAACGAAGTTCCAAAGTTTACCACACCTTTTTAAAAGGATAAACTAAGTTCAACACAGCAAACCCGCGCCACCGCCCGTATAATCTATAACGACAACAAAAACAGCAAAAACAGGGAAAAAGACAGATTAAAGGAACAGCCCAAAATCCAGGGCACAAAAATTTTGACTTTCACTTAGCTTTCAAATTTTGAGTTTAACTCCTCCCTTTAATCGGCGCTCTGGCTGCTTGTCTCCTCAGGCTGCACGCACACACTCTGGAAAGTTTAAATACACATTAATACCTATTCATAGCAATACATGTCTCAATACCTATTCATCAATATACATAAATCATATTATGAAATGTCCATTCATCCAACGAACAAGACAGCTCAAATACCTACTACTAACTAACTACAACTAAATATTACGAAAATGGACGAGTCACAATGGACGAGCCCCCAGTGTCACAACGGACGAGCCCCCAGTGTCACAACGGACGAGCCCCCAGTGTCACAACGGACGAGCCCCCAGTGTCACAAATCCCAGACTGGGAAATGTAATAGTTTATGACAGGACGACGACCACGAACAAACAAGTTTAACACTTAACAAAACAACCCATCAGACTCACACATTTATTAAACATAATTATACATATAATAGCGCAATTACATATATTATATTATTGAAATGACTGCCGTACAACGGCCTTATTCTCACACACACTCTCCCTCGGATCCACAATCCGGTAGTTACTCCTAAAGGCACTTCGGCCTCAGCCTCTCCCCTCAGGGTCTTAATAGTACATTAATGATTCACTGGCACCGCCGTCTCTCAACATCACCCTCCTATTGCCATACAACTTATCAGTTCACTTGCCCATCATCATGGCAATAATATAGTATCTCATTCACTCTCATATCTACGTCCCTGTCCGTGACCTGACTGCCACGACTTTATGTGCCTCCACTGTCCTACACTGACAGCCTCACTTCTGGCCTATGTGTGGCCTCCGGCCCTATGCTGGCCTATCCCCTGTGCTCATCGAGGTGGCTCTGCGGCCCGTCCCCGACACCTACAAGAATAACATTACATTGGTATAATACCCTACCACTTCTATTCACTCCACCTCTCCTTACAACCCATGAAACGTACACACACTAGTTCACCTTCCACTCACCACACATCTTACGGTAACACACCTCCATCGGAGTACACACTACTCACTCGCGCTACAAATCCATGAACTCACTTTCATCTATCGCTCGTGGCGCACATTGCTATATCCAATATCAAGGACTTCCACATTCCTCACATATACTTATTCACATCATGGTAATAGACGAATATAATATAATACATCAATCATAATAATCAATCAACGTTCTACATACCAGTCATAACTGGAAAGACTCTCACTAGTCTTCTCGACTGCTTCCCCTTTATGTCCGCCCGATGGGCTTTTATTCACAGGTCCGATCCCTAGGACCTTCTAACTTGCAGTGATAGTAATACCGCGCTTTCGCCTCCTTCCGACCCCGCCCCCACTACTCACAACAGCACGCTTAACTTGCTGTCTACTGTGAGCCTTTCTTACTCTACACCCGCTCTGTAGCAATCCCCTTAATTGCACTCACTCCACTCGTGACATACTGTTTCACAACAACGTCAGTCTCATTACTAGATCTAGATATCTATACATGTACATGTCTATCCACTTGATGATTGTAGTATCTTTTGCAGGACACAGAATAAAAGAACTCAAAATAACACGTATGTAGGCCTACTGACTTGGCATCTTTTTAATCACCTTTCAACCCAGTTGCATCAGAAACATTTGCATACTCGCCACGCAATGTGTAAAGGGACATAATTCCACAATTAAGAATACAACATCTCTAAAATGAGTTAAGTCCCCTGATCTGATCTGATACATTACATTCCTCCCCCTTAATGTTGAACTTTATCCCAAAATTATGAGGAACATCTATGGATGTGAAAACTAATAAAAATAACACTTGAAGTAATGGAATCTTCACATGAAATAAGTTTGGATTAACAATAACAATCAAGTACCAAGCCTTTTAAAGTACGAACGAATTGAAATTGGAAGTTTTGAGCATGAAATGAAATAAGTTGATATTGACGATCATAATTTAGAAATGACTAACGAATAAACATGGGACATAAGTGAATAATAATGAGGCTAAGATATGCATAATGGTAGCAATGAATAAATGACTGAAAATCTACCAAGATCTATTACATCTTAGTAAATGATTCAAGAGATTAACTCAAAAATTAGTACAGGAATAAATCTAAAATCAAAAGGTAATTTGTCTGTCCTTGCAGTCACTGTCAGGGTACAGTTTTTGTTTTGTTTTGTACTCATTTAGTTTGATAAAAATCAGGAAATGGCAAATTTAAGTGTGTTTCCATTCTTCTACCTAGAAGTAATTCTGATGGTGTTACACCTGTGGTTGTATGTGGAGTGATTATGTATTGTGTTAGAAATCTCAAAAGCAGGGGACTGCGGGCAAAATCCATGGATGCAAAGGAGCCTTTGGTGGGGTATTTTGATGTTTCTGGCAATCACGACAGTGTTTTACAAACTGTTCAATTTCTTTATCCAAATTTGGCCACCAAACATAGGAGCGACACAAGTGGATCTTCTTGTGTAGCTTTAGCAATTTCATCAGATGTGACATTTGAGTGATCAAATGTTAAAAAATAGCTCATGAATGTCTTGAGGCATGGGCACATTGAAAGAAGTGTCTGAAATAGGCAATCTGCTTAAAGCGTCACAATTTGCATTTTGTTTACCTTGGCGATAACATAGTTTGTATTCATAAGCAGACAATGTTAATGCCCATTGAATAACTCTTGCCGAAGCTGTCGTTGGAATAGTTTTGTTTTCACCTAACAGTCCAAGGAGAGGTTTGTGGTCTGTGTAAATTGCCACAGGTCTTCCATATACGAATTTGTGAAATTGCTTGACACCAAACGTTATCCCTAAACCTTCCTTATCTAGCTGTGAGTAGTTTTTCTCTGCTGGCATGAGTGTTCTTGATGCGTATGCAATTGGATGATATTTACCATCATCCATGATGTGCGAGAGGACAGCACCAACACCATACGGAGATGCATCGCAGCTGATCACAAGTTTCTTGTCAGAATCAAAATGAACAAGAAGTTTGTCAGACATGAGTAGTTTCTTTGCTCTGGCAAAACATTGCTGATGTTGTTTAGACCAGTGCCACTTTGTTGTCTGGTTCAGCAAAGAGTAAAGTGGAGCGAGCTCTGACGAAAGGTTATGAATGAAATTGCCATAGTAATTCATAAGGCCTAAGAACGCTCGTAGTTGTTGAACATTTTGCGGAGGATGTGCCTCTTGGAGTTTTTCTAGTTGTGGTTTTACACCTTCTGCTGTTAGTTGATAACCTAGAAAACTTCTTTCATAAAGGCACACTTTGCTTTGTGTAAACGTAGCCCACTGTCTTTTAATCTGCCTAAAACTTTGTCAAGAGTGGCAAGATGTTCTTGTTCTGTTGCACCAGTGATGCATACGTTGTCGATGTACACAGCAACATTGTCCATGTCCTGCACACTCTAAGGTTCGCTGGAAGATGCTAGGTGCAGCAGCAATTCCGTACACTAGTCTGTTGTAACGAAACAGTCCCTTATGTGTTAATGGTGGTCAAGTTCTTTGAAGTTTCATCAAGCTCCAGCTGACTATATGCGTTGCTCAAATCAATTTCTGTAAATGTTTTTCCACCTTGCAGTTTCACGAGAAGTTCATCTTTTGTAGGCAGAGGATATTTGTCCACATTTGATACTAGATTAATGGTTCTCTTGTACTCACCACACAATCTTATTTGCTCTGATGCTTTAGGCACTGCAACAACTGGAGATGCCCACTCAGAAAATGTCACTTTTTCTATTACGCTATCTCTTTCCAGTCTGCGAAGTTCTTCCTCTATCCCTTCCCTCTGTCTGAGAAAAAGGTGCGGGACAAGACCTGCAGAATTTTGGTTGTGCTCCATCCTTGATGTTGATGGATGATTTGAAATCTTTGAGACATCCCGAGTTCACGGAGAATCCTTTATCATGTCTCTCGAGAATCTTGTCTAATTGTTGTAACAATAAAGAAAAGATTTCAGTCCAGTTAAGTTTGATTGCAGAAAGCCAATTTCGACCCAATAATGGAGGACCTGAATTGTCGTCTACGACAAGACGTAGGGTGCACTGTTGACGTTCGTATGTGACAGAAACAGTTGTTTCTCCAATTACTATCACATTGTCACCAGTGTAAGACTTAAGAATTTTGTTGGACTTTTGGAGGTGATGATTGTCTTTGAATTTACTATTATAAGTTCTGATATCCATGACGGTGATACTTGCACCTGTGTCAACTTGAAAATAAATATTCTGATCATCAATCTGAAGCGAAACAAAAACTGGCTTTTTGTAAGTGGAGCCAAGAGAATACAGTTCATACGATGTCTCATCAGTAAATGACGATGGCTGTGATCAAGTTGGTGTTGGCTGAAGGTTCTTGCTGTAGACCTAGGCCTGGAGTTAGATGTATTGTTCAGAGTGGCTGAACCCTGTTTAGGGGAATGTTTAGGTTTAGACCCCGAACTACATACTCTCTTAATATGTCCTCGTTTGCCACAGGTATGACATACAGCATCACGAAACTTACAGAATTGTCTCTTATGGTTGTCCCCACAACTGTTACAAGATGAGTAAGAACGAGAAGTAGTTGTAGGTCTACTAGTAGGCCGAGCATTGAATTTAGAAGACTTCGTGAAGTTGATTGACGAAGCTGAATCGGAAGGATCTGCTGAAGGTTTATTTTCAAAAGAACGGAACACCTTTGTTGGAATCCATCATGGATTGCGCCAGTGACATTGCCTTGGACAAGGTCAGATTATCTTCTTGGAGGAGTTTACGTTGTATGGGCCGGGACCATCATTTACACCCATAACCTGTCCCTGCGGAAATTTGCAAAAAAAATATTCAAAATTTTGCAAAAAAAAAAGCAAAATGTGCAACCTGAAAATGATAAATTTTGCAAAAAATTTGCATTGGTTTTTCTTTAACAAAACTTCTAAATTGAATGTATTTCAACAATAATAAAGCTCACAGTTCAGCATACAGTTTATCCAGATTAAAAACAGAAACATAATAACTAAATAAAGATTTCCTCAACATTGTGCTAGATTCATGTAACTTTTTAAAACTGCATGAAACTTCAGACAGTATGAATTCAAACCACTGATCTTATTCCATGACTAATTTAATTTTTGCAAAAAAATCACTTGCAGCAAAACCACTCATAGTACTTTTTTTTTTTTTTCATTAGATGAAGGGGAAATAGATGTATACATGTATACATCAATTTCCCCTTCATCTAATGAAAAAAAAAAAATCACCACTACCGGTAGGCTAATGTACCGGAGTTGATTTGACTATACAACAAAGCCGAAACAAGCGGGCTGTATACTCCTTTTTGGTAAAGGAATAGTAAGAATATTATGCTTTCCTAATCGTTTTACAAGTTACCGGTACGGAAGTTCTTTACCAGTAAATAAATTAGCTATTGAATGAGAATGCACTTTACTAATCAATAACTTAGTTAATGAATTGAGAATGCACTTTACCAATCTGTAACGCAGGTACCAAACTATATGTTAGTCAATGAATGAGAACGTACTTTGCCAATCTAAACTTAGTTAATTAATGAGAATGCACTTTATCAATTATAACTCGGTTGTTGAATAAGAATGCACTTCAACAATAATATAATTACCTTAGTCAATGAATGAGAATGTACTTTGCCAATCTGTATCTTAAGTTTATGAACAAGACTGTACTTTACTGTCTGTACTTTATCTCACCTCCATCTCTGAGATACTGTTGTTTCACAAAATAACCTGCAATACATGCATTTCTTTCATACTGTCATTCCAATTGCTGCTTTAAAAGGGCGTAATGTTTGTTTTTATTATAAGCGCAACAATGTTACCCATCAACGACTGTTGCAGAGAAGATTTGGAATGACTATCGGTAGATGTTTTGTTTAAAGGAAACGCGTCCTGTGAAGAACACTTTGACTTGAGACATCTTTTCTAATTACATGTAGAACCAAAAACAACGTAAATATTTAGATCTAGATAGATCAGATGCGTGTTATACATAAAAATAATTTACAACCAAGCAGTTTTGATTATTGCTGGTCTGTCCTAGATTCAACCGCGATTCTTGGGCTATTTTCTATAGTATAATTAACTTTCACTTTACTGCCGACTACCCGCGTATTGTTTACCGTCGCGCCCTGGCTAGCAAGTCAGTTCGCACCGAAGTCGCTTGACACTAGTGCTACTCTATACGAGGAGCGCCCGAAGTGAAGCTTCTGGTTACTTCTACATTCTTTGAACGTATCCTAAGAGAACTGTTTTTGTCTGTCCTTCGCAGTTGTCTTCTTTGCACATTTCGCGTCGGATTTGGGTTGTTTTATTGTCACAAAGGAATCTATTTTTCCGTTAGACTTGGGATACGATGGCATTCGGCGCGAGCGAGTCGGGAGATTACAAGTAACGCTAGGCCTAAGCGAGGGGAATCACTGTGTTTAGCTGTGCGGGCATAAAAAAAACTTCGCTTTTTTCGATCGTAGAACATAATAATTATTTTCCTAATAATGCAGGCGATTTCTGCAAATTTTTGCAGGATTTTGCGGCCGCGATGCGAAAAAGGTGAAATTTTGCGGCCGCAACCAATGCAAAAAACTGCGGGGAAAGCATAACAAATCTGTCCAGTAATCTTTCATTAAGCGAGTCGCCGAACTGGCAAAATTCAGTCAATTTCTTTAAAGCAACAACAGTCTTGAATTGATTCATTGTGGTATCTGATCCTTTCTTCAAATTTTTTCCGTTGGACAAAATTAGGTGGAGTAGGATTGAAATGCTTTTCTTAACAGGTTGCAAAGTTCTAAGTAAGCTTTGTTTCTTGGACTTTGAGGGAAACAGATCTTTAATAACGCGGAAAGTTGAGGGACCCACTACAGTGAGTAGGATAGCACGTTGTTTAGAAACATCTGTGACATTGTTAGCCTCAAGAGAGACCAAGATTTTTTCCGGCCAGTGCGCATGTATACACCGGATCCTTCCTTCTCGATTTTTTAAAATAAGAGAACGCATCATTCCCGACCTTCACCTCACAGGCGTCAGCATCCAGCCTTGGCCATGGCGACAACTTTGTCTGTTTGGGATAAAGCACCCTCGTGTACACATCGCATTCCATAGCCCGAGTGAAAACAGTACATAGCTACCCCGGCGGCTTTCCCTGATATGTCATTCTGACTACTGCCCAGACGAACTCGGTGATACAAACTGACTAGACCCTCACGTCGTTGCATATCAATCTGACAATGCCTATGCACTCGTCAAGTTGTGGAACGCATTCGGAAGTCCTCCCATGGAATGCGTTCCATAGCCCGAGTGAAAACAATAGGCCTACATAGCTACCCCGGCAGCTTTCCCTGATATGTCAATCTGTCTACTGCCAAGACCACGGCGGTTTATTCTCACTACTGGAGAGGATCACTTAGTTCGACCGGGGGAAGGTCATTAATCACCGGCCGATCCCTGTCTTGACAGGCGCACAGGTACCGTCGCCGCTAAACCTTATCGGATGCCGCAAAATTGGCCGATTTTCTATTATCACTGAACCTTTCATGAAAACCTGGAAGTGTGAGATATCAATTAAAATAAGGATAAGCACTTCCGGTCGAGGAGTCGCAAGCTTTTTCTGAGAGATCCTTATTTACACCTATTTTTTGATGACTTGACCAAATTTTTAATACTTATATATTACAAGTCTGATTACCCGTTCAACGAACGGGCTAGTGTCGTTAGGAACATGCTGTATGTGATGTGCTGATCAGGAGTGCGTATGATGAAATGTGGTCTTACCTTATAGGTTCTCTGCTAAATCCAATGCCTCTGTGCAGACGAAGTTCGGTGTTACTTCCCCCTCTGTCAGAATGTGTATGGCATCTTTTCTGCCAGTCCTTGATAGAGCAACGTAGAGCATGCCATGGCTGAACACTGGTGTCCTTAAGTCTACGCCTACAACTTGCAATGTTTGGCCTTGAGCCTTATTTACTGTTAAACCAAAACACGGCTTCAGGGGAAATTGTTGTCGTTGGAAATTGAATGGTAGGATGGAATCTGATGGGTGAAGATGTATTCGGGGTATTAAATGAGTTTCATTTCTGAATGGCCCAGCTGCAATTTTCACCTCGATTAACGTTTGTCATTGATTTTGTAACGATGCATCGAGTGCCGTTCATGAGTTGTGGGGGGTTCAGGGACCGGAGAACCATTACAGGCATACAGACTTTTATGTTGAGCATATGTGGTGGTAAGCCTGATGTCTCGATGGAATTCAAAAATTCTGGTGGATAATGTGTTGCCTCGTCATCTGACATAGCACTTTAGCAGTATCGATGGACTTGTAAATTTTTGAAGACGTGGCGGGCGTCGTGTCAATCTGTTGTTTATTTTGGTGGCCGATTCATTGAGGGAAGCTAAAATTACTCGTTCTGATAACCAATCACTGATCACAACATTCTCCTGAAAATTTGGAAATACCTAGGTCGTCCAATGATGTAGCGGAATTTCCCAGCTCAGCAACACTGACCATATCGGGCTGTCGAACAATATTTGCTTTCCCGTCACCAACTTTTATTAGCATTTCAGCAAAGGAACCTGCTTCTCTATCACCATGCAGATGAACACGCATATTTGTAGACAGTTTCAGGTGCATTACTTCTTGCCAAAGATATGATTTCTTTATGCACGAGTTGACTATGTTAGCCTTTGTGCCAGATCTAATCACAGGAAGTATTTGCCGGAAATCTCCACAAAGCATGACTGGAATTCCACCCATGGTCTTGTCAGTTGACTTTATGTCCTTCAAAAGTCCTGTCCAGGGCCTCAAACACGGCCTTGTTGAGCATTGGGGCTTCATCAACTACGATGGCATGACAATCTTGGATAAGCCGTGAAAGTGCTGTCCCCTTTTTGATGGAACAAAGAGGCTGTTCTGATCTTGTAATATCCAGAGGAACTTTGAAGGTGGTGTGATGAGCCTGCCACCGGTTAACAAAGTTGCTGCCAAACCACCCACTGCCTGTAGCTATTGCTATTTTTCCTTCAGATCTTATTGTAGAGAGAATGGCTTCTATCAAAAATGTTTTTCTGCAGCCGCCTGGTGCATCAAGGAAAAAAATGCCTTTCTGTTTGTCCTGAACTGCTCGTATGAATGTAGTAAAGACATGTTGCTGGTCAGATATCAACAATTTACATCTTTCACTCAGACTTTTCTCGCTATGCCTCCAGGTCATACATAATTTCACGACGATAATCTTGTCCTAATCTGTCAGTCATCTCTTCGTGGCTTTTCAAGTCCTTATGTTTCTAAATTGTCCACCCATTGCCAAAACAATATCCTCGAGTTCCACTGAAGCATTATTCTCAGCAGAATCTATGGTTGGTGCAGACTGACGGAAATCTTCTGCTAGATAAGTCTTGTGTCGTAACCATAAAAGTCCTCACATCACTTGGGTTGCATGGAGTGATTATGATGGCAAGTAAAGAGCGTAAAGACTGAGGTGTAGCACTCACAGCTGCTTCCTCCATGGTATGATGCCATGCATTATCGTCTTCTAGAAGGCCAAGTTGGCATGCTTCCCTATATGTTTCACAGATCGCCCCGTCGACAGTCTTAAGTGCATCAATAGACGTTGGACCTTTTACTGTGTGCAGTAAAATCCTGAGAAAAAAACGTTCACCTTGTTTCGGGCTTGCTGTATAAACTCTGCCAATTGTTTGTGCTTCATGTATGTCCTCTCCTTCAACCTTTTCCCCCTTTCTTTTTTTCCATGCTTTGCTTGAGTTGTCCCATGTGTAAAATCCTGGAAGATCAACATACAACAAAGTGGAAGCAAATGTCCTCACGACAAAGCTGAAAAAATGCTGTTAGAGTAGTTTTTGGGGGGTCTCTTCTTGATATATCAGGTGCAGCTTCTTCCGTAAAGTATACTCTCTGTCCGTTTAGAAGATGGACTGCGAATTGAACAACACTTGGAAAATGTTCATGGAGTGAAAATTCGAACATTCTCCAAGCAGCCTCAGTGCTTCTGATGTATCTGGCATTGACAAAATTCTTGATTTCATCGTTTAGTGTGTCATTTTGAATTTGGAATGTTGCTTGGTCGTTGCCCTTGTGGACATATTTTAGGACATACTTTATGCTCTTCACTGATGTGCATATTTCGACATTTATGTTTCAATCCAATTGACACAGAAGCCATGGGCTGTATGGTACTACCCATCGATTATCGACCACTTTTTCATTTTCTCTTCCGTTGTTATTCCTTGAGAGAACAGCATTAAAACCGCCATCTTCTGGATGTCTCCTTCTGTATTTTGGGTAAGAATCAGTGCCCTGTTAAGTGTCTCTTAAGAATGGCTTTGGGAATCCTTTGGAACATGTGCCATTTCTCATGCAAACAGACGATGGATTGTGTTCCCCACATGGGCAGTGAATCATATTTGCTGTCACAATGGTATACAGTTGAGGATCAATGTTTTTATCTGGAATTTCAGCACACTGTCGATTGCATTTGGTAGGATTTTGCATTTTTGTTTTTAGCCACAGAAGAAGGTGGGCATGAGGAAGGCCCCGTTTCTGGAACTCGATGGAATACAGCCAAGCTTGTAATTCTCCGAAGGCTCCATCTTTCAACAAATCCATGAGCTTGTAAAGTTTCTGCTTGAAGACACGAACAACTAATTCTGGTCTGTCATGTGCCTGCCGGCCATGTTCGAGATTGGTCTTGATTTCTGTCCATTTCGGGTTTGTTGTCATTGTGATGAATAAATCCGGTCGTCCGTAAATGCGCACATATGACATCGCATCCTGTTGTCTCTCAAACATGTATCGAGGACCTCCTGTAAAAGTGGCTGGTAGAACAACTTTTTGTCCAACGTTTCTTCGATCCCCATCCCCTGCAACAATGGCATCATGGAGTTCTTTATAGTTGTCTCCACGCAAAGCACTTTGTTCTCGTCTCAGGTACTGCAAACGTTCAGTTTCAATTTTGGTGTACACATCCACCATGAATTGTTGAAGCAGACGCCTTCCCAAGAGTAAATAATTGCCAAGTCTTGTCAGCAAATGACAGCGATAAAATTGAAGCTGTGATACTTTCTTCGTGGCTTTGAGATGGAGGCTCCATCCATCATTCCCAGTAGGAAATAACAGGATATTGAAGGGGGTCGTAAGCTGGATGAAGCTCGCTAATTCGTTTCAGCTGGTTTGATTTCGACAAAAGAATTATGTTACGATGACCATAGGGTTTGTTCGGCATTAGAATAGCAATTTCCTTGCAAATGCAAGATGGGGCATTGTAACGTCTTGCATGCTCCCCTAATGGCCGTGCCTTTTCCAGTATTGCAATGTTGTAATCCTTCAGTTGGTGCTCATATGCGGATTTTAACTCTCTTACGTAGCCATTGTGCACATGCAGAGATTGTTGTAAATCAAGCATAATTTCAGGTCTAAGATTGTCTGTGATTGACATTCTAGAGTTAAGTTGGTCACTTTCATCAAGGAAATAGATTTTCAAGAATGCAGCAGTTTGATCTTCATTTGGAGCCAAAGAACCAATGAGGTGGCATACTTGAAAATTTGGGTTCCATCCAGTCAGATTAATTTCTTAGTTGTATTTGCGCAAATTGCTTAAGAAATGCGCTGAATGCAGTGAATTTCCGCTGTACAAAGCATTAAATTCAGGTGGTAAGGGTGGCAAAGTGTCTAGTTTATATTTCCCATTGCCACAACAAAATGCTTTAGTTTCCTTTTTAAATTTTAATGCATTACACTTTTCACATTCAACTGTCAGTCCTCCTACATTGCAAACATTAATGAATTTGGTTGGGCAATAGTTTAATGCAGGCGGCTGGTTTGGAAGGCCTGTGCCTGTGGCGGCTGCAAGTTCGTTTTGGTCGGGCAGTTGCACTGGATGGGCTGCTGGGGCTATAAGTTCATTTTGTTGATTTTGTTCAGGCAGGTGTGTTTGATGGGCTGCGGGGGCTGTACGGCCATTTTCATAGCGAGCCCTCACCCTTCTGGCTTTTGGGGTAGAGCGTCCCATTGACGCACGGCGTTTTGGTGGCATATTACATACAGATACAGTTCATGCTCCTAAAATGTAGAGTCTAGTTTAGATATGTAGGACTGTTGTTTTATATTTTTACCACCATGGGAGTTCGTTCGTCTAGATCTAGATCTAGATATCTAGATCAATGGGTTAAAATGAATTGTGAAAAATCTAGGCCAGTCAAGTCTAGAAGACATTTTCTTCTTTTTTTTACCAATCTCTCGCTCTAAAACGTGTAGATCTAGACAATCTAGAGTCTAAATCTGTCACATGTAGATCAACCAATCCTTCCTCACATCTACCAATATTTAATCCTTTATGTATTTATGCACTTACATTTAAAAACTAAACAATCTAGATCTATGTTCGGTATAATCCTATTTTAGCGTCCAATATTCAAAATCTCAAATAATCGTACTTGGTATAATTTAGATAGGGAAGGAGTTCCGTACTCGAGCGCCAAAGACCAGAAACTAACACAACTACCCCAGCCCCTTTTCGCCTGAGTAGTCAATCTGACTACCGCCCATTGATACAAACTGACTAGACCCTCACGCCCCCATGTCCATCTGACCATTCCATGTGTTGTGAGTTTAAATTGATAAAACTAACAAAATTAATAAGTACCGAAAAAATATATAGGACAGATTCGATTAATTCGACCGATTACGATAAATCCGAATTTTGAATATTGGACGCTAAAATAGGATTATGCCTGTATGTCCAATATATGTCACATCTAGAATGTATATAGATCTATCTACCAATCCTTTATATTGATGAAGTGTGCATCATGTCTGTTTACTTTTGAACTGGGAATTGTGTTGCCAGATAGATCCATGTGGGACCACTTTCATTGTCAAAAAGATTTAGGTTCTCATTTTTTTTCCTTCTATATTTCATCACCAATGTGTTTATTACAGTGCTAATTGTTATTTTTTACACGAACATGCACTTGGTAAAGTTCTAGAACTGGGGTCAAAAGAACTAATAAATAAATTCGCGAGGTACTGAAAGAGCCAAAATTAATAAAATGATCATAAAAATGGCAACCTGGCAAACCTATTTGGAAATGTTGAAAATGGTGTTTTAGAAAGATGATTGGAACTGGTAACAAAACAAATGACTTCATAAATTCAGTTTGTACATTTCCACACATTATATCTTCAAAATGAATGTGTAAAAACCTAGTAGATTTTTTAACTACTGAGCACAGAATGTTTGAACTTTCTACGTTTAGCCGTTTTTCTATGCATAGGGAAGGACCGCTCCAAGTTGGTTTTTCTATGCATAGGGAAGGACCGCTCCAAGTTTTCCAAATATATATAGATAAACCTGTACCTACTGAAAGACTTATAACAATAGCTGCAGTAACTACCATAGATAAAAAAGTATTACTCCTGCTGTTCCCATTCCAATTGCTATTTTTAAAGTTACATCAGTTCCATCGATTATATTTAAAACTTTTGAGTATTTATTAACTGTTATTCTTTTGTTGTTTTCTTTAGTTCTTTCAAAAGAATTTTGAATGTCAAGAATTTTTTTCATTCTATACTTCAAAGTTTCCATTTTTAGAATAATTTTTGACCTTTCGTGGTTATACCAATCCGGTCTCTGACCTTCGGTTACACCAGCACGGTCTTTGACCTTTGGTTACACAAACATATTTATAAACGGAATACATGTACTTTTAACCAAATCACTCAAAAAACCTTCACCAATATAAACTTGTTTTTCTCGTTTTAAGTATAATCCATCTCTTTGAAATTCACCACCGTTGCCTTTTACAGTTCCTAAATATAAACCTTTTCCATCAGTTTCAATTTGACAGACATCCACCTTTTTAAAAATATAATCCATTGCCAACTCTATAGGATTAGGAGTTTATAGGTTGACAACCATCACCAAATAATTTTTCATTACCACTACTTGCTAGACCCGTAAGTCCACCTATTCCGATAGCTTTTCCTACTGATGGAACAACTTTAGATAATAACAATGGAAGCGCCATTCTAGCAAGAGCAGCCAGAAACCCTCCTTCAATTTTCATGTTATATTTTATTTGTTTTCTCCTTTGAGTAATATCTGCTCCTTTATTTTGATTGAGTGCTTTTTGCAGTTTATTTATTTGTGTTTTTGTTCAAGCTAAAACGTCATTTCCAAGTTCTGTAATTCTAATAGTGACAGGAGTATCATTTTTCATAGCTTTCTATATTTTTTCTTTTTGATTATCAGAAATATTTAATTGAACTTTTTCATAAATCATTTTTAAGGGAATATAAATCAACTATTTTTAAGAGAATAAAAATCAACTCATTTAATACGTGTAACTTTCCGTTACATTCAATTTCACGTTATGTTAAAACTTAGTTCGTTGTAATTCCTTTTCATAAAAAGAAACAATAATTTCTTCATCATCTAAATCTTTTATTTTGTAAGTAATTGGATATGTATGTAAAATTTTATATATTGTAAATATTTCTGTCCATTTTGGTGTGTGACCTTTTTAAAAAAATTATTTCTTCTTTGTAATTCTAACTCTATCACCTAATTTAAATTTAGAATAACGCGTTGCATTTGGCAATTGTTTCTTTGTCTCTTCGGAATCATATACATTTCTATACACAGTTATTTAATTTTCTTTTTTATTTCCTTCAATAGGAGCCTTAAAGCTCCCTTGGTGTCTTCCCCCGTAGACACTGTGACCGGATCAACAACTGCCACTGGCATGGCATGTCTCTGTGTGGCGGTGTAGGCGTGATACATCACAACAGTAAACCAGAATTTCAGGCCAATAAGGTCAGAAAAGTCTAGAAATATGAGCAAGGTTTCATTCTTAATGCCACTGTCATGTCCCCCAAGAACACTGTTGGAAATGTGATAGCAGCATAGAAAATGTATGGTTTTTCTGGGGTCCCTATCACAGTGAATGGACACATGGGAGAGAAGTTGGTTTGTCTGGTCACTCAGAGACATTGACTTCTTTACTCACAGTGAACGCTCCACAAGCCTTGCAGATGTTATGACTGGTGTTGATGATCTGATTGTCGCTGAAGCAAATGTTACCCTGAAAAAGGCCAATCTCATCTTGCAGAAAAGGGGGATCAATTCTCAACGACAAAGGAGAACTGGTATCATCGATAGACAGAACAGATATGAAAAAGAACAGTATTCCATGGGCTTCAAAAGATGAGAAGAAACAGCTGATTGTGTTTGCCGCTGTAGGAACACATGAAGACGACAAAAAATGAATTGATTACTTAATGCAAGTTGGGGTGGCTACTGGCATGGCATGGCTCTGTGTGGCGGTGTAGGACATGATGACCAATAAAGTATTTTGGTGCTGCTGGAAATGTAATGGTGGTGGAGGAACTCATGAGGGGTTCAGAGATCTCTGTTCTGTACTAGCACTCAGTGATGGGGAGAATCAACAACTGCCACTGGCATGGCATGGCTCTGTGTGGCGGTGTAGGCGTGATACATCACAACTGTAAACCAGAATCTCAGGCCAATGAAGTCAGAAAAGTCCAGAAATATAAGCAAGGTTTCATTCTTGTCGCCACTGTCATGTTCCCCAAGAACACTGTTGGAGATGTGATAGCAGCATAGAAGATGTATGGTTTTTCTGGGGTCTATATCACAGTGAATGGACACATGGGAGAGAAGTTGGTTTGTCTGGTGACTCAGAGACATTGACTTCCTTGTTCACAGTGAACGCTCCGCATGCCTTGCAGGTGTTATGACTGGTGTTGACCACTGGTGTGGCCTGCGAGGCAGTGTAGGAGATGATGACCAATAAAGTATTTTGGTGCTGCTGGAAATGTAATGGTGGTGGAGGAACTCATGAGGGGTTCAGAGATCTCTGTTCTGTACTAGCACTCAGTGATGGGGAGAATCAACAACTGCCACTGGCATGGCATGGCTCTGTGTGGCGGTGTAGGCGTGATACATCACAACTGTAAACCAGAATCTCAGGCCAATGAAGTCAGAAAAGTCCAGAAATATAAGCAAGGTTTCATTCTTGTCGCCACTGTCATGTTCCCCAAGAACACTGTTGGAGATGTGATAGCAGCATAGAAGATGTATGGTTTTTCTGGGGTCCATATCACAGTGAATGGACACATGGGAGAGAAGTTGGTTTATCTGGTGACTCAGAGACATTGACTTCCTTGTTCACAGTGAACGCTCCGCATGCCTTGCAGGTGTTATGGCTGGTGTTGACCACTGGTGTGGCCTGCGAGGCAGTGTAGGACATGATGACCAATAAAGTATTTGGTGCTGCTGGAAATGTAATGGTGGTGGAGGAACTTATGAGGGGTTCAGAGATCTCTGTTCTGTACTAGCACTCAGTGATGGGGAGAATTTTTTTGTTCCTGTATCCAGGTTCCAGTGCCATGCCATATAAACGTAATCCCATGAGAAGTGAAAGGTGCTGCTCCCTGGCTCGTCTGTTTGAGGCCACCAGCGCAGGATCACAAAAGACTGCAGGACAATGATGACGGCCCAAATACAAGAGGCATGGAGTCTGCTTGCCCATATCCTGGGTTCTCGCGAACAGAACCTACACGAATCAAGAAGGGGGTTATAGAGACCAAAGTTCAAAGAATGGCGAAGGAGAGTAATAAATATGTAGGTGTTTTATATGCTGGGCTTATGCCGACTAGTGATGTACCGAACGTTCTCAAGTTTTCTTTCACTGCTGACATCGGACCCCTTGGGATCTTATAGGAAAGAGCTGGAAATTGCAGGCATTCCAGAGGTAGAGAATGGTGTATTTCATACCGGCACCGGCAGAGACGAGGCAGGAAATGTTGTAACAAGTGGTGGCCGTGTTTTTGCCGTGGTTGCAACTGAGTGCTGCCATCAGTAAAGCAACAGAGGGGCCTCTCTCAGAGAGTTTGTTAGAACTTTTCATAGAAAAGACGTTGGTGCAAAAATTGTCAATAGTTTTTGGGAGGAATCAGCCAATTCCCAGGGCAAGCATAAGTGGATCAAAGGTCTACAGCACAAAGATGCTGGTGTGGATATTGATGCTGGAGACAGTTTAGTTCAAGACATCAAATGACAAAACGAAAAGGCTGTAATGCAGAGCTGGGAGATTTTGGGGGTGACTTTGATTTAATGGCTGTGGGGCTTCCTTGCTCACAGTGAACGCTCCACAAGCCTTGCAGATGTTATGACTGGTGTAGACGATCTGATTGTCGCTGAAGCAAATGTTACCCTGAAAGAGGTCAATCTCATCTTGCAGAAAAGCGTGATCGATTCTCAACGACAAAGGAGAACTGGTATCATCGATAGACAGAACAGATGTGAAAAAGAACAGTATTCCATGGGCTTCAAAAGATGAGAAGAAACATCTGATTGTGTTTGCCGCTGTAGGAACATATGAAGACGACAAAAAATGAATTGATTACTTAATGCAAGTTGGGATGGCTACTGGCTACTGGCATGGCATGGCTCTGTGTGGCGGTGTAGGCGTGATACATCACAACTGTAAACCAGAATCTCAGGCCAATGAAGTCAGAAAAGTCCAGAAATATAAGCAAGGTTTCATTCTTGTCGCCACTGTCATGTTCCCCAAGAACACTGTTGGAGATGTGATAGCAGCATAGAAGATGTATGGTTTTTCTGGGGTCCATATCACAGTGAATGGACACATGGGAGAGAAGTTGGTTTGTCTGGTGACTCAGAGACATTGACTTCCTTGTTCACAGTGAACGCTCCGCATGCCTTGCAGGTGTTATGGCTGGTGTTGACCACTGGTGTGGCCTGCGAGGCAGTGTAGGACATGATGACCAATAAAGTATTTGGTGCTGCTGGAAATGTAATGGTGGTGGAGGAACTTATGAGGGGTTCAGAGATCTCTGTTCTGTACTAGCACTCAGTGATGGGGAGAATTTTTTTGTTCCTGTATCCAGGTTCCAGTGCCATGCCATATAAACGTAATCCCATGAGAAGTGAAAGGTGCTGCTCCCTGGCTCGTCTGTTTGAGGCCACCAGCGCAGGATCACAAAAGACTGCAGGACAATGATGACGGCCCAAATACAAGAGGCATGGAGTCTGCTTGCCCATATCCTGGGTTCTCGCGAACAGAACCTACACGAATCAAGAAGGGGGTTATAGAGACCAAAGTTCAAAGAATGGCGAAGGAGAGTAATAAATATGTAGGTGTTTTATATGCTGGGCTTATGCCGACTAGTGATGTACCGAACGTTCTCAAGTTTTCTTTCACTGCTGACATCGGACCCCTTGGGATCTTATAGGAAAGAGCTGGAAATTGCAGGCATTCCAGAGGTAGAGAATGGTGTATTTCATACCGGCACCGGCAGAGACGAGGCAGGAAATGTTGTAACAAGTGGTGGCCGTGTTTTTGCCGTGGTTGCAACTGAGTGCTGCCATCAGTAAAGCAACAGAGGGGCCTCTCTCAGAGAGTTTGTTAGAACTTTTCATAGAAAAGACGTTGGTGCAAAAATTGTCAATAGTTTTTGGGAGGAATCAGCCAATTCCCAGGGCAAGCATAAGTGGATCAAAGGTCTACAGCACAAAGATGCTGGTGTGGATATTGATGCTGGAGACAGTTTAGTTCAAGACATCAAATGACAAAACGAAAAGGCTGTAATGCAGAGCTGGGAGATTTTGGGGGTGACTTTGATTTAATGGCTGTGGGGCTTCCTTGCTCACTGTGAACGCTCCACAAGCCTTGCAGATGTTATGACTGGTGTAGACGATCTGATTGTTGCTGAAGCAAATGTTACCCTGAAAGAGGTCAATCTCATCTTGCAGAAAAGCGGGAAAGGGAAGCTTTCAATTGTCAACGACAAAGGAGAACTGGTATCATTGATAGCCAGAACAGATATGAAAAAACAGGATCACGTCGGCTTCAAAAGAGGCGAAGAATACTTCGAGCTTCGATGACGGGGACGCAGCTCCGACTTTGCTGGAAAGGATGTGGACCTTACATCTGCCCTTACTAAAAACATTAGCCTTAAAGCTCCCTTGGTGTAGGCCGCACGTTTATCCAGCCTTGACCCCGACTGAGAAAACTTGGGCTAATCAAAAAATTTGGACCCCTGTCTGATAATTTTGCTGGTAAAAGGATCGTCCTTATTGATGATTCCATAGTGAGAGGCAACACAATGGCAGCAATCGTGTCTCTGCTCAAGAAATATGGGGAGATTTTGGGGGTTACTTTGATTTAATGGCTGCGGGGCTTGCTAATTCTGATTCTTGAGCAAATGTTACCCTGAAAGAGGCCAATCTCATCTTGCAGAAGAGCGGAAAAGGGAAACTTTCAATTGTCAACGACAAAGGAGAACTGGTATCATCGATAGCCAGAACAGATATGAAAGGACAGTTCCATAGGCTTCAAAAGATGCGAAGAAACAGCTGATTGTGGGTGCTGCTGTAGGAACACATGAAGACGACAAAAAAGCAAATTGATATTTGCTGGATTTCTTCAGTTTGGATCCATCTCAAGGGAAATCTGTCTACCATATCAACCTGATCAGATATATCAAACGAAATTATCCCATAATTGTTAGCTCTTGCACACAACGGTTACACGAACTGAGAGACATTGACTTGCTTGCTCACAGTGAACGCTCCACAAGCCTTGCAGAACACTTAAAGCAGTCTATGTTTCCTGGCCCAACGTATTCTTCAAAGGCTACCAGGAACGGTTTGCGGATATCTGATCTCATTGGAGATTTCAACAAGTTCTCAGAAAAGTTCAAACATTTGGCAGAACACTTAAAGCAGTCTATGTTTCCTGGCCCTACGTATTCTTCAAAGGCTACCAGGAACGGTTTGCGGATATCTGATCTCATTGGAGATTTCAACAAGTTCTCAGAAAAGTTCAAACATTTGGCAGAACACTTAAAGCAGTCTATGTTTCCTGAGTTAGAGGTGGATGTTGTGGAGGAGTTGGAACTTTACAAGGGTTTGAATGAGCGTATCAGACCATTAATGAAGGAGACAGTGAGCTACCTGCATACTGCCATCTTGGGAAACAAGAATATCCTGGTGGAATGTGCCCAGTCCACCATACTGGACATTGATTTTGGCCTCTATCCTTATGTGACACTTCCAACTGTTCCGTTGGGGGTGTGTGTACAGGTATGGGCATTCACAAAAGCGGGAAAGGGAAGCTTTCAATTATCAACGACAAACGAGAACTGGTATCATTGATAGCCAGAACAGATGAAAAAATAGGATTCCATCGGCTTCAAAAGATGCGAAGAATACTTCGAGCTTCGATAACGGGGGCGCAGCTCCGACTTTTCTGCAAAGGATGTGGACCTTTACATCTGCCCTTACTAAAAATATTAGCCTTAAAGCACCCTTGGTGTCTTCCCCCAAAGAAACTGTGGCCGGATCAACAACTGCCACTGGCATGGCATGGCTCTGTGTGGCGGTGTAGGCGTGATACATCACAACTGTAAACCAGTGTGGCGTACATTAGTCAACTTGGCAGCCAATACCTGGCACAAATTTATGGTATAAAAGCTACACCACTTCCCTACCGAGACAGAGTTTGTGGGATTCACGAGATAAGGTAACACGCTTTAATTGGTGACCCCGACGTGATTTGAACACGCAACCTTCTGATCTGGGTATGATGATGAGGATGTATCGCCCTTTTACGCCCCCTCCACCACGAGAGCGTTACACTCGTTACCAGCTCGAGTTATTGAATGGAATCTTCCAGGAAGTGCGATATCCCAACGGTACACAGAAGCAGCTGATAGCCAAGCGTGTGGGCATCACGCGAGAGCAGGTCAAAATCTGGTTTCAAAACCGGAGACGCAAAGATGTTGTCACCAAAAATACCAGCACCAAGGGCGAGTCAAAGGATGATGGTCAGAGCAATGCGCCCGGAATATCATTGTCACCACCACAATCTAACAGCCAGGAGAACAGCGACCAGGTGGATGAGACCAAGCGGGACAAAGTGCGTTGGTTGACACAGAGGCTAATATTTTTCCTCAAATTACAGCAGTGTCCGTCAAATTACCACCCTACTGGACACAGGACCAGCAGGTATGGTTTGCACAAGTGGAGAGTCAATTTTCGACGAGAAACATTTCCAAGGAACAAACAAAATATGACTACGTAGTAGCCGCTAATCGTCGTGTGGTACTGGCTGAATCATTTCTTGCTGCAGATGCCATCATCAATACACTTCAGAATGTTTTTGAAGGCATGGTCGTGTACCCAAAGGTTATACAGAGAAGGCTGAATGATGAGCTTCCATTTATGGCTAGTGAGAATATCATCATGGCTATGGTGAAATCAGGAGGAAATCGTCAGGAATGTCATAAAAAGATTCGTAGTCTAGCCATCCAGAGTGCCTCCCTAATGAAACACGAGGGTCTGCCATGTGATCTGCTGGACAGAGTTAAATTGGACCCATATTTCTCACCCATTCTTGACAAGTTGAACAGCTGTGTTGACCCAACAACTTTCTTGGGGACATCAGTGTCCCAGGTGGAAAAGTTCTTGACTCAAGAAGTGGAGCCAGTGCTTTCCAAGTACAAATACACCATGACAGCCTCAACAAAGTTGGAAATTTAGAAGAAATGGATATAATCTCAGAATTCCCAAGGGCATGCCATATTAATTTTGTTGAATGTTATCAGAACTTTGTTGTTTCCAATTTAGGTCAATGTATGTGTATTATCGCCCGTGCAGATGCGGGGCCCTCTTGCAGAAGAGGGGCAGCAAAGAATACATCTGACGTGATACTGCGTGTCGTAAGAGGCGGCTAAAGGTGCAAAGGTCCTGGTCTCCCGAGAAGAGCCAGTTGGCGGTGGGCCAACTACCCACCCTGTAAAAATAAACCAGAAGGACAATGGACAAAGCCGAAAGGACTCCAATGGCCCGACTGCTCCTTCATCAAACAAGTCACTCCGGATTGCGTCGTGGAATGTCCGCTCCATGTATGAAGCAGGAAAGAGTGCCCAGGTTACAATGGAGATGAGGCGATACAGACTGCACATACTTGGAGTTAGCGAGACCCGCTGGATACAGTCCGGACTGAAACAACTTAATTCTGGGGAAAAGATTTTGTATTCTGGAAGGGAGGACAAAAAGCATACAGAAGGAGTAGCGATCATCTTGAGCAAGCACGCCCAGAGGTCACTGAGGGGGATGGGAACCCTGCGGAAGGAGAATTATATTGGCATCATTTACAACAAAGAACAAGAACATCAACATGAACATTGTGCAGATATACGCCCCAACAAATGAAGCAACCGATGAGGACAAGGACGATTTCTACAACCAGCTTCAGGAAATAGTTGACACATTGCCAAGAAAAGATGTGAACATTATAATGGGAGACGCCAATGCCAAGATAGGACAGGACAATACAGGGTATGAGGACATTATGGGGTGCAATGGTTTGGGACAAATGAATGAGAATGGAGAGCGGTTTGCAAGTTTCTGCGCATTAGGGTAACAGCTATGTGATTGGAGGTTCAGTATTCCCACACAAGAGGATCCATAAGGCCACTTGGATTTCACCGGATGGAGTAACTGAAAACCAGATTGACCACTTTTGCATCACCCGACGATTCAGACGCTCACTGGAGGATGTCATAGTACAGAGAGGAGCTGATGTTGGATCTGACCATCACATGCTGCTGGCAAGACTCAAACTCCGCCTCAAGAAACAAGGTACCAGAGCAGGAACAAAGAGGAGAAAGTTTCAAGTGAGCCTTCTGGATGGAGACAAGAAGGAAGAGTTCCAGCTGACACTGAGGAATAGATTCAAACCCCTTGTTGACCTGGAAGAGACAGTAGATTTGGAGACTCACTGGGCTAAGGTAAAAGGAGTAATTACATCGACATGTCAGGATGTTCTTGGGGAAAAGAAAGTGGAACACAAGGAATGGACCAGTCAAAAATCACTGGACTTGATGGGTTTCTTTGATATTCCGGTTGATAATTTGTATGCAGAACCGGCAGTCCTGAAATGGATCCAAAGATAAGAAGAGACCTAAAAGAACGGGTAAATGCAAGTCGTACAAGAAGCTCAAGAGTTGGTAACCAGGAAGAGTACCGAGCATCAGCTAAAGAGGTCAAAAAATCAATTAAAAAAGACAAAGAGGAGTTCATAGGAATGTTAGCAGAGAAGGCAGCAACAGGAGGACACATGAGGATCCTCTACCAGACTACAAAGACTCTTGCTGGAATATATGGAAAACCTGAAGTTCCTGTCAAGGATTACAACAGGAAGGCTATTTTTGGAAAGGAAGCTCAGGCAAAAAGATGGATAGAACATTTTAACAGCCTCTTGAACAGACCTCCACCAAGCAACCCACCTGGCATTCTACCCGCAAGAAATGATTTACCGATCAGTTACTTGGAGTTAGCGAGACCCGCTGGATACAGTCCGGACTGAAACAACTTAATTCTGGGGAAAAGATTTTGTATTCTGGAAGGGAGGACAAAAAGCATACAGGAGGAGTAGCGATCATCTTGAGCAAGCACGCCCAGAGGTCACTGAGGGGGATGGGAACCCTACGGAAGGAGAATTATATTGGCATCATTTACAACAAAGAACAAGAACATCAACATGAACATTGTGCAGATATACGCCCCAACAAATGAAGCAACCGATGAGGACAAGGACGATTTCTACAACCAGCTTCAGGAAATAGTTGACACATTGCCAAGAAAAGATGTGAACATTATAATGGGAGACGCCAATGCCAAGATAGGACAGGACAATACAGGGTATGAGGACATTATGGGGTGCAATGGTTTGGGACAAATGAATGAGAATGGAGAGCGGTTTGCAAGTTTCTGCGCATTAGGGTAACAGCTATGTGATTGGAGGTTCAGTATTCCCACACAAGAGGATCCATAAGGCCACTTGGATTTCACCGGATGGAGTAACTGAAAACCAGATTGACCACTTTTGCATCACCCGACGATTCAGACGCTCACTGGAGGATGTCATAGTACAGAGAGGAGCTGATGTTGGATCTGACCATCACATGCTGCTGGCAAGACTCAAACTCCGCCTCAAGAAACAAGGTACCAGAGCAGGAACAAAGAGGAGAAAGTTTCAAGTGAGCCTTCTGGATGGAGACAAGAAGGAAGAGTTCCAGCTGACACTGAGGAATAGATTCAAACCCCTTGTTGACCTGGAAGAGACAGTAGATTTGGAGACTCACTGGGCTAAGGTAAAAGGAGTAATTACATCGACATGTCAGGATGTTCTTGGGGAAAAGAAAGTGGAACACAATGAATGGATCAGTCAAAAATCACTGGACTTGATGGGTTTCTTTGATATTCCGGTTGATAATTTGTATGCAGAACCGGCAGTCCTGAAATGGATCCAAGGATAAGAAGAGACCTAAAAGAACAGGTAAATGCAAGTCGTACAAGAAGCTCAAGAGTTGGTAACCAGGAAGAGTACCGAGCATCAGCTAAAGAGGTCAAAAAATCAATTAAAAAAGACAAAGAGGAGTTCATAGGAATGTTAGCAGAGAAGGCAGCAACAGGAGGACACATGAGGATCCTCTACCAGACTACAAAGACTCTTGCTGGAAAATATGGAAAACCTGAAGTTCCTGTCAAGGATTACAACAGGAAGGCTATTTTTGGAAAGGAAGCTCAGGCAAAAAGATGGATAGAACATTTTAACAGCCTCTTGAACGGACCTCCACCAAGCAACCCACCTGGCATTCTACCCGCAAGAAATGATTTACCGATCAGTTGCGACCCTCCGACTAAAGCAGAGATTAATGATGCCATAAAGCAGTTAAATCGAGGCAAGGCAGCTGGACCAGACCAGATCCCACCAGAGGCGCTGAAGGCAGATGCTGCTGGGGCTGCAGAGGGTCTGCACTCACTATTCTCGAAGATTTGGATCGGAGGCAAGTTTCCAAAGGACTGGAAGGAAGGACACCTCGTGAAGCTTGCAAAAAAAGGGGACCTCAGCAATTGTAGTAACTACAGAGGAATCACACTTCTCTCCATCCCAGGAAAGGTTTTCAATCGCATTATTCTCAAGCGAATACAGAATGCAACAGACCCAAAACTTCGTGAGGAGCAAGCTGGTTTCAGGAGTAATCGATCAACCACCGACCAGATCGCCACGCTGAGAATCATAGTAGAGCAGAGTCGTACACGATGGTGAGCTTACTGACAGCTTTGATATCAAGACTGGTGTTAGGCAGGGTTGTTTGCTGTCCCCATTTCTGTTTATTCTGGTGATTGATTGGCTTATGAAAGAAACCACCAGTGGAGGAAGAAATGGCATACAATGGACCCCATGGACACAGTTGGACGATCTAGATTTTGCAGATGACTTGGCACTATTGTCGCACACACACGACCAGATGCAAGCAAAGACTACACCTCTAAACAAAATTTCAGAATCTATTGGATTGAGGATACATCCTGCAAAGTCGAAGGTCCTAAAAATTGTTGCACCCCCAAGCGAACAAGTCAGAGTAGGAGATCAACCACTGGAAGATGTAGAGTCCTTCTGCTATCTTTGTAGTATCATTGACAATAAGGGAGGAACAGAAGCAGAAGTCAAAGCACGAATTGGAAAGGCACAGGCAGCTTTCACGTCCTTGAGCAAGATTTGGAGAACCAAGGATATATCTCTAAAAACAGAGCTGAGGATATTCAACTCGAACGTGAAGTCAGTCCTGTTGTATGGATGTGCGACTTGGAATGCGTCCCAGGCCTGCATAAAGAGAATCCAAGTCTTCATCAACAGATGTTTGAGGAAGCTACTTAAGATCAGATGGACTGACAAGGTCAGCAATGAAATTGTATGGAAAAGAACAAGACAGAGCCCAGTCAGAGAGGAAATTGGTAGGAGGCGATGGAGATGGATCGGCCACACTCTCAGGAGGCCAGGAAACAGCATCACGAAGAAGGTATTGGATTGGAATCCCCAGGGCAAGAGATCAAGAGGAAGGCCGCGCGGAACGTGGAGAAGAGCCAGAGAAAAGGATGTGCAACGAAGCGGAAAGACTTGGCATAATGTAAAGAGGCTGGCCCATGATAGAGAGGGATGGAAGGTGTTTGTTGGTGGCCTATACCCTGATCCAGGGTGAGAAAGGCAATGATGAGTGGCCGCGTTGCCGCAAGAAATAGCAATGGAAGTCAGGGACGTGATCAATAAACCCTCCGCAAGACCACCCGTACGCTAAATTGAAGGAAAAGTTGCTCGATAGAACAACCGTGTCAGAGCAGAAATGGCTGCAAACACTGCTCACTACAATAGAGCTGGGAGACAGGAAACCGACACAGCTGTTGCGGGAAATGCAACGACTACTTGGCACAACAGTCGGGCAGATAGATCAAGCCTTAGTGAGAGAGCTGTTTCTGCACGGCTCATCCTAGCTTCCACGGGAGCGACGGTATCACTCGAAACACAGGCCAGTTTGGCTGATAAAATGATGGAGGTTTCTCCTGGCACATCGATCAACAGTTTATCGGAGACATCTGCTTCTACCACTTCCGAAAACTAGGTTTCTATCCAGAAACTGGAGCGAGATATGAGACAACTTTCCAATGCGGTAGCTAAACTTTCTACTAAGGTAGATGAACTGATCAAATACCAGAAACACGTCCGTGCTCAATCAGATCGCAGGAGTAGGGAGAGATCTGATAGTCACAATCGCGCCACCAACGCCGACAGAGACAAACAACCCTACAAGAATGGGCTCTGCTACTACCACTACAAATTCGGACAACAGGCCAACAAGTGCCACGGCCCATGTGAGTTCATGGAGCCGTTAAAAGACCAGGCCAGTAACGCAGGCCAAATTCAGAAGAGCCGCCTGTTATTCGTATTCGACCAGAACACAAATCGAAAATTTCTAGTGGACACCGGAGCTGAAGTAAGCGTAATCCCCCCAACGCACCTAGAAAAACGTTTACAACAAGTCAGGACACTACAGGCGGCAAACCATTCAACCATTGCAACTTTCGGCGAAAAATCGCTAACCCTGACGTTAGGCCTTCGCCGGAATTTTTCTTGGATCTTCACCATCGCAGACACAAAACATCCAATTTTGGGAGCCGATTTCTTGACACATTATAATCTATTGGTTGATGTCACACGTCAGAAGTCAATCGATGGAACTACCAAACTTTCCACCACTGGTTCTTCGGTCATGGGTTAATCTCTCCAGCTCTCATTTTTCTGCAAAGCTTCCCAAGATAAGTATCAAAAGCTAATACAACAGCACCCATCACTGGTAAATAACAAATTATTTGAACTTTCAAATCATTCTGTGACACATAGGATTCAGACAGTAGGTCCACCTGTCAGCCCTCGCCCACGTAGATTAGCTCCAGAAAAGTTCAAAGCAGCTAAGAACGAGTTTGATCACATGTTACAAATGGGTATCATTAGACCTTCTTCTAGTAGTTGGGCTTCCCCACTACACATGGTCAAGAAGAAGGGTTCCACCGATTGGAGACCCACTGGTGACTACAGACAATTAAATGCAATCACAGTCCCGGACAGTTACCCAATACCACATATACAGGACTTTACTAGAAATCTAGAAGGAAAGACAATTTTCTCTAAGATTGATTTACAACGTGCGTATCATCAGATACCAGTGGAAGAAGAAGACATCTCAAAAACAGCAATAACAACCCCATTTGGACTGTTCGAATTTCTAAAAATGCCATTTGGTTTACGAAATGCAGCTCAAAGTTTCCAACGTTTCATAAATCATGTCACAACTATACAGAAATCCTACACAACTCTTCATTGGGTTGACATGGGGATGCTGGCTGAGTAGATAGACAAGAGAGAGAGAGAAAGAGGCCTGTCTGGCAAAATTAAAAGTGCCGCCCACATATGTAGGCCTACCTATTTTATTCACCAGATATTCTTTATTTGATTTGTTCATGTGGAGGTATCTCATTCTGTGCTCCAAGTGACCGCTATTCAGTTTAACACATCTATGAAGTACCAAATCAGGATGAAAAAAAAAGGGGGGGGGGGCAAAGGGCCTGACTGTCACTGTACAACTATATGGTCAGTTGCCAAGAGGTGCCCCCAGATCTGGGACAAAATGAATAAAAATTAAATGTTACGCCAAATGTTCTGTTTTGTGTTTGTCTTGTGAATAATATAGTGTTTTTATAATTTTTTGTACTTTCAAAGCAGTTCGAGGCATAGCTTTTTCTATAGAAGGGGAAAAAGGTCACCTTCCACAGCGTTCTGTACATGAAACATGACACCATGAAAGGCTTATAAATGGCGAATTATTGCAAAATATTCCACTTTAGTTGACATTTAAGCTCAATATTAGCATTATTGGTCGTGTACATCTATATATTAAATCCTGAAAATTCCTGCGATTTCTATAACATTTGGTAACATGTTTGTAATTTCATGTACGGAACAAAGAGCAACTCTCCACATTCCTGTTCCTATGCCTATATAAGAGCCTTGATTTTAAGTGCAATGCCATATTTACCCAACTATGGCTTTCTCTTTCTTTTTTTTTTATTTATACTCTCTGTGTGTAAAACGGAGCAGCGGTCTGTACAGCTCACATATAGTGTTCCGTACATGAATATGACGTGGTACTTTCTTGCGTGAAAAATAACCTGTTCTCCGCTCCCTGCTGACAAAAACAATGTTGACATGAATAATCTTATCGGCTACAACAGAATACAGACTCACAACACCAACAACAATGCACAAACATCGTAACGACGACAGTAAACTAGATCTAGATCTAGAGTTCCGTACATGATATTACGCAACCGCCGTTGGTGTCCTGATAATCTAGTTCGCATTACAACACACCAACAAATACACTCTTGTGTGTAAAAACGCCGCACTGAAATGCAGTTGATACCGAAAACGGGTCACCATGACGGTTCCATACCGTTGCGGGCGAATAAGCTTGTAAATCTATTATTTCAGCGCTATTTTCGTTCCGTACATTATCGTTAACGGGCATTTCGTTCCATACATGAAACATGAAAATGTGATGACACCAAAACGTTTGGATTTACTGTGTGAAAAACAAACATGGAGTTCTCAAATTTTTACACACGCTTCTCGAAGGGGCAAACTTGCCTTTGTAACATTGTGTGACGTCATAGGATTCTTTACCCTTCGATACGACGAACCGTTCCGTACTGGTAAAAGTTGGCGAGAAAGTGGGCGGGCTGAAACAAAATGATCTAGAGCATTCGAGGGATGCCCTTTGGTACAGAAACTCTTGAGATTTTGAAGGGAAGACCTTACCACACACAAAAGAGCTTGATGCTTGCAGTAATTCTATACTCATCGACATCAAAGTGTTCATCCTTTCGGCCCCTTTCCCTTGACACGAAAATTCATGTACGGAACGCATTTTGAAATCAACCATTATTTTTTTAGTTTTGGTTGCCAGAGACCTCCAATTCAGCATTTAGTAAGCTCATCCATTTGTCTTGATCAGTAGACAGAGAGTTTTGCTGTATGGTTACCATGTGTTAAAATACACACCATTCTCAGTAACCACTATAAAACGTCCATTTTTTACCGCCAGAAATACGCATACTTTGGAATATTTTCTTCTCATAATTTTTTTGTTTATGATCCAATTGCTTCAAAACTGCTCCTGTAGACCACCTTATTCATTTCTGAGCACATTAAGCATAAGATTATTTTAGAAAGTATCTATGGTTTCCTTTTTAATGCATTTCACCGAACCCATTGAAAAGAAAAGCACCTTTTGGCAACTGACCATATATTGATACAGTGGTTCTCAACGTGACATTGGGTGCAAATTTTGAATTCCAGGGAGGGGGTGCAGCCAAAAGGAAGAACGCAGACCTGCCACAATCCAAATCTGAAAATCAGTATGATCAGACCCAAAAATCAGTATTTGAGACCAGAAATCGGTATATCACTGAAACATGTACTCACTATTTTCAAGTCTTGAATCCTCGATCTCTAGTCTAGTCTCTAGATCTAGATCTAACTCTAAAATCACTGAATCAGGCATTGGTATGAGTACAACTAAGCTGAATAGAATCTAGATAAATTAAAACTGAATTTCACGATAATATCAGGCAATGTTGGAAAAAAAAAACATGTAGATCTAAAAGATGACAATGATGATGATCGGCAAATCTGAAAGAATCTGATTGAAAGGGCAAAATTTGTGTACGCTAGCCTAGTCTCGACAAAGGGAACAAACTCTCAGCAAGTAAGCAAAGTATTAATTTTGAAGTATGTTCAATACTGTAGGTCGCAGCACACAAAAACCACTGTAACCATGAAAGTGCTTGCCAGTCTCGGCCATAGTTGTGTACGCAAAACGAAACGCAAGTGCTTGCTAATGGTGCAAACTTGTTACAGTGACAGAAATGCATGCTGGTTTTTTCTGACGTCAGCAAACCAACCGTGAAAGAGAAAAATTTGTACGGAAACTTTTTCCCCTAGCAATAAAAGCGGAAAATCGGTAAAAGGGCCATTTCCAAAAAAAAATGGGTAAAATAGCGACTGAATCGGTATGAACGGCAGGTCTGAGAACGGGGTGACAAGGGTGCAAAAACGAGAGGGGACAAAAACATAAATTTATATGGATGATTTAGGGGCAACACAGGGCAGCCTTCGACTTGCTCAACAACACGCATAGATGGGTTTTTTGAACAGAAAAAGCCTGTCATTTGATAAAGGATGCTTTGTTTTGTAATGAATAATAATTGTCATTAATGAGGCTTTAATAAACTTGTCATCAATTGGGTGTAGTCTTCTTGTAAACTGCATTATATGCTGGGTTATGGTAAGGGAGGCATGTCAGAACAAATTTATTGGAGCCGACGGGGGCGATTGCCTGAAAAAAGGTTGAAAACCACTATATTAAGACATCAAATGTGTGGGCCTCACGTTTAGTCCATATATATAAAAGCACGCTCGAAACAAACTTTAAAAAACAACAAATAAAACACCAAAACACTTCCCTGAAATCGAAGTTAGGCTTAAAAATATTGATAATATATTGTACTTTTCTATCAGTCTATCCATTCAGTTATATTATTCTACTAACAATATGCCAAATTTGAATGTTTATTGCAGTGAAATATGCATTTTAGTGAGGTGGGGGTCAAGAAAAAGTCACAAGAATCATGCCATTGGGTCTCAAAATTACCTCTAAATATGTGTTTTGCCACCTACACCACCAGTTTTAGTGAATACTTGGTACTGAGACCTTTATAATTATATTGCCCACATGTCTAGGTCAAGGTAAAAGGCTTGAGACATGCCCTTCCTTCCATCGAGCAAAAAGTATCATTATACTTGTGAGAGGATGAACGACTTTCTATTTTTAATGTGCTTTCATGGTAACTCTGGTGCGTGAGTGAGGGACGGCCACTCATAGTAGTTTATGGACACTTGGCCGAGTACCATTAATTGGATTATTTCCCTTGTAATACTAGCGCGGGACCCGTTATTCACATCACGGTGAAAAGCGCGCATTTTGATTGGTCAGTTGGAAATGTTGACCACCGGGCTTCCAACTCTTATATCATGGCTTTAAGTTTCTTACAACTCGCTCCTTCGTTGTTATCCACCGACAGAAAGACGGGAACCCGAATTCATTTTTGAGAGTAGACAATACCCTATCGGTACAAAATAGGTACTCATGATAACGTTTGTTATCAATGGAGATACGTCGTATTAGTGGACGAAAGTATCCCGCACAAATTTGTCCAATGTTGTTAGTCCTGACACTTTGAAAATTTATATTAAAACTATTACCGGGTTTCTGGTATAAGTAGTCAGTTAGAATTGTAGCAGCAAGTTTCTACTTTATAATGGTACTAATTTCGTTGTACTTTGATGCACATATCCTATTGAAATAATTAATAAGAGGGTCTTGGATTTAAAGTAAACTATGAGTTAGACGCATGTTATCCCCGATAAATCCAACCTGGGTCAAGTTTATTCAATTATTGCTGGAGGGGACATTAGAGTAATTTCTGCAGTTTACTGGGATACCTAATTGACTTTTGTGTGCACCCTTTTAACCGTACTGTAAATTCGATTGTGTTAGGACCCTAACCGGTTATGTTGTTCGGCTGGACTCAATGTCCGAGCCTTTCACTTGTGCAACACGGGCTACGTAATAGCTCTCCCGGACGTCCGCGCGGGCTCATAAATAAGATGCGAGTTCGAGTGGTCAGCACACTCCACCATAGACGCGGAGACAAGAGCCGACAGCAAAGTGAACCCACCCAGCAACCCGGGCCCGTAGCAGCTCAGAGGCCTGCCGACGCTTGCCATCGCCACCCCGCCCCATAAGGCATGTAGCGGTAGCGCAGGACCCGGAGAGACTTTGGGTAAGTTGGAGACTATTATATTAGAAGTGACTTTAATTTGCGCAACCCCCGCCCCTTTCTTGGATGCCGCGTAGAGAATGCTGATCTACAGAGACCATTATGAGTCCGGCTCAACGGTAATTGCCATTGTCATTAGACGTGTAGGATGCGCGATGCAGCGCAGTGTCTTGATATTGTGACTTTATTGTCAAAGTTAACGTTTGCGGTGCTAGATGATAATGATGGCTCGCTAACCAAGCTATCACGATTTGCTTGTGTGCATATATATAGTGTGTGTGTAGCATTGCCTTGTTGTGGTAGGCAGTGAGGATTTCCTGACATGTTGATGTGGATGACTTATGCTATAGCGAGCGGCACTACACACTTGATTGTATTACGGGTATTTGTGTACCTTGCCAGTACCACTATGCTATAGAGAGCAGTGTGATTGTGATTGCATGTTTAGTGTTTAAGATGTGTAATTAATTACATGTATTGGAGATGTATAATATTAGTTGGGCCTCACATGGGTGAGCCCCAGGATTGTTCTATGTGCGGCGGTGGATGAACAATGTTTCAGTGAGTCTACACATGTTGCAATGAGTCTCGCCGACATATATATATATATATATCATGTGCATGTATTATAGTTATCCAGATGTATTATGCTTCTATGAGTTTCGTAAGTGTGTGAGGGACAGTTTCATTTTAAGGAATGTACACATTACTTTATGTATCTAGTGGTGTGTCATACACATGTTAGCCTGGCGGCATAGCTCCGCAGCTAAGGTCAAAGGGCATGACCCTTCAGTATCGATTGGGAAGGGAAGTAACCGATACAATAGCCCTGGGGCGGGTTAGTACTAATAATGGGAGTGGGCCTATGAGGATGGCCTGCATTGGGATGCAGCGTCTGTGTTATGGACGGTCAGTGGGCCATGTTGGCCACTGCGTTATTATTTTATGGAATGGCCACTCTGGATGTGTTGTACACCGGCTCAGTGGAGCGAAACTATTGTGTTCTTGCCCCTTCATTTGTTATGTCCTTCATACTTTGATTAGTACATTAGTTAGTTTATGTTGCCAGTGTACTAGGAAACTCCTTGTGTACATGATATAGCCACTTGTAGTTGTTATTCATTAACCTTAGCGCTATTTTATCCCATGCATACATATCCAGTTGGTTATTGCTTAAATTCTATATTATGTTGTTGTTGCTTGATTTAATACTTAATACTATTAATATGTATGTCCACCATTGATTGCCTGATTAATGTTGTCATTATATCCTAATCATATTTTCGTCTTTTTCTCTTGTTCCAGCTTATGGCTGGTTGGGTTTTTTTTGTTTGGTAGTGATACCTTTGTTAGGCTTTTTGAATAAATAAGATTGCCAGCAGAACCATGTGTTTGTTAGTCCTGTGTATCCTTAAGGGAGTTACTATTGAACCCACGCAGTAACCACATTACCCACTCGTAGTTCATCCAACATACTGTTGGAACCGCTAATAGTAAAACATAGTAGCCTGCGTGATCACCCCCCCCCCACCTTCACCTAGTTTCTACTTCACTGACAAACTGAGCAATAAATCAAGCCTTCTCACTGGCTGGGGCGAAGGTCATTCCTCCATATTTAGCACATTTAGATCATGACCATAAAGAATACAGTATAAGCTGACTGGACAGTGCTTTTGTTTTTGTTTCAATTTTGTTTTTTACAGTGCTGCAATACAATGTAGAATATGTCACCATTTGTAAAAGATGCCCAAACTGAAAGTCATTATGTGTTCCCAGCAGTTGCAAAAAGTCTGACAATTGATCTAAAAAAGGCGTAGACCAGTAACAGAAGAAGGGTGCTGATTATGTAACGGGTCCAAAAGTTCTATTAGCAGAAAGGCAAGAGGTTCTTCATTACTCCTTTTAGTACATGCTGGCTGCATGACTTCATAGGATACTAGCCAACACCCCCCTCCCCCAATCCCCCTTCTGTAGGTTGAATGCATTTAGAATTTAATTTTGACCCGGCAGCCATTAAACATGTAGGCCTACTCAAGGACGCCATGTTCCTTGATCTTAGAGTGGAGACTTGCTAGATCCAGTTGTTTAAAAAAGAAAACAATGACAGAATGAAACATTACAAAGCACAGAAGGCGTTGATCTGTACAAGCTGCCAAAGGACAGATGGCTGGCTAACAACTGACCAACCTGCCAAACATAACATATTCTAATATTTTTTATTCTTTAGTGCCTACACATGTGATCAGTTCAAAGTAAGTGGGTTTTTCAGAACTATGGAGCTGGAAATGCCTTTTCTGTTTATGACCTTGATCCACAAACGTATTCTCTCACTCGGTTGCTCTGCTACCTTCCCCTTGCATGTATGAATCCCTGGTGCAGAAAAAAAAGCTTTTGCTTTTGTCCAATGTTCGACATTGACAACCAAACTAGCACAAATGGTAGGCATTTTCCATAGCATTCACCAATGCAATGGCAGGTGAAATTAAAGCGGGCATGCGACATGTTCATTCAAGCTATATGCCATTCTACCCTATAACTTGTACGTTCCCCCTCTCCCCTGTATACATGTTATATAAACCTTTGACAGTTTGCAAATCATTGCTGAGGCTCAGCATTGCAAACAGGAGCAGATCAACAAGAAAGAAGTCCACACATCCAATCTTTTTCTCAAATAGCTGTGCTGGCTAGAACCAGAATTCCAGCATGCCTTCCGTGATTCACAGTTTCGACGTTACTTCTTACTTCAAATCCTCACCCTGGAACACATACCATTTGCAATCTGAAGGCGATGCCATGCATTGACAGAAAGGGAGACACAGAAATTGATTGAGAATCACAAATATCTCTCTGAACTTTATAAGAAAAGAGAACCAGCTGATTCACAACAATAATACATTTTAAAGACGATGTCAAAATACCAAACTGAAACAAGACAAGAAACCAATGACATAAATTGTAAAACAAGAAATCACTATAAGGTCTTCTGGAAAACATGAAATCAATGATTTACCACCACAAAACACAAATTTCCTGACTTGCTCGAGCCAATTTCCACAATCACATCAAGGGCTGGTATAAAATCCTCACATGCTTTCATGAGCTCCCACTTCGCAGGCCCCCTGCACGCACTCCAAAAGCATAAATACTGTCGCCAACAGCAATGGAGTGGGACTTCATTGTGGCTTGCTATGGGCGACACCTATAAATTTCCTTTATTTTATCTTCTATCCCACTCTTTCCTTCCTTTTCCCCCTCGTTTTCTCTCCAGGCCTAGACATAGGTTTTGTGATATCCAGATAATGCAAAATCTAAAATGTCATTTAATTGGAATCCTATACATTACAGGCTGATGAGCAGTCAAAACTGGTGCACTGTTTTCCACCCACGATCTCCCATTTTACTAATTATTTCATTCTGGTAAGGATTACAGTTAGCTGAAATAAGGGGTCCCACACCACTGATAATCGAGTGAGAGGCTCAGGAACCGCATCACACTCAGGCTTCTAACTTTGCACAACAGCATATTATCGATGCGAATATAACATGAGCTATATTAGAAATTATGAAATGTTCAGGCTTCTACGTTTCATTTTTCATTGTTTCGGCATCATTTAGATCTATTTTGAATCATGGTTCGCCATTTTAAGGTGATCTATTTTTAGTACCGTGACACAGTTCCCCTCATCATTCATTCACTCATCATCATCATCATTGCCTTTCTCACCCTGGATCAGGGTATAGGCCACCAACAAACACTTTCCATCCCTCTCTATCATGGGCCAGCCTCTTTACATTATTCCAAGTCTTTCCGCTTCGTTGCACATCATTTTCTCTGGCTCTTCTCCACGTTCCGCGCGGCCTTCCTCTTGATCTCTTGCCCTGGGGATTCCAATCCAATACCTTTCATTCACTGAAGGAAGCAAATTGTGGATTAACGAAAACATGGATCGCCCGTAAACTTTACCGAAAAAGGGTAAACAAACTTCCATGCTTTTGGCGGACGGACGTGCTTTGGTGCTAACGAAGCAAGAACTCGCAACTGAGTAAACTGGTTCACTTCGTTCCTGTTGAAGTCTTTTATTGTTCGTTTTTTTCACTTGACAACGGCGAAAACCGAAAATTTGTGTATTTTTTGTCTTCTCTTTAGTTTGCTTTGTATTGTTTGGGTTTTATTTCTCACGCGGGGCTTCGCAACAATTTTTTGCCCAATTTTGACTCCAGTCCAGAGTAGGCGCGGAATCCGAGTCGATACTGATTCTGTCATTGTATTCTTTTGTCTGTGGAAGGAACTATACTTTGTGTACTAGATCTAGATCATTAAAAGTAATAAAGATATTAAAAATGGTTTGTGACCAAAAATGTGGAGAAGCTGTATACATGTACAAGTTTTCCTTCTGATGGGTGTTGGCAGAAACAACGATGAAAAAAAAAAAAAATGCTGATGATTCAGAATTAATCCAGAAAAGATATCCAGAAATCTGCATCCCTGTAGCCAGTACCAAAGAAGCATGAGAAGAACTGTCAAAATCAAAAAACTGAAGATAGAGCTGGGAAAGTGCAAACTCGACCAAAGAAAACGGTGCAAGGTGAAGGGGAGCGGATGGGGGTGTCACAGCTATTCCTTATGGCCATTGTTTGGGAAACATAGTCTAATTACAAAGACAAACAGAAAATACAGAGTTGTGTTCACTAATTGCAGATTATATAACCACACTGCACTATAGCGTCTGGGCAATTCCACGCGTTACGGACTGACATTTCACAAGATTTTAAAGGACCTACAGCAAAATAACTACTCAAGATATCTCAATAAAATTTGGATCACGTGTAGATCCCAGCCCCTAGTTGATACACAAAAAAATTCTTTCTTGTACAATCACAAGCCTCTGAGCTGTCTGCAGTCAAAGGCCCCGTTACGGACTGACGCCCGGTAAACCCCAGTCTTCAGGTGATGATGCACACTGTAAAAATCCTCTGAAAGTACTACAGATAATGGCATTTGCCACTATTTTTTTTATTGTTTGGGTTTGCGGATGTTGTAAAAAATGTAAGTAGCTGGTGGCTGAAGCCTTTTATATGTCATGTAGGGGTCGAAATGTGAGCGTTACGGACTGACCGTTACCGACTGACGAAAAGGAACTCCGACATTGTGGCTCCATGCAAGTTATTTAATACAGAAGGGCTATTTGTTTAACGATTGTAGAGACTTAATTTATGCACCAGTTACCCATTAAGGTCAGTATTTTGTTAAATAGTATGTGTTAATTGATTTTTTAAAGGGTGAAATTATGTGTAATCAAACTAAATGCCCACCAGGAACCTGTTTACTTCTTCAGTGTAATCATGTTGGCTCTTGAGTGGGCATTTTATTTCATATTATGTAGAAATTGTGGGCAATGGGACTGACAATTTGTTCACTCACACATATACAGTACAAAATACATCTTGTTTGAACATATGAACTTTATCAAAATTAATAACAACAAATCAGTCAAAGAATGGGGGTAGGAAAAGAGGTGGTGGGTAGGGAGGTATCCAGGATGAAACATTGGTGGACCTATTTTTTAGGAAGAAAGTGCAAAATTATGATAAATTCTTTTGCTGTTTAATAGCACTGAGCAGGTAACATTTTAACAAGTAGTAGATGGCACTTTTGCAAGTTGAATACATGATAAACAATTTTACAATCAAAGGAAAACTAAAGAACATTGAAAGTGAAAGATTATAAAGAGGATTAGAGAAGTTTGATTCATGAAAAAAAAAAATATTTGTGGATCGGTTTGTATCCAGGAATCAATGTTGATATTTTTAACAAAGAGGTGGGGCATAAGCAAGTTGAATTTATTAAAAAAGACAAGGAAAAGACAAAAGCTGAAGGATTGCAAACAATATATTGAGGAGTGTCGGGTGTGGGAGATGTGGAGAAAGGGGTGTGAAATGAAAGGAACCAACAGTGGAACTTAGAAATAAAAAGTGAAATGAAAGGAACCAACAGTGGAAATTAGAAATAGAAAGTGAAATGAAAGGAACCAACAGTGGAAATTAGCAACAATGCTTGAGTAAGGATTTTTATTGAATTGTTGGAACCCGTGCAGTTAATACTGCCAGTTCTTTTCACTTATTACCGATCTCGTTTTAACATTGACGAGCTCCCGGGAGGGCAGTACTAGGCTGCTGAGGGAGGTGACTTTTGAGTAGTGATGCGTGGGTGAATATTGGTGTTATTTTCGGCTGTGCGGCCGCCCGAGGAGCAAAGAGTTTAATTTCTCAGGGGACCTGTTCGTATCAGTATTGAGGTAATATCATTATAATAGGCACGTCGTATATTGAGAAAGAGAGAGATATATTTTTTGCAGTGGGTTTAACAGACTGATGTCACTGCTTCGTCGCGTATTGAGAGAGGGAGATTTATTGCAGTGGGTGTAACAGATTGATGAAACTGCTATTTCGCGTTGAGAGAGAGAGATTTATTGCAGTGGGGGTAACGGATTTATGTCACTGCTATGTCGCGTAATGAGATTATTGAGAGTGAAGAGTATCGTATAACCGATTTTGACTATGGCTCTCCACGTGCGGTGGATTAGCTAACGTAATACCTGATGTGACGAGTAAGAATTAAACCGATTATGATTCGAGCTCTCCACTTTTGCCGGGTGGACGAGTTACCTACCGCAACACCAAATATGAGTAATGAATTGAACAGATTGTGAATATATATACCGAGATGACTATGGCACTTGATGCGTGCGTGTCTTGCATAGTGAGGGCGCATCCAATTACACATGCACTCGTTTCGTGCCATCTCATCTATACCGGATTGGATATTTGATAAAAATTAAAGTATAATGTTGTTGAATTGAGATCTATGTCACAAATCCCAGACTGGGAGATGTAATAAGTATGACAGGACAACAATCACGAACAAACAAGTTTAACACTTAACAGAACAACCCATCAGACTCACACATTTATTAAACATAATTATACATATAATAGCGCAATTACATACATTATATTATTGAAATGACTGCCGTACAACGGCCTTATTCTCACACACACTCTCCCTCGGATCCACAATCCGGTAGTTACTCCTAAAGGCACTTCGGCCTCAGCCTCTCCCCTCAGGGTCTTAATAGCCCATTAATAAATTACTGGCACCGCAGTCTCTCAATATCACCTTCCTATTGTCATACACCTTAGCACTCCCCTAGCACCTCAGCAGGGCAATAACACATTATTATTTCCATAGCCATCAACATGGCAGCAACATAGTATCAGTCACTAGCCTATCAACATGGCAACAATATAGTATCTCATTCACTCTCATATCTACGTCCCTGTCCGTGGCCTGACTGCCACGACTTTATGTGCCTCTACTGTCCTACACTGACAGCCTCACTTCTGGCCTATGTGTGGCCTCCGGCCCTATGCTGGCCTATCCCCTGTGCTCATCGAGGTGGCTCTGCGGCCCGTCCCCGACACCTACAAGAATAACATTACATTGGTATAATACCCTACCATTTCTATTCACTCCACCTCTCCTTACAATCCATGAAGCGTACACACACTAGTTCACCTTTCACTCACCACACATCTTACGGTAACACACCTCCATCGGAGTACACACTACTCACTCGCGCTACAAATCCATGAACTCACTTTCATCTATCGCTCGTGGCGCACATTGCTATATCCAATATCAAGGACTTCCACATTCCTCACATATACTTATTCACATCATGGTAATAGACGAATATAATATAATACATCAATCATAATAATCAATCAACGTTCTACATACCAGTCATAACTGGAAAGACTCTCACTAGTCTTCTCGACTGCTTCCCCTTTATGTCCGCCCGATGGGCTTTTATTCACAGGTCCGATCCCTAGGACCTTCTAACTTGCAGTGATAGTATTACCGCGCTTTCGCCTCCTTCAGACCCCGCCCCCACTACTACTCACAACAGCACGCTTAACTTGCTGTCTACTGTGAGCCTTTCTTACTCTACACCCGCTCTGTAGCAATCCCCTTAATTGCACTCACTCCACTCGTGACAATCTATACTATTGTTGAATGACAGAAGCGCTATGTAAGTCGTAAATCAAGATGAGCACTACGCGAATTTTGAATGAGTACGTTGGGTTAATTATCGTGTCGACATTTGTTATTTGAGCTTAACTATGGCGAAATTTGTACTTGATAGACCAGAAATTTTGTTAACTTATTTAAGAGTCTGTCTCATGTTGAGGGGGACAGTATTTTACCACCTCATTCAGAGACCGGGGGTGAGATCACACTATATCGTCCCACTATTTACGGACATTTTTTTCTCATGATTCCCGTGATTTCCTCTCCCCGCAGCGTCAACTTCCAGACAAAGACCCGAATTACGGACAACCCTGACGCCCTTGTCTGCGGGTCAACGAGATTAAGTATGGCAAACCAAGCAACCAGAGCTACTGCTGCCAGCCAATGCAACTTTATTTTAAAATATTTCAATTGTGTGTGATGTTATATATATATACATGTTGAGCTATTGCTTAAGCGTTCACACGCAACGAGTCAGTTTGACCGTTTTTGGGAAGTATTGATTGTAACTTGTTCATGTGAAATGACTTGTATTTTGAGTGCTGTTTCAGAGCTGCATTATTGCAGGACGGTACATGTCAAGCTTTTTTTTTTAGAAAATTGTCCATCCTGAGTGATCGTTTTTTGATTATAAATTTTTCTAGCTTTAATAATTCTAGTGTTACCCTACAGGGCACTTTGGCGTTGTCGGCTCGTGCCTTCACTTTCAGACTTTGTGTCGTTAAAATTATAAATTTTAACTGGGGTGGGGGATATGTCACGAGCCGCGTGAGCTCTTTTCTGTTAGTCATGGGTTGGGTTTATTTTGGGAGAATATGAAACGCGTTTAGCTATTAATCGAGCCACGGATTTCGTGATGAGGAATGTGTGAGTGAAGTTTGTAAACATTAAGTTAACCCTTTGATTTTTGGTGTGCGTGTGGGATTTTCTTGTTTACATAGTAGGATTGTAGAAGTTCTAGTGTAGGTTTTTGAGTTGTGTACATATCCTTTTGAGAAAGCAGTTAGGGTTAACTGAAAGACAAACTTGTGTTTGTCGTGGCTAGGTCCTTGATCGTCCGATCGGGAGGGAGACCCTTAGTAACCGTCGGGGGGTATAAAAGCTAACACACGTACTAAGATCAGTGGATTCATATTTCGAGCATTTGGCGAAAGGACGAGTCAGGGGGGCCTCCTACCTGAGTGGGGATGACATACAGAAAGATTCGCGCTGTGAAGAGACCTAGACAGTGACGAAACCTCTGTGCACCAGGCTTAAGTGTGCACACCGCTTACATTGGACTCTCTCGCTCGCAAAACCATCGCGAGCGAGGAAATGGTGAGATCCCTCATATGTGTTCGTGCCAGGAACTGTAACAGTTTTACAGTCACCCCATTGTGACGAAGAGAAGGTCATTAACTATATTTTTTTTTACTAGATGTGTAATGAGCTGTTAGATTGTGTTTGAGATTGAACTAGGTTCATTCCCCAGCTGTATACTCCTTAGTGTGGAGCAGCCTAGATATTTTGTAAAGTGTATTACTGTGAAAATTATTAGTGAGTGCTGCTACGCTTTATGAGCCAGTCAATAATCTGATTAGGTGCTATCTCTGATTGTATGAAAGCGAGACCGACCAAATTGAATTTGTTACACCGGTATCCGTTAGGAACCGTAGTCCTGGATAGGCGCACTTAAAGAGTGCATAGTACTATACCTTTTTCTATACCCTATGTTAGATGGACTTGCCAGAATTTCAGTAGTGGGCGACATTTATGTAATATCTATGATTGTGATTACCGTAAATTATGCAGTCGAATGTTGTATGATTATTATATGGCCCGTCAGGCCTGAACACTCATAACCCTGTGTTGCTTAGTCATTGTGGTATGAATGTCTCGGGTGTGAGTCAACTATATCCACCAAAACCCCTCGTCGACAGCGGGAGGGTGACTTATACAATAACCCAAGTATCACCAAATCCCACTTCCGACACGAGGCTTTGCTAAATTTATACAGTCTCTTCTTTTTTGCCAACTTTTGACTTGCTTTAAGCCTTGCTGCGACCTCACACTACTCACAGTGTTTCTTTGGTCTTTAGAATATTTCAACAACTTGAATGAGCAACTGTAAGTGGTGAATGTTGGTGAATGTTGGTGAATGTTGGTGAATGTTGGTGAATGTTGGTGAATGTTGGTGAATGTTGGTGAATGTTGGTGAATGTTGGTGAATGTTGGTGAATGTTGGTGAATGTTGGTGAATGTTGTTGAATGTTGGTGAGTGTTGGTGAATGTTGGTGAATGTTGGTGAATGTTGGTGAATGTTGGTGAATGTTGGTGAATGTTGGTGAATGTTGGTGAATGTTGGTGAATGTACAAGTATGTATGTCCCCCATCTTCTTCTTTTTTGTGGTGTTTTTTAAATTTTTTTACACGGGGGTGGGGGGTGGGGGGTGGGGGGTACTCATTTTAAAGCCTTTTGTGACTCCAGAGCAAGAGAGCCCCCCCCCCCCCCCGAAATGCTCTCCTAACAACAGCCTTAATGGATGACTCTTTTAGATTTTCCTTCCTCTTTGAAAGGGTTTGGGGTGGGGGGGGGGGGGGGAATTAGAGATTCGGTAATATTTAGGATTGAGGCTAAGGGCGGGGTTAGGAATAGATAGTTAAGCCCACAGACTAATAAATTAACCAGACTGGAAACACGAGCTTCGGGCTGTGTCGTTTTTTACTGAATTTCCCGAGCGGCGGCCGTATAACCAACATGGCCGCCGCTCGGGCAATTCCGATTCCAATTCTATCTGCAGTAGAAATTTCTTTTTATTTGTCAAAATTGGTTGTACATGTATTAATTTCTTGGTGCGGAACCAAACTTCCGCGTTCAGTTGGCGCGTCAAAATGGTATCATTCAAAATTGTAGCTATGCTGAAGTATCGGTCGTTACCGTAAACCTACAATGGCGGATGGTTCATGACCTTTCGCTGTTTTGTGACGTCACACAATGGGATCATCCAGTCTGGGTATTTTATTAGTCTGTGGTTAGGCCTACGTATGCGTACGCACTCCTAAAACAAAACGCTTGAGATGCGTATGTACTTAACAACAACAGGACCTGATATGTCCATATTTCAAGAGAAAATTGGTTTGTCATGCCATTCAGAGGAGGGGATGATGCGCATGTTCCCTCAAAAAGTCCCTCTCCCTGACCTACATTTTTCCGATCAATGACAAACTGATACGTACAATTACAAGGCCCTGATAAGTGTGGACGAATTAGATAAAACAAATGACACAGTGACCCTGATAAATCGTGCTCAAGGGTCTAACTCCCTTCCATCAAGTTCTGAGAAATTCATGATTGAAGTTTCATGTGCTCATTGTCATAGTCTTTAGGGGACGTTCAAATATAATCTTCCGCCTCGGAAGGGGGGAGGGGGGGGGGGGTGTTTGGCTCCTGTAAGAAAAGTTCTTGAACCAATGTAATATTACACTTTTGTGAGGTGAGAATATAAAAAGGAATATTATAATTTAAGGCAATTTTGACATTGACTTTGACATGAGTCTCATTTTTACCTCATTTGTAAGAAAGAGTACGTGTGCAATGTATAATTATTACATGTATTATTGTAATATAACGGATTTGGGGGGGGGGGGGGGAGAGAAGCAAATGTAAGAAGGGGGGGGGGGGTCAAAAAGTCCCAAAAAAGGTGTAAGATTCTATTTGAACGTTCCCTTAGAGTGAAGATACGGCTTTTTATATATTCTTTTCAGTAATACATGTACTTACAAATTACACACTGAATCCGACTGACATTGACACACAATGGAGAAAATGGAGAAGGCCTGTAGGCGCAGTGTGTACTATAACTCAGTTCAGCTAAATCATGGAGCTAGAACCCTGTCGAGTGTCATTCTAATGTGATGAAATATGCAGGCAAACCTACAATACTGGTAGTACTACATGTTGCAATGTTGTCTACAAGTTTACTACGTATAAATAATAATAATAATAATAATAATAATTGGTGCCATTTACATAGCGCATGTCCATTGTCATTAGAAATGCTCTATGCGCTTTACAGAAGCTCTCTCACTCGCTCTTTCTTTCTCTCACCCTCTCTCAACATCTCTCTATCTCAGTGAGCTCAGAGCAAATTATCAATGGTGTTAGACACTCAGGGGGGGGGGGGTGTCTGTCACAAATCCCAGACTGGGAGATGTAATAATTATAACAAGACAACAACCACGAACGAACAAGTATAACACTTAACAAAACAACCCATCAGACTCACACATTTATTAAACATAAGATAAAGATAGAATTGCAATGACATACATTATATTACTTAATTAAACTGCCGTCCACGGCCTTCTCCCGCAAGCACACTTCCTCGGGTCCACAACCCGGTAATTACTTCTAAAGACACTTCGGCCTCAGCCCTCCACTCAGGGTCTTAATGACACACTAGTATTCTTTCACACCACAGTCTCTCAATAGCGCCTCCCTATGGCAATAACACCTTATCCTCCTATAGCACCTCACGTGGCCCTAGCACGTTAATACTTCAATTCACATGAGTATCTCAATCGCACAATAATACATCCATGTCACAGTAGTACATCTTAATAGCACATTACAATCATATATACATCCCTGTCTGTGGCCAGACTGCCACGACTCATGTGCTGCGACTGTCCTACACCGACAGCTTCCTCCTGGCCTATGTGTGGCCTTCGGCCCTGTGCTGGCCTATCCCCTGTGCTCACCGTAGGCGGCGCTTCGGCCCGACCCCGGCACCTACAAAAATAACATTACATTGGTATAATACCATACCATTTCTAATCACTTCACCCCTCATTACAACTCATGAAGCGTACACACAATAGTTCACATTTCACTCACCAAACATCTTACGGCAACACCTCCACCGTATTACACCCTACTCACTCTCGCTACAAATCCATGAAGCTAACTTCCATCTATCGCTCATGGCGCACTTTGCTATATACAGTATCAAGGACCTCCACATTCCTCACATATACTTATTTACATCATGGTCGTAGACGAATATAATACATCAATCATAATTATCAATCATCGTTCCACCTACCAGTCATCACTAGAAACACTGTCACAATCTCCCGACTGTTCTCACTCACGTCCGTCCCCTGGTACCTTCTAACTTGCAGTGATAGTAGTACAGCGCTCTCGCCTCATGCAGACCCCCCCCCCCACTCACAACATGCACGCTTTTCATTACCCGTGGGCCGTGGGTTAACTTTACTCTACCCCCTTCCCCCGTAACTACTGATCCCAGCTCAACCGCTCGTGACAGTGTCTCCTCTCCCCCCCCCCCCTTTCTCAAGAGAGGAAAGCATACATCGTTAACTGTATGGTGAAATTGGCCATGTGCATAACACCAAACTTTTTTAAGAGAGCTAAAAACTGAAATCATTCAAGAGTTTCGCACAAATCAAGTGCTATAAAATGATACTTAATTCAAATAAAACAGAAATATTTTCTCCTCTTACGTTTCTTACAATAATGTTCAACGTTGGCCAATTATTTTCTAAACAACTCTTGAAAATAAAAAATATTGGATATGGCCGAAGTTAAGCGGCACCATGAAATCGGCCTAGCGACATTAACCCTGCTGGCTGAAATCATGCCGGATAGGATTAGCCGTTTCGGCCAATCGACATCTATAGCACTGGCTAAATTCACTTTGCCGGATTCAGATCGACTATGGTACATATATATATATATATGGTAGATGGCCGAAAGTTTGACATGAAGTCTCAAATGTCAGTTACGACCTTTAAATCCTCATCAATAATTAGTTCAATTAATTCGACTAGTAATTGCCCCATTCTTCGAATGGTTAAGCTCAGCACTCCAGACCGAAAGGAATCAGCACAAAGACATTGATGTCGAGACACTTTGGGTCATTCACAAAAAAATTGGCTATTAATAGATAGATAGGAGAATTTTTCAGGAAATGATGACGTCATGGGCTCATGTGTTCGTGAAAAATGAAGGATCAAAAGTAGACAATTAGCGGCAAAGAGCAAACTCAAAAAATACTTCCCCACCTTTTCAAGACTCCAAATCTAAAAAAGAATCTTTTGCGGGTCGAAGGGCGGGCACATGTAAAATTTCACGCAAATCCGAGCTGTGTGAGCGGCAGTAGGTCTTGTTCAAAATCCCGTGATTCTTTTTTTTTATATTATTATTACATGTTCCTTTCTTTAAGCATTAGCTCTAGAGTTCGAGGCGTGAGAGGCCTAGCCTTTCGAAAAGGTTTTCTTGGCATGACTGACACTCCGAGATCTATAATAAAAATATTTCATTTCGAGCTTGAAGCACACTATAAATGTTTCTACACAGTTTTCTTGGTATGAATGAATGGCACTCACCTCATCTGTATAACATTATACTGGGTATCAAAATTTTCTTGGCGTGGCTGGATCTCAGATGAATTCTAGTTCGAGAGTTTACATTTCCGGTAAGAGGCGGAAATGACGAAATTGACGGAAGTACATTATCACGTCGTATTCGCAATCATGAATTGATAACTGATAATTATAAGTGAATTTCTGGAAAAAGTAAAGAGTTTCGGGAAAAAATGAGCACGACACGTACAGGCTTTATACATTTTACATACATGTGCCAAGTTTCATTTCTCTACGTTGCGTAGTAAAAAAGCCTTTGCAGGAACAAAGTTGGGCCCAAGCTCCATTATTATATGATAATGAAATTCCCATCATGTCAAAAGTAGTACTTACCAAGGCGAAACAAAATATGTTAAAAAAAACAAACAAACAAATCTATCTATTATATATCTCAGTAACTTGCAACCTTTGGCATGACCAACTGACCAAACTATACACTCTTCAGGCCTTAAATTTGAAAGGAAGGTGACAATTGAGATAAGGAAGATGATGGCTATAATTAAAAGTTGTTTACTTCAAGCATGTATCTATCTATATCTATACTATATATATATTTGTGGACTTGAGACTTTTGTGTGCGCCTATCTCAGAAACCACTGACCAGATTGGGGCCAAATTTGGCATGGAATCTTTTTATGATTTATCGGAGGTTCTTAGCCTATTCAGATGTTCGAAACTGTTTGCATTCTATTTGTGATTTTCCGTTATTTTCTTTGTTTCGCGTTCTTTAAGATCTATTTTGAGTCATGGTTCGCCATTTTAAGGTTTCGTTATCACTTCCTGCGATGTGTTCACTATCAAACACACTAACCCGTGCGCAAATCATGCTATTGTACGGGATGCGCAGGGTGTCAACTCACAAAGGCAGAGCAGTAAGACTTATTTAAAAATAAACAAAAATAAAATAAACAAATAGGGAACAGGCAAGATGAAGCAGGTCCATAATAACCACCCAGAACTGAAACCAATATTCAAACCGATTTATCCCGGGCAGGGCCGGGGACCTCAGCTAGTTATTTTTAATAAATAACAATGTTGAATACTATGTAACATCTGTATTTTTGCACGTTTGTTTCATAATATATGTATTAGTACCGTGCATGTCATAAAAAGTTACCGCATCAAGCGTTCAGTTTCGTGCGTAGTGTTCTGGTGTGCATGAGTTCTGAAGCAAGACTGTAGTTTATTGCTTTTATTATATGAAAGAGAGAGAGAGAGAGAGAGAGGGGGGGGGGGGGGGAAGCACATGATTGTTTATTCCGGGCAATGCCCGGTAGGTCATCTAGTCGAAAATATTTGAGTTACGATGTTTGCGCAGCCACCCCTAAATGCTCATTTTGATTTTCACAATAAAGATAAATTTGAAAGGATGAAAGGAAAAAAAAAAGCAAGAAAAAAAACCAGAAAAACACAAAGAAGTGAAAGAAAGAAAACGAAGAGAAAGAAAAAGAATAGAGAAACTTTTATTTTTAAAGACAGCTTTTTTTTTTCACTTCTCTGTCATTTAATTCATAAAACAAAACAGATGCATGTACAAATCTATCACGGCAATCAACTTTAAACAAGAAAACGTGGATGAGATGAGAATGTAGTGAATCAGACATAATTTACAAATGCAGTCCCTACTATGCAATCCACAGCGACAAGACTGAGTTCAGATTTTGACCTTTGCTTTTGCTGATTAACAACTGTGTAATAAAGAAAACATTCCTTGATTATATTGTCACTTTGTTTGAATCTGGGTTTAAAAGCGCCTCTGCACGATAGCAGCCACTTTGCGGCTTTCACGGTTTTTTTCGCAATCTAATTTTTTGCTAGCTTTTTGCCCTCAGATTCTTGTAAATAAGATTACCGCAAGTAATACTACTTCAACAACAGTTCCGTTTGGATCTCTCTCTCTCTCTTTCTCTCTCTCTCTTTCTATCTTTCTCTCTCTCTCTTTCTTTCTCTCTCTCTCTCTTTCTTTCTCTCTCTATCTCTCTCTTTCTTTCTCTCTCTCTCTCTTTCTTTCTCTCTCTCCCTCTTTCTCCCTCTCTCTCTCACTCTCTCTCACACACACACATGTATTTACTGTTTTAGTCCTTATGTCACATAAAAAGAAATAATGACAGCTAATGACCTTGATTTCACGAACTTCGTACAAAATCAAAATGTCCCGCCGACACGTGTCAAAAGTAAGCAGCTGGACTATTCCCATCTTCTGGGGGTGATGTGTTAGCAACAACGGCACGAAGATGAAAGAAAACAACGATTTCTTAACAAAACTTCAAAATTGCACTCCTCCATCAAATGTACTAAAACTGAAATGGATCCGTCCTGTTGTGGGTATAAAAATTGAGATTTTGCGAGTGATCTGATCAGTGACTGGTCACGACTAGCAACGAATCAGTTTTGATTTACGGTGCCAAGTATTTCCTTGATTCCCGTATCCTAGAGGGGCATCGCTAAGAAAGAGTCCAGCCTCATTTGTACACTGTTGTATTTCCACTGGAAGTCACATCTGCTGCTCGAATACCAACTGGAAAGGTGTGTTTTTCACAAATACCTGTCGATTTGATCAGTACGATATTAGAATCCATGACAGCGAGATATCACAAAAATTGATTCGTCACTCTGGCTACTGATAATAGAGAAAAACAGATTTAAAAAAAAAAAGCAATTGAAACCTCAAGAATACTGGAAACTGTTGAAAGCACAACAAAAGCAAAATGAACTTTTCGACAGCAGACACCAAAGGCCAATATACGCGGTTGAAGACAAAGTCATGTATGGAAACAGTAGGCAAGACACACGGAAGAGGACAAGTCAAACTCCAAAATGGTTTGGACCAAAAAAAAACATGTGCTCGGCAAAGGAACACACAAGATTGGTGGTCAATCTTCAATGCTTCAAGTCTAAAGTCCTTCATCGAGACGTTTCATCTGCCCCTGGAGATGAGAAGACTGCTGACAATGGGGCTGGTGTGATGATCATGACAGTCTCAACTTCCTAAGTATGGCACTAGTTTTAAAGACCCCTCATTTCCAACGGCATAGAGAACAAGAGGCATGTTTTCTCTTCACATCATTTCATCATCTATTCTGTTCCAGAGGGCCATACGACCAATGACATTCTCTACCTTTTCTGGTCCAGTTAGGACCAAATCTATGACAGCCGACAAGAACTGACCATTCGGAGCCATCTCTTTCTGTTTGTTTGTCTGTCTGTTCTCTTCACCAACAAACACATATGCATGTATGCCCATACACACGCACACACACACACACAATATAAGAATTATAGGTAACTATTACGATAAAAGCAACAAATAAACAATCGTAAATCAACAAATAAAATTTGCAAAAAAAAAAAAAAAAAAAAAAATCGAAAAAAAGATACATATAAATTTGATACAATCCCCAAAACAGAAATGACTAGATTTTTAAAAATGTAGATTGGTACAGCAGATGAAGAAGATGTAAGGCTGAAAGAAATGGGAGAGAAGGGGAAAGATAGAAAGGAAAAGAGATAAAAGAATAAAACAAGCAGCAAGCATGTCAGTAGTAACTGTTACCTGGGTCTTCCTTTGTCCTTCTTATTTCTCTCTTAGTCTGGGTTAAATCCCTCAAATGATGGGTCATTAGGCTGCAGTGTAAAATATATTTCCTTATTTATTGGCTTCATAAACTGACATAATTCGTCGGCAGTACATGTACCTGTATTTGGTCGGGAGAAAACATTTAAGTCAGGTTGCATGTATTTATTCTTGGGGAGAACGTTTGCTATGAAGGAAAGGTTCCCGGGGGGCGGGGGCGTTTATTTCATAATATCTGGTGGGGGGGGGGGAATAAAGTGCTGGAAGTATTTTCCCCCCGGATCTTTTGCTTCCTGGTAAACTTTTCCCCGGTCGAAGTACAACGTCACCACCCCCCCCCCCCCCCCACCTAAAACGCTATTTTAACTGAAAAAACTGCCAAATAGCCTTCTTGATACAGAACTAAAACTCAAAGGTTTTCATGGTGATATTTCATCGAGTCTCCAAGGCTTCATTTGAAAATTATCCAAAATCTTAATTTTTGGCAAAATGCAAGGGGGAACTTTTACTATGAAATATTTGTTCCGGGTGACCTTTTACTGCGAAACATTTGTGCCGAGGGTACGTCCAATACGAGAGACCAAATACTTCGTCATACCGGCCTCAATTATTTATTCAACTGTCTGAAAGTTTCATTTGAAAGTTGTTAAACGACAACTGCCGAATTGGGTCGATTGATACGCATATTATTACACATGATCTACATGATACATTGTTTAATTCAACCCTGCTGCATGAACATACTTCTTACTGTGCAATAAAAACGGATGTTATATTGTAGTTGCAGGTTTACACGTGGCATAATTGGTACGGTAGGAGCGATTGAAAAAAAATGGCTGTCAAAAAAATGAGAGATAAAGTTTGTTTTATTTTCTTGGTTATCTCCCGTGATGGTGAACAACATGGGAGATAAAAGCTTGCCGTCCAGTCATTGTCATGTTTTCTTGGTTATGCCCCATGTAAACACAATCGGGGTGGGGGGTGGGAATTGAGGGCTTTGTGTTTTTTTTTCTTTGAAGGGGTGGGGGGGGTTGGGAAGGGCGTTTTAAGGGGGTGATTTGGGGTGGAATATTGGGAGGAAGTGTTTGACGGTGGGTACTGGAATAAGGGGAATTGGTGTGTTTTTTGTTTTTTTTCTTCGTCTACAAAACTTGAAGATCCAGATCTACATGTACAACTTCAATCGTTAAGTCACCTCAGTTTCGGCCGTTTCTTGCTTTTCAAAGCCTTCCCTCTGCTTATTGTCAATATTCACAAACTCCGTGTCATAAAACATACTGTCAGCAAGTATTCTTACCTCTGTTTGTCGTTGAGATCTTTTGTTTCTCGGGGGCCTCGGCATAATGCTGTTGGCCCCCTGTTCTTGATTATGTTTTTCTCTTGTGTAATTCTTCTCGTTTGCTTTGTTGTCGTCGTCCTTAGTCTATTATATTTCTGTTTGTCCCTAACAGCAATTGTATTTATACTCTCACGCTGTGTTTACAACAGAGGCGATGTTGTGTTGTTTGCCTGCTATTTTTCATAAACAGTGAGTTAGCACCGGTAAACAGCCAACGGGAGCGCAGCAAGCTCAGACTTCAGAGGACTGCAGGTAGATAATATACCTAAGCATGATCTGAATTGTTTACATGTTTTGTGTTACTTCAGGCACTCTGGTTATTGTACATCTAAAACATCTGACAGGTTTTACCAAAGATCATCAACGACCCCACTTTTGTTTGTGTCTGCTGTGCCACAGCAGCCACTGTGTGGACAGGTCCCTTCATACCCCCAGTCCCTCACCCTCCCCAGTATGTAGACAGGTGCACCACTGGAGCCACGACAGGTGGTCGCCGTGTAGATGTAACTAGCCCTGACATAGCGCGACGTGCCATGACTCCTGTCGATGACTTGACCAATGCTGATTTGTTTCCTCAGTCCGTGGGGATGTGACACAACGATTGTCAATGGATGAGAAGATCTGTAACAAAACAAATCACTCAAGTCACCAACTTCATCACCTATCTCATCTGCCAGCTCCCAGGTCGTGTATTTCAGCTCGTCGCAGTACTTTCTGTACTTGTCCTTCACCCACTGGACACCGTGCTGCTGGACATAAGACTGGTAGTTTTCCTCAAGGTCACGGACAACTGCCATACAAAGAGCACACTCCTCATACCGACCACTCACATCACTGAGTTCCTGTCTGTACAAATCACCATCCCTGTGAAGAGTCTCCCCAGAGCCAAACAGCCACCAGTCCCCGGGTTGGATGTTGTATTTACGCTTGTGTTCCTCCAACTTCCGCTCCGCTTCAGCAGTCGTCATATTCCTCAATCTGTCTATCCACTCACTGGACTTCTCCGTCACCTTTTGATAACTCCTACAGAGTAAAGAAATGTTGTCTAACAGATTCTCTTCGCCGCTACCATACACAAACTCTACTCCATGTTCACGGCTTATTTCACGCCACAGACGCCAGTAAGTCTTGACTGTCTCCTCCAGCTGCCGCGCCCACTCTAGATCGTGAGTGACGAATGTAACCCAACTGATGTCACGCCTAGGGTCGTCCACCCACACGTGCACCGAGTTCCTCAGTGTACGACAAGAACGCAGGTCTGTTGATGCAATGTCAAAATCAAAATAACACTCAGTATTTGTCCCTTCGGCTTGGTCAAAGACCACGTGTGCAGCCGTGACTACTTTAATCACTCCTTAACTTTGTCTGGGTTTTCCCGATGTCTGGCATTCAACACACCGACATTTTTCGTCTCCACCCCACCCCTCATTTGTGTATACCCACACGGCCACTACACGTCCACTCCCCCGGCGAAGTGCATCCTTGTCTGTATCGGGGAAATATTTAGTTCGCCCGTCACTGGTACTGCCTACTTTTACGAGCACCGTTAACTGAATCTGAGCCTTCACCAATGCCAACATGCGTTCTGTCCTGTATTGTGGAGGAAGATGATCCATACAGAAGTCAGGCACAGGTATATATTCTGAGTGTCTCGCTGACTTAGGACATGAATTGCAGCGATCTCGGAGAGCAGACTCTTCGTTTTCTCCTTCATGAACTATCTCGACCTCATAGCATTCTGTCAGATAGATGGGACATGCAACATTTTGATCTTTCTTTTAATATACGTATGATTATCATTTTCATCACAACATGATGGAGAGAAACAAAATTGGATAGAGAGAAAGTCAAAGTGGACTGGCAGAAAAGGAAGACCCCAAAATAATAATAATAAAAAAAAAAGAGAGTGCAAGAGAAAGTAAGACTGACAGAAGAAAAAGACAGACAACGAAAGAAGAAAATTTCAGAGAGACAGAAGGAGTCAAAAGATGAGAAATGTGCAGAGATAAACAGAAAGAGCGGGGACAAAATGACGCCAGGAGAAAGAGAAACAGACACAGAGAGAGAAAGAGACAGAGACAGACAGACAGAGAGACAGTGAGAAAGAGAGAGAGAGAGACAGACAGTGTGAGAAGCATCTATTGATGATAAATTATGGATCTGAAAGAGAAAAATACAAATGACATGAAAAAGGGAAGAGTTGGGAGAGAGAGGCAAAGAGAGAGAGAGAGAGAGAGAGAAAGAGATAGTGAGTGAGAAAAAGTGAAGCGTGGAAAGGGGGAGGGGGGGGGAACAAGCTATGTAGAAAGACAGATTAAGACGTGTGGGGGGGGGCAGCAGACAGAGACATGACTATAGATGGCAAACTATGAACTTGAAAGACAAAACAAAAGACAAAAAACAATAACAAACAAATAGATCAGAAATGGAGAGAAAACGGACAGGAGTCCCAGAGATCAAACTCTATTTCTCCTGTTTATAATCTGTATTGAAGTGCTGCATTGGTGATAGTGATCAACCACTTCATCATCAACATCATCATCCTTATCATCATCAGCACCACACCACCTTTATAACTTCATTCACCACCCGACATCAACAACAACTGATCCTGACCTTCTCCATCCTGTGAACAAAGTTGTCCAGCTGTTGCCTCCGTCTGTTCTGTATCTTTTGTACACTCTGAAATGTCAGTTAAGTGGACACAATTTATACACACAAGATTATCTTACCATCTACGAGTTCAACCCGTGACAATTTTACTGTTACATGCAATCGCTAGAATCAGAGTGTTCATGACACAATCAGCTCTGAGCATTAATTGATTGAACAAAGCGACAGTTAATCGACTGACAACTCATTTGACTGGCAGTAAATTTGAAGAACTTCTCATCAAGTTCAAATAAAACAACATTCCATAAGAACGTTCCATTATCACCCATCACTGCCCCGTGTCCAGTTGTCTACACCTTATTCTAAATATCATGTCCAGCTATCATTGCCTCATGTCCAGTTGTCTACATTCTATTTTTATAACTATAGTTCATGCCCAGCTATCACCGCCCCTTGCCCAATTGTTTACATCCTATTCTATGTATTATGCCCGGCTAGCGAGAATCTTTTTTACATTGCGTTGCCGGAAAGCCAAACAAAGCTCTACGTCACCACCTCACCCTTTGTGACGATAATAAAATATCGCCTGCGCAGTAGGAGGCATTTCCCGCTCCGTCATCGGCCAACTATAGGCTAAACTTATAGGTAGAATGCGCATGACGTCACATTGTGCTTTTGTTTTGTTTTTCCGCCATCGCGATTGTTTGGCCGGTGGATCAGCTGATTAGTGTAACTTAGAGATAATTATATCGAAGCAGTTTTGTTAACTAAAATGCCTACTAGCTGCATTATCGTTGATTGCTTCGCGCGACAGGGGTGGAAAGGATGGATAAAAGTTGGTCAGATTCCCCACCATTCGTGTAAACAAAGGAAAGGAAGTGAAAGAATTGACCGAACGTCGTTCGACTGTGGTATGGTTGACAAGCTACCAACCAGCAGATCTAGATCTAGACATTAAAAAGAGTGAGTCGACCCATTCTGTTTGTGCCGAGCACTTCATCTCAGGTAGTTGTCAGTTTTAATAATTTATGAATAACGTGATGAAAGTAAGCCCGTCATTTCCGTCACAGAAGAATTAGATCTAGATCTAGATCAGATATGTGCAATGTACATTTCTCCACTCTGCATGCTACGTTAGAGCTGTAGGATTAGAAGTCTAGCGAATGCGGTTATCTTCATTTTTACCGCACAATAAAGTCACCGACTAATAAATCTCAGTTACAATTAAAAACTTTCCTGTTGACTTGCTTTTAAGCAGTTCTAGATTTACACTGTGGCCTACAATGAATTGAAGATGATGCACTGGCAAGATAGGCTACTGATTAAAATTCACCAGAGATAGCCAGAATGCAGTAGATCTAGATCTAGTATGAGGAAGTGAGTCCTGAGTGATGAGGTATGGAATCACAGTTAGATCTAGATGTCTGATTCGTGGTCGGTCATAATTTATTATGACTGTCTCTGATATGGCAGCTCTGGCTGATTAGTTTCAATCTTTCATGTAATGCTGACCAACATATTGTTAGCCTTTGGTCAAACTCTTACCTCTGGTCAAACCTTTGGTCAAACTCTTACCTGCACATACCTGTGTCTATACTAGAGTCAGAAGTGCCGCGGTGCGGTTGGTTCACGAAGTGTGCCGAGTTCAACGCTAAACACAGCGGAATCGGCATATATAATAAATATCTCAAATAATGAGACAAGAGGCGCTGGAAGTTGACATTTGTGGATACATGCGTAAAACAGTGACAACCTGGATGTCATCAACATGATTTATTCTTCCATAGCGGAACCAACTTCTTCTGCCACTGATACCACACCAAGGACATCTACCACCAGTATCACAAGCACCAAAGTGAACGGAAAGATATTATTAGTTCTTCTACACTATAGAGTTAGTACTAATACAACTACACGCATACCTATCACAACTACAACCACACCTAATACAAATGAAACACTGGTTACGGGACAACCGAGCGGGTCTCTCCCTCTATCTATAGCTATCTAATCTGACACCAAATACAGTGCACTCTCCCGATAACGACATGGCTCGGGACCAGAGGTGCATGTCGTTATCGGGAACATGTCGTTATTCGGAGATTTTCAAGATGGCGGAAAAAGGGGTGTGGTTAGACCCTTAGAATGTAACGTACCAACCATAGTGGGTGATCAGTGATCGGACTTTCCAAACATGTAAAATACACGAAGTGTGTGTGTGTGTTGTTTTGTTTTTTTTGTTTGTTTGTTTTTTTTGTTGTTGTTGTTTTTTGTGTGTCATTTTCCCTCTGTTGTTTAGCCGGCTTGGGACCGGCATGAGTGCAGCTGTATTTAATAATACAATCTCATTGGCCGATAACAAAGCGATCTCATTGGCTATGAGGTGCCTCTGGTAGGACATTTCATTGGTCGGAAAAGAAGTGTTTTTATTGGCTCAGAGAATGAAATGAAACTGACCGGAAACAATATTTTAGCTATTTTTATTTTTGTATCTAGCAAAGTCACAGCCGATTATTGCTAACTCAATGTCGTTATCCGGAGAGTGGTCTAAAAAGTATGTCGCTATTTAGAGAGTTTTATTACTAATAACATATAGTAAAAAAATCGGGACCGGGGGTCAATGTCGTTATCGGGAGAATGTCGTTATTCGGAGATGTCGTAATCGGGAGAGTGCACTGTAATGTAACACAGGACGAGACGAGCGGGGCTCTCTATACAGTCAAACATACAACCAAAACTATCAGGTTTTGAGAGGACAACAATTTTATTAAAAGGAAAAGAAAATAACAAATCAAATAATAAACACAATACAATAAACACATGACAATACAATAAACCACAATAAACCACAATAAACCACAATAAACCACAATAAACCCAACCGATAGGCGCGGTGAATTAACCAAATGAATTCACCCTTGATCTAGATCTACATCATCAGAGCTGGCACTTCACCAATCTTGAAATATAAATTATACAACTTCTTTTACTTTTATGTTAGTCTGGACACAATGACACGTCCTGCTGTCTTGAAGACTTGGGTGGAACTGACTGACCCACGCTATCCTCTAAGCGTCACCCAAACACGCGCAACCCATTCACTCCTTACGGTTCACTAAGTGCAAATTCTAATAAAACATTAAAACAAATAAAAACATTTTTAAAGACCACCATCTTGCTCGTGTATGTTCCAAATACACTATCTTAAGGAAATATTACTTAACAAAAAAACTAAACAAAACTTACAATGTAGTGATACATAACAAGGTTCTACTTCTGGCACCAGGGATGGTCACTTAAATTGACCAATCCTGGACAGTACAGACCACGCCAAGACTATGATTTAAAATTGGCGCAGTGAGTACATCAGTTGGCAATGTTACTCAACACCTGCATGACTCATCTCAGTGCGTGATAAACAATAAGGGGAGATTATCTATGGTTTCTGTGTGGTTACTTCCCCTTGACCACGTCTAGTGGTCCAGCTGGTCAAAATAACGGGTTTATCTCCCTTTCACTACAATGAGCTATGTTCTCAGCCCTGTAATGCTTCACCCCATTACACAAACATCATAATTTATACCGCCACAGCCACTTCTACCGTCACTATTAAAATACAAAGTCAAAATTGGGCTAAAAGAAAAGGTTGTATGTTGCGAAACCCTGCGTGAGAAATAAGACCCAAACCAAAGCAAACTAAGAGAAGACAGTTTGCTATTTATTGTTTGGGTTTTATTTCTCACGCAGGGTTTCGCAATATATTATATACATGTACAACCTTTTCTTTTTGCCCAATTTTGACTTTGCTTATAATAGCCCCGCTACGACCCCACAGTTTTTCTGCGGTTTTTATGATATTAAAATACAAGTATATATGTCATCCTCTAACCACATTTATTGTTGATGCAGTAGATCTACAACAAGACTGAATGAAATCTGACAACAAAACTTTATCTCAGCTAACAGCCTGAACAAGCAAACAACCATCTTGCGGCAGGAAGGTTTTTTTTTTTTTTTTATATCCTTCACTTTCTTCCTGTCTTACGGGCACACATCGACATGTTTTTCATGGTTGCTGATTTATGTAGCTGTACAGCCGATGATGCATCCTTGCAGTTGTTAGTTGAGACAATATTTCCAACACGGGTCTTTTTTCCTTTGGAGATGGACGTTCATTCTGACCATTGACAACTCGGAGGCGATAATGAAACAGAAATCATACAAATGCTGATGTGAAGGGAGCATGGTGAACTGATGCGCTATGTTTGACAATCTCTGGCTGTGAATTAAAAAAAAATGAAATAATCAGAATTTTATTGCAAACAGAATACAACATAACGACGGCAGGCAAAAGGGTCAACATTTCACAGATTCAAATTGACATGGTAGGAAACAGAAGACATGATTTTTGTGTAACAAACTGTAAACTTATCATCTTTGATTTCTGTTCGGTTCTACTTTTTTGTGACCTCAGCTTTTGTATCACCCAAGGAAGCGCGCGCGGGGAGGGGGGGGGGCACAGACTAATAAATTAACCAGACTGGAAACACGAGCTTCGGGCTGTGTCGTATTTTACGGAATTACCCGAGCGGCGACTGTATAACCAACATGGCCGCCGATCGGGAAATTCCGATTCTAGTTCTATCTCCAGTAGAAATCTCTTTTTATTTGTCAAGATTGGTTGTACATGTATTAGTTTCTTGGTGCGGAACCAAACTCCGCGTTCAGTAGGCGCGTCAAAAGGGTATCATTCAAAATTGTAGCTATGCTGAAGCGTCGGTCGTTACCGTAAACCTAATGTGGCGGATGGTTCATGACCTTTCGCTGTTTTGTGACGTCACACAATGGGATCATCCAGTCTGGGTATTTTATTAGTCTGTTGGGGGGGGGGGATCTTACTAAGCACGTAACGTCAAATGCCAGCAAAATGTACACCCAAGAAAATCGTGGCAGCAGCTGACTGTGTCTGAACGGATGTAGTACTAGTTGGACTTTGCCCCTCCCTCCACAATGATTACGAGATAAAGAAATCTATGTGCGGACGAAAGATAACCTTCAGTGATTACAAAACTTGAGTTTTCTTATTTTTCTGGGTTTTTTTTTTTTTTTTTAATCGAGACAAGATAACTGATAGTTTTGTTGCAGACAACTGTTGTCCCGTACAAAGAACTGAATGATTTCATGAGTTCACCTTGAGTTGAGGATCTCATGATTCTGTTATCTTAGTAGGTTTGCTGACGCCAATCTGACCTATCAGATTATAAAATGTGATTTTTTTTTTTTTGCTTTTCTTTTTTAAAGAAGGGAATCAAGTTGGAAACGTGGTCAGTGTTACATACATGGGAAACAGTTAGAAGATGTGGGGGGGGGGGGTGGAAAGGGTGCGGGGGAGGGGCCAAATGTGATTCATAAAATGTTATTATCTCGTGACTTTCTTCCCTTAGTAGGTCAAACCAGCTGCGTGAATGTTTATCAGCTGGTTTATGTCCCATATGCACCCGAGGGAAGGAGCTACATTGTACTTTTGGCTTCTTATCATAACATAACATAACAAACACGAACATCCCAGGCCAAACATTTTGCCACATTTAAACTTTTACAATCTAGCAAGACTGTTTTTGAATCCCATACCACTTTGCCGGATTGGAAAGTGGAACCAATGAGAACATTGTTTAAGGATGTTCGTGAGATCGGGCGTTTGTATTAAATTTTTATGTGGTCATCAGAGAAATCCCCATATAAATGTTACAAAAACTAGTAAAACCCTGATCCCCCAATGCAGTTGAAAAATGATCAGTACATCACCAAACACATCACCATTAAGGCATTATCATCACCCCTCACCCCCCCCCCCCTCACCCCACACACACAGTCCCACGACATCGTCAAACACTGAAAACTTTGGTCAGTCAACATGACAAAAATAAGTTCTTTTTCTTTGTTTTTTTAAAACAATGTAAAGTCAGTTGCGGCAGTGTTTTTTTTTTTTTTTTAGGTCTTTGCGTTATTTTTAGGAGTTTGGCTGCCACTGGCAGGTACTGATATCGACAATAACGTGTTGTTTCGATTTATTCTTGTTTATACTAGTCGACCCGTTCAAGATAAAATCTTGCAGATGCTTCATAGGAAGCCCAACCGTATAGCTAGATGTAGGCTAAACAAAAAACAGCATTTGGATTCGATGCAATGGCTAATAGAACGTTGGTGGAAATACATAGGTGTCGTTGCGTTAATTTTCTACCACTAATGTGTAAAGAGAGGTCAAGGATGAAATTTCCTCATATGCTTTTCGATTCTACTCGACGAAAATGTTTCATTATATTTGGAGCTAAAAAACAAATTGCAAGCAAATAATGTTAAAGGTGATTTTTGTCCGAAATGAATGTGTCCATGTAACCCACCGTCAAAAAGTGAGACTGTGCACAACGTTTCAGAATGTTTGGCCACGTAGACACGAGGTTTAGATGGTTATAATAGTTACATCTTCATCCTCTGGCTCTATTATAGTAAGATGTTGCAGATACGGGTAGATTCGATCACAGCCAGATAAACACATTAAATGGATGATCTGAGTGGTGGGGATGGGGTATTGGTCAGCTGAAATAATATTTCTCTCTCAATCTGGTCTCCCATAGATTCCCGAGCTCCACGGATCCAGGGCCGCACGGACAACTATCGTAACTTTACTTTTTTTAATTATTATTATTTACTTTGCTTGTAGCCCTTGACACCACTCTGACTGTGTTATAAGTTGGAGCTTAAACTCTGAAAACTAAGAGTTCCTACCAGGTAGGATCGAGTAGTTCTTGGAAATTGGATTTTTCTCATATTTTCAAGTCCCTGGTCCTATTGGGGGGTAGGATCGAGTACCTAGTCTTCTCGGATAAGGACGAAAAATTCGGAGGGCCCGTGTGCACGTTGCGCACGTTAAAGATACCTTGGCAGTTGGAAATCGTAAAGAGCAGGCCGAAAGGCCGCTACCCGGGCAAAATTGAAATTAATAGATTAAAATTTATCCATATCATCTCCCCCCCTCCCCCCCCCCCCCGCCAGAACAAGAAATAATAAAACAAGTAAAGTGAGGTGTAAATGCCAAGGGCAGCGAACCTCCTAAAATAAAGACCTCAAATCGAAAACTAAGAGTTAAGATCGTTGAAAAAAAAGATCGTTACTATTAAGTCTGATGGTGAAAAATGTGTAAAAGCCAGTCACGACAATTTATCACTCAACTCTCCAAATGATCTAGAACCAGTTTCTAATTACCATTAAATTCTCATGTATTCAAAAAATTTAACGGCATCCAAGATCAAAACATCACATATTTTAGGAATTATTGACTATTTCTGTTAATTTTTTTTCTGGTTTCATATCAAAGTCAAATGTGAAAATGTATAAATAACCGGGGCTATTTATAGACTTTTGGAACTTTGGCTTTGTTTACTGATATAAAATTAAAAAACACAATTGACCTCCATTGCCCTTTGACCTGTTTTTGTCAATCACGATAGGTAATTTTTTACATGACTATCTTGTAAAATTTTCGGATTTTTGCAAGGACCTATTGCCAGTTCCATAGACCTGCTGATATTGTTGAAGGGTCATGTTTCTGGTTTGGCAGACCCACTTATGTTATAAAACGCCTTTAAGGGAACATGTATCATTTACGGGACTTCCCGATTCAGCTAACCTACAAAACTGTTGACGTGTTGACAGGCACTTGAGTACTGATAACCGAATTTTGATTCATTTTTTTTCATTTACCGTGACGTCACCATTGACTTTTTTTCTAGACACTGTGATCGTGACTGTGCCATGTGCAAAATTGCTGGCGCCGTTTTGTGAGATTTATTTTTCCAATCATTCGTGCAAATAATAATCTACATCTCTGGTATTTCTGGCGGCATCTATTATATATTTCAGTAACTTGCAACCTTTGGCATGAGTCCCTGATCAAACTATACACTCTTCAGGCCTTAAATTTGGCAGGAAGGTGGCAATTGAGATAAGGAAGATGATGGCTATAATTAAAAGTTGTTTACTTCAAGCATGTATTTTTGAAAAATAACAATGTTTATTGCTTGCAACATATGTATTTTTACATGTTTGTTTCGTAATTATAGTACCGTGCATGTCATAAAAAGTAACCGTATCAAGCGTTCAGTTTGGTGCGTAATGTTCTGGTCCGCATGAGCTCTGAAGCAAGACTGTAGTTTACTACTTTTATTACATGAGAGAGAAAGAGAGAGAGAGAGAGAGAGAGAGAGAGAGAGAGAGAGAGAGAGAGAGAGAGAGAGAGAGAGAGAGAAAGAGAGAGAAACAGACAGACAGACAGATAGACAGAGACAAAGAGAGAGAGAGGGGGGGGGGGGGAACCACATGATTGTTTATTCCGGGAAATGCCCGATAGGTCATCTTGTTTCATTTTTTTTTCAGCCTTGTTGTCAAATTCTAAAACGAATAAAACTATGATAAAAATAGGGCGGAAAATAATAAAATTGATTTTAAACTAGTTGGGGTATCATACACTGCCCTTCAAGTTATATAGGCTCTTGTATGTTTGATTTTAGGTAAGTCTTCCTGCTCTCCCTTTGAACCTTACGCACCCTGTCAGCATTTATGAAATGGCAGTAATCTCCGCTCAGGGCAGTGTATTCAATAGCGAACATAATCGCACGAGGTGATGACGTCATGGGTCCATGCTTTCGCGGCGAAACTGGTGACACAAAAGCAAAATAATGAAAAAAAAAAATTCTATTTTTTCAATCTGTGACCTACATTTTATATAGACCCTTTCAACTTCTGCGTTCCGGTTGTTTGCGGGGAGCTGCATGGCATCGAAAAGCACCGTATAGGGCAAAAACCTCCACTTGCCTTGATGATGGCATCTGAATATGTGCACATTCAAAGCAAAGATGCATTTTTATGCCAGAACCAGCACGTAACGGGTTTGTACAGTTGGGTGCCCAACAAGAGGATGGCATCGTTCGACCGTTGTCCACCGCTTCCGCCCTACAAGTGGGGCACGCCGCCATTTTGTTTGCAAATCACGTGATATGGAGGACGGTAAATTAAAAGGGTCTATACTAGACCGCGTGCCCTCTTTGTTTCGCAGCATGCAAAGTGAAACCCAATCGTGAAGTGCGGCTGCCATTTTTATAAAATGGCAAAACAAACTGCAGATAAAGCGTTGAGTCGTAGAAAGGCCAGACGTAAGGCAATGATTGGCAAAATATATATATATATATATATATTTAAGGAGTTCTAAACACACAACCAATTATTTAAAAACATGTAGCCGTCGGCCTTTGTCTCTTGCAGTTTCATACTGCTGTCTCTGGCAGTTTCGTACTGCTGTCTCTTGCAGTTTCGTACTGCTGTCTCTTGCAGTTTCGTACTGCTTTCTCTTGCAGTTTCGTACTGCTGTCTCTTGCAGTTTCATACTACTGTTTTTTGCAGTTTCATACTGCTGTCTCTTGCAGTTTCATACTGCTGTCTCTTGCAGTTTCATACTGCTGTCTCTTGCAGTTTCATACTGCTGTCTCTTGCAGTTTCATACTGCTGTCTCTTGCAGTTTTGTACTGCTGTCTCTTGCAGTTTCATACTGCTGTCTCTTGCAGTTTCATACTGCTGTCTCTTGCAGTTTTATACTACTGTCTGTTGCAGTTTCTCGCACAGATCTCACTCTGTTATTTTTCTGGGTTTTAAATACAGGATAGATCTAAGTTACTGAAAAGAGAACCATGGAATTTTCTGCTCACACTAATTCAAAAAATAAAAAAATCATTTACACGTTTGCAGTTTGATTTACATTTTTATTAATAATAATAATAATAGTTCGTCCATCAGGTACGATGATGACCTTAACAACACCAGAGGAATAAAGAACAGAAATTGTTGAGAATTTCAACACATGGACAATAAAGAGAACTAAAGGACACAGAGGACAGAATGGAAAGACTGTTCTTTCATGACTTATGGCTTCTCATGTGACTGATAAGTCCTATTTTTGCCCTGCAGACCCTTCCGCATAAATGACAAGAGTGCTCCGTTGGTTCAGTACCACTGGGCCTTTTCTTGCGCCGTTCTCTTTTTTTGATAGCCTGCTGGACTCTGTCAGCTTCCCATGCTTTGCTGCCTCTGGTAAGGGCCGCCCTCCAATTTGTACGATCAAGCGAGAGCTTTTCCCACTCACTCACATCAATGGCAAAGGCCTTCAGTGATTGCTTGAGAGTGTCTTTGTAACGTCTCTTTGGGGCCCCAACATTCCTCGTTCCATTGGAGAGCTCAGAGAAGAAGATTTGCTTAGGGAGTCTGGAGTCGGGCATTCTGACAACATGTCCTGCCCAACGTAGCTGAATTTTTTTCAGGTGGCAGAAGATGCTCAATTCCTTGGCACGATTGAGGACCTCAGTGTCTGGAATTTTATCCTGCCATTTGATCCTTAGGATCTTTCTAAGGCAGGCCAGATGAAAGTGATTTAGCTTTCTGGCATGCAATTGGTACACTGTCCAGGTTTCAGCCCCATAGAATAGGGTGGGAAGGACCACAGCATTGTACACTTTCAGCTTAGTGTCTGTGCGAATGCCGGCAACATCCCATACTCTCTTTCGAAGCCTGCCAAATGCAGAGCTGGCTTTGCTGATTCTTGAGAGAATTTCAGTATCAACACGAGCCGCAGAAGACAGTGTACTGCCAAGATAGGTGAATTTCTACGACACCTTCAAAAGACTGTCATGGACTTTGATATTTGGGGTCACAGGATACTTGTCGTCTGGAGTAGGCTGATGGAGCACTTCCGTCTTCTTTGTGCTTATTGTGAGGCCAAAGTTGTCACAGGCATTAGAGAACTTATCAACACAGTTTTGCATGCTATCCTCATCGTGTGCCAGAAGTGCACAATCATCAGCAAATAGTAGGTCACAGACTTGAGTACTTTTGGTTTTGGTTTTTGCCCGAAGTCTCCTGAGGTTGAACAGACTGCCATCAGTTCGGTACTTGATGCTTACCCCTTGAGGAGGAGAGCTAAAGGCTTCTTGTAGCATTGCAGAGAACATGATGCTGAGCAGAGTTGGGGCTAAGACACAACCCTGTTTTACCCCATTTGTGACAGCAAAGGGCTCTGAAACACTGCCGTTGCTTTTGACTGCAGCTTGCATGCCATCATGAAACTGGCGCACTATTGTGATGAATTCGGGTGGACACCCAAACTTCGCCAAGATTTTCCAGAGGCCTTCACGACACACTGTGTCAAATGCTTTTGTGAGGTCAACAAATGTGATATACAGCGCTTTATTTTGTTCCATGCATTTTTCCTGAGTCTGTCTGGCAGCAAAAATCATAACCGCCGTTCCCCTCTCTTTACGAAAGCCACATTGGCTCTCGGGAAGCAAGTCATTTGACGAGAGGTGATCAAGAAGGCGATTCAGAAGCATTCTTGCCAATATTTTGCCAGCAATTGAAAGTAGAGAGATTCCCCGATGGTTGTCACAGACTTGGCTGTCCCCTTTGTTTTTGTACAGATGGATGATTGAAGCATCTTTGAAGTCCTGTGGCAGCTTCCCTGCTTTCAACATATGATTGAACAACTCGGTCAACCTTTCAATAAGCTTTTCTCCACCGAAGGCATACACCTCAGCATGAATTGAATCCACGCCTGGTGATTTGTTAAAGGACATCTGATTTGTGGCAGTTCGGGTCTCATTTGCTGTGAATGGCTTGGCAAGAGCTGCATTAATAGGAGTCTGAGGGAGGCGGTCAATGGACTCAGTATTTATATTTGATGGCCGATTTAGCAAACCTCCGAAATGTTCTGCCCAACGCTGAATTATGGCATTCAATTCAACAATGCGTGTTGAACCATCTGACGCAAGAAGTGGCGTAGTGCCAGAGCGGGATGGTCCAAACACAGCTCGGAGGCTCTCAAAGAACTTTCTAGTGTTGTTTGTGTCGGCATATTTCTGAGTTTCTCTTACTCGCTCTTCAAGCCAGTCATTTTTCATTTTCCTCAGCTTCTTCTGGAGTACACCCTTACATGCACGTAGTGCATCAGCTTTTGCTGTGGAAGAGGGTCACTGCAGTGAGCTTGGATGAGACTATTTTTTTCTTTGATGAGCACTTTGATTTCATTATCATTATCATTGAACCAGTCCTGGTGCTTTCGGACAGGAAAACCAACTGTGCTGCTGGCGCAAGAGTGTACAGTCGTATTTAGGTCAGTCCAGCTCTGTACAATGTTCTCAGGGTCAAAAGTCACGCAATCCAATTTTGAGGAGAGTTCTGATGAGAGCTCGCTCTGTTTCTCAGCTGAGCAGTTTTGAAACATTTAGGCGTTTAGGTGGCGCTTTCCCTTGAGGGCGTCTATTGCGCCTCAATGTTAGTCTGAGCTTGCAAACAATGAGTCTGTGGTCAGTTCCACACTCGGCACCACACATCGCCTTTGTTACAAGGACATCCTTTCTGTCAGACTTCCTCACAATGACATAGTCTATGAGATGCCAATGCTTTGAGCGGGGATGCATCCATGACGTTCTGTTTCTCACGGGGAGACTAAAATTTGTGTTGGTAATGAACAGGCCAAATTCAGCGCACAAAGTAAGTAAGCGCAACCCATTGTTATTGCATGAACCAACTCCATGAGGGCCCGAAATATTTGGCCACGCTGAGATTTCGGAGCCAACCCTAGCATTGAAGTCCCCAAGAAAATCAGCTTATCAGCTGCCGGGACAGAGCATATGACAGATTCTAGATCAGAATAGAACTTGTCTTTGGCTTCATCTGGGTTTGTCATGGTGGGCGCATATGCGCTAATGAGGGTGGCTGACTGGCTTTTCCCAACTGGGATCCTGAGTGTCATTAGCCTGTCATTTATTTCAATTGGCATGGACTGCAAGTTTCTGACAAGGTCATTTTTAACTGCAAACCCAACACCATGCTGTCTCGGTTCGACTGCACCCTTGCCTTTCCAGAAGAAGGTGTATCCACCACTGAGCTCTTTGAGTTGGCCACTATCAGGGAGTCTGGTGTCACTGAGTGCCACTATGTCCAGGTTGTACCTGCTGAGCTCAATGGCAATAAGTGCAGTGCGTCTTTCCGGGTTGTTTGAGTTGTCCCGTAGTGTGCTTATATTCCAGGCTCCTAGCCTGTGTGCAATTTCGTGACATTTTGACGCAGTTTCATACTGCTGTCTCTTGCAGTTTCATACTGCTGTCTCTTGCAGTTTTATACTGCTGTCTCTTGCAGTTTCATACTGCTGTCTCTTGCAGTTTCACACTGCTGTCTCTTGCAGTTTTATAGTACTGTCTGTTGCAGTTTCTCGCACAGATCTCACTCTGTTATTCTTCTGGATTTTAAATACAGGATAGATCTAAGTTACTGAAAAGAGAACCATGGAATTTTCTGCTCACACAAATTCAAAAAACAAAAAAGTCATTTACAAGTTTGCAGTTTGATTTACTTTTTTATTACTAACTAGCAATTGGCCCTAAAAGAAATAGGCAGTTTTCTCTGTTGTTGTCGTTTTTTGTTGTTGTTTTTCAAAATAAGTCAAACACAAAAATAGTGATCAATTTTCTTAGAACTGTTCTTGACAGGCTTGATGCAACTTCGTAACCTTCTTATTTCCCGATATTTGGCGATTGTGTATGGACAGTTTTGTAAAATGTTTCTTTATTTATTCATTTTTTTAACCAGAAATGTAAATCGCGGTCGACTTTTGGAATGTCGTTAAACCCAGCCTCAAAGCAAAAGCTGATGTTATGGGGATGTAGACTAATTACAGAGCCAAACAGAGAAAATAGCGACTTGTGTTCACTGCTGAGCTATAGCTTTCTATGTAAAATACTACGCTCCGCTAACAACACGAGTTTATACGAAATTCTGTTTTCAATGTATGGACAAAAAATGAGAAGACAAAAAATGAAAATTGTGCTAAGAATGTAGGCTATGTGTGCAATTTCGTGACATTTGAATAAAGGGGAAGTGCAGAGATGTGTGTTTGGAAGTTTCTATAAAATTTCTATATTTCGGACGACATAATCAGTTACCATGGCAACGGTTGTAGTTATTGGCTAATTGATCCCCAGGGCTGTTTCTCTCATCTTAGTTAGACAATATCAGAGCGTAAAATGCATTAGAAAAAATGGGGGGGGGGGCGGGGGGGGGTTAATTTTTCACTGCAGCACCAACTCTTTAACTTATTTTGTGTCTGTTTCTACCCCAGTACGTACTGGTAAAAGTTCCGAAATTCTAAAATAAAACTTGATTGAAAGTTACAGTGGTGGTAATTTTGGTGCTACGTCATTTGAGAGATCTTGAAATTAATTTGTACAGTAAAACTCCAGTCCTACAGTAAATAACTGAATAGTTGAATACAAAATTTAAGTAGAAAGAAGTTTGTGAGACAAAAAACATCAGAGAAAACGAAAAGAGAAATGACTGAATGAGGAAGATATTTACAGGATGAAATAGGAGGTAAGACAGATAAAGTAGGCCAAGAAACAACTAAAAAAGCAAAAACGAAGAGGGAAAAGATGGAAGTAAAGAGTGATTCCACACTTTGATAGTACTTAGGCCTATATCAAGGAGCATTTTTTTTCGGGGTGGTGGGGGTGGCTAAAATGATTTGGACCAAATTCAAAGCAGGGAGTCGCACTGCCCCGCAATTACTTTTACACATTAATACATTTTATTTTATTTTTTTTTACATTTTACTATCTTGTGTATACAAATTGCGTCATTCATTAGAAAGGCTTTAATGTGGTGTGAGAATATCTGACCCTCGGGCTAATGCCGCATCCACACAATTTTAGGCTTTCGCCCCTGGTTTACGAGAGATTGCCTGTGCCAGGTCAAAAAAGTATGCCAACTGATAAAAATGTTATCAGAACCACGGATGACAAAAATTCTTCCTTTATTTTGGGTATGGGAAATTTTCCTGACCAGGAAAGTTTTCTATAAAATCCAGTCTTAATGAAAATAATTAGAATGAATGCAAACCAAAATACAGTAATTATGAATTCCCCTGAATTAAGCAACGGAGACAAATGAAAGAATGGGGAAAACAGCGAGGATAGGGGGAGGGCAGGAAAGATGCAAGAGCAACATAAATCACTAATCAAACAGCACAGTCTGGAGGCTGGACAAAATTACAAAAAAAAATCGGAATTTTCTATAAAATTCATATAATTATAGTGGATGTCCCTTAAGACCATGTGTGAAAAATCTTTTTCTTTCAAGGGCCTCAGATTTGAAATTCTCTGTCTCTGTCTTTGAGAGAGACTGAAAATTTTATGACTTTTAAACATCAGCTGAAGGGTTATCTTTTTACACTCTGAATATCCATTTTTTGTTTTCTCCTGAGTATGTCTATGTATTGTGTTTGTGATTATATGATATAAATGTTGTAAGTCGCTTAGAGCCTGTTTGCTCACGGGATAAAGCGCTATGTAAACGATGTGTATTATTATCACTACACGAAGTTACATTATTATTACTACTATTGTTATTATTATTTCGTCAAACTCCAAATGGTAATTGAACATTCACCACCTCTTTCTTGCCGTGTGTTAGTCAGATGCCTATATATCAACTATATCCAAATCTCCTGGCATCATGGAACAAAAACTGTAGCAAATTATGATCAAACCAAGATGTGAAAGTTTTCACAATAGCAACAACAACAATAACAATAATACAATATAGCATGATGTCACGATCATTCCACGATTGCGTAAGGTGTTTTGAGATGAAATGCTCACTTTAATCAGACAATCACCACGCACCGTTGAACAATTACATTGTTTTGTTTTGTTGACTTATGAGTTTTTAAACCAAAACCCACGTCCACCTAAATCACCATTTTAGACTGTGGTTAGGGGAGCGTGGTCTACTTACAAAGCCAACATAGAAAAATTACAGAGTTGAGTCTATTGTTTAGTTACTGTTTTCTATGTAAAATACCACGCTCCCCTAACAGCAGCTACCACTATATTTGAGGTAAACAGTTTTCTTTGATTTTCAAAAAACACTAAAACATGACTTCGGCAACTGTGGAATGTCTGTGACGATAAAAGTAATAACTGCATCAACTAATGCATGAAAAATATTGAGGAGAGACAAAGAACAATTATACTGGCTGATGTTGGTCAACTACTACAACAACAACAACAACAACAACAGAAACAACAACAGAAACAATGACGAGAGTACAGTCGGACAATCATGACTTACCACGTCCACGCTAGACCAACTTCAATGGACACACGCACATAATTGGCGCAAGTCGCCAGTCACATCCAGTTGTTGTATGCCAGAACGACTGATTCCATGCCTTTGTTCATGAAAATTCTAGATCTTTCTGTGTCTGGTCCTAGGACGGTCGTGGTGGGATGTTGCTTGGTGTTGGGCTGAAGATTTTAATGTTTGGAGAATCACGGCTCTAGGCTTCTGCATCTCAACTGCTGGATGCTGCTGCGAGCAAGGCTCTATTATTATATATAAAGATAGGAACACGTCATATTGTGTCGTGTGTGCAACAGTCCAGGACCTCGATCTGCAGCGAAAACGGCAGCTAAAGTAGTTCACTATTGTGCTATGGGAAAATACCGTATAGGCAACATAAAAAGAATGTTAGAGGAGACAGGAACCAAGCAAACAAACAAACAAACATAAAAAGGCTTACTTTGCAGCTCCATTCAATCTTTACCAGGTTCCCGTTTTGTGACGACCAGAAGCAACTGAATCTAATCGCCGTGTAAATAGTCACTTAAATTGAAAATCAGAGCACAACTCATTTTGAGAAATAAAACATGGATATAATGACTAGAATGGCGTATACACTGTTTTGTCGTAGCACGGCTGAGCAAGGAAGTTGTGATAATGCCCAATAACTGGGCCATGGCAATGTTTTATTTTTAGCGGATTTCTTAAAATATCAACCTACTCTATACAATGGTTGAGTGACAATGTCTGTAGTGAATTTTCCTCGACCTCTTTGATGCTTGCAGCTGCAGAACGAAAATATTGATAACTAGCTGAGGTCCCCGGCCCTGCCCGGGATAAATCGGTTTGAATAATGGTTTCAGTTCTGGGTGGTTATTAATATTATGGACTTGCTTCATCTGGTCTGTTCCTATTTGTTTATTTTATTTTTGTTTGTTTGTTTTTGAATACGTCTTACTGCTCTGCCTTTGTGAGTTGACACCCTGCGCATCCCGTACAATAGCATGATTTGCGCACGGGTTAGTGTGTTTGATAGTAGTGAACACATCGCAGGAAGTGATAACGAAACCTAAAAATGGCGAACCATGACTCGAAATAGATCTAAATGATGGCGAAACAATAAATTTCCAATAAAAAAAACCCACACCGATTTGAGACTTCTATTAAAAACTGTGCACCCTTACATCCATTCTGATGCACCATATAAAATTTGAAGTCTGAGTGTTGAGTGGTTCAGAAGCCTTTTGCAACGAAAAATCTCAAGTCCACAAATATATATAGTATAGATGTTAGATAAAAACTCAGGTAACGTTGAGAAAAAAAAATGTATTTATAGAACTCAGAAGCGGCTGAGTAAAGTGAGAGGGTAATTTTGGTGAATTATTAGACAACTGCTCTTTGTTAACCCTATCTAGAAAGAGTGGTTCATCAAGTCTCTGTTGTCATGATTCGGATGTTATTAAAACTCACGCAGAGAGTGAGTTGTTGTTGTTTTACCAGGGCCATGAGAAATTGGCTGGTGGCCTTGAACGGTCCTCGCCAAATTATAGTTGGTGAGTAAATAAATGTAAATTTAAACTGTTAGATTCACGCTTGTGGGTTTTAATGTTCGTGATTAATAAGTAATGGAGTAGGGGTGAAACAAGGTGGGGCTAGTTGACATTGTTAATTATGACTAGACAAGTTTTGCACGTTAACTGGCTGGTAGAATAGTGCAGACGTATTACTACAATTAAAATGGTGGGAGGTTTCGACCTATGAGATAGCTGAACTAATTGGGCCAGCGGACTAGCACGCTGGGTAGTTAGATAGTATAAGACATCGTGTAACGTTCAGATTTGGGGAATACAGACGAGCAGAAGCATCGTGTCGTGAAGTATCTCCGGTTGACCAGTACCTGAACTGTGTGCTTTGAAGACAAGAAGTCCTTGCTAACGGACTGACTGAGCTCTAGAAAGAAAGGTCCGAGTGGGCTGACCTTTGAAAGCCCACGCTGCGCTATATTGATGTTCGCGCCTACCAGTAGGCGTGAGCAATGGTAATATATCTTATTTATTCAAGTATAATAGAGATCGGAGATAGAGAGAGAACTACAGCCTCATAGGAAGACTAAGGAAACCCCAGCTGGCACTCGACCACGAGTGTCCTGTATCATAGATCTATTGCCATAGTATGATTAGAATAATATAGCACATTGTTGATGAATTGAATAGTGATTGTGCATAAGATATAGTCTTTTGGCAACTGCTTAAATTACCTACAAGCCGAAGAGTGCTTCTGTAGGCTTTGAACGTACTGGGCTCTCCTAACATTTAAGCCCATATGATTTATGGAGAGTTTGCCTGGCGACTGGCCAGTGGCGACTCAACTGTCACTCTAAATTGATATCTGGTTTCGTATAATATACCTATTTGCTACTTGATTGCAGTACCTCCATAGTTACAGGAATATCATTGGTTAAGTTATTAATTAGAGTTTTTTTTTGGTTTGGATATATACCCCTATTGTCTTTTGTTTTGTTATTAATATTTATGTAAACTATGGCCTGACCGGCCTGACATATATACGCTCTAGTTATTTAATACTTTTCTTGTGTGGTTGTGTCCGAGTGTGAGTTAGCTGCCTCTCGTGCAGTCGTAACATCCCCAAGACCCTAACTCTGCTCGTGACATCTGTAGTGATCACTGACCGCTTACTTGAACTGTGCGTAACTGGTTACACGGTGGTGTAGGTGTCAAGAGCTAAGTTAGTATTGTAAATGCCGTGCTAGGCCACGGGTTGAATTCAATGAGGTATTTTTTTGCCTAGTCATAGTGTAGTGTCGTTGAGCTGTCTCGTGGACACCAAGTTGTAAATAATGTTTTTTTTCGACATAGAAACTGTAGATGGAGAGAAGGTGTTAAGAAGGAAGATATGTAGGTAAACTAGGGATGACAGAGCAGGCTGAGACCTTGATTTAATAACGTTGTGAGAGGGTGAGCGGTGGTTGTAATTGTCAGTTGACCTTCGGTAATGCGTGAAAAAGGAGAAAGCACGTCTTGTAATTTTTTGTGCGGAGTTAATTTAATAGGATTTTTGGATTTAATTTTTATTAACCTAATGAGAGGACGACCTTGCTTTTGGTACAAGGCCGTAATCGACTTGCAGAAATATGTTAATATTGCGGGCGGAGCTCGCATGGCTGCACCAATCAAATCTTAGTATTTGGACGGTAGATCGCCGGTAGCTAGCATAGTATAAAAGTAGGCTCATAACCTCTGTGCTTTACCACATGTAGAGACTGTATCCATCTACGAAGTGGACGGCAGATTGAATTCTCCAGCCAGATAGGAGATCGTGACGCAGATGAGCAGTCCATACTCAATGTACGAGGAGCCCATGTTAGTCCACTAAAGCGAGAAACAGAAGGCTCGGTCATTCTGACCGAGGCAGTGGTAAAGCATTTCGACTTCTTGTTCACCAGGAATGCAGAAGTTCCAAGCATTGTAGGAAATAGCAAGAGCCACCGCCAAGCAGCGCCATTATTACAGCATAATTGTCTGCGTTTTGAGGAATAGATTGTTTCCTTCTCGTGTTTGACAGGCTTTTTTCCTTCTTTTTCTTTGTGTTAGATTAGTGGGCGGTCGGCGAGGATTAGTGTAGACACCGACGCTTTTAGACCACCTTTCAAAATATTCAAAAATTCAACCTTTATTAAAACACAAACACCCCAAAAAAACAGCTTTTTCAAAAAAATTTTAAAAGTTTTCTCCAGAGTTTTAGAATCACCGGTTTGAGAATCACTGCTGGCGTGACATGTTGCACCACTAGGATGAAAAGTTTTAAATACGTTTAATTCCACTTCCTAAAAAATTATTTAACAATTGTGTTGATTCTGGAGATATATTTGAACCGTTTACTTTTTTTGGTTTAAAAACTTTGTTAATTATAAATTTATTAACAGCTTTTTGTCCTAAGTCAGTTGCTGTTTTCTTTGCAATATTTGATGCAACTTCTTTTGCAGTATCTTGCATAACTTTGCTAGTAACCGCTGAAATTAAAGAATCCAAAATACCTGATCCTCCATATGCATATTTTCTTTTATATCCTCTATTGAAAATCAACATCTATTTTATATAGTAATTTTTAGTTGTAACTTTTTGTATTTTTTTTAAATTAACTTTTTGTCTATATAATTCATCTACAATACTTGCCATTTCATTTATAACACTTGTATTTCCTGCTTCTTTACTAGCCATTAATAATGATAATCTCCGTATTAAAGCACCTGGATCCGACGGAAGAAATCCTGTTCCTAAAGTTACTTTAGAACCATCATAAGTTACAGTAGGACCTGCTTCTAAGCTTTTTTTACTTTCCCAAATCGGTTTTATGATCTTCATGTATTTATGTCCTTTACTAGATTTAGGTCTTGGGTTATTAGGATCATTATCATGATATATGGCATTAGTAGAAAATAAAATACGTGCATAATTATTCATGTCTACGGGTAGATATTTTTGAGGATATCTGCTGGTTATTAATTCCCATAAACCCGGTGTTCCTTTATATTTATCTTCTCCAATAATAATATCATCGTCATCAATTATTATTTCTTCACTACCAATATACAATTTTTTATCTTTAGTAAGAATTCCAAAATTTTTATCCGCATCAGTTTTTTCTAAATATTTTTCTAAATATTTGACTGCTGTCGGACCAAATTGCTCAATTGTTTATAAAGATTCGCCGAATCCAAGCTCTGCTTGTAATGCAGGTTCAATCGCTTTTACGGGTTGACTTTGTTCTATAGCAAGTAGAATTTCCTGTATAGCTTTTTTAGTTTCTTCTGCTGCTTTTTGTGCACTTTCCGTGATAGGAACAAATACTTTGGAAAATTCTCTTTTCATTTCAATATCTCCTACTCTTTCGCTTAAGTTACTTAATTGAATATTTTTTTTTGGTTTTTAAAAATTCATTAACAATAGCTTCACGTTTTGAAGGATCTTCAATTTTTTAAAAAGACATTTTTAATGTAATAAAAATCCATAATTTTTAAAATACAAAAATCAAACAAATTTTTATATAAGATTTTAAAATTTTTTCATATGATTTTCTATATCTAATTCATTTTCAGGTACTTTTTTTCTTTTTTATTGCATTTTTTAATTCTCCAAAAAATTTTTTCATCTAAAATAAGTTTAAATTCTTCACCAGAAATTTGTCCATCATCAAGAGCATTAGAAATATGATTTTGAATTGTATTAAGTTTTGATTCCAATAAAAATAAAATTTTCTGATGTTTATCAGTTTTATGTTGTAATTTTTTATTTATATACCTTAAAACTATACTTAAAAATCCTGTACTTATGGAAATACCTTCTATAATAATAGCTGCAGGAATGTTAACTACGGTAGATAAAAGTATTACTCCTGTTGTTCCCATTCCAATTGTTGCTGCTTTTAAAGTTGCATCAGTTCCATTGATTATATTTAAAACTTTTGAGTATTTTTTAACTGTTATTCTTTTGTTTTCTTTAGTTCTTTCAAAAGAATTTTGAATGTCAAGAATTTTTTTCATTCTATAATTCGAAGCTTCCACTTTTAGAATTAATTTTTGACCTTTGGTAAAACCAACATATTTATAAATGGAATACTTTCAACCAAATCGCTCAAAAAACTTCACCATTATAAACTTGTCCTTCTCGTTTTAAATACAGTCCATCTCCTTTAAAGTTACATCAGTTCCATCGATTATATTTAAAGCTTTTGAGTATTTTTTAACTGTTATTCTTTTGTTTACTTTAGTTCTTTCAAAAGAATTTTGAATGTCAAGAATTTTTTTCATTCTATAATTCGAAGCTTCCATTTTTATAATTCATTTTTGACCTTTGGTTATACCAACATATTTATAAATGGAATAATTTCAACCAAATCGCTCAAAAAATCTTCACCATTATAAACTTGTCCTTCTCGTTTTAAATACAGTCCATCTCCTTGAAATTCAGTACCGCTGCCTTTTACACTTCCTAAATATAAAACTTTTCCATCAGTTTCAAGTTTACAAAGACATCAACCTTTTTTAAAATACAATCCGTCACCAACTCCATAAGAGTTTGTAGGTTGATAACCATCACCCAATAATTTTTTAATACCACTACTTGCTGACCCGTAAGTCCACCTATTCCGATAGCTTTTGCTACTGACGGAACAACTTTAGATAACAATGGAAGCGCCATTCAGGCAAGAGCAGCCAGAAACCCTCCTTCAATTTCCATGTTATATTTTATTTGTTTTCTACTTAGAGTAATATCTGCTCCTTTATTTTGATCGAACCATTTTTTCAATTTATTTATTTGCCTTTGTGTTAAAGCTAAAACATCATTTCCAGGTTCTGTAATTCTAATAGTAACAGGAGTATCCTTTTTCATAGCTCTTTGAATTTTTTCTTTCTGATTATGAGAAATATTTAATTGAACCTTTTCATACGTCATTTTTAAGAGAATAAAAATAAACCATTTTTAATACGATAAATGTTACGCTTTTTTATAGACGAAGTCGAAGCTCTGCTTATCAATGAAGTTGCAGCTTTGCTGATTTTCTAATTTTACGTTATGTTCAACTTTAAGTTACGTTAAAACTTAGTTCATTGTAATTCCTTTTCAAGATCCTAAAACCAGAAATGAACTTTGTGACAAAAAGATGATACAGTCTTTAGATTCCATTTTAAAACCAACATTAAGAGAATGAATGGACAGAAATTATTAAGTTCTGTATACATGACACCAGTTGTTACAGTTGTAGTTTTCTGAGAAGGCATTCTGTTAAAGACAATGAATACACTGAATACGGCAAGTGCTTGATGTAAACTAATGTTTCATTCACAATCCCGCATCCTGTTTGGCCAGCATGTATTTGACATAATATATGAACACCTGGATGGATTGGGGTTACAACATGATTAAATATTGTGCTATAGAAAAATACGTCATGCGGAAGCATAATATGATCCGCCAAATAAATCATACTCTTAGTGTTATGGACATCTAAATTAATATATTCCTCACTTGGCATTTTCATGTGATTATCCCATAAGAACCGTTTGATCTTGTTATCAATAATATCTACATGGACACAGTGCGTCTGTATTACATGGGTATATTTCCTAGTTCCACCAAATCTACATGATGATTCACTACTTCATCAGCTATGGCAAGGACTTGTATGGCATTTGAGTTTTCAGTACCTTAATTTACTGGATAAAAGTTATAACTTGCCAAAACTGTCTCTCACAGTCTCTGCTGCTAGATAAGAAAGAGTTGACAATGGCTAGATATATTTAGGTGTTCCGGGTTATTTGGGGGGACAGTATCGGCTTTAAATAGCACACCAGCCCATGTTCATGTTATTTAGGCCGATACCTCAGATTTAGGCTGTTTGTTCGGCTGGTGAATAGTTTTTTGTTTTTTTTCATTACCGGTAACTCATATCCAGGTCATACAATGTACATGTAGATCTATGGTATGGTTATTATTGGGAATGGCAACGGCATGCACGAAAACAAGAAGTTTTGAGGTCTTTATTTTAGGAGGTTCGCTGCCCTTGGCATTTACACCTCACTTTACTTGTTTTATTATTTCTTGTTCTGGCGGGGGGGGGGGGGGGGGGGAGATGATATGGATAAATTTTAATCTATTAATTTCAATTTTGCCCGGGCAGCGGCCTTTCGGCCTGCTCTTTACGATTTCCGACTGCCAAGGTATCTTTAACGTGCGCAACGTGCACACGGGCCCTCCGATTTTTTTTCGTCCTTATCCGAGAAGACTAGGTACTCGATCCTACCCCCCAATAGGGCCAGGGACTTGAAAATATGAGAAAAATCCAATTTCCAAGAACTACTCGATCCTACGAAAACAAGAAACAGGCTCAATGAATAGATGTAGATCTGCGTCAAAGACCGTACGGCGCCCCCGGAGACTAACTAGGTTAGACTAACCTCGTCTGCCGTCTTTCTCTAATTTAAAGTCGTATAATACGGTACCGTTGCTAGAAAATCTTAATTTCTTACAGTTAGATCTAGAACCGGCAAATCGCGTGCTGAAATCTGAATGTTGAAATTGTTTACGTGCTTGTGTCATGTGTGTGTGTGTTTGCCTGTAACTGTAAAACCCACCACTCTCTCTAGATCTATACCATCTTCTTAGTAATCTTAGAAAAACTAGCTCGAGAGCACAGAGACACACTCAAACTACAAAGCTAATACAAGGAAGGCCTGTTGTAGTGTTGGACCTACAGTTGAAGCTGAGAACTGTGCGTATTTTTACACTGATCTGTTCTAGAACTATTTTACAAATTCTTATAATATAGCTAGGTCTTCAATATTAACTATGAGATCGATGAAGAAAACTTAGGTGAAGCTAATATGCCTAGTTTCCTCATCTCTTGAATCTTGATTACCTACATTTTTAAGAGTAGTTGTAGGTACATTTAACGTCCAATTAGCTTGTGATTATTCTATTTATATGACTGAGTTTCCGCTTTTGTATTAATACTAATAATATTTAACTGATTAGTGATACACTGTGTGCTACCACTACACTGTGCACAATAAAACTTTCACCACGAATCATTAATAAATTTATGTGCATTTTTTATTCATTACTTTTTAATCATAAGATACATGTATCTCTGCAATAGATAAGGGATGCACTGAAGATTACTTTTACTAGACCAAAATACACACCGACTGATGCATGCGTCTAAAATAAACTTTTATCAGGAATCACTAAGGAATTATTATTATTATTGCAGTAACTACATGTACTTGATATAACCATGGCATGAGCGGCAATGGAGAACACACCAAGATATAACTGATGACTTAAATAGTTCCTATCAATCATCAAACATTCATGCTGTGTCAAGAAAGCAAATTTATTCAAACTGAGCCAGTCACACAAAAGGCAATTATCTCAGAGTCAAGACAGAAGGGTTGATTTCATTGGATTATAAATGTTTATTTCAATCAATTCGACCTTGTTCACCATAAGCCATGACATCAGGATGAATTAAGGTTACAAATGGTGCAAAATACCTGTAAGTAATTACAGATATAATGAACTACAATGGAAAGAACAACAAAAAGGAATTACCTACATATATATATATATACCAAAGCAAATGGATTTGTAGCATTTCTGGGAGGTGATCTATACAACTGCCCACAAAATATAAAAGCCAAGAGTTATAAAGCTCTGGCAAAATCAGTCTTAGAGTTAGACCATTGAGTGTAAAAGATAGTAATAATGCAGACAAATTTAAAAATAGATTCGAATACATGCTACATTAAAATAAAATTATCTGGTGTAAAGATAGTAATAATGCAGACGAATTTAAAAATAGATTTGAATAAATGCTTCATTAAAATAAAACTACATATATTAGTACTAGTACTATTAGATGAGCAATATCTCAATATCAGTCTTGGTAATAAAATCATGCCCGTTGTTGACAGAAATACTCTTTTAATTACTATTAGATTCAATCAACTTATCATTGTCAAAAAAAGGTAATTTGTATTAATACATACTGCAAAACATCTTAATTCTGAAAATATGTGACATAATTTTATGATGGCAAACTACATTGAATTGTTTCAAATTATGATGTAGTACTATAAATCATAAAAATTCAAAACTTATGAGAAGACAACAATGTAATAAAGTAACTCTTGTATACTTTAATTAATGATGTATAATAACCACAGTTATATCCTAGACAACTGTTCTTTGACTGTAGAATTATTAATTATGCAGTTATGCCTCTTGCTATAATAATGCCTTGAATGTATTTCTGACAATAAAGAGTTCAGTTTGAAAATGTCATGGCTGCCTGATGTTTTGAATCCACGTGCTAGGTCAACGATAATATAAATACATCACAATTGGCGACGAGGAAGAGCCATCAAACTCAAATAACTTCGACAAGAGCAATTTGGAACTTTGTTAGAGCATACGGCTAAGTACAACAAGGTTACAATGGCTTTGTATGGTCAAATAAAAGAGTTTAATCAGGCAGAAGAAACAATTCATGACTACTTAGACAGACTCCACTTCTATCTAGAAGCCAATGATGTGACAGCAGATGCTAAAAAACGAGCAGTGCTGCTCACAGTCATAGGCCCACAACAGTTTCGCCTGCTCAAGGATCTGTCAGCCCCAGCCACCCCTTCGTCAAAGTCGTTTGATGATTTGTGTACCTTATTAAAACAACACCACGCGCCTGCCCCACCCAAATTCCTCCAACGTTGAAGGTTGAAACAGGCAACCAAATGAAACAGTAGCAGAGTATGTCGCAGCATTAAGTACATACAGTGAATATTGTGAATTTGGGGACACGTTGAATGACAGATTGCTAGAAAATTTTGTGACTGGAGTAAACAGTCCAGACATCCAACGTAAGCTTATGATTGAACCAAGGCTTACGCTGGACAAAGCCGTCCAGCTTGCAACGTCAATTCACCAGACAACAGAGGCAGCAAGAGCATTGACAGCTTCAGCATCAACCAATCTAAATGTGGTAGAACACAAAACAAATCCGAGCCAAAAACAAGGCCGTTTCAACACTCGAACAAATCATCAAACTCCAAACAACAACAACAAATGTCATTGTTGCCTTGGCCCTCATCACCCAAAGCAATGTAAATTTAAATCCTCAATATGTTACAAATGTTCCGGTCGGGGTCACATTTCCAAGGCCTGTCTGTCGAAGACACCAGATTCGCAGAGAAACAATCAACACAAGCGGAACCACAATCAACGACATCATTATGTCAGTGCTGAAGTAGACGAGCAAACTGATGTGGAACCAGATTTCAACCTATTTGTAATGAAAGGAAACTCTTCCAACCTTGCCCCTATCACAGTACCAGTGGTACTAAACAACAAAAAGGTTTAAGGTTTTCATGCACTTCTTGTTCAGGCCAACCATTCAAACAATATTCATAAACCTTCTTCAAGCATTCATCTTTTGTTATAACAAAATCTTTACAAGATGAAGTTCTTGCAATGGTGCATGATACACATGTTGGAGCTTCAAGAATGAAAGGTCTTGCTCGATCATGGTTTTGGTGGCCTCATATGGATGCTGACATTGAAAAATTTGTCAAACTGTGCACAACTTGTGCAAAACATTCAAAACAACCAGCCACAGCACCCTTACACAATTGGGATTGGCCCCCAGAACCATGGTCGCGCATCCATATAGTCTTTGCAGGGCCTTTTATGAATAAAATGTTCTTGATTGTGATTGATGCCCATTCTAAATGGATAGAAGTAAAAATTATGACTACATTAACTTCATCAGACATCATCATTGAACTAAAAGAAATATTTGCTAGTCATGGTTTACCAGACCAAATTATCTCAGACAATGGTCCCAGTTTTACATCTCAAGAGTTCAAATTATTTTGTTCTGCAAATGGCATTGAACACATAACCACTTCACCTTACCATCCAGCTGGTAATGGACTAGCAGAAAAAGCAGTAGGCATTTTCAAATGTGCTATGATAAAAATGGGCACTAGTAACAAATTCTCTTTAAGGGAAAGAGTTAACAGATTTCTTACGAAGTACCGCACTACGCCCCACATCACTACTGGTGTTGCACCTTGTAAATTACTATGCAATAGGAAATTGAAACCACACCTTGATTTACTCCATCCAACAGTACATAAATCAGTGTCACAACACCAAAAAACACAAAGAGTCAATCATGACAAGACAGCTGTTGAAAGAGAGATAAGAGTGAATGATAATGTATATGTAAGAAACTTTGGAAGAGGAGAGAAATGGAGACCTGGAAGTATTGTTCAATGTACAGGTCCTGTGTCCTACAAAATCAGAACAAATGATGGGACACTGGTGCGCAGACACGCAGACCAGATAAAAGTAACGTGTGCAGAAACAGAGCTTGAATCGGTCACTTCTTCTCCAATTGAAAGATTCATGCCAGCTGCGCAGTCTGACCCTGAGTCGAAGGTTGTTGAATCGAATGCTCCGATAGCAGACACAAATGAGTTTGAAGACAATAGAACGAAAACACCCGAACCAAGTTCCAAACATTCTGATAGTACTAAGGATTCGGGAATTTCAGCAACCTCTTCGTCGGTCAAGTAGATCGATTAAGCCACCAGATAGACTTGATCTTTAAGTTTAAGTTTTAAATAATTATAACATGTCCTTGAATCTGCATTATATCATGTTTGTTCATTCAAGTTTAAAATTTTGTCTGATTTTGCTGATGTCATCAGTTAGGAACTTATAAACATTATAAGTCATCTTTCGTTTAAATTGTAACTGAATGTTGCCATTAAATACATTCATGAAGTAATGTTGTAATTGATTTAAGTTTGAATCAAAGTATTAAAGTCAAACGAATTCATATAGTGTATCAGCTGGGGATCAAGGGATGTAATAAAGTAACTCCTGTATACTTTAATTAATGATGTATAATAACCACAGTTATATCCCTGTTATCCTAGACAACTGTTCTTTGACTGTAGAATTACTAATTATGCAGCTATGCCTCTTGCTATAATAACGCCTTGAATGTATTTCTGACAATAAAGAGTTCAGTTTGAAAATGTCATGGCTGCCTGATGTTTTGAATCCACGTGCTAGGTCAACGATAACATAAAGACATCATAAACAACTTATTCATTTAATATTTATGGATCAACATTTCGCATTGATGTGACTACTGTCGAAAAAGCTTCCCACCCGCTCACTGTAAAGTATTCCTGCAAAAGCCTTTCATTAAAGTGAGTCAAAGATACGTGTATATCCTGTGCCATATTTAGCATATAAGCATCAATAAGCAAGTCCCCTTTCAAAACAAATGGCACAAGTGAGGAATTGATGATTTGCTTAAGAATATGATCAACACTCTGTGTCCTGTCCGTCTATGTTTTGCGTTTCTTGGCACTTTTTTTCTGAGCAGCAGCTAACTTAGGTCTTCCTCTTTTTTTAACTTTTGTTGGAAGTTTAAAATCCAAATTTTCACTTTCTATAGCACTTTTAGGTTGATTCAAATCAACAGTCTGCATAGTTCTGCTAGATATTGGCACATCATCATCAACATTTACATTCTGCACATGAACATCAACATATGAATCAATACAGCCACTTTGAACTTCAACATGGAAACTAGCATTCCGATCATGAGGATTTCCATGAACGACACCAGTATTTTGAGGACATGAATCACATACATCATTCTGAACATCAATGTCAACAACACTAGCATTCTGAAAATGGACATTTTCATCACTGAAAACTAGAGCACCAACAGCATCATTCTCTACACATGATTCATTTTTACCATTTTGAGCACCATTATTGATATTGACACTAATGACAGGCACATTCTCTGGGAACACAGGCCTATTATTAACATTTGCATTTTCATTATCAATGCCTTCAACACTGCTTATGAGACTTGTGGTGGGTCGTGCCCTCTCATGTTCATATGGAGCATTTATCTCGTCTCTGCTACTAAACCATACAACATTTTCTTTTGCTTTCACAGCATTTAAAATTCCCCTAAACATCTCTAGATAATAATCAAATTCTTCTTGGCCAAACTGAGACAAAACATCTGCAATTTCATTCAGTTCTTTATGAGCTTTCCTAAACTTTTCATTACCTGACAAAATCCGATTTTGACATGGTGTTGATATTTAAATAAGGGATCCACCTTGCCTGGTAATCTCTGGATCCTTCAGATAATGACTCAATTTATGCTGATCAGGAATATCTTCAATATTAAAAAGGCTCATTCCAATTTCATATCTATATGCAAATAAATGAGCACAAATGAGATTTTGTGCCTCACTGACAAAACAATTACATTTACCTAAACGAATGTTATAAATTTTGCCATTAGAATCAGCAATACAGTTTCTTGATCTACCAGATAAATTTTGGCACAGAATTTCTCATATTCATTCTTAACCCTAGTCCTGCGGGAGGCCACTATATTGGCCTCCCCGCGCAACACGCGAGGCCATTATTTTGTCCGACACGCTTGACCGCGGGTCATGCGGGAGGCCACATTTTTGTATAGCAACGGTGCGCCGCGCGCTTTGGTTATTCGGTTGCCAAGGCTGTCGTTGTTGTTGTTTTTTCACGTTTTTTTCCCCCACAATTTTCGCGTGTTTATCTATCCTGTCACCCCACTATATCTATCAAAATGGTATCGTCCGATTACGTTTATTACGATGCAACTATTCGCCATACTCATGTAATAGTACTGACGGTCTGAAGTTCGAACTGGGGAAAATCTTGGGGAAACTTTTACTTTGATGCTGGTTGTCGTCTACATGTGAAATGAGAAGAAAGGGGCCATGTGCGTATTTGAGACGCCATTCTATGTCTGTAATTATGAATTCCGATGTAATATTAGGGCATGCTGCATAAGGGCGTCTGTCTGTAGGTTTTTCATCAGGGAAAACTGGGAGAAAATGACCAACTTTGTTGTTGGTCGTTGTCTTTATTTGATGTGGTAATTAGAGAGATATTGTGTTCCTTCGATTCAACCGCTTTTCAGTACATGTATGACTGTGCTCTAAGACCTGGAACTGGAAATCAAATCTCTCGCTAAAACTAACATTATAGTAAGTGGACGCTTTACATAGTAGAGGAGGGAGAAGGCAATGTCACGATACATGTGGTTAGTAAATTAAGCGAATGGCTTAAAAAATTTGTTCACCTGAATGGCCTGACATAGGGACAGAAAAAGCGCAGAGGTCTTGGGAAAATGACAAAACGTCTGTTAAATGCAGAAAATTCTTGTTTGGGGCCTTCCATTTCACAATAAAACCTACTGCATATCATCACAAGTACTTTATCCAAATATTATAGGGGTCCCTTACGATTTATCCACTACTATTGTTGTTATTGCGTCCTGAAGTATACGCGATACAGGTGTTCACAAGGACCCGATTGACCCAACCGCCGAGGTTACCGGCTGGCTATCCCCGCACGGGGCGTTACGTGGACGAGTTCACTCAACGCGGGACGAGGGCTAATAGCCTTTGCAGCATATGGAGAACATGCTCCATAAATCTGAGAAATTATGTCATCATCAGAAGATGAAGTGCCCACTATTGCTTTTTTCTTCAGTTAAAAGTACAGATTTTTTTAGGAGTGATGCAGTATGTTTTCTCTCTGTTAATTTTATTAACTCCTCAAACAATGTTGGGACCGAAGAATAATGATCTAAAACAAATTTTTATTTTATGGTTATGACACTCCACAAAATTATTTGTTAAATTTCCAAAAGTGTTTTTTTTTCTGACAAAACATCCCACCCATGAACACTTGATCTCATCCCAGTTCTTCATAAAGTAATTTTCAAACTGTTAATGTTTTTGCAACAATACAGATTTCAAATTTTCATATTTTTCTTCATCTGAACAAGGCAGCATACCATGAATAATTTCCATGATTTCTGCCTTATCAGCAACAGAATATCCAGTCAAAGATCTCTGAATTGCTTTATCAACATGCCAGCGACATTGCACTATATCAGCATGTGGAAAAATGTCAGTGATGGCTCTCTGCTCTGAAAAGTCCTTATCAATAACGAAAGGCTTTGTTTTGGTCTCAACTTCAGGATTACAGATTTTGAAAATTTCCATCACAGAACAAAGAGTATCTGCTTGTTCATTTATAACATGGGCATATAATATGCTACAACTTGACCCACATGATTTCCATCTACTACTAAAAATGAAAAAAGTGGCATATTTCAAGTGTTAACTTTGTACATTGCATCCTAAAAAATGACCGATGAGTATTTTGATAATTCCTCTTTCATTATGCTTGTCTGCAGGAAAATCAGTTGTGCATCCTTTGTTTCAGCATTCTGGTCCACCTTTATGATGGCGCCAGGGTCTTTTGCCTTTATTGACATCAGAAGTTCCTTTGTTAAAGCATCTTCGTCAGTGTTTGCATTTGCTTTGCGAAATCGCTCTTTGTGATTTAATACGTCTCTTGGTGTCAGTTTTACAGCAAAAGTCTGTTCGAAATAGTCAATAACTTTTGGAATAGTCACTTTGAGCTTCAATAATCTCCTCAACTCATCTGTCTGGGCTGCATTAAGTTGCCGAAATTCTGGATACACCAATGCATCTGAAATAGATAAGTTATATGGAAAGTTTTTACTTTTAAAGTAATTTGAGTGTGGAAGATACATGGGTGTGGGAAGAGGGTGCATGTATAAATTCATGCAGAAATGGATGCCATCTATTTTGGTGTGCAACATACCATGATAAGACAAAAGAATAATGGCCTACAGTCATAAATATCAGAGCAAATTTTAGTTTAATGATAAATGGCTTTCAAAAAAGATAATGCATTTAGGCAAATTTGGAAATCTTTTTTGTTTATATATTGTATGATTGACAAAAAAACCTGAAAACTGAACATGTCGTCGTGTTTGCATCAAAACAAACATTTTTAAAAGAGTTTTTATACACAACATACAATTAAATACAAGGAAATATAATGTAGGCCTGTAATAATTCTTTTACCATAATAAAATTATGGCTCTGATGTCGGAGTGATGAGCCACAGGCTACTACTAGTACTAGTACTATGAGCAACTTTAATTTGGACTTACCTGAATTATTCTGAATGGGTGGATGTCCACTGCGTTGAAGATTGACCTCCGTTATTATTAGTTCATTTTTCTGTTTGCACTTAGTCGCAGCTTAGCCTGGCAGTTGGTTTTGAAAGTACTGTGAACACATAAACATTCCATTTTTAAGTATTACATCTTAAATAGCCTAATTTACATTTCACTTGGCATGGTTTCAATTCATCTATCCACTGTACAAATTTCTGTCATATGCTCTGGATATTTCTTTATGTTAATCTACAAATTCACATCTATTTCATTATTGATGGCCCAGTACTTTCCTTATCCTGTTTAATAATAGTTTTTAAAAAAGCCAGACGATACCCTTTCCACCTCCAACATGACACTACTTTTCATTAGAAGAAAGGGAAGATAATCTATAAAATCCATTGCAAAGGCTAAAGCTGAATTGTTCTTATGACAAAGTGGTAGACTCAACTCAAGGCTTAATTTGGATTACTAATGTTAATCAGACATGTAGATAAACGAGAGTGTAGAACAGATTTCAACATGTCCTGTTTATTCCGGTTCTCTGCCCAAGGGACTGTACTCTAAAATTACAGACGAGTACCTAGACATTGTGGTGAGTGTCGCAAATTTATAAAATTATAAATAACATATTAACACCCTCTTTTCTCAGGATAAATAATTCTGTGAATTATGTGTAATGAGTGTTGAAATAAAGTCGTTCACATCGTACTTTGATCAGATTAGTAAAAAAAAAAAAAAAATGTACTTTAAACTAACACTAATACAGAACAAAAGTAAATTTGTTATTGCAGGTGGAAACTGTTATAGTTTTAGTGAACAAAGTCTTTCATCCAATTTGATCTGAAGCGCTCCCTGGTTGACCTTCTAGGTTCCATTGCCATTGGGTTATTTTCCGATGGTGTCTGTGTCACTGAGGGAGTATCATTTGATGTTTGGTTATTTTCATATGGTGTCTGTGTCACTGAGGGAGTATCATTTGATGTTTTGTCTGGGTTCGGTTCTGTGTACACCTCTGTTGGTACTTGGGGTGAGAATGGCGTTCTCTTGTGTCTGATGTGTACTCTGTTTCTCACAAAGTGTCCTCCATTTTCTCCAGCGATCTGGTATGATTTGGAGCTGTCTTTTGGAGCTGCCGTTATTATACCACTTTCCCACTTTTTCCTTTCAGGGTTTTGGTAGTACACTGGGGAGTTTGTGCAAATGGGTGGTAGCTTGTGAGCTCTTTTATTGAAACATTTTTTGGTTGTCATTTTATGCTTCTGTAGTTCTTCGACTACGTCTGGGTTTATTCCGTTCTTTTCTTTGTTCTCTGCTGTTGAGGGTTTCATTGTCCTAATGTTTCTTCCCATTAGGATTCTTGCAGGGCTCATTGTGAAACCTTGACGTGGTGTGTTGCGAAGTTCCAGCAATGCCTCATACTGATCTGCTCCTTCTTCTACAGCCTTCCACATCATTTTCTTTATGATTTTTACTGATGCCTCTGCCTTCCCATTAGCTTGATGATGTCCAGGGTCGGATTTGATGTGTTGAAAACCCCATCTTTGTGCGAAATTACTGAACTCACAAGAGGAATATTGCGGTCCAGAATCCGTAACAACACATTTTGGTATTTCATATCTGGCAAAATGGCCTTTCAGTTTTGTCACTATCATGGAAGTTGTTGTGGTGGGCAGGTAGTCTACCTCGATGAAATTGGAGAAATAGTCTGTGACTACTTGGTATACTCGCCCTTTGATTTCAAACAAATCTGTGGCAATTTAGGTCCATGGTTCACTTCCTTATCCATGCTGTTGTAGGTTTTCCTTGCAGTTTGAAGGTTTAATTGCTTGGCAGCTTTCACAGTTTTCAGCCATTTGCTTGATTTCAGAGTTCATGTTAGGCCAATAAATTGCATCTCTTGCCCTTCTTGCCATGCTATCATATGCCAGGTGAGCTGCATGAAGTCTGGTTTTCATTTCATGTCTCAAAGTAAAAGGGACAATTATTTGTTTGCCTTTGAGGATAAGATCATTTTCTACTGACAGTCCTTTATTTGGAAATATGGGAGTATTTCGGAAGGAACTTCACTTTTTGACTCAGGCCATCCTTCAATGATGGCTGTTTTCAGTCTTTGCAATGTTCTATCTCGCTTGCTCTCTTCAGCAAATCTATCTAGCATGAGACCAGAAATGCGCACTGTTATGAAAGAGATTGTGGCTATTTCATCCTTTACATCCGCTTCATCAGTGTCATTTTTGAGGTAGTGTCGTGAGAGGAAATCTGCGAGGATGAGCTTTTCTCCTTGAAGCCATTGAAATTTGAAATGATATTTGTTGCTCCTCATAAGCAACCGTTGAAGCTTGATTCAGTGGTTTGTCAATGATGGACAGCAATGGTTTGTGGTCATTTATTATTGTTAATTCTCTTCCATAAGTATATTGGTTGAAACGTTCCAGTCCAAATACCACAGCCAACATTTCTTTTCCAATTTGTGCCCACTTTTGTTCTGAGGTGGTGAGCGCTCTTGAGGCGAATTCGATTGGCTGTCCATTTTGCATTAACACACAGCCAAGACCGGATTTGCTACTGTCCACTTGAACTTGCAGTTCTGTTTAGGGTCAAAGTATTTCAGCACAGGTGTATCAACTATCAGTTCTTTGACTCCATTGAACGCATCTTGACACTCTCTGCTCCAATGAAAGTCAGTATTTTTCTTCACCAGATTTCTTATTGGTGCCAGTTTCTCGGATAGGTTGGGCAGGAATCTTGCTAGGTATTGAATCATGCCGCAGAATCTGTGTACTTCCTGAGCATCTTTTGGGGGTGCCATATGTGTGATTGAAGATACTTTCTGGGGGTCTGGTTTGATTCCATCTACACCAACGCGGTGTCCCATGAAAGTGATTTCCCCTTGCTTGATGCAGGATTTGCCTTCGTTAAGCACAATGTTTTTCTCAGAGCACCTCTCTCTCAACCTGTGTAAATTTTCATCATGATCGACATTGGCCACTTCTTGTGTTGACCCTCTGCCAATAATGACTATGTCATCAGCAACATTTATGCAGCCAGGCAAGCCTTCCAGTGCTTGCATCAGTTTCTTTCGAAATATTTCTGTGGAAACATTTAATCAAAAAGGAAGCCGTGCCCACCTGAAACGTCCAAACCGGGTGATCATTGTAGTGAGCATGCTGGACTCATAATCTAGACACACATGCCAGAATGCATCTTTTACATCTAGCTTTGAGAAAACTTTTGCATTTTCAAATAGAGGCAGAGTGTCCTCTAAAGTTGGTAGTTTGTAATGTTCTCTTTTGAGCGCCTTATTTAAATGTTGTGGGTCAATGCAAATTCTGAGTTTCTTGTCTGCTTTTTCAACCACTACCATCTGATTGACCCAAGCACTGGGTTCCTCCACTGGAATGAGAATGTTTCTTTCCACTATTGATTTAGCTCTTCTTTGACTTTGTCCTTTAAAGCAAAAGGCACGTTTCTGCATGGCAGGGCGACAGGTTTGGCATCTTGGTCTACATGTAGTTTGGCATAGCCCAGGTTTCCCAACTTTGGTTTGTCATTGGTTTGCATTTTTCTACTGGTTTGTTGAGGTGGGTGTGATTCAGTAACATTGATAAATCTATCTCTGTGCACAGAAAGTATCTTGAATTCTTCACAAGCTTTTGTACCCAACAAACACATAAGATTGTTTTCTACCACAGTGAACTCTAGTTTCTTCTTTTGTCCTGTTCTGATGTTTTCAACTTCTAGTTCTGCTTTGCCCACTGGCAACAATTTTGTGTTGTTCCACATGACCAGAGTATGGTCTGTCTTCTCAATTTGTTCTTTTTTGACAAATTTCGTGCAGATTATGTTCACATCTGCTCCGGTGTCGACAAGGAAACAAATGTTGTGGTTGTTAATCTTGAATTGAGCTGTTATCCTGTTGTTCTTAATTTATCGTTGTCTACTGCAAAAGGCCATGCTGTACTCGTAGACTCTCCTTCTTGTGTCTCCATTGTTTCTGTACTTGCACAGGTTTCTGAAAGGCACAGATTTATTTTCATACATTTTGCTCGAAAATGATTTCTTCCTTTGCAGGCTGAGCACGTTTTTCCCCACGCTGGGCATAGTTCCTTTTGTCTAGGGTGGCTCTTGCCACAATATCTGCAGTTTGCCAACATGATTGGTTTTTGCTTTGATGATGACTGTCTCGGTGGCTGGCTAACAGCCTCAATCTTCCTTTCTTGAGAGGTTGTGTTCATTTCCTGGACATGTAATGTTGATTGCTCCACTGCTCGACAAATTTGAATTGTCTTGTTGAGGTCTAACTCTACTTCTCTTAAGAGGCGTTCCTGCAACTTTTTCTCAACAGTAAAGACTATTTTGTCTCTCAACATCCTGTCTTTGTCTTTGAAATTGCACGAGTTTGCTCGAGCTCTCAATTCTGTTACAAATGAATCAAATGGAACACTGATGGGAGTGTTCCAGAAACGATATGACTGTAGTACTTCATTTGTTTTGGGGTTACAGTATTCTTCTAACTTTTAGAGGATTTTCCCAGGATTTTGTCTGTCTTCTTCTTTCTCAAAAAGAAGTTAGTCGACGACTTCAACAGCCGTAGGACCAGCAATATGAAGGATAGTTGCAGCTTTCCTTATGTCATCCTTTTCAGAAACACTGTCATGTAAATGTCTAAATGGCGTTTCCATTTACGAAAATTCTCGGCAACATTGCCTTCATTGATTTCTAAGGACGGAGGCAGACGAAAATTTGCCTCAGCCATGATGATGGTTGTTTCACTCCAAATTTAGTGAATGATGACGAACTGATAACAGTTTCATTTCATTCCGCGATGAGTTCGAACTTGGGAGGTTGGTTTCAATCATTCATTCAGTGAATGTACTTAGCTGACTGCCACCATGTTAATCAGACATGTAGATAAACGAGAGTGTAGAACAGATTTCAACGTGTCCTGTTTATTCCGGTTCTCTGCCCAAGGGACTGTACTCTCAATTACAGACGAGTACCTAAACATTGTGGTGAGTGTCGCAAATTTATAAAATTATAAATAACATATTAACAACTAAACTTATCCAAAACATGCAATAATTGTGAGTCTGATGTGAATTAAACATTCTGTTTCCAAAACAGGCAGATTTGAGATAGCCTACTGAATTGATTAGTAAATATTTATAATCTGTAGTTATTTTCACGACACAGAGGGTTTTGTCGGTACTATTGTACTATAGGGGACCCGGGTATTTTGGGGTGTTTGACCAAAATATTGAAATGAAGTAGATCTAATTTTAAAAAATTGTTACACCCACCGCTTTTTATAAATTATACTGGATACCACTGGGAAATAATGCAAAATGATGTTCTGTAGCGCCTCCTGGTGGGATTTACCATGTGGATCTGAGCAATATGGGCAATGATCATGATTTAGGCCATGAAGAATCTGTTCCAGGGACGGCTTCTTGGTTTTAGACATTATATGATTTTCTTTTGGTGTTAGGGGCTTGCGTTCGAGCTTCCTTCTCTGAGGCAATGGTTGCTTTTGGATATGTTTAGGAAAATTGAACAAAGAAGGCACAGCATTCCATTTCTATTTTCTCCTGTGATCACCTTCATTGAAGTCACTTTTCAGAAAGTGATTACTAGACAATCGATGATGGGATGTCGGCTTGAAGTGTTCCCGTCTGACAGCAACAACCAATTTTGCGAGTAATTCTTGGTTTTTCATGGGAAATCGGTGGAATGTCAGATCGTGCTCTATTTTCTGACCTCTTTGCTGTCTGGCGATTGGTGCAGCCATAAGCGGCACAGGATGTCACCATTTTCCTGCAAGATGTAAACAACAAATACTACAGGTAAGGCTAGTTTGTACATGGCAAGCTCAACATTTGGTGCAGTTATTTTAACGCCCTTAACTTTACCAAATGCAACTTAGCTCTATTGATTTTTATTTGTAGACTATTAAAAACAAATGCATTCAGGTACCTACCTACGCTACAAAAAAATTTTATGATTGCCACCCTCCGCATACTTACAAGAATTTGTGAATGGCGCTGAGAGTTATTTGCAAGAATTTCTCTGTCAGTGTCTTTTGTAGCCTAACCTCACATGGATTATGGACATTTTATGCTGCTTTGGTATAACACGAATCCTTAGCTTTCAGAGGACTGCAAACACTACAGCACAATTATAATTTATCTGTTATCAGGATCACACTAAAAAAGACAGATCTCTTCTCGTAAATAGTGCTTACAATTTTCCCAGAATTTGGCAATTATGTGGGTTACTTAAATTATTATCAGTTTCCTCTTGTCAGCATTATTTGCAAGATCTTGTGAATGCTACTTTGTTTCTGATTATCTGTCTCAGCAGACTAGCAGATCAACAGACTTAGTCTTTTGTCCCATTTTACAGGCTCTAGATCTAGATCTAGTTTAAAAAAAAATATATAATAGGCCTATATTATATCTTCATGGTTAACATTGAAGAACAGCTACACTATCACTATCAGTATTAAGTCTATTTCACATCTGAATTTCATCCTTGCCTCTATCACCCACTCCTACTGTGCTAGCTCTTCATAATGGGCCTTTTTAATTGCTAATGATATAGCTACCCAAAGCAAATGTAAGCACACCTCTCTTATTCTCGCATATATATAGTGCAGTTGGGGAATCGTCTTTCTGGACGTACCAACTATAAAAGAAGAAGAAGAAGAAGAAGAACTTTTTTTCCCCTCAGTACTCATCACTGATGTCGTCAGCGAGTGTCAATTAACATCAGACATTAATGTACTGTGCCAGATGTCCAGGCTGAGAATAATAAACTGCACAGCCAAAACAGAAGTTATGAAAGCGGAAGGAGTTCCGTACTCGAGCGCCAATATATAGCTACCCCGGCGGCTTTCCCTGATATGTCAATCTGACTCCTGCCCAGACGAACATCGGCCTATGGCCTCGATGATACAAACTGACTAGACCCTCACGTCGTTACATATCAATCATTGCTTTTTTTTCCAATGACAATTGAATAAACTAACAAAATTAATAATAAGTACCGAAAAAATATATAGGGTTTTTTATCAAAAAGTGGCGCTCGAGTAAGGTACTCCTCCCATGAAAGCAGTTCAAGAAACGAAATCTGATTAGCCAAACCACACTAGGTGTTCTGTTATAAATACCGCTATACAGCAGCCAGTGATTGCTGACTGCTGTACTTGGGGTCAATGACGCCACGCTATAGTATTGACTGCTAGCGGTACGCGAGACTGTTCCTCATTAAATTTTGCAATAAACTAACACAAACTTTTGACAAACAACATCAGAAAGCTCGTCTCATATAATACAGATCTAGATCTAGTCTATCTAAAAAATCTTGCCAGAGCCACTGTATTTGGTTAATTGCACCCACATAAATCTAGATTCTAGATCTAGATCATAGCGGTCAACGAGGCGGTGCTACTGCTAGCAGAACGAGAGCCTGTTCCTCACTAACTTTGCTACAAACAGACTAAAACTCTTGACAAACAAGATAATAAAACCAATCAAATAAATATCTTATGATTCCTTACCTTTCTAATTGTCAGCTGGAGTTTTCAGTCGATCTTGAAACAATTACGATAGTCAAAAAAAAACGAAAGTGAAACTGCACAGGAAGAGTATGCTGTCAGCAGTTTATCAGGCTTAAACAATGGCGGCCGGACTTCCTGGGAAGCGTCGGTTTCCTTACCTCCGACCAATGAGAGTCGGCGATCTACTTGTACTATGTTCGTAACACCGTCACCTTTGAAAAATTCTATTTAAACCTCTACGGAGCTTCTAGTAAAAGTAGCCTGTTAGGATTTTAGCAGAAAGTTCCTACTTTGAACTGATACCAATTAATTGTACTTCGATGCACGTATCCTAGTGAGATCGTCAATAAGAGAGTCTCGGATTTAAAGTGAACTATGAGCTAGACGGGTGTTATCACCGATGAAACCAACCTGGGTCAGAGTTATTAAATTATAGCTCGATAGGACGATAGAGTAACTTCTGCAGTTTACTAGGATATCTGGTTGATTTCTGTCCGTGCAGGATTAGCCACGCTATGAATTTTGTTGTGTCGGTACCCTAACAAAATATTCAGGTCCAGGCTTTACGCCAGGCCATCCCACTTGTCCGAAACTATACTAGCTCTCTCGGACGTCCGCGCTGAATCATAAGTAGAGGCCAGTCCGGTATTTAACGCAGTTCCGTCGAAGACGCTGAGACGAACTGACCGGTGAACACAGAGCATTACAGTAGATCAGTGGCCTGGCGGGCGCGAGCGCCTCGCCAGGCATGACTTTACACGAGAACAAAGAAACCTTGGGTGAGTTCTTTATTAGAAGTGACCTTAATTTGTGTGATTGATTCGGGTCAAGTGTGCTGATGCCGCATAGAAATGTATCTGATCTAGAGTCTAGATCTAGAGTGTATGCATTAGGTGCGACCACGAGCCAGAAAAAAATCGATCAAAACTGGAATTGAAGGGAAAGAAAAAGTCCGATAGGCCAAGGTTTGACAACGTGAGTCTCATTACTAGATCTAGATATCTATACATGTACATGTCTATCCACTTGGGGATTGTAGTATCTTTTGCAGGACACAGAACTTCTGAATGAAAGAACTCAAAATAACACGTGTGTACTGACTTGGCATCTTTTTAACCCTAGTCCTGCGGGATTGGCCTCCCCGCGCAACACGCGAGGCACGGGAGGCAAATATTTGGTCCGACACGCTAAACCGCGGGTCGTGCGGGAGGCCACATTTTTGTATAGAAACGGTGCGCCTCGCGCTTTGGTTATTCGGTTGCCAAGGCTGTCGTTTTCTTGATCGCGTTTTTTTTTTCCCACACTATTTTCGCGTGTTTATATATCCTGTCACCCGTACTATATCTAACAAAATGGTGTCGTCTGATTACGTTTATTACGATGCAACTATTCGCAACTATTCGTCATACTCATGTAATAGTACTGACAGTCTGAAGTTTGAACTGGGGAAAATCTTGGGGAAACTATTACTTTGATACTGGTTGTCGTCTACATGTGAAATGAGAAGAAAGGGGCCATGTGCGTATTTGAGACGCCGTTCTACGTCTGTAATTATGAATTCCGATGTAAAAGTAGGGCATGCTGCATAAGGGCGTCTGTCAGTTGGTTTTTCATCAGGGAAAACAGGGAGAAAATGACCGACTTTGTTGTTGGTCGTTGTCTTTATTTGATGTGGTAATAAGAGAGATATTGTGTTCCTTTGACTAAACGGCTTTTCAGTACATGTAGGCCTATGTGCTCTACGATAGGGAGCTGGAAATCAAATCTCTCTCTAAAACTAACATTATAGTAAGTGGAAGCTTTATATAGTAGAGGAGGGAGAAGGTTATGTCACGATACATGTGGTTGGTAAATTAAGCAAATGGCTTAAAAAACAATTTGTTCACCTGAATGGCCTGACTTAGGGACAGAAAAAGCACAGAGGTCTTGGGAAAACAGCGTGTAAATGCAGAAAATTCTTGATTTGGGGCCTTCCATTTCACAATAAAACCTACTGCATATCATCATAAGTACTTTATCCATATTCAAATATCATTCATAGGGGTCACTTACGATTTATCCACCACTATTGTTGTTATTGCGTGCTGAAGTATACGCGATACACGTGTTCACAAGGACCTGATTGACCCGACCGCCGAGGTTATCGGCAACACGCGAACGATCGGCTGGCTGGCCGCTGGCTATCCCCGCACGGGGCGTTAGGTGGACGTGTTCACTCAACGCGGGACGAGGGTTAATCACCTTTCAACCCCGTTGCATCAGAAACATTTGCATACTCACCACGCAATGTGTAAAGGAACATAATTCCACAATTAAGAATACATCTCTAAAATGAGTTAAGTCCCCTGATCTGATCTGATACATTACATTCCTCCCACCTAATGGTGAACTTGATCCCAAAATTATGAGGAACGTCTATGGATGTGAAAACTAATAAAAATAACGCTTGAAGTACTGGAATGTTCACTTGAAATAAGTTTGGATTAACAATAACAAGTACCAAGCCTTTTAAAGTACAAACGAATTGAAATTGGAACTTTTGAGCATGAAATGAAATAAGTTAATATTGACGATCATAATTTAGAAATGACTAACGAATAAACATGAGATATAAGTGAATAATAATGAGGCTAAGATATACAGAATGGTAGTAATGAATAAATGACTGAAAATCTACTAAGATCTATTACATCTTAGTAAATTAGTACAGGAATAAATCTAAAATTGAAAGGTAAAGTCTTAACAAACTCAATGACAATAAAACTGGAAATAGTGAAGTACTGAGTATTTCAATACATCCACACAAAATCAAAATCAAGTCAGATTATGTGCCAGAGATCTCATATAATAATAATAATATATTGCATTTATATAGCGCCCAACCCCGTTGATGACAAGCTCTGGGCGCTTTAACAAACTCTTACACACACACACACGCATACACAAAAGAAATTCAAAAATATTTACTATTGTTGCTGCCGAAAAACACCTAGCCTAGTTTGTCTGAAAGAAATGGGTCTTCAGATGGCATTTGAAAGAACCAATGTCATTAATTTCCCTGATTGTCTTTGGAAGAGTGTTCCAGATGGTAGGGCCAAGAAATGAAAAGGACTTTTCTCCTACAGTGGACAGATTCATTTTAGGTACTTTCAATTTTGTAGTGTCAGATGATGATCTTAGTTGACGAGATGGAACATAGTAATCAGTTAAATCGACTAGGTACGATGGAGCAGTATTATTGACACATTTGTGACAAATGGATGACAATTTGTACATTATTCTTTTCTCAACTGGCAGCCAGTGCAAACTCTGCAGAAGTGGCAGTGCTGAATCTCTTTTCTTTTTCTTCAAAACAAGTCTTGCTGCATTGTTTTGAGCAATTTGGAGTTTTCTAATATTTTTTTGTGAAATTCCAGCCAAAAGGGAGTTGCAATAGTCAAGCTTTGAAAGTACAAAAGAATTTACTAAAACAGCCGCAGTTTCAGCTGAAATAAGATGTCTGATTTTACAGATTTTTCCAGATTTCCATGTATAGAATGCGAATGAGGTGACTAACCTGAGATAACATAGAAAGATTCGAATCAATGTAAACCCCTAGGTTTTTTACTTTTTTTGAAATTTCTATTGAATTAGTGCCAATTATCATCTCAGTTCTGTCCACTTCTTGCAGAACCCGCTCACGGCCTAATAAAATAACCTCAGTTTTATCCTCATTTAGAGCCAGTTTGTTTTGGTTCATCCAGCTTTTAATTTCTGTTATACAGTTTCCAGCCTGCTGCAGAAGGCTGTCAACATCGCATGGCAAGGCAGAAATGTAGAGCTGGGTATCATCAGCATAGAAATGATATTGTAAATTAAATTTCTTTATTTCATGTACAAGTGGAATAGTATAGATAGTAAACAAAATAGGACCAAGCACTGAGCCTTGTGGTACGCCATACTGAAGCGCATAGGAAAAAGATCTTATTTTGTTGGTTACAACAAATTGGTGGCGATTTGACAGATAAGATTCGACCCATTTAAGGGCGACCCCTCTGATTCCAAACGATGTTTCTAGCCTTCTGAGCAGGATTTCGTGATCGATGGTGTCGAACGCTGCTGATAGATCCAACAAATTTAGCAGAGTAATATTTCCAGAATCTGCCTTTACTAATACAGTATGTCATTCATGATTCCTAATAGTGCAGTTTCAGTACTGTGGTTACTTCTGTAAGCAAATTGAAATGGTTCCAACAGGTCATTATTTCTCAAATGACACATTAGTTGTTGTAATATCACCTTTTCAAGGATTTTTGAAAGAAAAGGAAGGTTTGAGACGGGTCTATAATTTTGCAACATGTTTTGATCAAGAGTCGTTTTTTTCAAAAGTGGTGTTACCCAGGCTGTTTTAAAATAATCAGGGACAGACCCACTTAAAATAGAGTTGTTTATTATTTTTGTAATAGTTGGAACCAGTTCGTCAATACAAGATCTAACCAAAAATGTAGGAATAGAATCGAGGTCACAATATTTTGATGGCGATGCCATGATGATAGATTTTACAGATTCATTCGACACAACACCAAAAGTGTCTATAGGATTTCCCTGAAACTCATCAAAATGATCAATGGCATCAAAACTGTCAAGATTTTCTCGGATAGCTGTAACTTTTTTTATCAAAATAATCAGCAAAAACATTGGGCAACAAATTGTTCTCGTAAATTGTGGGTAGAGGTGTTTCCTTTCTTTTCCCTGTGAGTTCATCACAAATACTAAAAAGTTCCTTACAAGATGTAGAATTTTGAAGTTTAGTGACATAGAAGTCCTTTTTTGCAAGTTTAATAACACATTTCCATTTGTTCTTCTGGTGTTTGAAAATGTCCTTGTGGACTGTAAGACCTGTCTTTAACCATTTCCTTTCTGCTTTGCGACATTCTGCTTTGGCTGCCTTGACATCTAGGGTGTACCATGGAGCGAACGGTCTGTTGGAGATTGACCTGGTCTTGATAGGTGCATGTCGCTGAAGTAGATCTTGCAGGATGTTATTATAAGATGTGATGTCGCCTTCAAAGTTCTCGAGAGCATTGGCCATTTCCGTCTTGAAGGCATTGATGTCGATACCTTTTATGTCTCTGGACGACACAACTTTTTTAATGATATTTGGCTTTGCGAAATCAATATCGAGTACGATGGTTTTATGATCCGAAATGAGTTTTTCTAGTACGGCGGTGTTGGTGAAGGTGCTCAAGGTTTGTTTGATGATCACTAAATCTAAGATGTGACCAGCTCGATGAGTTGGACATTTGATTATCTGAGACATGTCGCATTGGTCGATAAGTTCTTCAAGTCATTTTACTTCAGATGATGTTTCAGAATCAAAATGAAAATTAAGATCACCCAAAAGAACAGGGTATCCTTTCTCGCAGGTTAAGCATGGTAGGAGAACTTCAAGTTCACTCAGAAAATTGGTTTTACTGCCTGACGCTCGATAAATGCAGACAAAATGAAAGACTTTGGTGCCAAGATCTAATGATAGCTCCATAATCTCAAATGTTTCAGGTTGGTAGCTAGTTTCCGGTTTAATAACAATTTTTGGTTCAAGTGATTTTCTGAAAATTACAGCGATCCCGCCTCCAAGACGATTTTTCCGAGGAAAAGATTTAATTTTGAAATTAGGAGGTGTCAGTTCATCTTCAATAATTGCATCACGCTCTTTCACTAACCATGTTTCAACGATAAAAAGTAAATTATATCTTTTCGTGAATGAGGTCCACAATGTCTTCAGTTTTATTTCTAGATGACTGAGCATTTAAATAACCGACTCTGATGTTACTGCACTGGTCACATTCTACATCATCAGTGTCCACTTTGATTAAATTTGCTCTGCATACTTGTCTATATCCAGGGAGACAACCATGTCTACTGGTGATGTTTACTTTAATTCTCTGTTTGCCTCCCCTTCTTGAGCGTTTGTGTATTAAGTTAATTTTGTTGTTTCTTTGTCTATGCATTACACTAGGTAGTACAATTGCTGTGTTCAAGGGTCTTAAAGCACACAGCTGGTCTCTTGAATAGGCCATTGTGGGATTACACAGTTGTTGACTGAAGGTGTTCATATTCACTTCATCAAGCACATCAGTGTGCACACCGGTCTCAGTGTGTAAGTGTTCACTTGTCAAAACAATGTTACCTGTACTAGCCATGAGTAGTGACAGGCCAAGAATAACACAAGCACAATGGTGGAAATTATTCCAACTTGAAGATCTTAAAATTGATCTGAGAATTTCTGACTTCAATTTCATAATTTTCACAAAATTTTTTCACACATGAATTCACTGAAACCTTATAAACATGCTGGTATAAAAATCCAAAAGAAAGCCGATGTTGATCAGGAAGAACAAGTAATAAAATGCAGAGCACAAAAAGGCCTGGAGTTAGATGTATTGTTCAGAGTGGCTGAACCCTGTTCAGGGGAATGTTTAAGTTTAGACCCCGATCTACATACTCTCTTAATATGTCCTCGTTTGCCACAGGTATGACATACAGCATCACGAAACTTACAGAATTGTCTCTTATGGTTGTCCCCACAACTGTTACAAGATGAGTAAGAACGAGAAGTAGTTGTAGGTCTACTAGTAGGCTGAGCATTGAATTTAGAAGACTTCGTGAAGTTGATTAACGAAGCTGAATTGGAAGGATCTGCTGAAGCTTTATTTTCAAAAGAACGAACACCTTTGTTGGAATCCATCATGGATTGAGCCAGTGACATTGCATTGGACAAGGTCAGATTATCTTCTTGGAGGAATTTACGTTGTATGGGCCGGGACCATCATTTACGCCCATAACAAATCTGTCCAGTTCATCTTTCATTAAGCGAGTCGCCGAACTGGCAAAATTCAGTCAATTTCTTTAAAGCAACAACAGTCTTGAATTGATTCATTGTGGTATCTGATCCTTTCTTCAAATTTTTTACGTTGGACAAACTTAGGTGGAGTAGGATTGAAGTGGTTTTATAACAGGTTGCAAAGTTCTAAGTAAGTTTTGTCTCTTGGACTTTGAGGGAAACAGATCTTTAATAACACGGAAAGTTGAGGGACCCACTACAGTGAGTAGGATAGCACGTTGTTTAGAAACAAACGGAGTTTTGAAGAGTGGCTCAAGATTGCCAAACAGCATGGTCGAAGCAGACGATGTCGATGTCATGGCCAGTCTAGAGCTGATCTAGAGCCAGTCCCCTGATCTGATCTGATACATTACAGGGATTGTATGAGGTCTGTTTGTCTGAATTTGAAGAAAAGCATGTCGACACGATAACAGTCATTTTTGTGCTTGGAAAAGTAAGACAAATACAGATTTTAAAAGGATGATAGGAAAGGAGGAGGACTGCCCTCTTGTAATGAAATCATATAAAATGTATTGTTGGATGAACTACGAGTGGCTAATGTGGTTACTGCGTGGGATCAATAGTAACTCCCTTAAGGATACACATGATTAACACAGGGTTCTGCTGGCAATCTTATTTATTCAAAAAGCCTAACAAAGGTATCACTACCAAAAAGGCATAGGAAAACCCTACCAAGAAAAAAGAAAAAAAAGCCCAACCAGCCATAAGCCAAAGTCTCTCTGCTACTGGCGCAACTGGACTAGGCCATGTTTTGGGCGAGGCGCGCCACGGCAGGCCGCCGCCGGTCTATTGTACTGCAAGGTCCACTTGTGCTTCCTATTGTTGCGGCGTCTTTGATGGAGTCTACTGACCACTCGAACTGACATCATCTTTATGAGCCAGCGCGGACGTCCGAGAGGGCTATTACGTAGTCCAGTGTTGGACAAGTGAAAGGCTCAGACATTGAGTCCAGCCGAACAACATAACCGGTTAGGGTCCTAACACAATCGAATTTACAGTACGGTTAAAAGGGTGCACACAAAAGTCAATTAGGTATCCCAGTAAACTGTGGAAATTACTCTAACGTCCCCTCCAGCAATAACTGAATAAATTTGACCCAGGTTGGATTTATCGGGGATAACATGCGTCTAACTCGTGGTTTACTTTAAATCCGAGATCCTCTTATTAATTATTTCAATAGGACATGTGCATCAAAGTACAACGAAATTAGTGCCATTATAAAGTAGAAACTGGCTGCTAAAATTCTAACTGACTACTTATACCAGAAACCCGGTAATAGTTTTAATATAAATTTTCAAAGCTTCAGGACTAACAACATTGGACAAATTTGTGCGGGATACTTTCGTCCATTAATACGACGTATCTCCATTGATAACAAACGTTATCATGAGTACCTATTTTGTACCGATAGGGTATTGCCTACTCTCAACAATGAATTCGGGTTCCCGTCTTTCTGTCGGTGGATAACACCGAAGGAGCGAGTTGTAAGAAACTTAAAGCCATGATATAAGAGTTGGAAGCCCGGTGGTCAACATTTCCAACTGACCAATCAAAATGCGCGCTTTTCACCGTGATGTGAATAACGGGTCCCGCGCTAGTGTTACAAGGGAAATAATCCAATTTAATGGTACTCGGCCAAGTGTCCATAAACTACTATGAGTGGCCGTCCCTTACTCACGCACTAGCGTTACCATGAAGGCACATATTAAAAATAGAAAATCGTTTATCCTCTCACAGTATTAAACAAAGAAATGGCTCAGAGCAGATTTCTTCCAAAACTTTATTCAAAGAAAGCCCCAAAACACAGGCTCCAAACCAAGAACAATCAATCAAAAACACAAAAGATAATGTGCAAACAATATCACATTGTGGATGCCTGGCTCGGAAAAGATCGAACCAGGTTTGTCCAGGTCCATTATCCTTCCAACGTGTTTCACGCCCTTCAAAGAATTTTTTTGCCAGCGCCCAAGACATCATTTTTTGAACGTCCAAATCCACTTTTGCTCATATCATCCACCTACTGAACGATTTCCTCCTCTTCATCAGGAGTTAGCCCTGTTGTCTGCGTTGTTTCTATTTTCGTCTTCCCCTCAGCTTATCCTGCAGAGTTCCGTACGGAATTCCATATACTTCTGCAGCCCGGCAGATAGGGTTTCCATTTAAAACTTTTGAGTATTTATTAACTGTTATTCTTTTGTTTTCTTTAGATCTTTCAAAAGAATTTTGAATGTCAAGAATTTATTTCATTCTATACTTCAAATCTTCCATTTTTAGAATAATTTTTGACCTTTGGTGGTTATACCAATCTCTGACCTTCGGTTACACCAGCACGGTTTTTGACCTTTGGTTACACAAACATATTTATAAACGGAATACATGTACTTTTAACCAAATCACTAAAAAAACCTTCACCATTATAAACTTGTTTTTCTCGTTTTAAGTATAATCCATCTCTTTGAAATTCACCACCGTTGCCTTTTACGGTTCCTAAATATAAACCTTTTCCATCAGTTTCAATTTGACAGACATCCACCTTTTTTTAAATATATAATCCATCGCCAACTCTATAGGATTAGGAGTTTATAGGTTGATAACCATCACCCGATAATTTTTGAATACCACTACTTGCTAGACCCATAAGTCCACCTATTCCGATAGCTTTTGCTACTGATGGAACAACTTTAGATAACAATGGAAGCGCCATTCTAGCAAGAGCAGCCAGAAACCTTCCTTCAATTTTTATGTTATATTTTATTTGTTTTCTAATTAGAGTAATATCTGCTAGTATATTTATTTGTGTTTTTGTTCAAGCTAAAACATCATTTCCAAGTTCTGTAATTCTAATAGTAACAGGAGTATCATTTTTCATAGCTCTCTGTATTTTTTCTTTTTGATTATCAGAAATATTTAATTGAACTTTTTCATACATCATTTTTAAGGGAATATAAATCAACTATTTTTAAGAGAATAAAAATCAACTCATTTAATACGTTCAACTTTACGTTACATTCAATTTTACGTTATGTTAAAACTTAGTTCGTTGTAATTCCCTTTTCATAAAAAGAACCAATAATTTCTTCATCATCTAAATCTTTTATTTTGTAAGTAATTGGATATGTATAGAAAATTTTATCTATTGTAAATATTTGTCCATTTTGGTGTGTGACCTTTTTAAAAATTTTTTTTCTTCTTTGAAATTCTAACTCTATCACATAATTTAAATTTAGGATAACGCGTTGTTGCATTTGGCAATTGTTTCTTTGTCTCTTCGGAATCATATAAATTTCTATACACAGTTATTTAATTTTCTTTTTTACTTCCTTCAATAGGATCAACAACTGCCACTGGCATGGCATGGCTCTGTGTGGCGGTGTAGGCGTGATACATCACAACAGTAAACCAGAATTTCAGGCCAATGAAGTCAGAAAAGTCTAGGATTATGAGCAAGGTTTCATTCTTGATGGCACTGTTATGTCCCCCAAGAACACTGTTGGAGATGTGATAGCAGTATAGAAGATGTATAGTTTTTCTGGGGTCGATATCACAGTGAATGGACCCATGGCAGAGAAGTTGGTTTGTCTAGTGAATCAAGAGACATTGTCTTCCTTACTCACAGTGAATGCTCCACAAGCCTTGCATATGTTATGACTGGTGTTGACGATCTGATTGTCGCTGAAGCAAATGTTACCCTGAAAGAGGCCCAGCTCATCTTGCAGAAAAGCGGAAAAGGGAAGCTTTCAATTGTCAACGCCAAAGGAGAACTGGTATCATTGACAGCCAGGACAGATATGAAAGAACAGTTCCATAGGCTTCAAAAGATGCGAAGAAACTGCTGATTGTGGGTGCTGCTGTAGGAACACATGAAGACGACAAAAAAGCAAATTGATGACTTAATACATGATGCAAGTTGGGGTGGATTTCTTCAGTTTGGATCCATCTCAAGGGAAATCTGTCTACCATATAAACCTGATCAGATATATCAAACGAAATTATCCCATAATTGTTAGCTCTTGCACACAACGGTTACACGAACTGAGAGACATTGACTTCCTTGCTCACAGTGAACGCTCCACTAGCCTTGCAGATGTTATGACTGGTATTGACGATCTGATTGTCGCTGAAGCAAATGTTACCCTGAAAGAGGCCAATCTCATCTTGCAGAAAAGCGGGAAAGGGAAGCTTTCAATTGTCAACGACAAAGGATAACTGGTATCATCGATAGCCAGAACAGATACGAAAAAAACATTTTCATTTCCATTTTCAGCATCGGATGATGATCTCCAGAAAGTACAGGTTGAATATTTGACTTTGCCTGGATGGAAACAATCTTCAGAAAAAGCCAGGACATTCAAAATGACAAAACGAAAAGGCTGTAATGCAGAGCTGGGAGATTTTGGGGGTGACTTTGATTTAATGGCTACGGGGCTTGCTAACTCTGATTCTTGAGGAAATGTTACCCTAAAAGAGGCCAATCTCATCTTGCAGAAAAGCGGGAAAGGGAAGCTTTCAATTATTAACGCCAAAGGAGAACTGGTATCATTGATAGCCAGAATAGATACAAAAAAAACATTTTCATTTTCATTTTCAGCATCGGATGATGATCTCCAGAAAGTACAGGTTGAATATTTGACTTTGCCTGGATGGAAACAATCTTCAGAAAAAGCCAGGACATTCTCTGAAAAAATTCCATTGGCTTCAAAAGATGCGATGAAACAGCTGATTGTGGGTGCTGCTACATCACAACTGTAAACCAGAATCTTAGGCCAACGAAGTCAGAAAAGTCTAGAAATATGAGCAAGGTTTCATTCTTGACACCACTGTCATGTCCCACAAAAACAGTTGGAGATGTGATAGCAGCAAGGAAGATGTATGGTTTTTCTGGGGTCCCTATCACAGTGAATGGACACATGGCAGAGAAGTTGGTTCGTCTGGATACTCAAAGACATTGACTTCCTTACTCATAGTGAACGCTCCACATGTCTTGCAGAGGTTATGACTGGTGTTGACGATCTGATTGTGGCTGAAGCAAATGTTACCCTGAAAGAGGCCAATCTCATCTTGCAGAAAAGCGGAAAAGGGAAGCTTTCAATTGTCAACGACAAAGGAGAACTGGTATCATCGATAGCCAGAACAGATATGAAAGGACAGTTCCATAGGCTTCAAAAGATGCGAAGAAACAGCTGATTGTGGGTGCTGCCGTAGGAACACATGAAGACGACAAAAAAGCAAATTGATGACTTAATACGTACTTAATGCAAGTTGGGGTGGATTTCTTCAGTTTGGATCCATCTCAAGGGAAATCTGTCTACCATATCAACCTGATCAGATATATCAAATGAAATTATCCCATAATTGTTAGCTCTTGCACACAACGGTTACACGAACTGAGAGACATTGACTTCCTTGCTCACAGTGAACGCTCCACTAGCCTTGCAGATGTTATGACTGGTGTTGACGATCTGATTGTCGCTGAAGCAAATGTTACCCTGAAAGAGGTCAATCTCATCTTGCAAAAAAGCGGGAAAGGGAAGCTTTCAATTGTCAACGACAAAGGAGAACTGGTATCATTGATAGCCAGAACAGATATGAAAAAATAGGATTCCATCGGCTTCAAAAGATGCGAAGAATACTTCGAGCTTCGATGACGGGGGCGCAGCTCCGACTTTGCTGCAAAGGATGTGGACCTTACATCTGCCCTTACTAAAAACATTAGCCTTAAAGCTCCCTTGGTGTCTTCCCCCATAGACACTGTGGCCGGATCAACAACTGCCACTGGCATGGCATGGCTCTGTGTGGCGGTGTAGGCGTGATACATCACAACTCTAAACCAGAATCTCAGGCCAATGAAGTCAGAAAAGTCTAGAAATATAAGCAAGGTTTCATTCTTGTCGCCACTGTCATGTTCCCTAAGAACACTGTTGGAGATGTGGTAGCAGCATAGAAGGTGTATCGTTTTTCTGGTGTCGCTATCACAGTGAATGGACACATGGGAGAGAAGTTGGTTTGTCTGGTGACTCAGAGACATTGACTTCCTTGTTCACAGTGAACGCTCCACATGCCTTGCAGGTGTTATGACTGGTGTTGACCACTTTCTCTTGATGTAACTTGCTGCCACTCTCAGCCATCCAGCCACAGGATAATGCCCAACGAGCTTTCCGCATATCGAAAATATTTCTCTCTTGATAAGACACGTCACCTTTTCAGGCAGTTCGTTCCCTCTGGTAAAAACCAGGACGCCACAGTCATTGGTTTTCAATCGCAATCCAAGAGCCGCGCCACCCTCCAGCGATTCAGGTTTTTTTTTCACAAGTCCATACCTATTAAGATGACTGATCAGCTCATCGGGTGTCACCTGGTTCTCATCAACCAATATGTCGTCAATATATGATTTCGTCCCAGCCTTCACCTTTTCTGATTTTGCGAGAACCGTCTTCAATATTTTCGACATTATACGTGGCGCTGAATTTAACCCAAAGCCAAGTCTTGATGTTAAACAGTAGGTCTTGCCCTTGCAATTTACGAGCTGATACTTCCAAAGATCCTTATCCACGTGGATTTGCAAGATTTGGAGGAAAAGAACTTTTCTCCCATCAAGGTCATAAACTCAATTTTTGTTCCTCGCTTTGTCAATTGTCACATTTTTGCGCTGTAAACCAGAATCTCAGGCAAATGAAGTCAGAAAAAGTCTAGAAATATAAGTGTAGCCATAGTGCTATGTTTGTCTTATTGTCCACCTCATCTTATTTCTCTCATGCGTTGACCTAATTATACCGGCAACGTGGTTATATGTAAATTACATCTAAATTTCTTTGTCTACACCTGGGCTTTGTACTATCCCTTTGTTAGTCCCAAACAGAGACGCTGTACGTGGACTATGCCCACGCTGGCATCGGTACCTTCTTTGTCTGGGCGACGCATTCCCTCCGCGGGTCAGCTGACCACTGGCGCGAATATAAGTTTGTTCAGCCTGGCCACTTAGTCATATTCCTATATGATGACGAGGGGCACAGACATATTGAAAGCCAGTAGTAGTTAAAGATCCATTTCACATATTGGTTAAGTTGGCATAAGGATTCTATAGGTAGTACATGTACTTAGTAATTTTATGTAATGTAATGTATGTAATGTATAGCATTTATATAGCGCATATCCATTTAAAATGCTCTATGCGCTTTACAGAAACAACATGCCAACCACAGAGCAGAATGGAGCGCCGGCGAAGCGCTCAACACACTGCACTGCTTCTTTCTCTCTCCCTGTCTCGCTCACTCTCTCTCTCTCAAATTGTAACGCAGCCTGTTAGGCGCAGTTTACAACTCACAACAGTTCACAACTCACAGCAGTTCACAACACACAACTCAAATAATACTTGAATATTTATTAATAACAATATATATATATTTAATAATGAATAATAAATTCTGGCGAGGGGGGGGGGGGTGATCACATCAGTTCACAACACACAACTCAAAAAATAATATATATATATATATATTTAATAATGAATAATAAATTCTGGCGAAAGGGGGGGGGGGGGGGGGGGGGGTTGATATGGATAAATTTTAATCTATTAAGTTCAATTTTCAATTTTGCCCGGGCAGCGGCCTTTCGGCCTGCTCTTTACGATTTCCAACTGCCAAGGTATCTTTAACGTGCACACGGGCCCTCCGAATTTTTTCGTCCTTATCCGAGAAAACTAGGTACTCGATCCTACCCCCCAATAGGACCAGGGACTTGAAAATATGAGAAAAATCCAATTTCCAACATGCCTGCACTGCCCGGGTTTAGAACCCGGGACCCTTGTCATGAGAGGCGAGCACCTTGCCTCTAGACCACCTTGTCCCCACCTTATGTGCTTTTCATTGTTGTAGTTTAAGTTGAGATATTGTTTTAATGTCTCATGTGTAGATGCTGTACTAAATTATTTTGTGACCTTTGTGCACTGATCACGGAGTGGAAGTATCGTGTAATTCCGGTAAAGGCCTATTGTGTGTCCGCGTATATTTACCATTAATAATGCGTTTCAATTTAGTATTCTGAGCCAGGCCTAGCTTTATTATAGTGCCATGCATTCCTCCCAGTCCAGTTAAGCTATAATGCTGTTCTGTGCAGGTTTTATCATCTGTATCTGTTTGCGTGCACGTGGCGTGCCACGCGTTCTTTTATAAAATGCATTTCAAACTAGCGTCATACCAAAGTGATTGTCCAGTTGCCTGGTACATAGTAATTGCCTAATTTAGCCAGTTTTAAGCCTAGGTTCATACTGTGTAATACTATTGGATTGGAGTCTCCTCATCATGCACAAAGATCGTATCTGGGCTGTGAGGGACTCATATGCTAATCGTCCCCTGTGCATAGGGAAACTGTTACCTACAGATGCATTCACTGCAACCTCTCACCCGACAGGAGAACGACCTGAAGAGCCCAATGAATGTGATGCCTGGATTGTGGCGTCCGAGTCTTGTTCATTTCATGCCCTTGGAGCAAAATATGTTCGGGATGTTTTGCCAGGAGAGATTGTTGAAGTCAACAAAAATGGTATTGTTTCACGCTGTATAGTTCCGAGACCAGAAGCCAAACCCCCTGCATTTTGCATTTTTGAGTATGTGTACTTCGCCAGACCAGATTCAGTTTTTGAAGGGCAAATGGTTGCAAGCGTCCGGAGACGATGCGGACGTCAGTTGGCATTGGAGTGGCCAGTGGAAGTAGATTTAGTCAGTACAGTCCCAGAGTCAGCCACCCCTGCAGCCATGGAATATGCTAATGCTCTGAACATTCCATACTTTTTGTGCAAGAACAGATATGTAGGCCGCACGTTTATCCAGCCTTGTCCCCGACTGAGAAAACTGGGGGTTATCAAAAAATTTGGACCCCTGTCTGATAGTTTTGCTGGTAAAAGGATCGTCCTTATTGATGATTCCATAGTGAGAGGCAACACAATGGCAGCAATCGTGTATCTGCTCAAGAGATGTGGGGCAAAGGAGGTTCACATTAGAGTAGCGTCCCCTCCAGTGAAACATCCTTGTTATATGGGCATAAATATTCCTACAAGAGAGGAGCTGATTGCCAATAGAGTACCTTTGGACAAAATTGCAGAACAATTTGAGGCAGACAGTGTGAAATACCTATCTCTAGAGGGGCTTCAGAAAGCTGTTCGAGAGGGAATCAACGACTCGGGACAGGAAATTGGCCACTGTACAGCATGTTTAAGTGGAAAGTATCCAGTGAAGAAGCTGGAATGGTAGTGACGGCAAATGAAATGGAGCCAAACTTGTCTCCGCACAGCCAAAAAAAAACCCCCGAACTACACTGGAATGGAAAGTACATTATGTGGTTGATTCAAAAGCTGGAAAAATCAAAATGGATTTGGATCTTTGTGTGTTCTGTCAGTTAACTGTTTTATTGCTGAGCTGTTGTCGCGCCTGTAGGCAGCACATTTTTCAGCTCCTGTCTTTGTGAATTTTCTGTGTCGTTTGGATGTTTTCTGTATTTAATTTTTACATCAACTGAAAGATCTTTCTCTGGAGTTCCTTATGATATATTTTGTATTAGGGACCATCAGTAGATCTTGTTGGAAGTTATGAAAGTCTTCATCCACATAGTGGTTTTAGTACTAAGTTTGACATTGTGGCCATGTTTTAAATTGTTTTTCACCTGATCAACAACAGTGAGATAGGACCAGGCTATTGTTGTTCGAACAGCAACAACAACACATGTGTGACCCAGATAGGCCTTTGTTGTTTTAACAGCAACAAAATACAATTGATTCTACTGGAAACATCTACTGTGTCTTGTGTGACTTCACAACCAATGTTGACTCAAAAAGTGACATATGCAAAAAGTGTGCTGTTGTCACTTAGACCACTCAACAATGTGTTTTTACAGCCTGACACACTGAGTGTCTACAATAATGCACCACCTTATCTGTGTGACCTGTTGGTCCCCTATGTACCATCTCGCACTCTACGGTCTTCAGTAGACACCAAAAAGCTGAAAATTCCTAAAGTTTCCATGAAAACTATGGGTGAAAGATCCTTCTCATATTGTGGCCCCCAAATATGGAACTCATTGCCTCTTTCTCTCAGAGAAATTGAGAACCCCAATACATTTAAGAACATCTTAAGAGCCATGTTTTCATTCCATAGAATCGAGATTGCTTGTAAAATATATTATGTGTATGTGTGTGTGTGTGTATGTGTCTTTAAATATTATTTGTAGTAAATAAGTTCTGTAAAGCGCTTAGAGCCTGTCAAACAGGGTTAGGCGCTATATAAATGCCATTTATCATTATTATTATTACTGTATGATGTGTTCCCATTTAATATTATTCTGGGCACTGTTCATACCCTTGTACCCGCCTTGATCTAGTCACTAAATCCACGTGACTACCACTTTGTTTAGGTTAAGCTGCAGCTATGGTCTGCTTGGCATCATCATTGGGTTTGGCCATGTACTAGCTACCTAGATTCTACGTAATCTCTAGGGGAGGATGGTTGTGCACCCTGTTTAATACCTGTAAGGTCCGTGCTTCGATTATTATTTATCGATTTCTGTAGGCTTTCAAGCGGACTTGGCCACCTTATTTGCTTCGTATGGTTTGGTTCTGCGCTCTAGAGCTGTATGTACATGTATATATATATATTAATTTACAGTTATTTATGCACATGTGTTTGTAGGTTTTTATGTATGCTTTTACAGTAATTATGATCACGCTGTTGGATTTAGCTATATCGACCACGTGACAATGGCATTGTTGCCATGGTGTTGGGGTATCCAGCTTATAATACATACATTAGTCATGTTGGAGTTTGGATCCAACGCCTCTGGCTTGAGATCTATGGGCCTCCACTATGATCATAGATACTTCGGTGTATTTTCTTACAATCTGAGTAAATTCTTGCATTTATTGATTATATTGTAGTTCTGGAACCTTGTATTGATTTTGATGATTAACGATGGGCTTATAGATTCTTAGATGGTCACCAGCCTAGCTGTTTATATGATTAAGAAGGATTCAGACGACACTTCCAGCGGACTTATGAATTATCATGTGGTGGTCATCCTTGTGTGGTCCACGTAAAATAGTAATGCTTGTAAATAATATTGGCTACATAATCCATAGCTTGGGCCGTGCTTAATTGCCATGAGGCCTGTTAAGTCTGGTGACTCAGAGACATTGACTTTCTTGTTCACAGTGAACGCTCCACATGCCTTGCAGGTGTTATGACTGGTGTTGACCACTGGTGTGGCCTGCGAGGCAGTGTAGGACATGATGACCAATAAAGTATTTGGTGCTGCTGGAAATGTAATGGTGGTGGAGGAACTTATGAGGGGTTCAGAGATCTCTGTTCTGTACTAGCACTCAGTGATGGGGAGAATGTTTGTTTGAGGCCACCAGCGCAGGATCACAAAAGACTGCAGGACAATGATGACGGCCCAAATACAAGAGGCATGGAGTCTGCTTGCCCATATCCTGGGTTCTCACGAACAGAACCTACACGAATCAAGAAGGGGGTTATAGAGACCAAAGTTCAAAGAATGGCGAAGGAGAGTAATAAATATGTAGGTGTTTTATATGCTGGGCTTATGCCGACTAGTGATGGACCGAAAGTTCTCAAGTTTTCTTTCACTGCTGACATCGGACCCCTTGGGATCTTATAGGAAAGAGCTGGAAATTGCAGGCATTCCAGAGGTAGAGAATGGTGGACTTAAAGTATTTCATACCGGCACCGGCAGAGACGAGGCAGGAAATGTTGTCACAAGTGGTGGCCGTGTCTTTGCCGTGGTTGCAACTGAGTGCTGCCATCAGTAAAGCAACAGAGGGGCCTCTCTCAGAGAGTTTGAAAGAGCTTTTCATAGAAAAGACGTTGGTGCAAAAATTGTCAATAGTTTTTGGGAGGAATCAGCCAATTCCCAGGGCAAGCATAAGTGGATCAAAGGTCTACAGTACAAAGATGCTGGTGTGGATATTGATGCTGGAGACAGTTTAGTTCAAGACATCAAATGACAAAATGAAAAGGCTGTAATGCAGAGCTGGGAGATTTTGGGGGTGACTTTGATTTAATGGCTGCGGGGCTTCCTTGCTCACAGTGAACGCTCCACAAGCCTTGCAGATGTTATGACTGGTGTTGACGATCTTAATGTCGCTGAAGCAAATGTTACCCTCAAAGAGGTCAATCTCATCTTGCAGAAAAGCGGGATCAATTGTCAACGACAAAGGAGACCTGGTATCATCGATAAACAGAACAGATATGAAAAAGAACAGTATTCCATGGGCTTCAAAAGATGAGAAGAAACATCTGATTGTGTTTGCCGCTGTAGGAACACATGAAGACAACAAAAAATGAATTGATTACTTAATGCAAGTTGGGGTGGCTACTGGCATGGCATGGCTCTGTGTGGCGGTGTAGGCGTGATACATCACAACTGTAAACCAGAATCTCAGGCCAATGAAGTCAGAAAAGTCTAGAAATATAAGCAAGGTTTCATTCCTGTCGCCACTGTCATGTTCCCCAAGAACACTGTGATAACATACAAATAACATCTTCAGCCACCTGCTCCTCCCATCCTGTACAACCTGCCTTTCTCTTGATGTAACTTGCTGCCACTCTCAGCCATCCAGCCACAAGATAATGCCCAACGAGCTTTCCGCAGATCGAAAATATTTCTCTCTTGGTAAGACACGTCATCTTTTCAGGCAGTTCGTTCCCTCTGGTAAAAACCAGGACGCCACAGTCATTGGTTTTCAATCGCAGCCGCGCCACCCTCCAGTGATTCAGGTTTTTTTTTCAAAAGTCCATACCTGTTAAGATGACTGATCAGCTCATCGGGTGTCACCTGGTTCTCATCAACCAATATGTCGTCAATATATGATTTCGTCCCAGCCTTCACCTTTTCTGATTTTGCGAGAACCGTCTTTAATATTTTCGACATTATACGTGGCGCTGAATTTAACCCAAAGCCAAGTCTTGATGTTAAACAGTAGGTAATTTACGAGCTGATACTTCCAAAGCTCCTTATCCACGTGGATTTGTAAGATTTGGAGGAAAAGGACTCTTCTCCCAGCAAGGTCATAAACTCAATTTTTGTTCCTCGCTTTGTCAATTGTCACTTTGGCGCTGCTGCGCTTCTCTTGAACCATGGCGAACCACCGGGAAAACGGAACAGTTCCAGCCAAAATCAAAAAGATGGAACATCGTTCGGTGACTGTGGTACTGGGAACGCAATGGGGGGACGAAGGGAAGGGCAAAGTTGTTGATAGGCTGGCGGCAGATGCCGATTATTGTTGCAGGTGTCAGGGTGGAAATAATGCTGGCCATTCTGTCCATGTCCATGACAAACACTACGCCTTTCACCTTCTGCCCAGTGGAGTAATCTATCCATCCTGCAAGGGAGTTATTGGTAATGGAGTTGTTATACATTTTCCGGAACTGCTCAAGGAAATTGAGCATAACAAAATTGACAAGTTGGAAGAACGCCTTGTCATATCTGACCGTGCACATTTAGTGTTTGATATGCATCAGCAAGTTGATGGAATGCAAGAATCAGGGCGAGGGCAGAAGTTGATTGGCACTACAAAGAAAGGAATTGGCCCTACGTATTCTTCAAAGGCTACCAGGAACGGTTTGCGGATATCTGATCTCATTGGAGATTTCAACAAGTTCTCAGAAAAGTTCAAACATTTGGCAGAACACTTAAAATAGATGTTTCCTGGCCCTACGTATTCTTCAAAGCCTACCAGGAACGGTTTGAGGATATCTGATCTCATTGGAGATTTCAACAAGTTCTCAGAAAAGTTCAAACATTTGGCAGAACACTTAGGGCATCTATGTTTCCTGGCCCTACGTATTCTTCAAAGGCTACAAGGAACGGTTTGCAGATATCTGATCTCATTGGAGATTTCAACAAGTTCTCAGAAAAGTTCAAACATTTGGCAGAACACTTAAAGCATCTATGTTTCCTGGCCCTACGTATTCTTCAAAGGCTACCAGGAACGGTTTGCGGATATCTGATCTCATTGGAGATTTCAACAAGTTCTCAGAAAAGTTCAAACATTTGGCAGAACACTTAAAGCAGTCTATGTTTCCTGGCCCTACGTATTCTTCAAAGGCTACAAGGAACGGTTTGCGGATATCTGATCTCATTGGAGATTTCAACAAGTTCTCAGAAAAGTTCAAACATTTGGCAGAACACTTAAAGCATCTATGTTTCCTGGCCCTACGTATTCTTCAAAGGCTAGCAGGAACGGTTTGCGGATATCTGATCTCATTGGAGATTTCAACAAGTTCTCAGAAAAGTTCAAACATTTGGCAGAACACTTAAAGCATCTATGTTTCCTGGCCCTACGTATTCTTCAAAGGCTAGCAGGAACGGTTTGCGGATATCTGATCTCATTGCAGATTTCAACAAGTTCTCAGAAAAGTTCAAACATTTGGCAGAACACTCAAAGCAGTCTATGTTTCCTGGCCCTACGCATTCTTCAAAGGCTACAAGGAACGGTTTGCGGATATCTGATCTCATTGGAGATTTCAACAAGTTCTCAGAAAAGTTCAAACATTTGGCAGAACACTTAAAGCATCTATGTTTCCTGGCCCTACGTATTGTTCAAAGGCTACCAGGAACGGTTTGTGGATATCTGATCTCATTGGAGATTTCAACAAGTTCTCAGAAAAGTTCAAACATTTGGCAGAACACTGGAAGTAGATTTAGTCAGTACAGTCCCAGAGTCAGCCACCCCTGCAGCCATGGAATATTTCAACAATTTCTCAGAAAAGTTCAAACATTTGGCAGAACAGTTAAAGCAGTCTATGAGGTGGATGTTGTGGAGGAGTTGGAACTTTACAAGGGTTTGAGTGAGCATATCAGACCATTAATGGAGACAGTGAGCTACCGGCATACTGCCATCTTGGAAAACAAGAATATCCTGGTGGAATGTGCCCAGTCCACCATACTGGACATTGATTTTGGCCTCTATCCTTATGTGACACTTCCAACTGTTCCGTTGGGGGTGTGTGTACAGGTATGGGCATTCACAAAAGCGGGAAAGGGAAGCTTTCAATTATCAACGACAAAGGAGAACTGGTATCATTGATAGCCAGAACAGATGAAAAAATAGGATTCCATCGGCTTCAAAAGATGCGAAGAATACTTCGAGATTCGATGACGGGTGCGCAGCTCCGACTTTTCTGCAAAGGATGTGGACCTTACATCTGCCCTTACTAAAAATATTAGCCTTAAAGCAACCTTGGTGTCTTCTATGAAGAACCAAATCAGGATGAAAAAAAAAAGGGGGGGGGGGCAAAGGGCCTGACTGTCACTGTACAACATATATGGTCAGTTGCCAAAAGGTTAGGGTTAGGGTTAGGGTTAGACAACCTCTACAGGTTCCTGTTTGTTTGGTCCGCTGTGATGGCGTCATCTACTCCACTGGTCTGATCTTTACCTACACCCCCGAGCCCGGCCCACATCAGCATTGCAAGGAAGTTGATCGTATTCTGGGCCGTACACCAGCCAGCCCAGACTCCACATCTAATAACTTCAATAGCACTTTGTAATAATTCAGGTTTCATCATGCAAGTCATTATGCATAGTTACATGACCAAATAGACATGATTTGTGTAGTTTTGTGTCTGGAGTTTCCTTTAGAGTTTGCACAAGTAAGCTACTACAGAAAAGTCTAGAAATATAAGCAAGGTTTCATTCTTGTCGCCACTGTCATGTTCCCCAAGAACACTGTTGGAGATGTGATAGCAGCATAGAAGATGTATGGTTTTTCTGGGGTCGCTATCACAGTGAATGGACACATGGGAGAGAAGTTGGTTTGTCTGGTGACTCAGAGACATTGACATCCTTGTTAACAGTGAACGCTCCACATGCCTTGCAGATGTTATGACTGGTGTTGACGATCTGATTGTCGCTGAAGCAAATGTTACCCTGAAAAAGGTTAATCTCATCTTGCAGAAAAGCGGGATCAATTCTCGACGACAAAGGAGAACTGGTAAGAAAAAGAACAGTATTCCATGGGCTTCAAAAGATGAGAAGAAACAGCTGATTGTGTTTGCCGCTGTAGGAACACATAAAGACGACAAAAAATGAATTGATTACTTAATGCAAGTTGGGTTGGCTACTGGCATGGCATGGCTCTGTGTGGCGGTGTAGGCGTGATACATCACAACTGTAAACCGGAATCTCAGGCAAATGAAGTCAGAACAGTCTAGAAATATAAGCAAGGTTTCATTCCTGTCGCCACTGTCATGTTCCCCAAGAACACTGTTGGAGATGTGATAGCAGCATAGAAGATGTATGGTTTTTCTGCAAGAATCAGGGCGAGGGCAGAAGTTGATTGGCACTACAAAGAAAGGAATTGGCCCTACGTATTCTTCAAAGGCTACCAGGAACGGTTTGCGGATATCTGATCTCATTGGAGATTTCAACAAGTTCTCAGAAAAGTTCAAACATTTGGCAGAACACTTAAAATAGATGTTTCCTGGCCATACGTATTCTTCAAAGCCTACCAGGAACGGTTTGCGGATATCTGATCTCACTGGAGATTTCAACAAGTTCTCAGAAAAGTTCAAACATTTGGCAGAACACTTAAAGCATCTATATTTCCTGGCCCTACGTATTCTTCAAAGGCTACCAGGAACGGTTTGCGGATATCTGATCTCATTGGAGATTTCAACAAGTTCTCAGAAAAGTTCAAACATTTGGCCGAACACTTAAAGCATCTATGTTTCCTGGCCCTACGTATTCTTCAAAGGCTACCAGGAACTGAATTGATTACTTTCAATTATTGGTATTATTTCACGCTGTATAGTTCCGAGACCAGAAGCCAAAGGACAGTTCCATAGGCTTCAAAAGATGCGAAGAAACAGCTGATTGTGGGTGCTGCTGTAGGAACACATGAAGACGACAAAAAAGCAAATTGATGACTTAATACTTAATGCAAGTTGGGGTGGATTTCTTCAGTTTGGATCCAAGTCAAGGGAAATCTGTCTACCATATAAACCTGATCAGATATATCAAACGAAATTATCCCATAATTGTTAGCTCTTGCACACAACGGTTACACGAACTGAGAGACATTGACTTCCTTGCTCACAGTGAACGCTCCACTAGCCTTGCAGATGTTTTATGACTGGTGTTGACGATCTGATTGTCGCTGAAGCAAATGTTACCCTGAAAAAGGTTAATCTCATCTTGCAGAAAAGCGGGATCAATTCTCAACGACAAAGGAGAACTGGTATCATCGATAGACAGAACAGATATATGAAAAAGAACAGTATTCCATGGGCTTCAAAAGATGAGAAGAAACAGCTGATTGTGTTTGCCGCTGTAAGAACACATGAAGACGACAAAAAATGAATTGATTACTTAATGCAAGTTGGGGTGGCTACTGGCATGGTATGGCTCTGTGTGGCGGTGTAGGCGTGATACATCACAACTGTAAACCAGAATCTCAGGCCAATGAAGTCCCTAGAAATATAAGCAAGGTTTCATTCTTGTCGCCACTGTCATGTTCCCCAAGAACACTGTTGGAGATGTGATAGCAGCATAGAAGATGTATGGTTTTTCTGCAAGAATCAGGGCGAGGGCAGAAGTTGATTGGCACTACAAAGAAAGGAATTGGCCCTACGTATTCTTCAAAGGCTACCAGGAACGGTTTGCGGATATCTGATCTCATTGGAGATTTCAACAAGTTCTCAGAAAAGTTCAAACATTTGGCAGAACACTTAAAGCATCTATGTTTCCTGGCCCTACGTATTCTTCAAAGGCTACCAGGAACTGAATTGATTACTTTCAATTATTGGTATTATTTCACGCTGTATAATTCCGAGACCAGAAGCCAAAGGACAGTTCCATAGGCTTCAAAAGATGCGAAGAAACAGCTGATTGTGGGTGCTGCTGTAGGAACACATGAAGACGACAAAAAAGCAAATTGATGACTTAATACTTAATGCAAGTTGGGGTGGATTTCTTCAGTTTGGATCCAAGTCAAGGGAAATCTGTCTACCATATAAACCTGATCAGATATATCAAACGAAATTATCCCCTCTGCTCAAGAGATGTGGGGCAAAGGAAGTTCACATTAGAGTAGCGTCCCCTCCAGTGAAACATCCTTGTTATATGGGCATCAATATTCCTACAAGAGAGGAACTGATTGCCAATAGAGTACCTTTGGACAAAATTGCAGAACAATTTGAGGCAGACAGTGTGAAATACCTATCTCTAGAGGGGCTTCAGAAAGCTGTTCGAGAGGGGATCAAGGACTCGGGACAGGAAATTGGCCACTGTACAGCATGTTTGAGTGGAGAGTATCCAGTGAAAAAGCTGGAATAGTAGTGAGGGCAAATGAAATGGAGCCAAACTTGTCTCTGCACAGCCAAAAAAAAAACCCCAAACTTCACTGGAATGGAAAGTACATTATGTGGTTGATTCAAAAGCTGGAAAAATCAAAATGGATTTGGATCTTTGTGTGTTCTGTCATTTAACTGTTTTATTGTTGAGCTGTTGTCGCGCCTGTAGGCAGCACATTTTTCAGCTCCTGTCTTTGTGAATTTTCTGTGTCGTTTGGATGTTTTCTGTATTTAATTTTTACATCAACTGAAAGATCTTTCTCTGGAGTTCCTTATGATATATTTTGTATTAGGGACCATCAGTAGATCTTGTTGGAAGTTATAAAAGTCTTCATCCACATAGTGGTTTTAGTACTAAGTTTGACATTGTGGCCATGTTTTGAACTGTTTTTCACCTGATCAACAACAGTGAGATAGGACCAGGCTATTGTTGTTCGAACAGCAACAACAATACATGTGTGACCCAGATAGGCCTTTGTTGTTTTAACAGCAACAAAATACAATTGATTCTACTGGAAACATCTACTGTGTCTTGTGTGACTCCACAACCAATGTTGACTCAAAAAGTGACATATACAAAAAGTGTGCTGTTGTCACTTAGACCACTCAGCAATGTGTTTTTACAGCCTGACACACTGAGTGTCTACAATAATGCACCACCTTATCTGTGTGACCTGTTGGTCCCCTATGTACCATCTCGCACTCTACGGTCTTCAGTAGACACCAAAAAGCTGAAAATTCCTAAAGTTTCCATGAAAACTATGGGTGAAAGATCCTTCTCATATTGTGGCCCCCAAATATGGAACTCATTGCCTCTTTCTGTCAGAGAAATTGAGAACCCCAATACATTTAAGAAACATCTTAAGAGCCATTTTTTCACTCCATAGAATCCAGATTGCTTGTAAAATATATTATGTGTATGTGTGTGTGTGTGTATGTGTCTTTAAATATTATCTATATGGTCACTCAGAAGCACTTTGTGTTGTACATGGAATCTATGAGGACCTACACATATGCCTTAATTATGTACATTTTCATTGAATTCTGCTTCTCCGTATTTGAGTTCTCCTTCTATGGACTCAACACCTTCAGATTGGCCTTTGTAGTCTTCATATGGCTCTACTGGTTGGCGCGAACACTGGGAAATATCGGGATGACAGTGGTGTTTTTCTCAAGACTGCAGGAAATGGAGGAGGAAATGGGATACGAACTTCGATCTTCAGAAAAGAAATACATGCATTCCTACTCAGCTCTGGGTTAATAGGTGGACTGAAAATATTTCAGAGATGGCAGGAGCTTGGTTATATTGAATATGAATGTTATACAGTTTTATTAAATTTTGGCTATTGAAAAGCTAGGAAAAGCAATACTAAACGGCTAGATTTATGTAGTCAGATCTTTTATTATTAGAAGCAAAATTTCAGGTTTTACATCAGACATAAACAAGACACTTGTCACTGTTTTAAAGTGCAATTATGTTGGAAATCTGGAGAATGTGCTCTTGCCTTAGCAAATATGGTTTGACATTGTTCCTCTGAGTATCACAAACCTGAACATACTTAATGGTTCATGTTTCAGTTTAGAATAATATCTGTTCAATGTGTAAGAGAATGTGTCACTTATCAGCCTGAAATGCCTAATGGTATGTGAATAGCCAACTGCATGTCCAGAGAACAAGATTATAGCCATATGACTTTGTAATATATTAGCGCTATATAAGTGTACTTATTATTATTATTATTATTATTTGTAGTAAATAAGTTCTGTAAAGCGCTTAGAGCCTGTCAAACAGGGTTAGGCGCTATATAAATGCCATTTATTATTATTATTATTACTGCTGCTGTAGGAACACATGAAGACGACAAAAAATGAATTGATTACTTAATGCAAGTTGGGGTGGCTACTGGCATGGCATGGCTCTGTGTGGCGGTGTAGGCGTGATACATCACAAATGTAAACCAGAATCTCAGGCCAATGAAGTCCCTAGAAATATAAGCAAGGTTTCATTCTTGTCGCCACTGTCATGTTCCCCAAGAACACTGTTGGAGATGTGATAGCAGCATAGAAGATGTATGGTTTTTCTGCAAGAATCAGGGCGAGGGCAGAAGTTGATTGGCACTACAAAGAAAGGAATTGGCCCTACGTATTCTTCAAAGGCTACCAGGAACGGTTTGCGGATATCTGATCTCATTGGAGATTTCAACAAGTTCTCAGAAAAGTTCAAACATTTGGCAGAACACTTAAAGCATCTATGTTTCCTGGCCCTACGTATTCTTCAAAGGCTACCAGGAACTGAATTGATTACTTTCAATTATTGGTATTATTTCACGCTGTATAGTTCCGAGACCAGAAGCCAAAGGACAGTTCCATAGGCTTCAAAAGATGCGAAGAAACAGCTGATTGTGGGTGCTGCTGTAGGAACACATGAAGACGACAAAAAAGCAAATTGATGACTTAATACTTAATGCAAGTTGGGGTGGATTTCTTCAGTTTGGATCCAAGTCAAGGGAAATCTGTCTACCATATAAACCTGATCAGATATATCAAACGAAATTATCCCATAATTGTTAGCTCTTGCACACAACGGTTACACGAACTGAGAGACATTGACTTCCTTGCTCACAGTGAACGCTCCACTAGCCTTGCAGATGTTTTATGACTGGTGTTGACGATCTGATTGTCGCTGAAGCAAATGTTACCCTGAAAAAGGTTAATCTCATCTTGCAGAAAAGCGGGATCAATTCTCAACGACAAAGGAGAACTGGTATCATCGATAGACAGAACAGATATATGAAAAAGAACAGTATTCCATGGGCTTCAAAAGATGAGAAGAAACAGCTGATTGTGTTTGCCGCTGTAAGAACACATGAAGACGACAAAAAATGAATTGATTACTTAATGCAAGTTGGGGTGGCTACTGGCATGGTATGGCTCTGTGTGGCGGTGTAGGCGTGATACATCACAACTGTAAACCAGAATCTCAGGCCAATGAAGTCCCTAGAAATATAAGCAAGGTTTCATTCTTGTCGCCACTGTCATGTTCCCCAAGAACACTGTTGGAGATGTGATAGCAGCATAGAAGATGTATGGTTTTTCTGCAAGAATCAGGGCGAGGGCAGAAGTTGATTGGCACTACAAAGAAAGGAATTGGCCCTACGTATTCTTCAAAGGCTACCAGGAACGGTTTGCGGATATCTGATCTCATTGGAGATTTCAACAAGTTCTCAGAAAAGTTCAAACATTTGGCAGAACACTTAAAGCATCTATGTTTCCTGGCCCTACGTATTCTTCAAAGGCTACCAGGAACTGAATTGATTACTTTCAATTATTGGTATTATTTCACGCTGTATAGTTCCGAGACCAGAAGCCAAAGGACAGTTCCATAGGCTTCAAAAGATGCGAAGAAACAGCTGATTGTGGGTGCTGCTGTAGGAACACATGAAGACGACAAAAAAGCAAATTGATGACTTAATACTTAATGCAAGTTGGGGTGGATTTCTTCAGTTTGGATCCAAGTCAAGGGAAATCTGTCTACCATATAAACCTGATCAGATATATCAAACGAAATTATCCCATAATTGTTAGCTCTTGCACACAACGGTTACACGAACTGAGAGACATTGACTTCCTTGCTCACAGTGAACGCTCCACTAGCCTTGCAGATGTTTTATGACTGGTGTTGACGATCTGATTGTCGCTGAAGCAAATGTTACCCTGAAAAAGGTTAATCTCATCTTGCAGAAAAGCGGGATCAATTCTCAACGACAAAGGAGAACTGGTATCATCGATAGACAGAACAGATATATGAAAAAGAACAGTATTCCATGGGCTTCAAAAGATGAGAAGAAACAGCTGATTGTGTTTGCCGCTGTAAGAACACATGAAGACGACAAAAAATGAATTGATTACTTAATGCAAGTTGGGGTGGCTACTGGCATGGTATGGCTCTGTGTGGCGGTGTAGGCGTGATACATCACAACTGTAAACCAGAATCTCAGGCCAATGAAGTCCCTAGAAATATAAGCAAGGTTTCATTCTTGTCGCCACTGTCATGTTCCCCAAGAACACTGTTGGAGATGTGATAGCAGCATAGAAGATGTATGGTTTTTCTGCAAGAATCAGGGCGAGGGCAGAAGTTGATTGGCACTACAAAGAAAGGAATTGGCCCTACGTATTCTTCAAAGGCTACCAGGAACGGTTTGCGGATATCTGATCTCATTGGAGATTTCAACAAGTTCTCAGAAAAGTTCAAACATTTGGCAGAACACTTAAAGCATCTATGTTTCCTGGCCCTACGTATTCTTCAAAGGCTACCAGGAACTGAATTGATTACTTTCAATTATTGGTATTATTTCACGCTGTATAATTCCGAGACCAGAAGCCAAAGGACAGTTCCATAGGCTTCAAAAGATGCGAAGAAACAGCTGATTGTGGGTGCTGCTGTAGGAACACATGAAGACGACAAAAAAGCAAATTGATGACTTAATACTTAATGCAAGTTGGGGTGGATTTCTTCAGTTTGGATCCAAGTCAAGGGAAATCTGTCTACCATATAAACCTGATCAGATATATCAAACGAAATTATCCCCTCTGCTCAAGAGATGTGGGGCAAAGGAAGTTCACATTAGAGTAGCGTCCCCTCCAGTGAAACATCCTTGTTATATGGGCATCAATATTCCTACAAGAGAGGAACTGATTGCCAATAGAGTACCTTTGGACAAAATTGCAGAACAATTTGAGGCAGACAGTGTGAAATACCTATCTCTAGAGGGGCTTCAGAAAGCTGTTCGAGAGGGGATCAAGGACTCGGGACAGGAAATTGGCCACTGTACAGCATGTTTGAGTGGAGAGTATCCAGTGAAAAAGCTGGAATAGTAGTGAGGGCAAATGAAATGGAGCCAAACTTGTCTCTGCACAGCCAAAAAAAAAACCCCAAACTTCACTGGAATGGAAAGTACATTATGTGGTTGATTCAAAAGCTGGAAAAATCAAAATGGATTTGGATCTTTGTGTGTTCTGTCATTTAACTGTTTTATTGTTGAGCTGTTGTCGCGCCTGTAGGCAGCACATTTTTCAGCTCCTGTCTTTGTGAATTTTCTGTGTCGTTTGGATGTTTTCTGTATTTAATTTTTACATCAACTGAAAGATCTTTCTCTGGAGTTCCTTATGATATATTTTGTATTAGGGACCATCAGTAGATCTTGTTGGAAGTTATAAAAGTCTTCATCCACATAGTGGTTTTAGTACTAAGTTTGACATTGTGGCCATGTTTTGAACTGTTTTTCACCTGATCAACAACAGTGAGATAGGACCAGGCTATTGTTGTTCGAACAGCAACAACAATACATGTGTGACCCAGATAGGCCTTTGTTGTTTTAACAGCAACAAAATACAATTGATTCTACTGGAAACATCTACTGTGTCTTGTGTGACTCCACAACCAATGTTGACTCAAAAAGTGACATATACAAAAAGTGTGCTGTTGTCACTTAGACCACTCAGCAATGTGTTTTTACAGCCTGACACACTGAGTGTCTACAATAATGCACCACCTTATCTGTGTGACCTGTTGGTCCCCTATGTACCATCTCGCACTCTACGGTCTTCAGTAGACACCAAAAAGCTGAAAATTCCTAAAGTTTCCATGAAAACTATGGGTGAAAGATCCTTCTCATATTGTGGCCCCCAAATATGGAACTCATTGCCTCTTTCTGTCAGAGAAATTGAGAACCCCAATACATTTAAGAAACATCTTAAGAGCCATTTTTTCACTCCATAGAATCCAGATTGCTTGTAAAATATATTATGTGTATGTGTGTGTGTGTGTATGTGTCTTTAAATATTATCTATATGGTCACTCAGAAGCACTTTGTGTTGTACATGGAATCTATGAGGACCTACACATATGCCTTAATTATGTACATTTTCATTGAATTCTGCTTCTCCGTATTTGAGTTCTCCTTCTATGGACTCAACACCTTCAGATTGGCCTTTGTAGTCTTCATATGGCTCTACTGGTTGGCGCGAACACTGGGAAATATCGGGATGACAGTGGTGTTTTTCTCAAGACTGCAGGAAATGGAGGAGGAAATGGGATACGAACTTCGATCTTCAGAAAAGAAATACATGCATTCCTACTCAGCTCTGGGTTAATAGGTGGACTGAAAATATTTCAGAGATGGCAGGAGCTTGGTTATATTGAATATGAATGTTATACAGTTTTATTAAATTTTGGCTATTGAAAAGCTAGGAAAAGCAATACTAAACGGCTAGATTTATGTAGTCAGATCTTTTATTATTAGAAGCAAAATTTCAGGTTTTACATCAGACATAAACAAGACACTTGTCACTGTTTTAAAGTGCAATTATGTTGGAAATCTGGAGAATGTGCTCTTGCCTTAGCAAATATGGTTTGACATTGTTCCTCTGAGTATCACAAACCTGAACATACTTAATGGTTCATGTTTCAGTTTAGAATAATATCTGTTCAATGTGTAAGAGAATGTGTCACTTATCAGCCTGAAATGCCTAATGGTATGTGAATAGCCAACTGCATGTCCAGAGAACAAGATTATAGCCATATGACTTTGTAATATATTAGCGCTATATAAGTGTACTTATTATTATTATTATTATTATTTGTAGTAAATAAGTTCTGTAAAGCGCTTAGAGCCTGTCAAACAGGGTTAGGCGCTATATAAATGCCATTTATTATTATTATTATTACTGCTGCTGTAGGAACACATGAAGACGACAAAAAACGAATTAATGACTTAATGCAAGTTGGGGTGGATTTCTTCAGATTGGATCCATCTCAAGGGAAATCTGTCTACCATATCAACCTGATCAGATATTAAACGAAATTATCCCATCCTCATCGCCCCATCCCATAATTGTCGGCTCTTGCACCCAACGGTTACACGAAATGAGAGAGAAAAGTAGCAAGGAAAATTGAGAGCGCCCCCCACCCACCTTCCAGGCCTCAGCAGACTATTTTATTGTAGTTAGTTTAGATCTAGCGCAATCCATAACCAGGATCGATTTGTTGCGTACTCCCAATGTGCATTACATGTAAGTCTTACTGTTATCTTAAATCGGGAATCAAATTAAGTTTTCTTCCTGATTTAGAATAATGGCCGTTGTTTTAATAAGAATTATAACGTGTGGGGTAGAATTATGTCAGTCTGTAGTTAACCCAAGGGAAGTAAACATATGTTATCTTGCAGGCTAGCATCTTATACTCGAGTTGTCTCCCATGGAGTGCTCACACAGTGGGGTATTACTTCCATTTTTGTCTCAATATTTTCACGGTTAATTTCACTGGTACATTACTATTTAATATGCATACTGGAGCTTCCACAACTGTTTAATAGGCATACTGGAGCTTCTCCATCTTCAGTTTACAATGTGAATATCATTATACAGTATTAATTTAAATTGTTTTCTTTTGATGCATTCTCTTATTTTATGATGTAATGATTAACCGATGAGGCGTGCTTTTAATTCATGTTTTTTTTATGGTTCTTATTCAGCGCGCCTATAGGTTGGGTTTATTGTGGTAAATTGTACTGTTTATTGTCTTGTGTTTATTTTTTGATTTGTTTTTTCTTTTTTTGTTTTCCTTTTAATAAAACATGTGTCTTCTCATAACCTGATACAACTGATTGTTTTGTTTGCATGTTTGACTGAGCTAGATAAAGTAGAGGATGGAGTGTTGATATTTTAATTATATGCTGATGTGTTTTCGATTGCATATTACTATTAGCACTAGAAACAATGCAGATTCTCAAGTTTCATCACCAATACCATCAAAAAATGTACATAATATAGGAATCAAAAATTTCTGATATTCATGCCTTATGTGACTTACAACTGTTAACACTCTTGACACTGATGCCGTTTTTAGACATCTCTTTTTGTACTTTTTTCTCTACGGGAATTACATAGGTAGTGAAATATTAACCAATCGACTGGTAATTTGGTAATTCAAAGCATGGTTTCAGGCATTACAAAGAATGATAAAATAACAGAAAATCTATGGGCATGGCTTGAAACATTCGAAATGTGGCAAAAAGGAAAAAGCTGTATGTTTGTAAACAAGAACTGAAAACAGTACACTCAAAGTCAAACGAAAAGGACTTGAACACACTAAAGTTGTCAACTTTGAAAAAAAAAAAAGTGGTGGGACTACATTGTGTATTTGACTGTTTTGCATTTAGCATCTTTTTTTCGCTCGACGCGTCATCCTAATGTAATTTTGAATGTGACTTAAAAAGAGTGCTCTGATGCAAACGAGTAAATGGTACCCATACTGACGAAAACTAAACTGTTACGCAGAAAAACAAAACATGTTCAAATCCAAATCCCTTGGCCGCCTCATTTTTGATCTACATTGTATAGATACCCAGCCAGCAAAGCTTATGTGTATATAATCTGACACGTAGGAGTGACATCAGTTTCCACTTATGAGTGACATCATTCCTACATAGATCCACTATCCACTGGTCGTGTCATTGCGCGGACATTGGTTGATGTAAGAGATCCGCTGGTCGTGTCATTGCGCGGACATTGGTTGATGTAAGAGATCCGCTCCTACAATAATCATACAAACTATACAGAAATCCTACACAACTCTTCATTGGGTTGACATGGGGATGCTGGCTGAGTAGATAGACAAGAGAGAGAGAGAAAGAGGCCTGTCTGGCAAAATTAAAAGTGCCGCCCACATATGTAGGCCTACCTATTTTATTCACCAGATATTCTTTATTTGATTTGTTCATGTGGAGGTATCTCATTCTGTGCTCCGAGTGACCGCTATTCAGTTTAACACATCATATGAAGTACCAAATCAGGATGAAAAAAAAGGGGGGGGGGGCAAAGGGCCTGACTGTCACTGTACAACTATATGGTCAGTTGCCAAAAGGTGCCCCCAGATCTGGGACAAAATGAATAAAAATTAAATGTTACGCCAAATGTTCTGTTTTGTGTTTGTCTTGTGAATAATATAGTGTTTTTATAATTTTTTGTACTTTCAAAGCAGTTCGAGGCATGGCTTTTTCTATAGAAGGGGAAAAAGGTCACCTTCCACAGCGTTCTGTACATGAAACATGACACCATGAAAGGCTTATAAATGGCGAATTATTGCAAAATATTCCACTTCAGTTGACATTTAAGCTCAATATTAGCATTATTGGCCGTGTACATATATATTAAATCCTGAAAATTCCTGCGATTTCTATAACATTTGGTAACATGTTTGTAATTTCATGTACGGAACAGAGCAACTCTCCACATTCCTGTTCCTATGCCTGTATAAGAGCCTTGATTTTAAGTGCAATGCCATATTTACCCAACTATGGCTTTCTTTTTCTTTTTTTTATTTATACCCTCTGTGTGTAAAACGGAGCAGCGGTCTGTACAGCTCACATAAAGTGTTCCGTACATAAATATGACGCGGTACTTTCTTGCGTGAAAAATAACCTGTTCTCCGCTCCCTGCTGACAAAAACAATGTTGACATGAATAATCTTATCGGCTACAACAGAATACAGACTCACAACACCAACAACAATGCACAAACATCGTAACGACGACAGTAAACTAGATCTAGATCTAGAGTTCCGTACATGATATTACGCAACCGCCGTTGGTGTCCTGATAATCTAGTTCGCATTACAACACACCAACAAATACACTCTTGTGTGTAAAAACGCCGCACTGAAATGCAGTTGATACCGAAAACGGGTCACCATGACGGTTCCATACCGTTGCGGGCGAATAAGCTTGTAAATCTATTATTTCAGCGCTATTTTCGTTCCGTACATTATCGTTAACGGGCATTTCGTTCCATACATGAAACATGAAAATGTGATGACACCAAAACGTTTGGATTTACTGTGTGAAAAACAAACGGAGTTCTCAAATTTTTACACACGCTTCTTGAAGGGGCAAACTTGCCTTTCTAACATTGTGTGACATTTCCCTTGACACGAAAATTCATGTACGGAACGCATTTTGAAATCACCCATTATTTTTTTAGTTTTGGTTGCCAGAGACCTCCAATTCAGCATTTAGTAAGCTCATCCATTTGTCTTGATCAGTAGACAGTGAGTTTTGCTGTATGGTTACCATGTGTTAAAATACACACCATTCTCAGTAACCACTATAAAACGTCCATTTTTTACCGCCAGAAATACACATACTTTGGAATATTTTTTTCTCATAATTTTTTTGTTTATGATCCAATTGCTTCAAAACTGCTCCTGTAGACCACCTTATTCATTTCTGAGCACATTAAGCATAAGATTATTTTAGAAAGTATCTATGGTTTCCTTTTTAATGCATTTCACCAAACCCATTGAAAAGAAAAGCACCTTTTGGCAACTGACCATATTGATACAGTGGTTCTTAAAGTGACATTGGGAGGGGGTGCAGCCAAAAGGAAGAACGCAGAGCTGCCACAATCCAAATCAGAAAATCAGTATGATTAGACCCAAAAATCGGTATATCACTGAAACATGTAGGGCTACTCACTATTTTTAGATCTTGAATCCTCGATCTCTAGTCTAGTCTCTAGATCTAGATCTAACTCTAAAATCACTGAATCAGGCATTGGTATGAGTACAACTAAGCTGAACAGAATTTAGATAAATTAAAACTAAATTTCACGATAATATCAGGCAATGTTGGAAAAAAAACACATGTAGATCTAAAAGATGATGACAATGATGATGATCGGCAAATCTGAAAGAATCTGATTGAAAGGGCAAAATTTGTGTACGCTAGCCTAGTCTCCACCAAGGGAACAAACTCTCAGCAAGTAAGCAAAGTATTAATTTTGAAGTATGTTCAATACTGTAGGTCGCAGCACACAAAAACCACTGTAACCATGAAAGTGCTTGCCAGCCTCGGCCATAGTTGTGTACGCAAAACGAAACGCAAGTGCTTGCTAATGGTGCAAACTTGTCACAGTGACAGAAATGCATGCTGGTTTTTTCTGACGTCAGCAAACCAACCGTGAAAGAGAAAAATTTGTACGGAAACTTTTTTTCCCCTAGCAATAAAAGCGGAAAATCGGTAAAAGAGCCATTTTCAAAACAAAATGGGTAAAATAGCGACTGAATCGGTATAAACGGCAGGTCTGAGAACGGGGTGACAAGGGTGCAAAAACGAGGGGCGACAGGGGGACAAAAACATAAATTTATATGGATGATTTAGGGGCAACACGGGGCAGCCTTCGACTTGTTCAACAACACGCATAGATGGGTTTTTTGAACTGAAAAAGCCTGTCATTTGATAAAGGATGCTTTGTTTTGTAATTAATAATAATTGTCATTAATGAGGCTTTAATAAACTTGTCATCAATTGGGTGTAGTCTTCTTGTAAACTGCATTATATGCTGGGTTATGGTAAGGGAGGCATGTCAGAACAAATTTATTGGAGCCGACGGGGGCGATTGCCTGAAAAAATGTTGAAAACCACAATATTATTATTAAGACATCAAATGTGTGGGCCTCATGTTTAGTGCATATATATATAAAAGCCCGCTCGAAACAAACTTTAAAAAACAACAACAAATAAAACACCAAAACACTTCCCTGAAATCGAAATTAGGCTTAAAAAATAGATAATATATTGTACTTTTCTATCAGTCTATGCATTCAGGAATATTATTCAACTAACAATATGCCAAATTTGAATGTTTATTGCAGTGAAATATGCATTTTAGTGAAGTGGGGGTCAAGAAAAAGTCACAAAAATTATGCCATTGGGCCTCAAAATTACCTCTAAATATCTCAGTTTTGCCACCTACACCACCAGTTTTAGTGAATACTTGGTGCTGAGACCTTTATAATTATATTGCCCACGTGTCTAGGTCAAGGTAATAGGCTTGAGACATGCCCTTCCTTCCATCGAGCATACAGTATCATTATAATGTTGGAACCGCTAATATTTTATAGTAAAACAGTAGGCTGCGTGATCATACCCCCCCCCTCACCCCCACCTTCACCTCGTTTCTACTTCACTGACCAACCGAGCAATAAATCAAGCCTTCTCACTGGCTGGGGCGAAGGTCATTCCTCCATATTTAGCACATTTAGATCATGACCATAAAGAATACAGTATAAGCTGACTGGATAGTGCTTTTGTTTTTGTTTCAATTTTGTTTTTTACAGTGCTGCAATACAACGTAGAATATGTCACCATTTGTAAAAGATGCCCAAACGGAAAGTCACTATGTGTTAACAGCAGTTGCAAAAAGTCTGACAAGTGATCTAAAAAAAGGCGTAGACCAGTAACAGAAGAAGGGTGCCGATTATGTAACGGGTCCAAAAGTTCTATTAGCAGAAAGGCAAGAGGTTCTTCATTACTCCTTTTAGCACATGCTGGCTGCATGACTTCATAGGATACTAGCCAACGAGGTAAACTAAGATACCTACTTTATATCTAGACTAGATCGTGTGAATCTAGACATTCACTAGATATACCCGTCACAGCTTTAGACTGGCCATGACATCGACATTGTCTGCTTCGACCATGCTGTTTGGCAATCTTGAGCCATACTCTTCAGACACTCCGTTTGTTGAATACCAAGAACGTCTGAACTTCTACTTTGAGGCTAACAATGTCTTCCCTTAAAAAACAGGAATTCCATTGAAAGCAATTTCAAGACGAAATGTGCAACCATCGCAGCATATATATAACTAATAACTTGCCACTCTTTCCTTACGCCTCACCGACGCTAATCGAATCCACTGACACGCGGAATACAATATTCGATTCCTGCCACACGCAGGTAAAATGGCGGACGGAGCGCCGGGACCGCATTTTTCTGCTAGTGACCAAGAAGTTAGATGCGGTCCCGGCGTTCCGTCCGCCATTTTACCTGCCTCTGGCCGGATTCGAATACTGTATTCCGCGTTTCAGTGGATTCGATAAGCAGCGGTGAGGCCAATGACCGTGATTAGTTCTTTATAAGCAACGATGAGGTGGAAAGAAAGCGAACGGAGATGGGTTGTTTTTTTTGCTGTTGGTGGCTTTGGACTGCCGAGCAGAACCCAGCCGTACATAGGAATGCGTTCTACGCACATATTAAATTCTCTTCATAATTGAAATTCTCATCATGATATTATATATTTGAATATTCTCTTGCTTGCATTTGGTGGCAGTTGTACATTTGGCCTTAGCTACGACTGCCGATCAGAACCCAGCCGTACATAGGAATGCGTTCAATGCACATATTAAATTCTCTTCATAATAGAAATGCTCATCATGATATATATATTTGAAGTATTCTCTTGCTTGCATTTGGTGGCAGTTGTACATTTGGCCTTAGCTACGACTGCCGAGCAGAACCCAGCCGTACATAGGAATGCGTTCAATGCACATATTAAATTCTCTTCATAATAGAAATGCTCATCAGGATATATATATTTGAATATTCTCTTGCTTGCATTTGGTGGCAGTTGTACATTTGGCCTTAGCTACGACTGCCGAGCAGAACCCAGCCGTACATAGGAATGCGTTCAATGCACATATTAAATTCTCTTCATAATAGAAATGCTCATCATGATATATATTTGAATATTCTCTTTCTTGCATTTGGTGGCAGTTGTACATTTGGCCTTAGCTACGACTGCCGAGCAGAACCCAGCCGTACATAGGAATGCGTTCAATGCACATATTAAATTCTCTTCATAATAGAAATGCTCATCAGGATATATATATTTGAATATTCTCTTGCTTGCATTTGGTGGCAGTTGTACATTTGGCCTTAGCTAGGGGAAAGGCTGGTAAATTGAACCTTTTAGCTTTGACAAGCTGCAGGTCGAGACAGAATGGTGCTTATACTCCTTACTTTTACTTAAATACAACAAATACAAAGAACTTCAAATGGGCTGAGACCCGAGGATACATCAGGCAAGATTCCCGAGATATTTGAAGAAATCCGTTTCTGTCAAAGTGGTCCAATTTATCAACAGGTGCAGTTAAATTGAACCACGCGTGTTTTCAATTTGAACCAGTGGTTCAATTTGTCATCCTAGCTGGTTCAATTTAGAAGCAATGACCATTGCTAAGAGAAATCTCTTTTAGACAAAAAAATAGCCTCACAGCACACTGTGTGAAGTGAAGTGTTTTGCAGTTCACAAAATAAAAAGCACACTATGCAGAAATTTACATGAAGTGGGTTGCATAAAAAAATATGCAGGCATGCATAAAGAAGAAAAAGGATGGCAAATTTTAAAACAGCACACAAAAGACAGTTCAGCCCCATACAGAAACCAAAGAGCCAAAAGATTTTGAATAAAGTACAGTATTTTTATTATCTTTATTATGAACTGAGTGGTTATCAAATTACAAGAATCAGTCATTTATAAAAAAACAAGCCATTGAAAAATGATGCCAGAAAAATAAGTCAAAGAGTACAATAAAGCCTAGCGATTGATTCAATCTTTATGAAGTGAGGGTTATCAAATTACTAAATTAGCCTACCATATAATCAATCATTTTAAAATAAAACAAACCTTTATAAATGACGGTTCTACACATAAAAAACAGTATCATTGTAGGCCTAGTAGTGGCCCATTAAAATATTTCTTAGATTAACAAAAATAAAACGTTACAAACATATTACTATTACGATTAGATCTGATCTATCACAGGACTGGCACTCTCTTTCCAGACTGTGTGAAGAAAAGGAAAAAAAAAATCAGTCTTCACAAAAGTCACAAACATACATCACACATGAATCAGTTGCACTGGAGCATTGGACATGTACCCATTTTTTGCACAGTCTGCATTGGATCATAGACTCTTTTGTGTCATTTTGACATATAAAGCAGAACCAATCATTGTCTGCTGGTTGCCTCTTGGCTTTGGGTTGCCTGGAAGTAGAACAGGGTTTTTTGTTTTCTTTCTTTTTTAGTTTTCCACCCACATCAGCTTTAGAATTGTTTCCTACTTTCTTTTTCTTACTATTAAGATTCTCAGACTTCTCGTGCAACTTTAGTTTAAGTGAATTAACATATGGACTGCCTGTCAAATGCTCAGAGACCTGGGTTTTGCGTTTTTTAATACCCGAAGAGGCGTTCAAACCTTTTTTGGGTAAGGGGGATATTTCTTGTATAGGTAAATAGGATCTTGGCGCGCTTTGTGGTGGGTTTTTAGTGATAAAGTCATAATGGCCAACATATGGCCCTAACCGTGTAAATCTGACAGTGACACCCACCTGGCTGTCACAATCAGATGTATTGTCACTGCCAGAATACAAGTACTTATTTATAACCTGATTGTCAGAGTTGACCACAGTTATATTCTTTTGAATGACCTTAGCTGCAACATGTAGTTCTAGCTCTCCTACACACTGTGTAGGTTGAGACATAAGTTCAATTCTGTCCTCCAGGCTCGATACTTGTAAGTGTTCTGGAAGATCAGCATTCAATACAGCTATATCCTTGACAAGATCGGCAAAATGTGAAATATTGTTAATAATGTATGACATGGTTGATGCTCGTAAAAAGTCAGCAGAACTCTTTTCGCTGAGCTGCAGCAGCTTGCTGGAAGGCTCACCATGAAGGTCTCTCTCACATATTTTCAAGGCTGGAGAGTCAGCTATTGCTAAACTTCTAAAAAGGCAGCGACCGTCCATTTTTGTTTGAATAACAGTGTCAGTACTGTCAGGTGAGATGCATGTCAGCTGTGAAGGCGAAGGACCCTGAGGTGGGGCTGTCGGCTGAGGTGGGGCTGTCGACTGAGGTGGGGCTGTCGACTGAGGTGGAGCCGTCGGCTGTGATGTTGAAGGATCTTGAGCTGGAGCTGCTGTCGACTGTGAGGTTGAATGATCTTGATGAGGAGCTGTCAGCTGTGAAGGTGAAGGATCTAGAGGTGGAGGTGGATTTCGAGGTGGAACTGTCAACTGTGAAGGTGAAGGACCATGAAGCCGAGCTGTCGGCTGTGAGGATGAAGGGCCCTGAGACGGAGCTGTCAGCTGCAAAGATGGACTCTGAGGCAGAGGTGAAGAACCTTGCGTCTGTCCAGTTTCCGAAGTATGAACTATGGTGTTGGCCACAAAGTCCAGATCTGTGAAAATGTTTCTATTCACAGGCCAGATTCCACACTTTTTGAAGGCATTTTTGGCAGTCTCCACCACTGAGGCCTTTGAGAAGGCTTCGTTCACAAGGGATGAGACGTCAGAGCTGAGGACACCATATCCAGGGCGAGACCTCAGTTTCCTTTCAATTGCCATGTTGTAATACGTTTGAAAGGCCTTGAAATATCCCACATCCAGGGGCTGAAGTTTGTGGGTGCAGTGAGGAGGTAAACTTACCATGACAACTCCATTGCTTTGGGCCAGTTCAATGGATTCAATGCTTGTAGTGTGCGATTTATGCCCGTCAAGGATGAGGAGCACTGGCTTTTCCTGGGACGGTTTTGCATTGCTGATAAAGTGTTTCAACCACTCTATAAATAGTGACGTGTCCATCCAACCTTTGGCTTGGCTGCAACATAAGCTGCCATCAGGAGCTCCAACTCTGAGAGTATCGGACATTCTTATTCGCTTAAAGACGAGCATTGGTGGGATGAAAGTTCCAGAGGCGCTCATACATATGACAACTGTTGTGTTAGCTCCACGTTCTGCACTTGAGATTGTTCCCACTTGCTTCTTTCCCCTCTGACTTAAAATTTTTGTATTTCTCTTTTGCACTGTCGATACAGCGGTTTCATCCATGTTGAAAATTCGCTGGCCATCAAAACAGTGCTTGTCAACCTGATCTTCTATTATGGAAAAAAATCGGGCAACAGATTCCCTGTTGAAACCAGAGGCTCTGCTAATCGAAGTAGATTCTGGTGTTCTGAGAGACAAACATCGATGTCGCCTCATGAAGCCTTCAAACCAAGCCCGGCCAGCTTTCTTGTCGTCCTTGTTGAAATTGTTGGTTAAATGATTTCTGGCGGCAAACTCAAAAGCCAGTCTTTGGAGATCATGTTTGGTGATGCCAAATAACATGGCTTCAAGTTGCTTAATGTGGTCAACCAACTCTTTTTCCATCTGGTCTGACAGCACTGGTCTGCGCCCATTTCCCTGAACATTTCCATTGCTGAACTTATTGGTTCCCCGGTGGTGTCTTAAGAGGGTCGCCTTTGGAATGCCGAAGGTGCGACTTATCTCATTCAAGCCGCTTGTGGAGTTAGCCATAGCATTCAGGGCTTTTTCCATGTCTTCAGGTTTCCACTTGTTATATGATCCTCTAGAGGCAGAAGCTGTTCAAAAGAAAAGAAAGAAGATCTATATCAGACAAGAACTTCAAGCATTAATTAACTTTCACAATATTTACCTGTACAATTTATTAATGTAATGCAGTGGCCCCAGTTTTATTGATTTACAACTGGCATTTAGAATCCAGATCTTGATCTAATCTAGATTCTAAAGTCTAAAGAGGCAGGCCTAAAGGAATAAAAGGGAAAAAAATGTGTTGATGCACATAATCTATCTAAATCTAAATCTTAATTTGCCGACTTAATCTCGATCTTTAAAAATAATTTTCACTTAAAATTAGAAACTATAGGTCTAGATAAAGATGTGAAACACATTCTCTGCCTGTGTGTTTTCAAAATAAACTTATAGCAAAGATGTGGTTAAATTGAACCAGTGCTGGTAAATTGAACCAGCGTGGTTCAATTTAGAATCATTCTGCAGGTTCAATTTACCAACAATGGGAGACGCACATAAATGTCAAATTCTTCTTTTGGCGGGCTCTTCACAGAGCACAAATTTATGTTATTTATAAGCCTTAAGAGACATGTTATCTAGTTTTACTGGCACTTTTTGAACTTCTTTCATGTTTAGGTTATGGCACTTGTCCAAATCTGATCAACAGTAACTGCAAATTGGCCTAAAATAAATAAAATTCAGAAAAAATTCTTACCGCTCGAACTGGTGGTTGCCATTTTGCACGCAGATGTTTACGAAGGGATAGAATCAAGTGAACTGGAAAGCGATGTCAACTTGATTTCGAGAAAGGAGCAAAGCCGTCGGTCCAATTTAGCAACCGGTTCAATTTACCAGCCTTTCCCCTACGACTGCCGAGCAGAACCCAGCCGTACATAGGAATGCGTTCAATGCACATATTAAATTTTCTTCATAATAGAAATGCTCATCATGATATATTTGAATATTCTCTTGCTTGCATTTGGTGGCAGTTGTACATTTGGCCTTAGCTGCGACTGCCGAGCAGAACCCAGCCGTACATAGGAATGCGGTCAATGCACAGAAATGCTCACCATAATTTATTTTTATTATATAGATCTATTCTCATGTTTGCATTTGTTGGCAGTTTATAAACAACAAAAAACAACTAATCAAATTCACTATCTCCGCCCGCTTTCTTTCCGCTTCATCGCCGCTTATAAATAACGATTCACGGTCATTCACTTGCCACACTCTCTCCTTCCCTCTTGTTTACCTGCGTTACCTGCACGTAGACCCTGGGATAAATCATCAACTTCAGTTCTGGGTGATTATGCTTCACCATGCCATTTACTTCAGATTTACTTCGCTGTTGTTGTTATTTGTTTGTTTTTAGATGAGTCTTACTGCACTCCCTCCCACGCACGCCGTCAGAACTCGTAAAATGGCATTGACTCGCTCATGGGTCAGTGTGATTCATAGTGAACAAACCGCAGGAAATGATAACGCCATGTGCTAAATTCTTGGATAAGAAAGGATCGGGGGCGAAATTAGTTACAGAGAGCAAGTAAAAAAAAAAAGTCTCCAAATATTTAAAAACACACAAAAAACTTCCGCATGTCAAAAGAGATGCACTTGTAAAATTTCACGAAAATGCTGCTGGCAAGACTCAAACTCCGCCTCAAGAAACAAGGTACCAGAGCAGGAACAAAGAAGAGAAAGTTTCAAGTGAGCTTTCTGGATGGAGACAAGAAGGAAGAGTTCCAGCTGACACTGAGGAATAGATTCAAACCCCTTGTTGACCTCGAAGAGACAGTAGATTTGGAGACTCACTGGGCTAGGTAAAAGGAGTATTTACATCGACATGTCAGGATGTTCTTGGGGAAAAGAAAGTGGAACACAAGGAATGGATCAGTCAAAAATCACTGGACTTGATAAGGATAAGAAGAGACCTAAAAGAACAGGTAAATGCAAGTCGTACAAGAAGCTCAAGAGTTGGTAACCAGGAAGAGTAACGAGCATCAGCTAAAGAGGTCAAAAAATCAATTAAAAAAGACAAAGAGGAGTTCATAGGAATGACAGCAGAGAAAGCAGAGAAGGCAGCAGCAGGAGGACACATGAGGATCCTCTACCAGACTACAAAGACTCTTGCTGGAAAATATGGAAAACCTGAAGTTCCTGTCAGGGATTACAACAGGAAGGCTATTTTTGGAAAGGAAGCTCAGGCAAAAAGATGGATAGAACATTTTAACAGCCTCTTGAACAGACCTCCACCAAGCAACCCACCCGACATTCTACCCGCAAGAAATGATTTACCGATCAGTTGCGATCCTCCGCCTAAAGCAGAAACTAATGATGCCATAAAGCAGTTAAATCGAGGCAAGGCAGCTGGACCAGACCAGATCCCACCAGATGCGCTGAAGGCAGATGCTGCTGGGGCTGCAGAGGGTCTGCACTAACTATTCTCGAGGATGTGGATTGGAGGCAAGTTTTCAAAGGACTGGAAGGAAGGACACCTAGTGAAGCTTCCAAAAAAAAAGGGGGACCTCAGCAATTGTAGTAACTACAGAGGAATCACACTTCTCTCCATCCCAGGAAAGGTTTTCAATCGGATTATTCTCAAGCGAATACAGAATGCAACAGACCCAAAACTTCGTGAGGAGCAAGCTGGTTTCAGGAGTAATCGATCAACCACCGACCAGATCGCCACGCTGAGAATCATAGTAGAGCAGTCGCTAGAGTGGAACTCCCAACTGATAGTGAACTTCCTTGACTACGAGAAGGCCTTTGATAGCATCGATAGAGAAACACTGTGGAGAATATTGAGACATTATGGAATCCCAGAGAAGATCGTCACGAGCAGAGTTATGGTCTTGGGGATCTAACGACTGCACGACAGGCAGTTAACTCACACTCGGACACAAACACACAAGAAATTATTAAATCACTAGAGTATTTGTATGTCAGGCCGGCCGGGCCATATTATTACATAATATTAATATACTAAACAAAAGACAATAGAGGTGTATTCAAAGCAAAAAATTCCAATTACTAAACTTAACCTATCATACTCATGTAACTAAGTTCCCTATCAAAGGTAATGCAATTAATAGCCAAATGGGTATATTATAAGAAATAAGATATTAATCTAAACTAACAGTTGAGTCGCCACTGGCCAGACGCCAGGCAAACTCTCCAGCAATAATACAGATTCTCAAGGTACACTGAAGGCTAGAACAGCCCAGTACATTCAAAGCCTACAGAAGCACAAATTGGCTTGTAGGTATCTAAGCAGCTTGTAAAAGTATATATATATATATATATATATGCAATCACTCAGTCACTATTCATTTCATCAACAAGGTGCCATATTTCTTCAATCGTATTATGGAGATAGCTTTACAATACAGAACACTCGTTCGTCGAGTGCAAGCTGTGGGTTTCTCAGACTTTCTACGAGGCTGTGGGTTTCCTCCCTATCTCTGGACTTCTATCAATTACTAATGAAAAAGATGAGTTACCGTTGGTCACGCCTAGCTAGTAGACGCGAACATCATACGAGCGCAGCGTGGACTCTTAAGGTCAGTCCAACCAAAACCTTTCTTTCTACGAGCTTTCTCTAGGCTCCTTCAGTCCGATGACAATGGATTAGTCTTCGTGCCACTCAGTTCAGGTACTGGCCAACCGGAGATACTTCACGAAACGATGCTTCTCTCGTCAGTATTCACTGAATTTCAACGTTACACGATGTTTTATACTATCCAACTACCCGGCAAGGCTAGTCCGCTGGCCAAATTAGTTCAGCAATCTCATTGGCCGAAACATCCCACCATTTTGAATGTAGGAATATACTCTGCACTATTCTACCAGCCAGTTAACGTGCAAAACTTGTCTAGTCATACTTAACAATGTCAACTATCCCCACCTTGCCTCACCCCCTACTCTATTACTTCCAATCACGAACATTAAATCCGACAAGCGTGAATCTAATAGTTTAACTTTGCAATTCTTCACTCACAAACAATAATGCGCGAGGACCGTTCAAGACCACCAGCCAATTTCTCATGGCCCTGGTGAAAAAACAACTCACGGCTCTGCGTGAGATTTAATAACACTTGACTCATGACAAAGATGGTGAATCTTATCAAGAGCATGTACGAGGGGACAAGTTGCAGAGTCGCACACGATGGTGAGCTTACTGACAGTTTTGATATCAAGACTGGTGTTAGGCAGGGTTGTTTGCTGTCCCCATTTCTGTTTATACTGGTGATTGATTGGCTTATGAAAGAAACCACCAGTGGAGGAAGAAATGGCATACAATGGACCCCATGGACACAGCTGGACGATCTAGATTTTGCAGATGACTTGGCACTATTGTCGCACACACACGACCAGATGCAAGCAAAGACTACAGCTCTAAACAAAATTTCAGAATCTATTGGATTGATGATACATCCTGCGAAGTCGAAGGTCCTAAAAATTGTTGCACCCCCAAGCGAACAAGTCAGAGTAGGAGATCAACCACTGGAAGATGTAGAGTCCTTCTGCTATCTTGGTAGTATCATTGACAATGAGGGAGGAACAGAGGCAGAAGTCAAAGCACGAATTGGAAAAGCACAGGCAGCTTTCACGTCCTTAAGCAAGATTTGGAGAACCAAGGATATATCTCTAAAAACAAAGCTGAGGATATTCAACTCAAACGTGAAGTCAGTCCTGTTGTATGGATGTGAGACTTGGAATGCGTCCCAGGCCTGCATAAAGAGAATCCAAGTTTTCATCAACAGATGTTTGAGGAAGCTACTTAAGATCAGATGGACAGACAAGGTCAGCAGTGAAATTGTATGGAAAAGAACAAGACAGAACCCAGTCAGAGAGGAAATTGGTAGGAGGCGATGGAGATGGATCGGCCACACTCTCAGGAGGCCAGGAAACAGCATCACGAAGAAGGTATTGGATTGGAATCCCCAGGGCAAGAGATCAAGAGGAAGGCCGCGCGGAACGTGGAGAAGAGCCAGAGAAAATGATGTGCAACGAAGCGGAAAGACTTGGAATAATGTAAAGAGGCTGGCCCATGATAGATAGGGATGGAAAGTGTTTGTTGGTGGCCTATACCCTGATCCAGGGTGAGAAAGGCAATGATGATGATGATGATGATGCTAACCAGCTAAAGTCTAGGTACTCCTCAAACTCACAGTTTGAGTCTACTGCACCTCAAACCTTACCACATTCATCTATGGTGGAGGAAGAGAAAACAATGGTTTCAGATCAATCAGTGACATTACCAGAGCAAATTTCAAAAACGGCACCAAGCAGTGTTGTGCAAGAGCCAGAAAAGGTGCAGGGGAGCTCAAATTATAAGATTAGCAACAAAAAGTCAAATATTGTTCATTCTGAACCAAAACAAAGTAAAAGCAGTGAACCAGCTCCTCTCAGAAGATCTGACAGAATCAGAAAAGCTTCTGATAAATTAACCTTGTAATTGTAATACAAGATGTGATCTTAATTCATTTCATAACATTATGATATATGAGATCTCTGGCACATAATCTGACTTGATTTTGATTTTGTGTGGATGTATTGAAATACTCAGTACTTACTTCACTATTTCCAGTTTTATTGTCATTGAGTTGTTAAAGACTTTACCTTTCAATTTTAAATTTATTCCTGTACTGATTTTTTAGTTAATCTCTTGAATCATTTACTAAGATGTAATAGATCCAGGTAGATTTTCAGTCATTTATTCATTACTACCATTCTGCATATCTTAGCCTCATTATTATTCACTTATGTCTCATGTTTATTCGTTAGTCATTTCTAAATTATGATCGTCAATATCAACATTTCATTTCATGCTCAAAACTTCCAATTTCAATTCGTTCGTACTTTAAAAGGCTTGGTACTTGATTGTTATTGTTTAATAATCCAAACTTATTTCATGTGAACATTCCAGTACTTCAAGTGTTATTTTATTAGTTTTCAAATCCATAGACGTTCCTCATAATTTTGGGATCAAGTTCAACATCAGGGGGGAGGAAGGTAATGTATCAGATCAAGGGACTTAACTCATTTTAGAAATGTATTCTTAATTGTGAAGTTATCTTCCTTACACATTCGGTGGTGAGTATAAATATAATTTATGTTTCTGATGCAACGGGGGTTTTGAAAAAGGGAATTAAAGAAGGATGCCAAGTCAGTTCACACGTGTTTTTGAGTTCTTTTCATTCTGAAGTTCTGTGTCCTGCACAAGATACAACAAAGGATCTATTGATCAACAAGGTCTACAGTACAATAGAGTAAACACTAAACGTACCTTATTGCAAACATCCCAATTTTGCGAACACACATAGACTCATATCTGTCTTTCTGTTTCCCACGGTCTATACTTGTGAGAAAGGACAACATTTTCTTACAGACTTGAATTGCGCAGTCACATAGATCTAGCTCTGGATCTAGATCTAGACTCTAGATCTAATAATTATAATGTCTGCTTCACCGTAACTTTAAAAAATACTTGCTGCCAGTTTGGTCGCCTAGAAAATCAAGAATTTAGCTAAATTCTAGACTAGAAATCTAGAGCCTTTTTTTTTTTTCTTTTTTTGTTTTCTTTCTTTTTTTTTTCATAAAGTGTTTTGTCCTCAGATTCAAATGCAATGCATTCATTTCATGCATGACTCAGTGATTGGAGATCAATTAATAGGTATGGTATATTTTATAAAATTTACGGAAATTTAAAAAAAAAAAAAAAAAATCTACTTTAAGAAGGTATCCATATGTGGTATGTGGTATGTGGTATTTTGGGATTCAGTATTTTGTCTTAAAGGAGCGTAGGGGCGTGTTCCAATCACAGTGCTTAACTGTGAGCGACAGTTAGACTGACCCGCCCCCAAGACCGTGGGAGGATGGGAAAGAATCGTATAAAACCCCGGGCCTGTCAAGCCCCAAGCACTGCGTCTCTTCCCCCAGTCGAGAGCAGGTGTGTGTGTTATTGAATAAACGTCGTTTGTGCCCTACAATAGACTTATATTCTTCTTTGACAGGTATGTGCTCTTTAATACTTATAATACTGTTCTTGCTGATTTTAAGATGATAATATCAGATGCTATCAGATATTTACGATGAGTGCAACTCTGTAAGCAATAGATGTATTTTCCTCATAAGTGTATTAGACTCTGGAAGTTATGAAAGAGTCCTGTGGTTATGCTGTTTTTATTGTTTTAGATACATGTACTGAAATGCCGTATACTATCAGCGTAACCGAGCAGACTGTTTGCTCACAAATGTTATGTTATATCACGATATTAGTGCGTACTGAATGTTTAGAAGTCTTTGGATAATATTGTTCTCTCTTTCTCTCTTTCTCTCTCTCTCTCCTTCTCTCTCTCTCTCTGATATCGCACATCTCATGCTGTGTTCATTATCTTCACTCTTGATTTATTTACGTTTTATACATGTATTATTATTATGCTAGTCGTGTTAACTATGCCATGTGACATTACATGTACATGTATATTATTTGTTTTGTTGTTAATTGGTATACTGTTACACGACTGCGTCTCTTCCCCCAGTCGAGAGCAGGTGTGTGTGTTATTGAATAAACGTCTTTTGTGCCCTACAATAGACTTATATTCTTCTTTGACAGTGTAAGCAGTTTTACCGCCCCGGCACGAACCGAGTGAATGTTGCGGCCTAACCAGCCGCAGTAACAAGAGTGAAACCCACATGAATGGTTCATCTACACCATACCTACACCTTCAACCCCCACCAGCCATACTTGCTACCACCCTAACACCATCTTGTTACACATATACGTGGGTTCGCAAATAAACATGTAGAGAAGTCTAGTTCAAAGTGGCTGGTTAAATGAATAAATAGATAAGTATGAAAGTACGTATGACCTGATAATAGTCTAGCAAATAAACACGTAGAGAAGTCTAGTTCAAAGTGGCTGGTTAAATGAATAAATAGATAATTATGAAAGTACATATGACCTGATAATAGTCCAGCAAATAAATATATGGCTGTCTATAAGGACTATTCTGAGGATCGGACCCAATTGAAGTCTTTTATATCCCAGAATTGTCAGTTGCTGAATTCTGTGTTGTTGGCTATTCTCGAACCATTTTTGTCAGTTCATTTTCAACAGCTGGTAAAAAAAAAAAAGAAAGAAAGAAACTGAGTGGATGCTTCATTTACAAATTATTACGAGTGCGTGAAAAACAGCAATAATTAAATAACGATATAATGTATAAAAATCTCAACAAATACAAAGGCAAGTAAGATAAAAACAAAGAAGATCTATCTATATATATATATATAATTGGGTAACTGGGTAAAATTGGATGGTTGTACTCTATAGCTGAAAAAACTACTGAAGGTAGAGCCATGAAAAAAGTACTAAAAGTAGTTCAAAGACTGAGCAAGGTTTGTATGAATTCATTTTAAGGATGCAACAACCTTGAAAATTTAGAAAAATAGAAAACAAAATGGGCCGTTCGAGATTTTCCGATTCGTCATTTCTACAGCTCAGACAGGGCCGAGTGTTTCGTTTTACATCCGGTTTTTTAATAAGTTTGATCCAGATTTTTTTCCAACATTTTTTAGCCGGTCTAAAAAAAGGTGTGTGATTAAAATAAAGACAAACTCTAATTTAATAATTTCACTATATTCCACAATACAAACACAAACAAATTTAAAAAGGTGCCTACAAATAATAAATAATGTTTGTGGTGACATTTTGTTCAAATAACTTCAGAACACATTAACACTATTGCTAGGCCTAAGTGGCAACCTGACATGACATCCAAATGCCGGTTGATTTGATTGCAAGATGAAGAGCGTGAAGTTGAACGACAGTTCTCCAGACAAAAGAAGACAGTAGGCTAGAGTTTTTCTGCTTCAGTTTAAAATTGAAAAGGTCTTAAATTGAAATCTAGATCTATACTGTGTTTAGTCAGCCTGAGCTTAGATTAGATTTTTATTGCGCACTGGTGAGATACTCAAATCTGAGAAAACCAGTTTTAAGGAAGAAGAAGAAGAAGAAGAAGATCTAGAATCTAGATCTAGATAGATAGTTAAATACTATCCACAGCCGGCTGTCCCCTTTGAAAGTACATATGACCTGATGATAATAGTCTAGATCTAGTCTAAAAGGGGACAGCCAAGTCTGTGACAACCATCGGGGAATCTCTCTACTTTCAATTGCTGGCAAAATATTGGCAAGAATGCTTCTGAATCGCCTTCTTGATCACCTCTCGTCAAATGACTTGCTTCCCGAGAGCCAATGTGGCTTTCGTAAAGAGAGGGGAACGGCGGATATGATTTTTGCTGCCAGACAGATTCAGGAAAAATGCATGGAACAAAATAAAGCGCTGTACATCACATTTGTTGACCTCACAAAAGCATTTGACACAGTGTGTCGTGAAGGCCTCTGGAAAATCTTGGCGAAGTTTGGGTGTCCACCCGAATTCATCACAATAGTGCGCCAGTTTCATGATGGCATGCAAGCTGCAGTCAAAAGCAACGGCAGTGTTTCAGAGCCCTTTGCTGTCACAAATGGGGTAAAACAGGGTTGTGTCTTAGCCCCAACTCTGTTCAGCATCATGTTCTCTGCAATGCTACAAGAAGCCTTTAGCTCTCCTCCTCAAGGGGTAAGCATCAAGTACCGAACTGATGGCAGTCTATTCAACCTCAGGAGACTTCAGGCAAAAACCAAAACCAAAAGTACTCAAGTCTGTGACCTACTATTTGCTGATGATTGTGCACTTCTGGCACACGATGAGGATAGCATGCAAAACTGTGTTGATAAGTTCTCTAGTGCCTGTGACAACTTTGGCCTCACAATAAGCACAAAGAAGACGGAAGTGCTCCATCAGCCTACTCCAGACGACAAGTATCCTGTGACCCCAAATATCAAAGTCCATGACAGTCTTCTGAAGGTGTCGGAGAACTTCACCTATCTTGGCAGTACACTGTCTTCCGCGGCTCGTGTTGATACTGAAATTCTCTCAAGAATCAGCAAAGCCAGCTCTGCATTTGGCAGGCTTCGAAAGAGAGTGTGGGATGTTGCCGGCATTCGCACGGACACTAAGCTGAAAGTGTACAATGCTGTGGTCCTTCCCACCCTATTCTATGGGGCTGAAACCTGGACAGTGTACCAATCGCATGCCAGAAAGCTAAATCACTTTCATCTGGCCTGCCTTAGAAAGATCCTAAGGATCAAATGGCAGGATAAAATTCCAGACACTGAGGTCCTCAATCGTGCCAAGGAATTGAGCATCTTCTGCCACCTGAAAAAAAATTCAGCTACGTTGGGCAGGACATGTCAGAATGCCCGACTCCAGACTCCCTAAGCAAATCTTCTTCTCTGAGCTCTCCAATGGAACGAGGAATGTTGGGGCCCCAAAGAGACGTTACAAAGACACTCTCAAGCAATCACTGAAGGCCTTTGCCATTGATGTGAGTGAGTGGGAAAAGCTCTCGCTTGATCGTGCAAATTGGAGGGCGGCCCTTGCCAGAGGCAGTAAAGCATGGGAAGCTGACAGAGTCCAGCAGGCTATCAAAAAAAAGAGAACGACGCAAGAAAAGGCCCATTGGTACTGAACCAACGGAGCACTCTTGTCATTTATGCGGAAGGGTCTGCAGGGCAAAAATAGGACTTATCAGTCACATGAGAAGCCATAAGTCATGAAAGAACAGTCTTTCCATTCTGTCCTCTGTGTCCTTTACTTCTCTTTATTGTCCATGTGTTGAAATTCTCAACAATTTCTGTTCTTTATTCCTCTGGTGTTGTTAAGGTCATCATCATACCTGATGGACGAACTATTATTATTATTATCCACAGCCGGGCACAACATCAAATTAGAGGAAACAGAAACAGCTACTTATCTTGGCATACTTATTGATAGTAAACTTAGATGGAAACAACAGTATAGTACAATTAGTCGTAAGGTAAATGGAGTAATACTCAATAGCTTTTTTAAGGAGAAATATCTCAGACTGTCCCATGGATGTTAAAGATAAATGTTATAAGACCCTTGTTAGACCAATACTCGAATATGGATGTAGCATCTGGGACCCCCATTGTAGAACTCATATATGGTCAATGCACTAGGTGCGGTCACGAGGCAGGAAATGGTAAATGCCAAGAAGTAAACAAAGTCCAGCAAGCTTCTGACTGGCTCAATTTAACCACTGAACTTTGGGCTTGTCAGTGAACACTTAAAATTCTCTCTCAGTTAATCTGTGCTGGTTAGAACACTTTTCATATGTAAGCATCAATTGCATGTCTGTGCGGTCACCTGCTGGTCGTGCAGTCACCTGCATGTAAGTGCCATCAGTGCATGCTCTCTGTGCGACCAATATCAAAATAAATCTGATAATCAACCTTCCCATCCTCTTCTTTTCCAATTCCCTGACTTCCCACTTTTTTTTGTCCTCATGCTGAATTTACTAGACTTATTCTTTGATCAAGTTGCAAAATGCCTTGAAATATAGATCTAACCTGTATTTGGATTTTACCACAATATTATTCTTTGTTTCTCATTAAATTCAGTTGTTTACTATTAGCTGGTGTGCAGTGGCTCTTTATTTTAACTCTTTTTTATCATGTAATCATATTAATAATAAGAAATAATGCTGCTAGATCTAGTGATCCCAGTTGATGCAAAAACAACACTGATGTCACACTGCAACTACCAGTGACTGCACCACATGCAGGGTGTCAGATGAATGCATGTCAGTGCAGTCAGCGCCATATGTGCATAATCACACTCATAATACCCAGAAAACATAATTATTTTTAATGAAAATCCACTCAAAGTAGAGTGTCCAGAGCACTTCTGTGAGCTTACACCAGACCACTAAATGGAGAAAACTGTAGGGTCACAAATTTACCTTTGAACTCAAGATGGAAGTTTTGAGGACACAAAACTTTGAAAAGTTATTCATGGCAAAATACAAGCTTAGATAACAGTCATATGCGATGTGATGTTGTGATGTCTTGATAAGAACGCCACAAAACGTGGATTAGTCACAAAAACACCCACAAATGAAACTGTATGGAAAAATAAATATTGACCGCACCGACATGCTGACCGCACCTAGTGCATTGACTATAGATTATCTAGAAAAGATACAGAAAAGAGCAGCCAGATTCGTGACAAACAACTACAAATTTGAGGAGGGTAACACCAAGATTAATATGCAAAAACTTGGCTGGATGCCCTTAGAGGAGAGGCGGGCAAGAAATAAAATTACCAGCTTCTTTAAAGGTAGATGCGGTCTGATGGATATACCCATGGAACACATTTGGATTAATTTTAGTAAGACTAGGCGGAATAGCCAGACCTATGCCATACCATCGTCCAGTGTTGACGGCCACTTATATTCTTTTTATCCGAGCACGTTAAGGCTGTGGAACTCTTTGCCGGAGGACCTAAAATTGTGCAGTAGCCTAGACTCTTTTAAGACAAAATTAGAAAAGCACACGTTGAGAGCTAGCTACTGAATAGGCTGCATAGATATATAGAGAGGGTTCACTATTGGTTGATTTGCACTGCTAGGCACGGGGGGCTCTGCGAAACCACTGTTAGCATGGAGTGGAAAGTAGGTCGCTGCGGTAAAACAATATCCGTTTGTGCATTTCCACGGGGCGTAGGAGCTTACAAACAGTTGTAAATAGTTTCAATCAGCCCAAAAATATGAACAAACCACAGTAAACAGATATGCACACTATCTTTGGTGAAGAAGGTCTCAATTCTTCAGTTTCTTGTTTACCGCAGCGACCTAGTTTCGCGATTTGGCGGAAGTGAACCCTCTCTATATAACTATACTCTCTGGATATACTTATAAACCCAGTGCTAAGATTAATTGATCTGCTCATGGCCACAATCAGGTGTTTTTATAAGTTTTTATAAATCTAATCGACTCCCCCTTCTTTACACCCTCATATGTAAATAAATCTTTAACTCCCAGGGACACGGGCCGGTCGATTTTTAATGCGTACTGGTGAGATACTCAAATCTGAGAATACCAGTTTTAAGGAAGAAGAAGAAGATCTAGATCTAGATTGATTTCAGTCTAATGATAGAAGATGCCACCCAAACAGCGGTCCATCGGACGAACAACTCCTGTGGCTAAGAGTGCGACAACGCAGAGCTGTTTTAAATAATAATTGAAACAGAGAAATGACAGATGAAGCAGAACATGTAACGAATGAAGAGGAAGAAGATCAGCTTAAGGCGGTAAATCCAAGACCACCAGCGTTTACTTATAATGATGCAAATTTTGAAAACACACGCTCTAAAAAGTCTATTGGACAAATGACAAATGTGTGTAGGCTACTCAATGCAATCGATAAAGCTTCAAGGAGAAACAAAAGCTTTTTGCTGTGGTAATGGCAAACATAAACTGGACCCACACCCACCTCTGCCAGCAGAAATTAATGATTTGTTTATGGGCAATTCTCCAGACTGAACATTTTCTGAGCAACATAAGAAAGTACAATTGTTCATTTCAAATGACTTCTTTTGGATGTAACAGGGTAAATTTGCATGGTTGGAATCCGAATTTCTGTGTACAAGGTCAAATTTGTCACTTAATTGGTTCATTGCTTCCTGCAGAAAATGAAAAAGCTCAATTTCTACTAGTTTACTTTTTAGTCTCTGCTGATCAACTGGAATCAAGAATGGCAATCATAAGTGATCGCAGTCTTAAACGCCATGTGATTAATATGTTGCAAGACTGTCTACAAACTCACAATGAGTACATAAAAAAAATAAAGTCTGCCTACGAATATGCAAACCAAAACAGACTTCAAAATTACAACATATCCATTCATGAAAATGCCAGACCCCTTGGAGAACACGAAAGACGTTACAACGCGCCATCATGTAAAGAAGTTGCTATTCTCATGCCAAACGAACCAGCTGGGCATCATGACATCCTAATCTGTCTAAAAAACAACCAGTTAAAAAGAATTTGTGAACTTCATCCAGCTTATGATCCTCTGCAGTATCCTATCCTTTTCCGAACAGGAAATGATGGCTGGAGTATACATGTGAAAATAAACAAGAAAGTCACCCAACTGCAGTTCTACAAATTTTATATGCTTACAAGACCAGGAAATTATCTCCACTTGGCAAGGCGTTTGCTTCAACAATTTATTGTGGACATTTATGCGAAAATTGAGTGTGAAAGGGGTCTAAGAACGTGAGCAGGGGTCGCTACGAGCAGACAACTATAAGGAACTTCGTGATGCAGTTTTTTCTGCAGACGGTGACCCAACTAATGTCGGACAAAAAGTTGTGCTACCAGCAACATTTACAGGCGGCCCACGTTACATGTTTGAACGACAACAGGATGCCATGACCTACGTTCGAAAGTATGGAAGGCCAGATCTGTTCATTACCATGACCACAAATCCCAAATGGCTTGAAATAAGACAGCAACTTTACCCAGGACAGCAAGCACATGACAGACCAGATTTGACAGCGCGCGTTTTTAAATTGAAACTACAAAAACTCATGCATCTGTTGAAGTCTGGAACCTTTGGAAAATTGCAGGCATGGTTATATTCTATTGAATTTCAAAAAAGAGGCCTCCAACATTCTCATATTTTGCTCTGGCTGTCAAAGGAAAGCAAAATCAAGCCCGAAGTAATTGACGACACTGTGTGTGCTGAAATTCCAGACAAAGCCACTGATCCTCATTTGCACTCTTTGGTAACCTCTAATATGATACATGGTCCTTGCGGACAAAACACTCCTTCAGTATGCATGAAGAATGGAATGTGCTCAAAAGGGTTTCCAAAGCCATTTTTGAAAGAAACAGAACACGGTATTGACTCCTATCCCAAATATCGAAGAAGAAGTACACACGATGGCGGAAAATCTGCAACTTTGATTTCAACAACCTTAAATGGGAAACAGACGCAAAAAGTAGTTAACAATCAGTGGGTTGTTCCATACAATCCATTTCTTTTACGACAACTGGAATGTCACATCAATGTTGAGATTCGCACATCAGTCAAGAGCATTAAATATGTACTCAAATATGTGCACAAAGGCACTGACCGGTCAACATTTGAAATCGACACTGAAAACCACAACCTTGAAGATGAGATTCGAAATTTTTTACATGCACGGTACATTGGTTGCACAGAGGCAGCCTGGAGAATCTTTGAATTTCCTTTACATGAGCGGCACCCGAGTGTTGTACAGCTTGCTGTTCATTTGGAAAATGGACAGCGTGTCTACTTTAATGAACAAACTGCAGTAGAGAGAGCAACAAATGATCCCCCATTGAGTACTCTTACAGCCAAGCTTTGCCAGGATGATGCTTTTGCTGCAAATTTGTTGTACCCAGATGTGCCTCAATTTTATACACGGGAGTCAGGAAAGAAAATGTGGAGGCGACGAAAAAGATGCCAAAAAATAGAAGGACAAGATATTTGTGAAGCTCAGACAATAGTCAGAGTATACACTATTAGCCCCAGACAAGGAGAATGTTTTTTTCTCAGACTACTTCTTCACAATATCACCAGTCCACAGTCATTTGACAACTGGAAAACTGTAAACGGTCTCATCTGTAACACATTTCGAGAGGCCTGCATGCTCCGGGGACTTCTCGATGATGATAATGTTTGGCATCTAACAATGCGAGAGACAGTCATCAGTGCAACACCACAAGCTTTGCGTTCCTTACTGGCCATCATCATCACTCAGTGCAACCCAAGTGACATAATGCATTTATGGTTGGAACATAAAAATACCTTTACGGAAGACATTTCCTACCAAAACGACAACATAGACCAAGAAGAAGCAGAAAACTTTGCTTTAGTACAACTGGAGGATTGTGTGTTAGAAATGGGTGGGCAGTGCCTAGAAACTTATGGACTTCCCGTTCCAAGAAGAAATGTTGCAGAGAGAATAGGAAAAGACTACCGAAGAGAAGTCTCTTATGATGCCGAAAAACAAAAAGACAAGGCTGTTCGAAATCATTCGCTGATGACACCAGACCAGCTACATGTGTTTGACACCTTCATGAAAGCAGTCACGGAAAAGACCAAAGGAATATTTTTTCTTGATGCCCCAGGTGGTTGCGGCAAAACATTTCTAATTGAAACCATACCAGCAACAGTCAGATGCGAAGGTAATATTGCAATGGCCACAGCCAGCAGTGGATTAGCTGCAACACTCATTACTGGCGGACGAACAGTCCACAGTACGTTTAAGGTTCCTTTAGACCTAGCTCAGTGTGACACACCAATGTGTTCAATCAAGAAAGGGACATCATTAGCTAAACTCATCCAAGACTGCACTGCCATCATTGTCGACGAAGCACCGATGCTCAACAAAGCTGTTTTTGAAGCAATGGATAGAACTTTAAAAGACATAAAATCAACAACTGAAACAATGGGCAGTATTCCAATTCTGTTATGTGGAGATTTCAGGTAGATTTTGCCAGTCGTTCGATCTGGCATAAGAGCTGACATTGTAAATTCCTGCATAAAAAAGTCTTACCTGTGGCAAGAAGTAAAAATACTGAAACTAACGACCAACATGCTCATTCATCTACATGGCGACCATGATCAAGACTCTTTCTCGAAATTACTTTTGGAAATTGGAAAAGCAAAGAAAACTATTGTAAATGAACCAGACATTGTCAGTGTGCTTGAAATGGGAAACATCGTTACCACTGTAGAAGACCTCATCAACAAAGTTTTTCCTGATTTTGCTGACAATCTTGAAAGTGTACAATGGCTCTCGGAAAGGGCCATACTAGCCCCACTGAATGAAGCAGTGAGTAAAATCAACCACCACCTCATTGGTCTGATGACTTCTCCACCAAAAATCTACCTTTCTGTAAACAGTGCAACCAATGAAGATGACGCAACACACTACCCTGTTGAATTTTTAAACTCAGTTGAATTGGCCGGCCTTCCATCACACGTTTTAAACATAAAAACAGGAATGCCAGTTATGTTACTTCGTTCGTTAAACCCCCCAAAACTTATGAACGGCACAAGGTGTATTGCCACACAAACATTGCCAAATGTTATTGAAGTGCAGATTTGTTCGGGGCCCTATCAAAATGAAAAACACGTGATACCCCGCATAATATTACAACCAACAGACAGTGGCCTCCCCTTTACTTTTCAAAGAAAGCAATTCCCTTTAAGACCATGTTTTTCAATCACCATCAACAAAGCTCAAGGACAATCGCTCCGCGTCGTAGGATTAGACCTTAGATCTGTGTTTTCACACGGAATGCTGTATGTGGCCATGTCGTGAACTGGATCAAAAGACGCAATCCGCATGTGGTATGTGGTATTTTGGGATTCAGTATTTTGTCTTAAAGGAGCGTAGGAGCGTGTTCCAATCACAGTGCTTAACTGTGAGCGACAGTTAGACTGACCCGCCCCCAAGACCGTGGGAGGATGGGAAAGAATCGTATAAAACCCCGGGCCTGTCAAGCCCCAAGCACTGCGTCTCTTCCCCCAGTCGAGAGCAGGTGTGTGTGTTATTGAATAAACGTCTTTTGTGCCCTACAATAGACTTATATTCTTCTTTGACAGGTACGTGCTCTTTAATACTTATTTAATACTGTTCTTGCTGATTTTAAGATGATAATATCAGATGCTATCAGATATTTACGATAAGTGTAACTCTGTAAACAATAGATATATTTTCCTCATAAGTGTATTAGACTCTGGAAGTTATGATACCAGACACTATCATAATATAAGAGTCCGGTGGTTATGCTGTTTATATTGTTTTAGACATGTACTGAAATACTGTATACTATCAGCGTAACCGAGCAGACTGTTTGCTCACTAATGTTATGTTATATCGACGACCACGATATTAGTGCGTACTGAATGTTTAGAAGTCTTTGGATAATATTGTTCTCTCTTTCTCTCTCTGATATCGCACATCTCATGTTGTGTTTATTATATTCACTCTTGATTTATTTACGTTTTATACATGTATTATTATTATGCTAGTCGTGTTAACTATGCCATGTGACATTACATGTAGCCTATATATTTGTCTTCTTGTTAATTGGTATACTGTTACACGACTGCGTCTCTTCCCCCAGTCGAGAGCAGGTGTGTGTGTTATTGAATAAACGTCTTTTGTGCCCTACAATAGACATATTCTTCTTTGACAGTGTGAGCAGTTTTACCGCCCTGGCACGAACCGAGTGAATGTTGCGGCCTAACCAGCCGCAGTAACAAGAGTGAAACCCACATGAATGGTTCATCTACACCATATCTACACCTTCACCCCCACCCTAACACCATCTTGTTACAATTTCTGGCGCCCAACGTGGGGCGGTAACTGACTGTCAATCGAAAGCTGAAAGAGGACACAGCTTGGGGCTGTGTCATGACTTGTATGACGAGGCATCGTGACCGGAATGACCACGTGTGAGTATCGCCGGTGCGCTGGCCTGAGAGCTGCAGCGAAGACTACGAGACTGGCGACCCACCCAGGGATTCGCCGCTGACCTTGAGACTGGCGACCCACCCAGGGATTCGCCGCTGAATGGGCCCCAACGTGTGTTGCAACGTTGTGACTTTGTGTTGAACTGTAGTGTTGTGGTCAGTAATTTAACTGTCTGTGTTTGTGTTACTACCTGTTATTAGTGTTAATATGTGAATTGTTGCTAGAGGTTATCTCGGACGAATATTAGCCTATTTCAGACCATTCTTTACACAGAAAAAACGGACGAGAGGGACTGATCACCTCTGTCGTTTGGATTTCATCTGCGGTGGCCTCAGCTGTTTAGCTTGTTTAATTTTTATTTGTATTAGTTTGCCTCTTTTGATGAGCATTTTTATATATTCATTGTATTATTCAATGCCATTCATTTATGCATTTAGCTACTTGTGCGACCCTAAACCCTTAATAGGTTGTTATTTTCAGCTATCTCTATTTATCTGTTTCCTGACATCCCGTGCAGCGATGCAGTAATCGGCACTTCATGAATAGTATTGTTTCTTCTGGTTGGTGTGGTTTTCCACCCCTTCTGGCCTTTCCCTTTTCTTATACTTTAGTTTAGCGTTTGCACCGAGTGACCTTTCTGTCCCTCCTGCAGTTTCTGGCACATTGTCGTTAGTTAGTGTTCGTATGCGCGGAGATTTCGCACGGTCAGCATCAGTGGTAAAGACATTATCTGCTCTCCGGTGGTCTCCCGATTCTCTAGAGCACGAGCACCTGGACGGCTATAAATCAGATGCAATTAACGAGCATTCCTTTGGGTCCATCGTCCACACCACCCTCCATGGTCCGCTTAGTGTAGTAATGATGTCGTAGCAAGTCGTATTGTTTATGACAAGATAACGCGGGGAGTGGGAAGTGTTCGCGTGGCTGAGAAATTGATATTGGTCGAGATTCCTACAGTGAACGCCGTTGCGAATTAATTAAGTTGTTCGTCTTTATCTGAAATTACTTGACCCGGCGGTGAACATTAATTATACCGCCGTGTTTTCGTTCGTGTACTGTACCGTGACGCACTGACCGCCGTGCGACCGATACACCCCCTCCAGTTTAACTTCGCGGTGTAGCTGGGAGCGTAAAAGTGTGCATTTAAGCATATTATTTCAATACTGTAAAGTTTTATTTGCTCGAGTTGTTTATTGATACTTTTCTGTCATAAATAGTGATTTATAGATGGCGTCCAGAAAGACAGCAGTTGCCGCGGCAAAGGAAAACTCAGGCCTTCAGTCCATTCTTGATTCAATAGATTTACTGAGGCCTGAGGCTAGGGAAGAAGTCGTTAAGAAGTTGCGGGGCCCTAAAACTCCGTCAGGTTCTGCAACGGAAGAAAATGTTAATACAATGTATCCTATGAGGGCAGCTGAGCAGCCCAGATTGTCTACCTTTTCGGGGGACGATGGAGTTTCGTCTCACTGCTCGTATTTGCAGTGGCGTTTGGAGGTTAAAGACCTCCGGAGGTCACAAATTTATCAAGACCGCATATTAGTTGCTGCAATGCGTCGTTCGTTAAAGGGCCTCCCTGCCGATCTTACTGTTCAGATGGGAGAGGAAGCAACGTGTGACGGAATATTACACAATTTAGACTCTTTATATGGCAATATTCTACCATCGGCCGATCTCCTCCAAAAGGTGGCAACAGCTGTACAGACACACGAGGAGTCTGTGACAGCGTGGGCTGTGCGTCTTCAATCATTAGTAGCCCAGATATCGCAAAAATCTCCACCGCTGATGACATCAGCGGGTGCGGCCGACATGTTGAGGTCGAGATTCTACCATGGTATGGTAGATCTCACCATGCAGCAGGCCATCAAGCACAAATACGACTCAAATTTAGATTTTGAGAAATTGTTAGTTGCCGCCCGCGTGGAGGAAGTAAGAAGTAAAACCTCAGTCACGGCATCGAGGCCAACCGTCCACAGTCTGGAACAGGTGGCTGACGGTGATACTGTACTTAGATTAGAGCGCAAGATGAGTAGTTTGGCAAAAGCAGTAGAGGGGTTGAAAATGAACGCTCGACCTCAGACTAGAATTAATGTTACAGAACCTAGATGCTATCGTTGCAATAGGCCTGGCCATAAACAAACTCAGTGTCCTTTAAACGAACGGAGTCTGGGACGGCGGGGCGACTCCTAGACGGTTACAATCAAAGCCCTGTGCCTTTAGTTGGACGCGCTAATGAGGTCTTCATTAGTCTGAATAATGTTCGTACAAAGGCATTACTGGACACTGGTTCTATGGTGTCGTGCCTTTCATATCAGTTTTGTGTAAACAGAAATATTGACGTTCAACCCCTGTCCTTTGTCATGGAAATTTATGGGGCAGGTGGGGAAACTTTAAAGTATAAAGGTGTTTGTGAGATTAATGTGTCTTTGCCGTTTTGTTCCAAACCATTGAATGCGCTTTTCCTTGTAGTGCCGGACACGCAACATAACAAACGTGTCCCCGCCCTAATTGGCATGAATATTCTGCAGGAGCTTGTGCCACTATGTTCTCCAGCTGTTTCTCTTCCATCCGCATGGGAATTAACGCTGGGGGCGGTGATGTCCCATGTGTCAGCCGTAAAGAATGATAGAAATCTTGGTTTTCTTTGTACTAATAGTCAAGAAACTTTGCGACCTGGTGAGTCGAAAATGATTGCGGGAGATTTATGTATGCCGGCTCTGATAGCCCCTACCACAGTCATACTAGAAGAATTCACTAATAGTTTGCCTGGTGGCGTCAGAGTGAGCTCAGGGGTGATTAATGTTAAACCCATGAAATCAATTAGTCAAGTAAATGTACTAGTTAGGAATACGTCAGCTCGCACGCTAACTATTCCTATGCGCACCAATGTTTGTTCCGTGCAAGTGGCGCAGATTCAGACAAAGTCAAATCAGATTGCAGAATATCCACAAGTGTCTGATGTCACCGAAGCTATGTTACAGACCATACCATCTAATGTGACTGAAAGCGAGGCGCGTCAGTTAAAACAACTCTTAAAGAAATATAGCCATATCTTCTCGAACCATCATTTGGACTTGGGAAAAACTAACATCACGCAACACCATATAAAGCTAACAGATGAAACACCATTTAAAGATAGATACAGAAAGATTCCCCATGCGATGATTGAAGAAGTTAGGAAAGAGATAGCTGATATGTTGGATCAAGGCGTGATTCGTCCCGTCACAAAGTTCGTTTAGTTCAAACTGCGTTCTAGTTCGAAAACCAGATGGAAGTTTACGAGTATGTATAGATTACCGAAAGCTAAACGCGAGAACAGTCAAGGATGCATATGCTATTCCAAGAATTGAAGACACCTTAGATGCGCTTCATGGATCCCAGTATTTTTCTTCACTTGACTTAAAAAGCGGGTATTGGCAGATTGAAGTTGCGGAGGAAGATATTTCAAAAACTGCTTTCACGGTTGGGAATTTAGGTTTCTATGAATGTTGTCGTTTACCATTTGGCGTTACCAATGGGGTTGCAACTTTTCAGAGATGTATGGAAACATGTATGGGAGATTCGAATCTCAAAGACTGTCTTCTTTACCTAGATGATATCATTGTATTCAGTATAACTTTTAATGTTTTAAGGAGCACCTTCAGAAGTTGGAGACAATTTTCAGAAAATTGTCTGATGCGGGACTTAAACTAAAACCTTCTAAATGTAAATTTTTCCAGAGTGAATTGAAATATCTTGGACATGTAGTTTCCAAAGACGGCGTGTCTTGTGACCCAGAAAAAATAGAATGCGTGCAGAAATGGCCAGTTCCAAAGACACTTAAAGAACTCCAGAGTTTTCTAGGATTTGTAGGTTTTTATCGTCGTTTTGTGCCAAACTTTTCTTCTATTGCCAAACCCCTTCATAGGCTCCTACAGGACGTCGGGGGAAAGAGGGGCAGCACTGAACTAGTTTGGAGTGACGATCAACGGGTGGCATTTGATCAGTTAAAAGATCTTGTAGTTGACGCACCTGTTCTTGCTTATGCCGATTACTCTAAAGATTTCATTCTTCACACTGATGCTTCATCTGAGGCGATAGGTGCTGTTTTGTACCAGGAACAGGATGGCAAGAAACGTGTGATAGCGTTTGCAAGTAGAGGTCTTTCTAAGTCTGAGAGAAACTATCCTGCCCATAAACTTGAATTTCTCGCATTAAAATGGGCTGTTACTGAGAAATTTTATGATTATTTATATGGAAACAAATTCTGTGTGTACACTGATAATAACCCACTGACTTATGTAATGACTTCAGCTAAGCTTGATGCTACTGGTCACAGATGGGTTGCGCACCTCTCGGAATTTGATTTCGAATTGAAGTACAAACCGGGAAAGTGTAATCGAGATGCGGATGGTTTGTCTCGGATTAAATGGCCATGCACTGTCCATAGTAATGTAATTCAAGCAGCCCTACAGGGTTCCACTGTTCACACACCCTTGAGTGATATTTTGGATAGTGGCACAAATTTAGAAGATAGGGAAGCTAACGACATTCCTGACAATTCAGCCTTGTTTGAACAGGTTGGCACAAAGATTGTCTGGGCCAACGCTCAGCAATGTGACAGAAATATTAATGAAGTGATATCGTGCATAGAAGGGTCCGTATCAAAGTCGAAGTGCACTACGGATGCAAGGCAACTTCTGAAAGAGGGAAGTAAGCTGAAAATGAAAGAAGGTGTATTGTATAGGCAATGTCATGAACATGATAATACGATCTTCCAGTTGGTGTTGCCTGTGGCTTTCCGCCAGAAAGCTTTGAAGGGAGTTCATGATGATTGTGGACACCTTGGAATTGATAAGACTTTGGATCTTTTACGTAGGCGATTCTTCTGGCCTGGCATGTCACAGGACGTGAAAAGATATATTGCTTCGTGTAAACGTTGTGTCTGCAGGAAGGCAGATACACATCAGCGGGCTCCTCTCATAAGCATTACGACAAGTCAGCCTATGGAATTAGTTTGCATTGATTATCTGTCTCTTGAACCTTGCTCAGGAGGGATAGAAAATATACTTGTCATCACTGATCATTTCAGTAAATATGCACAAGCCATACCGACGCGTAATCAAACAGCACAAACAACTGCGAAAGTCTTGTTTGGTAATTTTATTGTTCATTACGGTCTACCCGCTAGACTTCATTCAGATCAAGGACGAGCCTTTGAAAGCGGAGTCATTCAATCTCTATGTCAGATCACAGGTATTAAGAAGTCCAGAACAACACCTTACCATGCCCAAGGCAATGGTCAGACTGAGCGTTTCAATTGCACACTGCTGAACATGCTCGGCACTTTGCCTGATGAACACAAAGCAAATTGGAAAGCTTTTGTACCTCAAATGACGCACGCTTACAACTGTACCCGACATGCTTCCACAGGCTATTCACCGTATTTTCTTATGTTCGGTCGCAAACCCAAACTTCCGATTGATCTTGAATTTGGTTTGTTAGAACAGTCGATACCATCTAAATCCTATCCTGATTATGTGAAAAATATCCAGGAGCGACTGGACTATGCTTATAGATCAGCTCTTAAAGCCTCCGAAAAAGCAAAGCACTCGCAGAAACAGTGTTATGACAGAAATATTCGGGGAGCTACTATTCAACCAGGTGATCAAGTTCTTGTTCGAAGACTTGCCTTCACTGGGAAACAAACTAGCAGATAGATGGCATTCCGATGTTTATGCAGTATTACAAAGACCTAATTTAGACATTCCTGTATATGTTGTGCAAAAGGCTGACGGTCAAGGTCCTAAAAAGACATTACACCGAAATTTGTTGCTACCCTTCACACCGAGAGAGGTTGGCGAGCAACCTGATATGGATAAGGTGACTGTGTTAAGTTGCGCCCCACGAAAATGCAATAGGTCCGTTGCGAATTTGCGAGAGCGACATGAGTCTTCTCCTTCAGATTCAGAGCAAAGTGTTTGCGTTATCGAACGGTCAGACTTAGAGACGAACGCAGTTCGAATGTCAGGCACTGATGACCATCTGTCATCCAACCACGACATTAGTTCTCTGGCAGATTCTGAGTCCAGTGAGACTCCGGTAGAAATTCGGTCGCCTAGACGACGACGAAGGCCAAGATGGATGATATCTGGTGACTTCGTTATTTCACAACAATTAAGAACTTTAAGAGATAAAGTTCGGGACTCTTTTATTTTCCGTAAATTCCGTAGACATTAATGGTATGCATGGTTCCAGTTGACTTGTCCGAGACCTCAGATGTGTCTTAAGGTTTCAGTTAGGTGGTTTTGTTCTTATTTCCTACTTTTTTATTCCATTCTGAGCAAAAATCGGGACGATTTTTTGTGTTCAGGGGGGAGTATGTGGTATGTGGTATTTTGGGATTCAGTATTTTGTCTTAAAGGAGCATAGGAGCGTGTTCCAATCAGACTGACCCGCCCCCAAGACCGTGGGAGGATGGGAAAGAATCGTATAAAACCCCGGGCCTGTCAAGCCCCAAGCACTGCGTCTCTTCCCCCAGTCGAGAGCAGGTGTGTGTGTTATTGAATAAACGTCTTTTGTGCCCTACAATAGACTTATATTCTTCTTTGACAGTGTGAGCAGTTTTACCGCCCTGGCACGAACCGAGTGAATGTTGCGGCCTAACCAGCCGCAGTAACAAGAGTGAAACCCACATGAATGGTTCATCTACACCATATCTACACCTTCACCCCCACCCTAACACCATCTTGTTACACGCATTTTGGCACCCAACAACGTGACAAGAAATGTGTATCCAGAAGTGTTGGATTGAATACCACAAGTCTAGGGTGAGTTTTGATTTTATCAATTTTTAACAATCACAACAAATATTCACTACAAACACATTATTTTTCCGTTCATTGAACGGGTAAGCAGGCTTGTAAATAAATAAATAAATAGGTTATTATCAGCCAGATGTGGCACGACATAATCAATTATTGTACTAGATGGTAATAATATATTGCCAGCAGAATAATAATAACAGTACAAGGCCGTATACCAATTTTACTTTACTTCATGCACTTTGGAATGTACTAGTTTTTGCATTTTCATCTTTTCGTCATTGCCCTTTTTTTTAAAACTTTTTTTTTGTTTTGTTTAAAGTTTATTTGTTTTCATGTTACTCTTACTTCATTTACACATTCTCCACACTTTTCAATCAGATATTTTTCCCTTACCTGCATTTCTGTCTCAAACGCAAATTTAAGATTCATTGATTTGCCATATTTTATTTTACCGATACACATTTTAGCAACTAATAGTACAAAGTTAATAATAATATCTTGATTTACAGTATAGTCCCAGTCCCCACGTATTATTCCAAAAAGTGCAATTTTCTCATTTATTTCAATTCTTTTACCGGTTTTATTCAAAACATACTGGGCCACATAAAGCCAACAGTCTTTCAATCTACTGCAATGGAAAAAGAAATGTTCTATAAAATCAGGCGTCTTACACTGCTCGCATTTATTACTTTCCTTTATTTTCATTTTATGTAAGAGAATATTGGTTGTCTAAATATTGTGTAGGATTTTAAAATGTAAGAGCCTCAATCCTGTTTCTTTGCAGGCTCTAAACCCGCTTTCAAAATAAGGATATATATCGACATTGTATTTTCGTTTCCAGAAACCCAAGCTACAGATCGTGGCGTTTTTGTTATTTATTAGTTTCTCTCTAATTTATTCGTTAGTTTAAAAAATCTTTTACATTTTCATCTACCTCATCTTCTATATTATAAAAGAAGGTCTGTCTTCCTTTCTGGTTTGTACAAAAATTTCCTTCCATTCTTTTTTAACAGCATTTGTAACTGCCCAATAATCAAAATGGATACCAGGATAATGTCCGATTATCACAGCAATGTCTTGCAGGGTTTTCCATTTGTTTACACTAAACATTTGATACAGATATTTACTTCCCACTCTGACCCATTTTTCTATCCACAGTGGCTTATATCTAATATTATTGTTGTTGAATAGCGGTTGCCGGCCTAGCCTATTTGGAGCAGTATCAATTTCATTTTCCTAAATCCCTTTTTTCTAAATCTAACCATGTTTTAATTACATTCTGCCAAAAAATCGAGTTTATTGTACCAACTTGTTTTACTTCTCTCGCTTTAATATCTGACTTGGTTAAGTAAGGCAAGCTTACCAGCTTTTTGCAAAAATGACTGGCTAATTTTACTCCTGTTTTTAGATGTGACTTTTGTAACCATATCTCTTTAAACCATTTTATGAGAAAGACGTTTTGCTGATCCTTTGTACTGATTACTCCTAAACCTCCCTCGTTTGGTTCTCTGCATAAAGTGTTCCGTTTGGTTTTTTCAAAAGCTCTTTTATTTGAATACTTTTTTTGCCACAAAAACTTGAATATGATTCGATCTATTTCAGCCAGAGTTTCCTGGGGTAGGGATAGGGCCTGAATAACAGTTTAGTTTTGACAGTAAAAAAGTTTTTGCTATTATAGTCTTTCCATATATTGACAGATTTCTTTTGGGACCATCTACGAATCAGATTTTTAATGCTGTTTATTTTTTCCATCTAAGTTTGTGAAATATTAGATGCCTCGACCGTAGCATTGAAGTATATATCCAAAGTATTTTTATGTTACCTCCCTTTTCTACCCACGTTATTCCTTCCCCTCTTTCCTCCCATTGTTTATTACTTCCCACCCACATTCCCACTGAACTATTTCTATTAAGCTGTAGCCCCGAGATGTCTGAAAACTGCTCAATAATTTTCAATGCGTTGGATAGATCTGTTTTATCTTTTATCAGTAGCGTCATGTCATCTGCGTACTGCAAAAGTTTAAGGGTATCTGTTACCACTCCTTCACTCATAATTCCCTTTACCTTTTCATTATACCTAAGATTTAGAGAGTCCCCAAGATGGGAAACGGCCCGCGCGCGCAGTGACGTCATCCATGACAACCAGTGTTAGCGAAAAAGCCAGCGAGCGACCCAGCCCGCGCAGTCGCTGAAAATCTAAAGCCGCGGTAAGACTAGTTTCGACTGCACTGTAGTACATTTACATTACAATAATTAATTATGTAGTCGCAGTTTACAGAATGCCTAGTCTTTTGTGCCTGGAGAATGACCGAAAACACAAGGATAGACAGAGTGAAGAATGTGTGAATTGTGTGTGTACGTGTGTGTGTGCGTTTGTCTTTGCGACGTTATCCGGAGTATATTTCAGAACTTATAGAACTGCATCGCCCTGCAAGAGCATTAAGATCATCTTCTGACAACCTTAGACTAAAAGTAGTGAACCTAAAAAGTTTTGGTGAAAGGGCTTTCAGCCATGTTGGGCCCAGGGTGTGGAATGAGATTCCTTTAGATGTCCGCAGTTCGCAAGTATTTTCACAGTTTAAAAGGATGTTAAAATGTCATTTGTATGAGAGTTTCTAGTCTATGCAAAAGCTATCTATTATTATTATTATTATGTGTGTATCAATGTGGGTTGTGTGTGTGAGTTTACCCATGTATTTTTTGACATGTTTCTGTAAAGCGCATAGAGCATTTTTGTAATGGATATGCGCTATATAAATGCCATCCATTATTATTATTATTATTATCCGGCCATTTTCATTGTTACACACCCACGTTATCCGGTCACCCGACGTTAAACGGCCGACCGGATAGTGTTTTAGTGCCATTTTCGTGTTTCCCGCTCTTTCTTGCCCTACGTCACCAAATTTCTTGGAAAACATGGTCCGACCGGATGTCTCTAGTAAACTGTGTCGGAAACACACAGCCTGCATACACGCATGTAGTGTATGGCCTCTAAAAAAGCGACCGGATTAATGCGGTAGAAAACATGTTCTCTGTGTTCGCCAGTTTGGCACGATCAAACAAGATGGACAGAGAGGGGAGTCCGGTTCATGCGGTAAGTAGCCTAGTTCTGTTTCAAATGTTGTCATAGCTTGTTTTCTGATGTTGACTGAAAGAATTTATTTTCAGGAAGACCACCCGAAAAACAGTAGCAAGGTGGAGAGAGGGTTTTCTTTAACAATTCTCTTTTCATTGTAGCTTTAGATTTCATTTGTGTATCCAGTCCATAGAGAACAAAGCAATAGATTGCATAGTGCACGCTTCATTGGTTTTGCTTGGAATGAATTCAGTAATAAGAGAATAAAATCCGTTAGTATTTACAAATATTTTGTTGTTGTTTAGTTTTGCTCATGTTGTTCTTAATCTGTGTGTGTGTGTGTGTTTTTTGTTTGTTTTTTTTTTCGTTTTCTCTCTCTCTTTTGTTTTGTTTGGTAAATTTAAGTGCATGAAATTATTGAAGTAGATCTTGTCGAAGAGATGCGTAACAGAATGGCCGTTTTTGTAGATGCTTTTTTTTTAACTTGTTTATTTATTTATTGTTTCCTTGCAGTCACATTCTAGATGGATACATGATCAGTATATCCGGTTAAATACAGCCAAACGAGAAATGGCTGATTACTGAACTTAAGGCATAAGAAATATTACCTTCTTCTTTCATAAAAACACATAATAGATATTTACACTGCTGTTTCTTCATTTTCATGTTGTCCACTGTCTTCATGAACTTTTCCTTCATTGATCTTAGCCATTGTCGCTTTTTTCAATGGGTTAATTATTGTTATATTAATTGCGTTCTTTTAATTTTTCCACTGAAGAAGGAAATGTTATTTTGGTCTTTTTATTGCAGATTCTAGAGAATGTAGACTATGTTGATGAAGAAATGGACGACGACCGAGACGAGGATTATATCCCAGATTCATGTTCAGGGTCTGACTTTGATGAGGCTTCACAGTTTATCCCAGCAGGCATTCTCTCTCTCCTTCCACCAGTACACAATGAAGCGAAACATCAAGATAGCGACTCTAATCCAAAGTCAAATGGAGAAACCCCATCCACTGAGAATGAGCTTCAACCGCATCAACCAGCTTCTGGTACAGTTTCAGATCAACAGTCGTCAAACAACAAATCAAAGTTAGACAAAAAGCATTTTTGCATTTTTTGTGCTAAGTCACAGACTAAACTGAAAAGGCATTTACTGTCAAACCATCAGAACGAACCCGGTATGTTTGATTTTTTAAGTGCTGGCAAGATAAGAAAGATGAACTTGCAAAGCTGAGAAACGCTGGTGACCACATTCATAACATAGGAGTCCTGAAAAGCGGTGATGGAGAACTAGTAGTGAAGAGGAAGCTGAAAGATCCAAAGTTAGATAAGGATGATTTCGTTCCCTGCTCAAAATGCCTGGGGTACTTCTTGAAACGAGACTTATGGCGTCATAAATGTCCGAAAGCGCCGAGTTCTCAGACCATACCTAAGAAACAAGCTGTCCGCACAGGACGATTGCTGCTCCCTGCCAAGGAAGGTGATGAGGGCCTCGGGGAGATTTTAGAATCTCTAAGAAGAGATCGTATAACATCAGTTGTGAAGAATGACAGCTTGATCAAGATGCTAGCCAGACGAGACTTTCAGAAAAATGGATATGACAAGGACAGACATGCTCACATTCGGAATAAAATCAGGGAACTGGGGAGACTTCTCATCACTCTGAGAGAGAGGACGAATCGAGATTCTGCGCAACTGAGAGATTTCATTCGACCAGGTCATTTCGGAGATGTTGTGGAAGCTACTAAGGAAGTTGCTGGGTACACAGAAGATGGCCAGTGTTACAAAGTGCCTGCACTAGCCATGAAACTCGGACACAGCATCCACAAATGTTCTGTTTTGTTAAAGGCCCAAGCAATAGAGAGACAAGATCTTTCTACAAGAATGGACTGCGATGCATTCAATGAACTGTACGCAATACGATGGGAATCAGAAATATCTTCACAGGCAAACAGGACCTTGTACCAAAATAAGAAGAATAACACAAAAGAACTTCCTCTCTCTGATGATGTATCAAAACTAGCAAAACATCTTTCAAGTCAGGCTGAAGCAATGAGGGAATGTTTGATCACTGAAAAAGATGTGGAAGTGAAGCAAAAATGGTCGAGGCTGACTGAAATTACCTTGGCTGCCATTATTCTATTCAACCGGAGACGACAAGGAGAAGCGTCCAAAATGACTGTTCAAGACTACACTGATGGATTATCGAAGCAGTCTCATAACGATGATGTTTTGGCCGGACTTTCGAATTTTGAACGAGCACTTTGTAAGCAAATGACGCGGATTGAAATAACTGGAAAGAGGGGTCGCATTGTTCCTGTTATTCTTACAGATGAAATGAAAGCGTCTATGGAGTTGTTACTGAAGATGAGACAAAGTGCGGGTGTGTCGCCCGATAATCGTTACTTCTTCGCAAGACCGAACAGTGAATCCTTGGGGCACATGCGTGGAAGTGACTGCCTAAGAAAGATGACAGAAGAGATACCTTTACAACAACCAGAATTGCTCAGATCAACAGCATTGAGGAAACAAATAGCAACTTTGACACAGTTAGTCAATTTAAAGGACAATGAACTGGATGTCATTGCACAGTACATGGGCCATGACATACAAGTACATCGTGAACATTATAGGTTACCAAATGGTACGGTGCAAGTGGCCAAGGTGGCAAAGCTCCTCATGGCACTGGAGAAGGGACAGGTTCCAGTCAATGCTGACCTGGATGACGATAACTTTGGAGAAGCCGAAAGTAACCATGAGGATGTTTCCAGCTCTGATGATGATGACTGCATTACAGGGGAGAGAGGTAAACATTGCTAAGCAGTCTTTTCATTTAAATCCTTCCTTGTACCGGGACATGTTAAAGGCTCACCTTTGTAGCAAGAAAAAGAAGGCGAAAGAAAAACAAAGAGAGAAGGGGGGGGGGAGCATAGACACAGAGAGAGAGACACACACACACGGAGACAGGCAGACAATATGAGGCTATAGAGACAGAGAGAGAGAGAGAGACTAGAGAGACACGAAGAGAGAGGAAGACGTGAGAGAGAGACAGAGAGAGGGGGGGGGAAGATTAGAGAAAGAGAGAGACAGGCAGACAGTCTAGCGAGACAGGCTCGCAGGGAGAGGGGGGGGGGGAGAAAGAGAGAATCTAGAGAGACTAGAGAGGGACAGATAGAGAGGGAGGGGGGGGGAGACTGGAGAGAGAGCCTAGAGAGGGACAGTCACAGAGCGACGGAAAGGGCAATGTGCGAAAGGCACAAAGAAAAAACAAATCTGAATGTATGCACTATTAAGCTATTTGTGTTTTAAATATTTTTATAGCCGATTCTCCAAGCTCTCAGTAATTCTATATTTCCTTCCTCCTCTTGACAGAACCCCTCCGTTTGCGCAGTAACATACAACAAAGCCAGGTGTCACCTCCTGGTGTGAAGAGACGAGCAAAATCTGTCAAAAGAAAAGGTAACTTCTGTAAGATACCGTTTCAGTGTGTAGATTCTGAGTAACTGCGGATGCTCTGTGGTTTTGCCTTCTCTCTCCCCCCCCCCCCCCCCCCCCCCCCCCCCCACCAAGTTTCTCCTTTTTGCCCTGACGTCACAATGCCTCAGATACTGTGATCCAAATCTCACCCAAAATGATCTACGGCATTTATACTACATGTATAAATAGGTGATGTCGGGTATTGCAGTCAGCAATGTACTTGGGCAAACCTTAATTTAAAGCTGCAATTACCTATGATATCTTTTAAACTGACCGATAACGACAATTAAATGTCAAGTGAAAAGGAGAACCCAATTTTCATCCCGAGTACCCATTAGAGCTGGTGTAGCAGGCCAGATTATACCCCCGCCAGACTATACCCGGGGTTAAACTGGCCTAGCCCAGAATATCCCACGGGGTATATTCTGGGCTAGGCCAGTTTATACCCCGGGGTTTACTTTGGGCTAGGCCAGACTATACCCCTCCAGTCCAGATTATACCCCCTACTTTTTTTTAAAAACAAGTCAAGACCGCAGTTTATTTCAACTTTAGTTTGAATTGTCCATTATCACTGTCATCAGATATCATACTGAAGCATACATTTTTGACTCTTGTAAATTATGATACATTTAAAAGGAAATAAAAAAAACATGCTTAAAAAGCATTGATATACAAAAGGATTGAAAATCCATTGAAACTGATATGATTATATTTTAACACTAATTTTACTTGTGTCCGTTGGTATTATTATTGTTTTGGCTTTTTTATAATAAGTTGTCCATGAGTTAAACATGCATTGTGATTTTTTTGTTTGGCCCCACTAACATATTCTTAGTGGCAAGGTATGAACTAATTATAAGGCTCATAAGTGTAAAGTTATCTGAATTTTATTTAAATTTTTCAAAATCAGAAATGTGCTTGATATGTCGGAACAATTAGATCTACATACAAAGTTACACTGATGCAGAGAGAAAGGCCAGGAAAGAATACATAGAGAAAAAAAAACAACAACATTTTAACAACTGAACTGGCAGATGATGCAATTCCATCATCTAGCAGACATTAAATACTCCACTCAAAACTAAATACATACTAAAATTGTTTCACATAATGAATTTCACCTGTCCAGATCCACTTGAAACGTTACAGAAAGCTAACCAGTAATATACAATAATAACAATAAGAACACCAAATCATCTTATTTACTCTTGAAAATAAAGAGAATATAATCAATATCAGAATCACCATCATCTTGGAATAATATAAAGATAAGAGGGAGTATAAAAATGACCAACACATCATTCTAGAATCTATAAGCAGCAATAATATGTGTGTATATACCAAGTACACGTAAAGAAAAATGTGTTAAATCTTTTCCACTATTCAAGTAGAACTGGACTGAAAGCTTTAGCGAAGTAGCTTTGATAGTCATGTAAAATGACAGATTAAATCCACTGAGACAACAGTGCATTGCAGAAAGTAATTACAGTATGTTATGGCAAAAATGCAATGGATCATGTTGCATGAACATGTCTTGTTAGTAAATTCTTTGATAGCGTATTTGTAGAAATGTATACATTTTATGTAGCTCATGGTTTAAGGCACTGGATTACTTTCACTCACATTCGTTGGCATGTTGTAGTTGTTTTTGTAGTTGGTTACCATTGAGTAAAATTTGCACGGTACTGTTTGTTTGCCACTGACATACACTTAGTCCCAATGGATCAAATAATTAACGGACTCATAAAAATGAAGTCATTTTAAATATTTTTTGTGTACAAATACACAGTTGTTAAATCCCTTGGCAAAGGACGTGTTAAGCTTAGGCAGGTAAAGACGGACAAGGTCTTTTTTTTTTATTATTATTATTTCACTCGCGAGTGACATACCCTTATTTACTATAATACATAGGTTCAATCTTTCAAAAGCCTTGCAAACTAATCCAGTGTCTTAAGCCGTAATGTACATGAAATGTATATCTTTCTACAAATAACCTATCAAAGAATGATACTAACAAGAAATACTGTTAATGTAACATGATCCATTGAATTTTGCCTCAACATGCTATAGATCTAATTACCTTTTACAATGCACTACTTTTGTCTCTGTGGACTTACTCTGACGGCCTACACAACTGTCAAGGCTATTTCACTAAAGGTTTCTGTCCAGTTTTACTTGAATATTTGAAAAGATTTAACACATTTTTTATATATAGTTGATACACATACATTGCTGCTTATAAATTCTAGAATGATTTGTAGGCATACGCTGCCATTTTTACACTCCCTCTCATATCTTTGCAATTTCCAAGATGATGATGATGATTCTGATATTGATATTTCTCTATATTTTCAAGTGTAAATAACATGATTTCGTGTTCTTATTGTTATCATTATTACTGGTTAGCATTCTGTAACGTTTCAAGTGGATCTGGACAGGTGGAGTTTATCAGTCGCAAACATTTAGTGCCTATTTAGTTTTATGTCTGCTGGATGATGGAATTGCACTATCTGTCAGTTGGATTATCATTATGTTTTTATTTTTTTTTTCTGTGTGTTCTTTTCTGGCCTTTTCTCTCTACATCATTGTAACAAAAAATACAATGCATGTTTTACTCATGGCCAACCAACTATCAAAATAATAATAATAATAATAATAATATCACCAACACACACGAGTGAAATTAATGCTGAAGTCTAATCTGTCAGTTTGAATGGATACTCAACTCTTTTGTATATCAATGCATTTTAATGCATGTTTGTTCCTTCTAAAATGTATCATGATCTACAGGAGTCGAGAATGTATGTATGTACACCAAAGTAAACTAAGGCTGGAATAAACTGTTATTATTATTTTCTCTAAATTGCATTATGACTTGTTGGTGTCAAGAATGTGTTCATGTATGTATTAATATGATATCTGATGACAGTGATGAAGAACAGGCTGAAATAAACTGTGGTCTTGACTTGTTTTTAAAGAAAAAGCAGGGGGTATAATCTGGACTGGGGGGGTATAGTCTGGCCTAGCCCAAAGTAACCCCGGGGTATAAACTGGCCTAGCCCAGAATATACCCCGGGGTATATTCTGGGCTAGGCCAGTTTAACCCCGGGTATATTCTGGACGGGGGGTATATTTTGGCCTGTTACACTGGCTACACAAAATTTATTTTAGTCTGTTCCAATCAGGCCTGTCCGTTTCTAGGTTGAAGTGAAGTAAAAAAAAAAAAAAAACAGAATTATGAAACACAATGTTGAAAAAAAAAAGCACGTGAGTCTTATCACGATCCCTGTCTCACTCTTCACACTTGTCCTTTGTCTCTACCAGCCATTAGGGACATGTCACAACGAAAGAGGTGGTCAGAGGAAGAAGAAGATGCATGTCTGAGAGGCTTTCGCCAATGCATTGCTTTGGGCCGTCTTCCTGGAAAGGACGAAGTACTGAAGGGCATCGGAAAGGAACCAGCATTGCAGAACAGGACATGGGTTCAAGTGAAAAACTTCGTACGGAATCGCATTAAGAAGTCTTCTTAATTTGTAAAAGAAAACTTTACTTAATGATAATGTCACCAACAAGAAACCCGTAAGAGTGCTTATAAAGCCCCTTTTCCCCTTTTTGCTTTTAAATTCTGTTCCTGATCATAAGAATTCGCATTTAGATATAATGCAGTATCAATCACTGACCTCATCAGTTCTTGCTAATTATCTGTGTGGGTAAAACAACCTTGTCCTCTGATTACTTTTAGTTACTGAAATAATGACAGCGATGGCTGAAGTTGATTTTTTTGTTGTTGATGTTCTTTCAGGCAATGATGCACTTTCTCAGGAAGTTTGTGTTTGTTTGTTTTTCCAATTTTTGCTTGTTGCCGTTGTTTTTTTAATGTTAGAATTTGCTGGTTTTACTGTCTTAAACATTGTGATTTGGTGATTAACAATTGAAATTATATTGAATATACTGCATTTGTAAACAATCATGCAAAAAGTTTATAACGTTGTTTTTTTTTTAATTCGGGGATGTCAGATCAAGACAAAGAATCAGTTATCAACTTTTGCGTATTCTTCATTTTTCACATTCGTTCTATTTTTTGTAAACAAATCTCTACCTAATTGCAGCATCATGTTGTGTTTTGATTACCTGCATTTAACTTCATGGTAACATGATTCTGAAGCGTCAGAGTGACGACGATATACTTTGTGCTTGGGCATTATTAATATTATTATTATTTTTAACCATGTGCATTATTAACAGTTTTGTTTTTAGGCATTAAAGGCATATTTGCAAGCTACCACCAGAGTGTATGAATTCATTATCCTACTTAAACGTATTTAAAGAGGTTTAGCTTGAATTAGCTGTGTGGGTGAAGTGAGAGAAAACAGAAACTGGAGCCAAGACTGTACAATAATAAGAGGGAGCACAACGCTGACTTATAAAGAACTTTTCTTTTGCACCTCGTTTAACTTAGCCAATCCACTACCTGCAGAATGTAAGCCTACTAACATTTGTCCAAACATCAAAAGACTGAAGATATTTTTTAAATACTGGAGATACATGTTTTTATGTTAATAAAAAGTGTAAATAACAGGAATGGTGTATCAATTTAGCGAACTCATTTACAAACGTTTGGCTGTGGGACAAAAAACGTTTGTACCTTTCAACAAATGGACAGTTATCTTTACTTTAAGAACTTCCTTGTAAAACTGAACTTTCTCAGTAAACACAATTTCAGCAATTCAAAAATGACTGAGAATACTTCTTATTTCATGAATTTTTTAGCTGATAACGAGCATTGCTACATCTGTTAGAATGATCAATGAAATGAAGATACATAGAAAACAACATCAACAAAAGGGATCTGTTTAAAGAGAGGATTCATTAATTTCTGTTAGTTGTGATTAATGCTGTCCAAATACCAACAGCACAAAATTGAGACACTCTCTTCAAAACCACTGTTAGCCAGTTGAGCTTCTATCCGCAAAACGAATGTCCAGATAATGCGCGCATAGGTACACAAACATTTTCTGCTGGCCTAAATGTTTTGTGTATTTCGTTACACATGTCCGGATAAAACAAGGACCACTTTATGTTAGTAAAAAAAAACAATGTAATAAATGTTTTTGAAACTTTCTGAAATTTAACGGACAGATTCAACATGTTTCAGTGCAAGCTTGAATAGATTATTGATAACCTTATTGAAAATTTAACGTTGCTATAGGTTGATTTGTCCTGACCTCCTAACGCACCTTACAGAGGCAGACCGGTTAACGTCGCCAAAACACGTATGTGTGTACGTGTATGTGTGAGAGAGAGATGTGGCAAAAACTAAGATGAGCAAAGGTCGACAAAAGAGGAAGCTATTAGAAAAATTTAAAAAAAATATTTATAAATAATTGCAAAATTATCTGCAGGAGAGAGAGGGAGAACGGAAGGGGGGAAAAGGGAGGAAAGAGATAAAGTGTGTTATAGGCCCTATCCTTTCTGCGTCCTACAGGTGTTGAAAAATTGCTGCTTTCTTGGCTTGTGGCTTCCTGATGCATTGCTGCTCCCTGTTGATGCACTTGATCAGATGATGCAGTCTGATATTGGCATAGATGCAAACCACTTCAAACAGCAGGCCACATCTGTTTCCAGAGCATGTCAAATATTGACAATGGAATCCTTTCACCATGTGGCGAATCGCCATACTCCGAATTCCAACCAAGTGAATAGCACCTGGAACTTGCTTCCTAAAGATCAGTTCCATTTCTTCACAAACGGAAAACAGAGGTTGCTGGCATTCCGAAGTCCCTTTTTGCATCCATCAAAGTTCTTTGCATTTGTGAATGCGTGGCGAGGTTCACTATCATCACTTGATCCTTCGATTAAGGAAATACAGGCTTCACAGAGTCGTGGAGATAATTTGGAGACAATGTATCCCGCAATGTAGCTGACAACTTTATCCTCGACACTGGTGAGAACAGGTGGAATTTCCGGAGGGGTTGAAGAGATGAGCTGTTGAAGACTGCGTGGAACATCCTGCTGCAGTCTGGACTTCACCTGTGTATTGCTGCCATGTGACGAAATGCTGTTGAGGCTGAAGAGGAACTTATCCAGGTCATCTTTGCAGTTTTGTCTGCCAGACGTCAACAGAATGGAATCCACCAATGTTTGCCTTAAGGCCAAGCGGAACTCGGATGGACTTGGATTACACCTATTGCCACCCTTGCCTCTTATGACAGAAAACAGATTTTCTATACAGTCCTGATTCAGCCTGTTAGTCATCAGAAACTTGAAGTGGTGGTGTTCTTGAAGATCTTTCCACAGCTGAATCAGACAGTTGATGGATAGTAGCCAGCCCTCTAAACAAGGCAGATTCCCAGAGGTGTTGCGGCAGCGAACAGTTGACAGCCAAGTGTGTGTCTCTTCTAGAAACTGCATGTGTCTGCTGTGTGTGGATATTGCGTGACCCATGACATTCTTACTTTTGACAGCCCTGCTATTAAAACAATTAAAAAGCTGATCAAACTTTTCTATGAAATTTGCAGTTTCAGCAGCTTCAGATGCAATAATTCCATGAGTCGCCAAGAAAGACATGCCAGATGCAACAGTATGGCTCATTACCTGGACAGCCAGATTCACTTTCAGCTTTGCAAACACTGGAAGCTCTATGTGTTGCTTCTTCAGTTTGGGGGCCATCCTTATTGGTGAGTTGGTGTCCTTTTCATAGAATTGAACAACATGATTCCATGAAACTACATTGTCCCCAACCACAAACCCATACTGTTTGAAGTTGTTTCTGATACTTTTGATTAAGTGGGGCGGATCAAACAGAGCATATATCTTTTGTTGCTGTGACGTTTCGAAATGTGGAGATGCCGCACTGACCCCAAGCTGTTTGAACAAGGAACGGTTGTTAGACCCCTGATCACAAATTATTATCTTGACAAGGAGACCAACAGCTGACAGTCGAAGTATGGCCTCATTGACAAGGGCTTTCAGAATCGTTGTTTTCACTGGTCCCTTCGAAAGCACATACGCAAATGGCTGCTTCCACTTTCTCTGCAGTCCCCTTACCATAAACACCATGGCATGATTTGCAATGTTCTTGGATCGTCCAAAAAAGCCATAGTCTTCAATCCCTTCACATATATTGTCATGATTCGGATATTGTTAAAACTCACGCAGAGAGTGAGTTGTTGTTGTTTACCAGGGCCATGAGAAATTGGCTGGTGGCCTTGAACGGTCCTCGCCAAATTATAGTTGGTGAGTAAATAAATGTAAAGTTAAACTGCTGGAGTCACGCTTGTCGGTTTTAATGTTCGTGATTAATAAGTAATGGAGTAGGGGTGAAACAAGGTGGGGACAGTTGACATTGTTAAGTATGACTAGACAAGTTTTGCACGTTAACTGGCTGGTAGAATAGTGCAGACGTATTACTACAGTTAAAATGGTGGGAGGTTTCGACCTATGAGATAGCTGAACTAATTGGGCCAGCGGACTAGCACGCTGGGTAGTTGGTTAGTATATAACATCGTGTAACGTTCAGATTTAGTGAATACAGACGAGAGAAGCATCGTTTCGTGAAGTATCTCCGGTTGGCCAGTACCTGAACTGTGTGGTCTGAAGACTAAGAAGTCCTTGCTAACGGACTGACTGAGCTCTAGAAAGAAAGGTCTGAGTGGGCTGACCTTTGAAAGCCCACGCTGCGCTATTTTGATGTTCGCGCCTCTCAGTAGGCGTGAGCAATGGTAATATATCTTAATTATTCAAGTATAATAGAGATCGGAGATAGAGAGAGAACTACAGCCTCATAGGAAGACTAAGGAAACCCCAGCTGGCACTCGACCACGAGTGTCCTGTATGATAGATCTATTGCCATAGTATGATTGGAATAATATAGCACATTGTTGATGAATTGAATAGTGATTGTGCATAAAATATAGTCTTTTGGCAACTGCTTAAATTACCTACAAGCCGAAGAGTGCTTCTGTAGGCTTTGAACGTACTGGGCTCTCCTAACATTTAAGCCCATATGATTTATGGAGAGTTTGCCTGGCGACTGGCCAGTGGCGACTCAACTGTCACTTTAAATTGATATCCAGTTTCGTATAATATACCTATTTACTATTGATTGCAGTACCTCCATAGTTACATGAATATCATTGGTTAAGTTATTAATTAGAGTTTTTGGTTTGAATATATACCTCTATTGTCTTTTGTTTTGTTATTAATATTTATGTAAACTATGGCCTGACCGGCCTGACATATATACGCTCTAGTTATTTAGTACTTTTCTTGTGTGGTTGTGTCCGAGTGTGAGTTAGCTGCCTCTCGTGCAGTCGTAACATCCCCAAGACCCTAACTCTGCTCGTGACATATATCATCTGTTGGATTATACTGTACTACAGATTTCAAAGAAATTTCATCAAAGACAAGTGCACACAATCTGTGATCCTCTTCCATGGCTCTTACCTTGATTTCAAACAAATCCAGTATTGTCTGCGGAAATCCCGGCACCACATGGAGATTCTTCGTGGAATTTGACAGAGTCCCTGGGCTTGGAAGTTTAATTAACTTCTGAAGAAGGAAGTAGCACTTCTTTGATGTGTGGTACAAAGATAAGGCCAAGCTTTTGTCACTGTGGCTCCATCTCCTTTGTCGAGCACATTGGTTAGAAACTCTTACCTGTGTCAGCACAAAATCTAGGGAGGCACCAGATAAGTATGGCTCTAACACCTTTCTTACTTTGTCAATGTCATTTCCGCACTCCTGTCCAGAATCTACAATAGCAGGTGATGATGAGATTGCAGAAGTGGATTCTGCGATATCCAGTTTCCTTTTACACCTATACAGTTTGCATTTATGTGCATTGAGTTGCTTCTTCAGAAGCTGGGTGGTTATGTTTTCTTCAGCAGGTGTTGGTGGTGCAGGATGCCTGACAGGAATTACATGTGGTGTGGATTCTGAATCAGCATTTTCAATAATTCGCACTTTTGGTGGTGGTCGTGACGGTGTGAAAGCTGGAGGCGGGTTCGGAACAGCAAATATGGTTGGTACTGCAGTTTTCACAAGGTTTCTCCCAGAGGGACCATAGCACGCCGGTTCAAAATGTTCTGAACACAGGTTATAGGATTTGAATAGCTTTTCAGGTGGTATTCCCTCTAGATCAGCTCTTCTGCAATTGATAACCCAACGGCGACATCTGAAAGTAAAATATAAGAACACTTAGAAATCCATTTGAGATATGTACAATTTAATATTTAAATTAATTCTAATATTTTTAATATTTATTTCTACTTTTCCCCCCTATCTTAGGAGAAGCTGATCCAACAGTTCAAAATAGCACCCTACAACTTCCATTTATTCTTAGATGATGTATTTGTCGTCCAATCTCCTTCGCTAAAAAAAATTAAAATCTCCAGCTGGACCTAGTTGATCTAAGCTTACATCATAATCCAGATGAAGTCAATGTAGATCTAATTAAAGACTATTATTATAATAATAATATGAGCCTTTTACTTTTAACCGTTCGCAGAACGGGCTCTGTTGCTATACAAAAAAATTAAAGTTGGCAAGAAATCGGACAACAGAGTAATATGGTCGTGCGGGGGGAACGACAACAACAATGATAATGACCTGTACCTGCAAAACCCATCGCACAAATATGTAATATCCATGAACATAAGAAAATGAATAGGCCTAAAAGATGTAGGTCAGGCGTATGTGAGAAAGATGCGGCTATCTTGCCAAAGTTGGTGGTTTTCTCCGGGTGCTCCGGTTTCCCCCACCATCTAAGGCCGTGCTTTCCCTCTCCTGTCTTCTAGCGTAATCTTCTTTCTAGATTACATCTGAGCTTTAAACAGAATCCCCAGATGAATCTGCAAGCTCGTTAAATAAACTATTAGGCTCACTGGCATGGGCCTACACTACAGTCTAGAATCTAGTGTACTTGTAGACTTGGACTTGGGAAGAAATTCCGAATGATCCGTCTGCCTCTCTAACCCTAATCTAACCCTAGATCTAACCCTAATCCTACTATAACCCTAACCTCACGGATCATTCGGAATTCCTGCCTAGAATTGGAAAGATAGACCTAAATCTAGTCTAGCAGCATAGATTCTAAAAAATTCATTGTATGCTAGGGCTAGTCATCATGTCTAGATCTCAAGCATATTCTACCTTATTAATAAACTTAAAAATTAAATATCTATCTTGTATAGACTACTACTTAGGGAGGTCTTCCGCCCGTCCGCGCCATAATTTTTACCGCTATTAAGTAAAGCCCACGGTTACACATTGTCACTGTTATCAATTTAAACTCACAACACATGGAATGGTCAGATGGACCTGGGGGCGTGAGGGTCTAGTCAGTTTGTGTCAATGGGCGGTAGTCAGATTGACTAATCAGGCGAAAAGGGGCTGGGGTAGTTGTGTTTTCTTGACTGGCGCGGACGGGCGGAAGACCTTCCGCCACTTACCTTTCAGGGTCCTTTGGAAAGCGATGAAACTTCAAATCTGGTTTTTTCAGTCTTGAGTTACTGCAATTAATCGCAGAGCACCACTCACAATGAGTGCTTTTCCACGCCATTGTTGTTTGTGTTTACCGCGGCTTCACGAACTAACAGCTGATTGCCTCGTGGTCGTTCCAAAACGATGCGTTACCTCTCTTGTTATTTATAGCTCTTAGATTATACCTAAGTTTTATCGCTAGTATTTCTACCACTGAGATAAAAAGTAGAGGACTAACACAACATCCCTGCCGGATACCTCGCTCTACCTTAAACCATTTAGATAACTACCCACCATTCTTTACTGAGCTCTGCGTGTTTGTTAAGATCGTTTGTATGTTATGAATGAATTTTGGACCAAAATTAAATCTTTCAAGGCCTACCAATATTGTTTCCTTATCCACCGTATCGAAGGCTTTTTGGTAGTCCAATGATACAATCAAACCTCCTACATCCTCTTTATTTACGTAATTTATGACGTCATCTATTATTCTAATATGTGACGTAATTGTTCTCTCTTTAACAAATCCACTTTGAGTTTCATGTACGATACTTTTTATAACTTTTGCAACCTCAAAGCCAAAACCTTTGTAAAGATTTTATAGTCAACATTTGTTAGTGTTATTGGTCGCTAATTGTTCAGATCTTCCCTATTGCTGTTGTTGCCTTTGTGTAACATAGTGATTATACAGCGTCTCTGACTGACAATTCTCCCTTAGAAATCTAGACCTAGATCTAGATGTAATTCTAGATATCTAGATCGTTTTCGATGTACACATCCTTTGTCCACATAAAACTGCTGTGCCACCAGATCTAGGTCTCACCCAATCCTTTATCGTGCCTGAATCTTGATTTTTAAAAAGTGTTGCAGATTAATTCGCTTGAACCGCGCGAACGACATACTAGGTGTCAGGGTTGCCAGATGGAAATTTTAATTTTAAGCCAAATAATGCTAGAAAAAAGCCAAACAACATTTCAGTATAGTTTTCATACTAATATCGCATTTTTTTTTTTTTTTTAACTCCAGAACCATGTTAATATTCTCCCCAGTAGACAGTGGAAAATTTGGCTTAAATCTTGTCAGGTGTGAATTTTATTTTTCAAAGTATTTCTGATGATGCGGTGAAAGCTTTCGCAACATTTTTTTAAAGCAGTAGATCTAGCCTTATTCTCACAATGTGACAATAGCATCAAGACGATTAAGCTGGACTGTTTTTAGTCTTGGTTTTAATGGAGGATAAAATGAGAAAATATCCTCTTAAGTAAACCTTTGCTGACTGGGGTTATTAGGCAAACAAACACAACCAGCTTTAAATGCTTCAAGATGATGTAAATCAATCCAGAAACACTGTGTAGAAAGTCCAAAGGTGGGTGACAGTCTTTCAAGAAATCGTGGCAGTTCAAAAAATATAAACCAAAGAATCCGGTGTTCACTGGACACTGACTTTGCTGATTGGCTCTTTCTTAACAGTTAGCGGCAGAAATCTTGGCATAATTATGTACATGCATGTAACTGACCAAAACATATTTCCTCGATAGAAAGTGTTTGAGAAAAAGCATGGTATGTAGTTTTTGTGCAGACAATTTTAGTGTGTATCAAAAAAAATAAAATGCCAGAAAAAAAAAAAAATCCAAATGGATTTTCTGACACCAACTCAAAGAACTTTGTCAGTACGTAAGTTCTTTGCGCCAACTAGATATCTAGGTCTATAATAATCTAAAAAAAATATTTTAAAAAGGCCAAATTTCTGGAATTTGGCTTTAAAAAAGCCAATCTGGTAATCCTGTTAATTAGGCTAAATAGCAACCAGGGGTTGCCTGATCTGCAGAGGATTCTACCACCAAATTGCCGCCCCCCCCCCCCCCACCATTTTTTTTTTTTCGGATGGGCCTTGAGGGGACCGGAAAAAACCAATTTTAGATAACTCCTCTGTAAATGTCCCTTGGCGACAATTTTCTTGTCTTGTGATAGCCCGAGACTGAAGTGGTAAGACTTGGATTTTCGAGACGGTCAGTTTTTAAAATTTGGATACCTACTGTCAATGCCACTAAGAAAACTCACCAGGTTAGCCTATTCATTTTAACTATGGCAATAAAAAATATTAACTGTGGGACTTTGGGGGTGCTCCATTTGAGGCTAATATCAAGGAAATTTCACGGATGCGCCTTTGGGACGGGGCCCTTCTGGCGGGTTAGACGACCTCCAGATGGAAATTTTAAGTAGCACAGCTCGGAGATTAACACTCAGAATAATTATGAAATAAGTGCCCAACTAAACCAATGTAGGCCTTTGCCGGTCCTTGCGAATTTTTCCAATATCGTGGGATTTTGGGGATTACCCTAGGATCTTGGCATTTTTCAAGATCTTGAGATTTTTAGTGCTCTTGTGTATTTCTTATTTCTAGGTTTAAAAAGACAAAAAATTGCCCTTCCTCTCATAGTGCCGTTTCCGACTTGGTGAATAAAGCCTAATGGGCGGCGGTGCAGTATAAGTTTGTTTATGAGGAATTTTGGGGACATCCACGAGCTAGTCCGTGTCATTGTTTAGTTTAAATTCAAAGTATGAAATTGTAAATTTAAAATGTAGATCTAGATCTATCTTTTATGTTGAAAAAAAATCTTGGGATTTTGTACCTCATCTTGGGATTTTTTAAACCGGTTTCTTGGGATTTTGGAAAATCCTCACCGACAACACTGGTGTGTGCCTCATCTAGAGTCTAGATCTACATCAGCCCTTTCATCAACTTTAGGCTGGATCGAGGAGCGCACGTGCGATTAGCCGCCGTATCGCAATCACGTATTGTTTCAGGCTCCCGTTGATTGTGAAATGTGCTCCTGTCTCGCATGTGTGCAGATCTTCCTTCTAAAACTTAGAAAAATGCCACGGGACTGCAAGGCAACCAATCGCATGTGCATGCCTGGCCAAAACCGTGAAGGGGAAACATGCAAAATGTACTGCACTCACCTTTAGCGGAATTTTCTTCTTCTTGTAGATCAGAAACATCAAGATCTAATAACTTATAATTAGAATCTAGATCGTCTAGATCTATATCACCCACATACATACATTTCAATGCTGGTGGTCAGTTGGACTTTGAACGCTGGTTTCGTCCAACGCCCAGAGATCTTGTCTGCATGAAGGCTTGCTTGATTATAATGTCTTTTGAAACGTTATCCCGAAGTTGTCTAACCTAGTGCAAACCTTGAGACTACCACGTGCTTTATTTTCTTTGATTTTGTAGACGTTGAAGCCGTCAGCACTAAATTCACGCTTTTTCAACAAGAGACTTCCCAATCGTGGTCAAATATTGGCAAAAAGAAAAAGTTGTTTGTAATAAAGCCTTGCCCCCCCCCCCCCCCCACACACACACACACAGTGTTGTTTTTTCTATGGTTTTTATAATATTTGGCCAATCGTGAACACTTTCTTATCCGTGAGGGACACGGGATTCTATTTTCTTTGTCCATCTTTTTATTGCTGTTAATGTGGTTTGTAAAAAATTGCAAGGTCATGTCTCGTTTATGTCCTGAGGGGCCACAAATAAAGTATGTATGCTCGAAAAGGGAGAAAGTGCCCTCAGTGTATAAAAAGACAGGGTCCTGGGGGAAGCTACGTACGCCTTCCTTATTTGAGAATGACTTCAAAAAGTTTGCGTTTATTACTATTATTCAATAAGACTACGCTGCAGGACTGTATGAAAATAAAACATAATAACCCTTGCAAAATAACATTTACAGTTTATAGAACATCAAGGCTTTAATTTGGGCATTCGCCATTCTAATGGTTGTATACCCGTGCAAGGGGGACGGGAGGCTTGAATTGACCCCAAACGTGTAAAACGCCTGCACGGGAAAGATGGGGTTAAAATTCGCAAAACTGAGAGTTTGACTTTATGGAAGGCCCTTTTCTCACTCTCACGTCGTTTTATTTAAAAAAAAAAAAAAAAAGTGATTGTCTGTTATTTTCGGTCTCACAAAATACCAGGTCAGACAAGAGCACTCTGAAAATTACGGGCGAAAAGAAAGAGAAGTAGCGCTGACCGTGACCTTGCACGACTACATTGCCACAATGCCGTATCCTTGCCTCACCCAAAGATATTATAAATATAACACAACAATAAATACATGACGAGACGGGAAAAAATCCTGGGTGGGTGGGTGGGTGAGGGAGAAAACACTGGCCCCAAACAGTGCATCGACACCTGCCCAACCATCGGTACATGAAAGTAGAAAACTTGTTGTCAATGAGTATATTTACTATAATAGGAATGCCAAGTGGATATAATTTATATAATCATAATTATAGAGATTTTTGTGTAGATGGTATAATAAACTGAGTTAATTGGATGCAGTCTTGTCCAAGGTGGTTCCATTCAGCTTCTTTGCAGGGTAGTAGTTAGGCTGATACTGTCTATCATGCTTGCTCATTTTGTAATCAATTCATACTGATTTTTGGCATTATTACTCATTACTTTTTCACACAAAAAAAAATAAAAAATGTGAACTATGACTGCAGATCTTGTAGATTTTAATATGAGATCATATAATTAGGCGGGAACGAGGAATAATCGGCAACATGCTTAAATAGCTGAATCACTCATAATGAATGGAAAGTATGTCTTTAGAGAATGATGCCATATAGACACAACTAGCAAACAATGTAAAGTATGAAAGTTATGAATGGAAAGAATGTAATATCAATTATATACAAGCTCAGTCACTTCTCTCTCTCTCTCTCTCTCTCTCTCTCTCTCTCTCTCTCTCTCTCTCTCTCTCTCTCTCTCTCTCTCTCTCTCTCTCTCTCTCTCTCTCTCTCTCTCTCTCTCTCTCTCATATAATAAAAGTACATGTAGTAAACTACAGTCTTGCTTCAGGACTCATGAGCACCACAACACTACGCACCAAACTGAACGCTTAATGCGGTTACTTTTTATGACATACACGGTACTATATACTACGAACAAACATGTAAAAATACAGATGTTACATAGCAATAAACATTGTTTTTTTTTTTTTTAAATACATGCTTGAAGTAAACAACTTTTAATTATAGCCATCATCTTCCTTATCTCAGTTGCCACCTTCCTGCCAAATTTAAGGCCTGAAGAGTGTACAGTTTGGTCAGTGACTCATGCCAAAGGTTGCAAGTTACTGAAATATATAATATCATAAAAAGCACAGAAAAATTGTGGGGCCGCAGCAGGGCTTCGCAACATACACATTTTTCTTTTTGCCCAATTTTGTCTTTGAAATATATAAGAGATGAGACGGGAAGGGGAGATAACGTTAATTTTGTTTTACAGGCCCTTCTTATCCAGAGTAACATTTCTTGGTTGGCTAGTGCAAAAATTAGAATGAAATTTTCTTCCGGTACGCACTTTCCATTATGAATGAGCCAGGTGATTGTTATGGGGCACCTCGGATAAGAAACATTGTGCAAGACGTGCAACTAATGGTTTAAGTTTAATGCAAGGTATTTTATTTTAGACAATTTACTAATCAGTGGTCCCAGAGGACCTAGATCTAGTGTAACTCATTTATCATCAGCATTGCGTCTGACGTTCCCCGAAGTGTTTACATTGTACTGAGAAGTCGATCAACATCAAGTGCTGTGACCTTATTCTTTGAGCGACATTCATTCTCCTTAGCATACCGTCTTTAAGTCCTGTCAGTTCTGTGATTGCCTTGGCATTCTTTCAGTATAGATCTAGATTTAATGAGTGGCAGATTCCTTGCCAGGTGTTTTTCTTTTGTGATTTCTGTGCTTACACTTATAACCAGAGCTAGATCTAGATTCTAGATCTTAGATCTAGAGTCTACTGCTAAAGTGCTAGATCCAGGTGACTACTGAAGATGGGCTTAGCTCTAGGTAGGTTTAGATCTAGATCTAGAGCTGATCTACAGACCTGTCTTGGGAGGAGTTTCATTTGAGTTACATGATAGAGGATAGAGACACTACAACAACTTACAAGACGTAACTTTAGGAGAGTCCGTGAAGGGGGAGAGGGGGTCCAGGGGGCAACGCCCCGTGGGGAGTTAAACCTCTGGATAGTTGTTTGTAGTATAGTAAATGCACAACTCAGCGATTATGTTGCGAAGCCCCGCGTGAGAAATAAAACCCAAACAGTACAAAGCAAACTAAAGAGAAGACAGAAAATGCATAAATTTTCGGCTTTCGCCTTTGTCAAGTGAAAAAAAAAAAAAAAAAAACGAACAATAAAAGACTTCAACAGGAACGAAGTGAAACAGTTTACTTAGCTGCGAGTTCTTGCTTCTTTAGCAGCACCAAAGCACTTCACTTCGTTCCTGTTGAAGTCTTTTTTTTTTTTTTTTTTTTTTCACTTGACAAAGGCGAAAGCCGAAAATTTATGCATTTTCTGTCTTCTCTTTAGTTTGCTTTGTACTGTTTGGGTTTTATTTCTCACGCGGGGCTTCGCAACATACAACCTTTTCTTTTTGCTCAATTTTGACTTTGCTTATAGCCCTGCTGCGACCCCACAGTTTTTCTGTGGTTTTTATGATATTTCGTGAACTCAGCGATTAGCACATGGAATGTGAAATATGTGCCAGGCTTAAGTTGTGTAACTCATATATTGGTACTGTTTACCTTGTTGGTCTTATCTTTGTAACAGCTGAGGTTGTTGTTCTAGCACGTCCGAGCAAGGAAAAAGAACTACTCACAAGAAAGGGAGGGTAAGGGACCGTTCACAAATGATAGCAGCTAAAATTTGGCCAAAAATGACCCCTCCCCCCCTCCCCCCTTGTCATCTTCTGTCATCTTTCTCATCCCCCCCCCTCCACCAAGTTGACGTCAACCAAAATGTACATGTACATCTAGATAGAACCCGTACAGGATGCATTTAATATATATATTCACCTTTGATCTTTATTTTAAATCAAAATAAAAACTGTTGTTTATAAAAAAATACCTCAAAGAAATACCTGAACTTTCAAATCCAAATTTAACCAAGCAAAATAATTAAAACAAATAGATTCGATAGCAAGCATGGATTGGATATCAAGCATAAACAAAGCAAAAAGATTGGAGTATCAGTATCATCTCAGCTTGGAAAAAATAAATATCAAATAAATCACAGAAAAAAAAATGAATTTAATTATGCATGGCACATATTATTTGGCACATGAAAATATCCTGGAACTGTAAACAAATGGGGAGGACTTCCATACATGTATATATACTGACTGGTGTACGATTAAAGTAATTTAAACATAATTTTTTCTTAATTATAATTAAACGTAATACAATATTAACGCAACACATCTTTCAAGACTAGATTGGATCCTTTTGTTCTCAATGTTAAGAGAAGCAAGATGGCTGTAATCGTCTACCAGTCAGTAGCCTATGGAAGTCCTTCCAACAAGTATTCTGTATATTCTCAAAAAAATTGAAACTGATGATATCAAGCAACAAACTCTGGAATTTCTCTGACTACAGACCATATTATTCAGATCACACTACACAAGAAGATTTCTTATGAATTAAAACAAGATTTGGAGTTTAAAAAAAGGGAACCCCATATCCCACACGAGAACATAAGAAGTCAAAAAAATTGATGTTGAATATCGTCACAGTCACAGTGCTAAGATTTTGGCCTAAGTCAGACAGGCCAAAATGAACTAGGTTACCTTTAGATTCATTGTAATACCTTGCACCTATTGACCATATTGTAAAATTGCACCATTTATAAGACTGGTGCATTTTAATTTCAAACTATTTATTTCTTCATTGTATTTGGATAGATTCCCTTGTTTGATTTCAGTTTTTAGGACTGTCCATTTTTCATTGCATTTACTTTGAACATATGTGGGTTTTAGATCAGGATTTGCAGCCTGAAATGCCCTGTAAAATTCTGAGTAATATTTGCTTCGATCCATTGTAAGTCATTTCAAATCTGGAAGGAAAAAGTGGAAAAAGATGTGATTTAGATTTTAGAACATTTTTATTATCGAAATTGAGATGAAGATCTTCCTCTCAGGCGAGCCACTGACATCATTCTCATCCAGATCTTCCACCTTCTGTTTGACTACAGGCCCTAACCCTTTTCACTCATAATTTTGTTCTAATCTAGCTTCTAGTGCTCAGTCTGTGCTATGGGGAGATAACTGTTAATACTGTTCATTATAGGCCAAGAAAATGTGGTCTATATTTTTCTTCTTGATTTGAAGATTTGACTTTTCTTTTTACCAACCTTTTAGAGCATCATGGTTGATGTCAACTTTGTAAGGACCCCCCCCCCCCCCCATGTCAACTTCTGTCAACTTTTCACTGACCCCCCCTCCCCCCTCTGAGCTGACGTCATTTGTGAACGGTCCCTAAGATCACGGAGTACACTCTGGCGAACGTCAACTGTCAGGATTTAAGTAATATAAATGCCGTGCTGGGTCACGACTTGTAAGGAGTTGATTTTTCATGGTCTCGTTGATTATAACCAGCGTAATTTTGTCCTTGAACTGTTCTCGTGAACAGTTTGTTTTTGAAACACTTTTTTCTTAGAGATGGAAAGAAAGTGGGGCGAGATAGAATAAATGGATAAGTTAGGAGTGACAGTGCAATTCTCGACCCCGTGATTTTGATGAACACTTAGAAGGGAAGAGAAGGGGTGAATAAGGATAGATAGTTTAAGACGCTTAGTCGCGTTCAGAAATTCGTACATAAAATGTAGAAAGCACGAGGGTTTAAAGATTTCAGTAATTGTTTTGACATTTTAAATTGACCTTGTCTGTTTTTAGTACAAGGCCGTGACCAACTCCCACGTAGAATATATTAATACTGCGAGATGAGCTCGCATGGATGCACCAGCACGGCATTTATATTACTTAAATCCTGACATCAACAATAAGAGGAAAAAAAAGTGAACACATGCTCAGTCACAAGCAACGGGGGAGGGAAAGGGGTAGCCCGCAGATGCTACAATCTTCTTCTTGTGAATGTTATTTTAATTTTTAGGTTCAACCTTGATGGCTTTATGTAGATCTTTCGGCTTTCAGACAGATTAGAGTGAGCATTAAATTGCTCTCCAAGCTAGCATTTGCGTGATCGATTAAAATGAGGAAATAAGTACGGCATTTATGGTTTATTGAGGTATATTTTTCTTTTTCAAACTGTCACAAATCCCAGACTGGGAGATGTAATAAGTTATGACAGGACAACAATCACGAACAAACAAGTTAACACTTAACAGAACAATCCATCAGACTCACACATTTATTAAACATAATTGTACATATAATAGCGCAATTACATATATTATATTATTGAAATGACTGCCGTACAACGGCCTTATTCTCACACACACGCTCCCTCGGATCCACAATCCGGTAGTTACTCCTAAAGGCACTTCGGCCTCAGCCTCTCCCCTCAGGGTCTTAATAGTACATTAATGATTCACTGGCACCGCAGTCTCTCAATATCACCTTCCTATTGTCATACACCTTAGCACTCCCCTAGCACCTCCGCAGGGCAATAACACATTATTATTTCCATAGCCATCAACATGGCAACAACATAATATCAGTTCACTAGCCTATCAACATGGCAACAATATAGTATCTCATTCACTCTCATATCTACGTCCCTGTCCGTGGCCTGACTGCCACGACTTTATGTGCCTCTACTGTCCTGCCCTGACAGCCTCACTTCTGGCCTATGTGTGGCCTCCGGCCCTATGCTGGCCTATCCCCTGTGCTCATCGAGGTGGCTCTGCGGCCCGTCCCCGACACCTACAAGAATAACATTACATTGGTATAATACCCTACCATTTCTATTCACTCCACCTCTCCTTACAATCTATGAAGCGTACACACACTAGTTCACCTTTCACTCACCACACATCTTACGGTAACACACCTCCATCGGAGTACACACTACTCACTCGCGCTACAAATCCATGAACTCACTTTCATCTATCGCTCATGGCGCACATTGCTATATCCAATATCAAGGACTTCCACATTCCTCACATATACTTATTCACATCATGGTAATAGACGAATATAATATAATACATCAATCATAATAATCAATCAACATTCTACATACCAGTCATAACTGGAAAGACTCTCACTAGTCTTCTCGACTGCTTCCTTTTATCTCTGCCCGATGGGCTATTATTCACAGATCCGCTCCCTAGGACCTTCTAACTTGCAGTGATAGTTATACAGCGCTTTTGCCTCCTTCAGACCCCGCCCCCACTACTCACAACAGCACGCTTAACTTGCTGTCTACTGTGAGCCTTTCTTACTCTACACCCGCTCTGTAGCAATCCCCTTAATTGCACTCACTCCACTCGTGACATCATCCCCCACCCCAAAAAAATTAATGCAATTAATTTCAAATCGCATCAAGATGACTGTCAACGAGTGAGCGTGAGCAATACCTACACTAGAAAAATGACCCAGCAGTTCCCCTAGTATATAGAATACCGAAATCAGGGGAAAATATGGGGATCAATATGGCCTGCAATATGCATATATGTGTCACATCATGAATAGCTAACTAAACACAATATCTAATACAGAATCAAAAACCATTCAACCGATCAACCATTCTTCCTATCATATTTATAATGTCAATATTTTAAAGTGGACTTATTCACACAGATCCTGTCAATGTTCCTGTCCTCCGATGTATAAGCTCCTGAAATCTTCCCCTAGGCTCGACTAAGGTAGTCGGCGATATGATTGCTGGTTCCTGGAATTGGTTGAATAACGAAGGTATACGGCTGCAAAGCCAATGCCCATCTAGACAAGCGTGGGCTGGACGAACGATTCTTCGACAAAAATGTCAGTGGCTTGTGGTCTGTCTGGATACAAAATTCTCGTCCCATGAGATAACGTCCTAGTTTCTGGACGGACCAGACAATGGCAAGACACTCACGCTCTATCACAGAATACTTTCTTTCTCTCTGCAATAACTTCCTACTGACATAACATACAGGATGGAGACATTCGTTCTTCTCCTGTAGAAGACAAGCGCCGACACCAGAGTCCGACGCATCCGTTCTGAGGATAAAATTTGATCGAAAATCGGGTAATATCAGAATGGGTGACGATGATAATGCTGTCACCAAATTATCAAATGATGTCTGACATTCAGACGTCCACTGGACCTTATCGGGTTGTCCCTTCTTAGTAAGGTCAGTAAGAGAAGATGACAAGGAGGAAAAATTTGGAATGAACTTTCTGTAATAATTTAAAATTCCCACTAAGCTTCTGACTTGTTTCTTTGTTTTTGGGATTTGCAACCCTACTAACTTGTCAATTTTTGTTACTTCAGGTCTCTGAACACCTCTACCCACAATATGTCCTAAGAATACTATCTCTGGACATGCCAAATCCATCTTTGCGGGTTTAGCAGTTAACCCAAAATGGCGTAATCGTTGAAAAATTACTGTTAGTGTCTGAATATGATCAGACCATGTCGACGTATGGCATGCTATATCGTCAAAGAATGACACGACATTAGGTATGTCCTTCAACACTAGTATGAGAATACAGATACTCTGGTCTCTCATGAAACCTCTGCAGCATATCAACGTGGAAAACCTTTACTGATCCATCAATGTGGATAGCGTAATCTACCCTCGAAACAATTCGCTCAATAACATAAGGACCTTTCCATGTCATCAATAACTTATTATGGTCCGTAGGTAACAACAATAGGACCTTGTCTCCTGGCTTAAAAATTCTCAGTTTGGAACCTCTATCTTTATAGTCTTTTGCTCTTTTTGAAGCAATACTCGAAGCTTCTTCTGCTATATTCTGACGAGGAGCCTGGGGTGTACGAGCCTTATGCGTCGTCTTTTGGCACGCACTGCACGTCTTACAATATAACCCTACATCTCTATGTATCGATGGCCAATAAAAATATTTCAGGACTCTCTCCTTGGTTCTAGCACTTCCCATGTGACCCGCTAATGGAACATCATGGGCCAGACGCAATACTGTAGCAATTAACGACCGTGGCACGACGACTTGCTTTTCAACGGAAGCCACTGTGACGTACATACGGAACAGAATGCCCCCCTGGACAAAAAAAGAAGATGACCCGTTTTTATATTTCCTCGTTTTCTCGGTTCGCGCTTCCCCAAAGCATGGGTTTAATGATGGGTCCTCCCTTTGTAATTTCGCCAAGCGCTCTGGCGTGATATCTAGGTTGACCGCTGGCGTAGCCAAAGGTCTAATCTTGTCTTTATCGGCTACCCGTCGGCGTGTTTCGACCGCGGCGCAAAAGTCAGTACCTTTTGATTGCGACCATGCTTGCACGTTCTCATCGGAAGGGGAACCTACCCGTGATACATTCCCAATGATGAGCTGGGCGCCTGGAAAACAACCAACGACTGCTTCGACTTCCCCGCTAAGGAAAGGTGTATCTATCATTATTCTTGCCATGGGTAATTTCTCAATGGCCCCCGAAAATTGGATGCACGGGACAGTCTCACCTGTAAGCTGTGAGTCCCGAATGCAATCCCTATGCACTCCCACAACGGTAGATCCTGTATCTCGTAAAACCGAGACCGGTTCGTCCCCAACAAACCCCGGATAAACCCTAAGACCACCTCCTGTATGACATGAATTTATAACGGGGATCTTTCTCCCACAAGGTAAAACACCGGAAGATAATAACTTCTCACAACTGGGACACTTAGAATACTGTCCGCCTCCGTTGTTCGATGTAACACACGCAGCCGCATGATGAAATTTATTTGGGGAACATGGACTGGAGCTACTGTCCACGTTCGCCGCTATCCTACCTGCAGGGCAGTTCACGCTGATGTGATCTGCTCTTCCGCAGTTCCAACACTTCGCGGCCCTACACTCGCGTGAAAAGTGACCCACGCGTCCGCAAGTCCAACACTCCGCTCCCTGTGCTGCTCTAGGCCTGGGTCCCCGTGACACATCGCGACCGGAACTAGAGTCCCTATGCCGTCGGTCATCGGCAAAGGTCACAATTCGCCCCCGGCCATTACCGCGACCTAGCCCTCCTGCTCGGTCAAACTTACCGGATCCATATGCCGGTGATTGGTGATAGCCCCTACGCTGCCCCTGGGCTTGCCCGCTATAGGCACCACGCTGACGCGACCTGTCCCTAAGTCCTGCCGGCGACCCCTCGACAACGGCGACGTACCCAGCATCTTGGACGTACGCCCTGGCGACTGGTTTGGACGGATGCGCCGTACGGTATGCCTCCGCCAACTTAGACGCCTCCTGCACCGTCGCGGGTTCGTTCTCTTTCAGGAAAGCCACCAGATCTTTGTGGCACGACGCGTACAGCTGGTCACGGATCATTAAGTCTTTCAGTTTAGCAAAATCCGTGCCCACATGCGCCAAGTCTACCCAGTTCGCGAAATACTCCGTCAGTCTCGCGACGAAGGCAGCAAAGTCCTCCCTGGTATCTGCACGTGCTCGCCTAAACTGCTCCCGGAAATATTCCTCGGTACGCGCAAATCGGCGAAGCAGCAAAGCCTTCAGCTTATCGTAATCTTGTACGTCTTCGCGCTGTAGCTCTTTAAAGTATGTTAACGCTCGCCCCTGCAATAGCGACGCCAGGTACGTGGCCCATAATTCCTTATTTTCCCCCCATTGCAATTGTGCGTTCAGTTCGAACCTGTAAAGGAAGGCGTCTATGTCGTCCTTCCGGTCGTCGAACGTAGGGAGCTTAATCCTAACGCCACCTTTATTGGGTACCTGCCGCTCAACTGTTTCTGTTGGCGCACTCTTTTTGATTTCCAACTCCGCTATTCTTACTCGCGCGTCTGTCTCCCGCTCTTGAGCTTCTATCTCCTTTAACCTTAACTCCCTCTCCTGCTCCTGAGCCTTAGCCTCTCTTTCCTGCTGCTTAAACTCCCTTTCCTGCTGCTGAGCCTTAGCCTCTCTTTCCTCTTCCTTATCCTTTTTTTCCTGTTCTCTATCCTTAGCACGCTCATCGCGCATTTCTGCCTGCTGTTCTTTAATCCAGCCGCGTAGCTCTTCTCCCTCCAGGCCAAGTTCCTTACCCAACTTCATTAGTTGTTGGAGTTCCGCCATTTCACAGATTTATGGTTATGGTATATATTTTTAAAAAACGGCTAACCTGTCGGTATGATACTAACGACACGACCAGAGACCTGAGATCACACCAGATATAACAATACCCGGTTCAGAATATAATTCAGAAATTTACCTTTACAGCAAAACTAATTCTATATCTATAAAATGTATGCACTATTACTTATAAAAGAAAATAGAAACGACAAGAATGAAGAAATACAGTAGAAGGACCACAAGTACGTCAAGGACAACGAACCCGACTAGGACAAGCTTCTACAAAAAAAAACTATAATGGAAAAAAAAAATGCACCCTACTACGCCGATTACACAACACGGTACGAACAAGAACAGAGTCTGAAAAAAAGGAACGTATCTACAGATAGGGAGGAGAAGGACAAGAGAAACGTCTTCCTAAAACAACGAGGAAGATAGAACGCTACAATCTAAACAAAAATACAGGTCCCTACAGAACTGGTCACTGTGATGAACGAAGTTCCAAAGTTTACCACACCTTTTTAAAAGGATAAACTAAGTTCAACACAGCAAACCCGCGCCACCGCCCGTATAACCTATAACGACAACAACAGCAAAAACAGGGAAAAAGACAGATTAAAGGAACAGCCCACAATCCAGGGCACAAAAATTTTGACTTTCACTTAACTTTTGAAATTTTGAGTAAAACTCCTCCCTTTAATCGGAGCTCTGGCTGCTCGTCTCCTCAGGCTGCACGCACACACTCTGGAAAGTTTAAATACAAATTAATACCTATTCATAGCAATACATGCATCAATATACATTCATTATTATACATAAATCATATCATGAAATGTCCATTCATCCAACGAACAAGACAGCACAATTACCTACTAACTAACTACAACTAAATATTACGAAAATGGACGAGTCACCATGGACGAGCCCCCAATGTCACAACGGACGAGCCCCCAATGTCACAACGGACGAGCCCCCAATGTCACAACGGACGAGCCCCCAATGTCACAACGGACGAGCCCCCAGTGTCACAAATCCCAGACTGGGAGATGTAATAAGTTATGACAGGACAACAATCACGAACAAACAAGTTAACACTTAACAGAACAATCCATCAGACTCACACATTTATTAAACATAATTGTACATATAATAGCGCAATTACATATATTATATTATTGAAATGACTGCCGTACAACGGCCTTATTCTCACACACACGCTCCCTCGGATCCATAATCCGGTAGTTACTCCTAAAGGCACTTCGGCCTCAGCCTCTCCCCTCAGGGTCTTAATAGTACATTAATGATTCACTGGCACCGCAGTCTCTCAATATCACCTTCCTATTGTCATACACCTTAGCACTCCCCTAGCACCTCCGCAGGGCAATAACACATTATTATTTCCATAGCCATCAACATGGCAACAACATAATATCAGTTCACTAGCCTATCAACATGGCAACAATATAGTATCTCATTCACTCTCATATCTACGTCCCTGTCCGTGGCCTGACTGCCACGACTTTATGTGCCTCTACTGTCCTGCCCTGACAGCCTCACTTCTGGCCTATGTGTGGCCTCCGGCCCTATGCTGGCCTATCCCCTGTGCTCATCGAGGTGGCTCTGCGGCCCGTCCCCGACACCTACAAGAATAACATTACATTGGTATAATACCCTACCATTTCTATTCACTCCACCTCTCCTTACAATCTATGAAGCGTACACACACTAGTTCACCTTTCACTCACCACACATCTTACGGTAACACACCTCCATCGGAGTACACACTACTCACTCGCGCTACAAATCCATGAACTCACTTTCATCTATCGCTCATGGCGCACATTGCTATATCCAATATCAAGGACTTCCACATTCCTCACATATACTTATTCACATCATGGTAATAGACGAATATAATATAATACATCAATCATAATAATCAATCAACATTCTACATACCAGTCATAACTGGAAAGACTCTCACTAGTCTTCTCGACTGCTTCCTTTTATCTCTGCCCGATGGGCTATTATTCACAGATCCGCTCCCTAGGACCTTCTAACTTGCAGTGATAGTTATACAGCGCTTTTGCCTCCTTCAGACCCCGCCCCCACTACTCACAACAGCACGCTTAACTTGCTGTCTACTGTGAGCCTTTCTTACTCTACACCCGCTCTGTAGCAATCCCCTTAATTGCACTCACTCCACTCGTGACACAAACAAAACTCCTGGTAAGTTTATAATTGATCTGACGTGATATTTGCTTTCAGTTCACAATTTTCCCACACGATTTAACCTTTGACACATTCCCTGTATAAGAGGGATATGATGCCACAGCATTGTGATCAGGGTTGGCATGATTTAAATCAAGGTGATTAAAATCAAATGATTTTTTTGATTTAAATCACTTTGATTTTTTAAATTAAAATCAGTGATTTAAATCACTTTTTGATTTTTTTACTTTTTAAGGATTTTTTTTTTCAAACTGCTTGTTTTTGATGTTTTTATTGTTCAAAAGCACTAGACTTAAAGGCACTGATAAGTAGGAGTGGTTCTCTATTATTATTATTATTATGCATCATTCAATAATTTCTGATTTTGGCTGATTCATACAACAGTTGGAGACTTGAATGTGTCGCAGGACACAATGCAAATATAACACCTTGAACAAAAATGTAAGTCTGAATTTGAATTTTGTGTACCTGTGTAAGACATTTGTCATGATTCGGATGTTATTAAAACTCACGCAGAGAGTGAGTTGTTTTTTTACCAGGGCCATGAGAAATTGGCTGGTGGCCTTGAACGGCCCTCGCGGATTATAGTGGTGAGTAAATAAATGTAAAGTTAAACTTAGAGTCACGCTTGTCAGTTTTAATGGTCATGATTAATAAGTAATGGAGTAGGGGTGAAACAAGGTGGGGATGGTTGACATTGTTAAGTATGACTAGACAAGTTTTTGCACGTTAACTGGCTGGTAGAATAGTGCAGACGTATTACTACAATTAAAATGGTGGGAGGTTTCGACCTATGAGATAGCTGAACTAATTGGGCCAGCGGACTAGCACGCTGGGTAGTTAGATAGTATATAACATCGTGTAACGTTCAGATTTGGGGAATGCAGACGAGCAGAAGCATCGTGTCGTGAAGTATCTCCGGTTGACCAGTACCTGAACTGTGTGGTTTGAAGACTAGAAGTCCTTGCTAACGGACTGACTGAGCTCTAGAAAGAAAGGTTGAGTGGGCTGACCTTTGAAAGCCCACGCTGCGCTATATTGATGTTCGCGCCTACCAGTAGGCGTGACCAATGGTAATATATCTTATTTGTTCAAGCATAATAGAGATCGGAGATAGAGAGAGAACTACAGCCTCATAGGAAGACTAAGGAAACCCCAGCTGGCACTCGACCACGAGTGTCCTGTATGATAGATCTATTGCCATAGTATGATTGGAATAATATAGCACATTGTTGATGAATTGAATAGTGATTGTGCATAAAATATAGTCTTTTGGCAACTGCTTAAATTACCTACAAGCCGAAGAGTGCTTCTGTAGGGTTTGAACGTACTGGGCTCTCCTAACATTCAAGCCCATATGATTTATGGAGAGTTTGCCTGGCGACTGGCCAGTGGCGACTCAACTGTCACTTTAAATTGATATCTAGTTTCGTATAATATACCTATTTGCTATTGATTGCAGTACCTCCATAGTTACATGAATATCATTGGTTAAGTTATTAATTAGAGTTTTTTTGGTTTGAATATATACCCCTATTGTCTTTTGTTTTGTTATTAATATTTATGTAAACTATGGCCTGACCGGCCTGACATATATACGCTCTAGTTATTTAATACTTTTCTTGTGTGGTTGTGTCCGAGTGTGAGTTAGCTGCCTCTCGTGCAGTCGTAACATCCCCAAGACCCTAACTCTGCTCGTGACAACATTAACTTAGACAGTCAAGTAAGTGAAAAAGGCCTATATTTTATTTCAAATAAACATCTTTATTTTTATAAAACAGTTAGTGAAATCCAGGCATACAGATCAGATCCAGAAAATTCTGATAATATATAAGAAAGGAAAACTTTCTACTCATTTTCAGTTTCAGTTGTCTCCAATTCTTTACTATTGAAGGCCCTGAACAGAAACACCAGTTTTGACGCTTTCTCATTCCCCAAGCGATTTCTCAACTTGGATTGAACAAGTCCATAACGAGTACCCCTATGCTTATGTTATGAAATTATAGAAAATATTTTGTCGACAAAATATTGAATGTATTATGTATTTTTTTTAAAATCTGATTTTTTTCCAACTCTGCCCACCAAGATTGTGATTTCTGGATTATAGTTTTAAAAAACTACGTGGCTTTTGATGGACCTGAACTTTTTAGTTAAAAAACAACTCGTATAGTTCTATACAAAGAGCAGACTTCTACTAATCTGAGACTAAGCCTAATGTTTTTTGCAGGGAGAGGTGGGGGGAATGGAATAATTAAACTTTTAGTTACATCACTTGCTCCTCCTAGGAAAACTGCTGTTGTCCTTCCCATAGTGTAAAGTAAAGTATAGGTGCAATGTGTGTGTGGTCATCACAATGCTAAGTGGTAAGGAGGAGGACGAACAACATTTGGTTGCCTGAAAGTTAATGTAGTTTTCGAGCAGCCAGTGTCCGTAGCTGTATCAGTATTTAATTAATTATTTTTTTAATAGTTTCCTTTTTAAGTGGATATGGGGGAGGACTCCGAGCTAAGGAGTTTTTTTGATGCACACATCACAGACATTTCAAGAATGCAACATCAGGAGTGTCTGTCGGGGGTGGTGTGGGAGGGGGCAACAAGGTGCCCTTGACAAATTACGTGTAGTCCTTAGATGGACATTTCAATAGTTGACAAGTGGCCTGGGATTAACAGTCAGAACATGAAATAAGTAAACCTGTGTACTTCACACAGTACACCCACCAGTGATGCCAACTATACAGATGTTCATTGCATAATTATAAATGTCGACGGTATATTTATCTTCCAGTTCCAAACCCATCTCCAGCACTGTCACTGTCAGATCAGTTTCAAAGTCAGACCATATTGTCATTAGGGCTGAAGATCTACAGATACATGTACATGTATGTTGAGGTTGTTGCAGAAGTTGAAAGAAGATGGTACAGGATGGAAATTCTTGCAGCATTGTGATCAATTTTTGTCTGTGTACAACATTCATTTTTGCGATGCCAGTTTTAAGATGTTTAAAAGAGGAGGGTGATACCTGTTAAAGTGATAATGATTTAAAAGCTTCAGGAATGTGAAATGATCAGTGGTATATCTGGGTACACAAGTTATTTTCTAGCTATGAACTATTCAGAGAGATGTCCATTTTCTCTAGGTTGCTAAATGTAGGCAGTTCACTATCTTGGTTGAGGAGTTAATAGTTGTAAACTGAATTGTCACTCTATTACAACTTTTGAATATTTTTATCTCTGCATACATTTTATATCTTTGTATTTGTACTGCTGCAATGTCATAAAAAAAATTGACTGTCTTAATTCATTGTTTTAAAAGGTCTTTCCCTTTTTGCTCTTTTCTAACTAGGCTATCACTTACAGTGACAGTGACCATAAGGTATGGCAGCCACATCCACTTTTGTCAGTCTAGCATCAGCCATTGATGAAGCCCATCCAGAAGTTTTACAAACTCAGTTTTCAAAGGTCAACCTTTGGACTGTTTTGGCACCAGAGCATGACAACTCTTGCCAGTTCCCGATAGTGGAAGGAGACACACCACTGATCTATGCTGCCAGAGCTGGCAAGTTGGACGCTGTTAAATTTGTGGTGGCACTTTACCTTGATATGACCGAGGACTGTAAAACCAATCAGAAATACTCACCAGTTGCTAGCAGCTTGGATCTGTGTGGTGAGATGCAGATGTTTGGAGTTCGGATTGCTGTAGTAGATGATTACAGTCCCCAGACAAGCCCAGAAAATTATGCTGTTCTGAAGGGATGCTCATATTTTGACCTTGTGGATTGGAGAAACAGCAACAACGATACAGCGTTAACTGTGGCTTGTTCCAATGGATATTTACAGATTGTGACTTATTTATTAGAGAATGGAGTGGAACTTTTTCAGTGTTCCTGTTTAGGACCGGTTGTGTGTTCCCAGGCTGGTTCAGTCTGTTGGCACGGGTTTAAAGCTCTTTTACAGGCAGCCAAGAAAGGACAGCGAGAGATTATCAAATATTTAGTCGATGCTATTCCAGATATTAATGCCAAAGATAGACATGGGAAGAAAGCCATTTTCTATTATACTTGCTTTACCTGTGTTGAGATTCTGGAGGCCATCCTGGCTATTGGAGCGGACACGGATGTGGTGACGTCGTGTGGTTGGACAGCTTTGATGATGGCAGTAGTAATCCATAAACATGAAATGGTGGAATGTCTCTGTCGATTTGGAGCAAATCCAAACCATTTCGATGCACGAGGAAACAATGCTTTGCTCTTGTCGCTGCAGTGGTCAAATGAACCATTGCAAGACGTGAAAACTTTACTGAAACATGGAGCCCGAACTACAGTGAAGAATTGGGCTCGTTATACTCCTCTCATGTGTGCCCAATCAGCTGAGCTAGTGGATGTCTTAGTGCAGTATGGAGCAAAAATCTGCGTCGATCTTCATTTCGCAGTTATGATGGATCGTCTCAGTGTAGTGCAGGCAATGATACGCCATGGTGCTGCCCCATTTGTTCGAGAAGTCACAAACTTGCCAGATTGCATCAAGGGACTTATTCCATCTTATATGAGCAAACTTTCACCGCTTCATGCAGCTGTTTTATGCGGCTGTCTCAACATTGTCCAGTATTTTATTTCAATTTGGTTTTTCACAGAATCGGATCTGTCACAGCTGTTTTGGGACCGGTCGACTCTTGAGCTTGCCCAGGAGAGATTCGGTGATGAGTTTATGTCTGTATTGCATCACCATCGATCCTGTCCAGCATCGCTAGCTGTTCAGTGTCTAGTTGGCATTTCCGCGGCACTTGGTGAAGGTCCCGATAGACAGGCTAGAGTAAAGCATCTACGTTTACCTTATTTAATTCAGCGAAAACTTTTGTGTTTTGATGAAGATATACCAAGGACCTTTTTTGTGTTTCAGCACTGACTTTTAGGGGTGAATTTCAGTGTATGTGTTTACGGTTCAATTTTGAATGTAGTAATTAGTATTTTTTTTTGTTTGGTTCTAGTCAAAGCTTATAAATATTCTGCAGGGTTGCGTAATTTGTGATTAGTTACAAAGCAATGCTACAAAGAGCTTTCTGATTTTATTTGTGTTATGGTATTTAAAATGTATGCAGTGTTACAGTGTATGTTAAGTTTTTCAGAACCTCTAGTTCCCTATTAAATTTAAATGTGTTTTAAGTGTTTGATCAGAGTATCCAAAATTGTTTTTGCCTTTATGAAGAAAAGAAAAGTAAGCTGTAAAACTGAGTTTCCATTCTTGTGTAGGACAAAGTCCGTAACATCATTTCATTATGAAAACTACCTAAAAAAAAGAAAAAATCTCCCCTGGTCAAAGAGTAAAAACACATTGGCAACAATAAACAACTGGTAGAATGTCAGTAGTATTGCTTTGGAATGGACAGAATTGCCACTGTTATTAGTAGACCTTGTGGCCTTAATGTATTGATGAAGACTTGCCTTAAATGGATGTTTTTGGTTAATGTGGCTTACAGCTCACTGCTATTGTGATCAGTGTTCTCATGTATAAACTGCCCTGTTCTGATATTTAACAATTGTTTTTGTTTTTGTGATGGAAACAGAACATGACCTCGTACTGTATCATACAAAAGTAATCTATAGAACACAAGAATAAAAATTATACAAAAAAATTTATTTGGTCCGACTGTTTGTCTCAGTTTGCTCTTTTCACATTTAGTAAGTTTTTTTCTTCCCTCCTGTAATGTTGACCAAGACCGTCGATACTGTATGCTTATGTTTTATGTTTGTTGTAGAGGCATTCATATTCAGTTGTTATCCCGCTCGGCTGGGAAAGTAATTAGCATCCCAGTATTTTCATAACGTAACTTAGAAATTAAATGTGATAGTATGTGTTAATTTTATCTCAGGTGCAATAATTATTGATTGTTTGTATGATAAAAAAATTTCAGGGTTAGGAAGTTTGTACAAGCGACAATAAAGTTTTATGTGTATTTGGATATACATATTGTTATATATATGAGCGAGCCCCACAAACCTCAACGGAAGTCTCACTGGACCAAACGGAGAAAATCGCGATGAAACTCAAATATGCGTTTTTTAACGATTTGTATATTTTGGACGATACTTGAAGTTCAACTGCATGTATTTTTCTGCATTCTGTGAAAATATTAGGTCTCAAAGCAGCTTCTGAATATTGCTTTTAATGCCTTTAATTTTGCCTTTGTCATCGAATATCACTTCAGTAATGGGGTTCATTGAACTCCCGATAACTTCAAAATGAATAAACCTATTGTCACAAACTTTTCACACGGCATGTATCATTTATATTGGCATAGCCATGCAAGAGATTTCAAAGCTGTAGGTTAATTAAAAGTACCCGATGCTAGGAAGATAGTAAGGCCACCCATCTTGCCGAAAGCGAAAATCACTCCACCATCTTTAATGGCGATTTTCTCGGAAGTTTGCTTCCGTTTTTAACCATGGGATAGGTGTCTTTAAAAAGCCATAACTTTGCGATGAAAGGGAGCATTACAATAATTTTTAACACCAAATTAAAGATGAGATGTCATACTTTAAGGTGATATTCATAACTCAAAACTGAAAAGTGCGACATCTGTTGAGGTTTGTGAGGCTCGCTCACATATTAGTTTTTGAGCCTTTATGCATAGAAACAAAGTATATGAAAATGTACTCTGCATTAATTCACAGTTTGCATTATTCAACACTGAATTATACCTGCTGCCAGTTGCTGTTTCCAGTATGATTTCTCTATTTACTGTAAATGGGCTTTCAAGACTCTGTTGTTGTTTAAAGCTCTTTCCAGCAAACTTTATAAACACTTTGATATTAACTATGTTGTTTTGTTTTTTAATTTTTAAATTTTTGTGCATGTTAGCGCAAAGCTCTGTGCACAAGTATTACAGTGTTGTTTGAAGAACATAGATTTACATTATATGTTTCTGTCTACCTAACTGAGATTTTGGAGAAACATCTAGATACAAGTACTGTATCACCCCCAGCTTGATGATAGTTCAGCTGTGCTTGTCTCTTTTTTTTTTGAGAGACGGAGTTACCGATCTGTTAAGCGACTTGCTTTCTTCTTCGTGGCAAGGCGATTGGTGCCGTAGCAGAGGTCACAGGTTTGATCCCCATCTTGATCACTCATTTTTCTTCTTCCTTTCACTCCTGCTTCATTTTTCTGAGCACTTACTAGACAGTACACTTCTTATAACCCGAATCATGCTTATTTTAAACTGTTGAAGTGTCTCATTTTCAATCACTTAATCCATTTCCTGGAATTTTAACATTTACCAGCCAACATTTGATCTCGATTTGCGACGTCTTTAAAATTAAAAAAAATTGGAGTTTGGTGGACAGAAACATGTACAGTAATGATGTTGTACATAATATAATGGCAGTGTGGAGTTCAGGTATATAATCAAAGGTTATCAACCAGGATGTGTTATGTCCAATTTCATTCATTGCTCGTAAATATGTCTGTAAATATCCAAGACACAAGGCGTGTGACTTTATTTCATTACCCAATAAAACTATTCTTGTGACGAAGTTATTGCAGTTATTTGAATTTTCGTTACGGTTACAAAATAAATTTCGAACTTGTTTCCTTAATTTGCCGATTTTGGACATGAAGCATTCTGGCTGCCAACCCTCGATATAATTTATGGTCTATATCAGGTGCTTGAAGTTACAATGTATTGTTTGATCTAGTATATATTTTTGGTGTTTTTGCCAGTATGAGTTGAATTTTGTGTAAGTGTAAACATTCAGCAGTTCTGTTTGTCTGAATAAAACCAGTGTTTTTCAAGCACTTTTGTCTTTACTTTTTATGTGTTGATGGGCTGATTGTGGTTACTTATCTTACCCCCAAGAGTAATGAAGTCAAGGGCTGACCTTCAAAACCCAGAAGGATCTGTCTCTAAGTCGAAAACACTTGTTTGACGCTGGTTCTCTTCTCTCTGAAGATGTGTATTGTTCTATGAAATGTTCATTTCTCTCTTGTCTTGACACTTGTCAGGCTATCCTAAGCTTCTACATGTCCTTTTTTGCAACCGTCTTTTCAACAACTTTAAAAAAAAAAAATGTCTATGTATGTCAAGAATAGATTTAATTCATAAATGTTTCCACTGACTAAATTTTTGTGAGAGAGCAGTGAGTAATTTTTACAAACGTAATTATTGTGCGAGCCAGCATAACTTGGTCTCGTAAACAATTTGTTTTGAACAGTTTTTTTTTATAATAGATAGACAGAAGATGTGGGGAAGGATAGACGGACAGCGTAGGTGTGCATGGCTGAGCACTTTTTATATCTCGTGTTTTGAACTAGGTTTAGTAGAGAGGGAAGGGGTGAGTAGGAATTAAATGTTATTGAGACGTCTGTTGACGTACAGAAAATACCGTGATCCAGAGTAAAAGCTCGGGGGTTTTGAACATGTTAAGAATTTATTGCTATAAAATTACATTTTATTGTATTGAGTGATTCGACCTTTGATGTCGACCCAAGGTTGTTGCGTAGGGCTGTTACTTAAAATAACTCAGTTCGGCAGCTGATCTAGAAGTGGTTGCACCAATCACAATCCAGGAATTAGACGGTAAGCTGCAGATGCAGTCCAGTATTTAAGGCCATACAGAACTTAGTTCTGGGCCACATGTAGACAATCCATTTACGAGGTGGACGGCGATAGTCCTCAGCCAGATGAGAGACATAGAGACGCAGTTGAGCAGTCCATTGTGAGGAGCCTGATGTAAAGCTCCAGAGCCTAAGCTACTTGGTTTGATATAAACCCACAGCGTTTACATCCAGCGCTCTCACTCCCAGTGAGGGCCTCATGGTGAGAGTCCATACTAATTTGTAATGATGAAAGTGAACCGTTCTACTTACTTTTGAAGACAGTTTCAGAGCTACCGCCAGACAACGCATGGTTGTACAAGCATTCTCCATGGCGTGTCTAGAGGAAATGTCCATATCATAACATGTCTCATTGAATTAATAGAATTTAAACTGTTATATCCGTCGCCACGTGCGCGGATTCTATTTGGCATATAACTCATATGACCTGCAAGTAGTTAGATTGAATAAGTTAGTCTTTATAGAAAGCTGTAGTTTCATTAGTTAGATTCAGTTGCCTTTGAATTGATATTTATATTTATAATTATATTTGTTACATCAATTCCTGTAATTAAACTGCCCTACAGTTCTGCTAAAAATCAAAGCAATTGATTTATTTAGTTTTTAGAGTGCAAGTATTTTTTTTTGTGTGTTCGTCGATTGTGGGAGCGGACCTCGAAAGAGTGTCAGTCGAAATATCCCCATCTAACCCACATCGCGACAATGTATATAATTATAAAGAATCTTTTTTCCCTCAAAATTTTTGAATCTCAAAAAAAGTAAAGATTAAACATACCAACAAATAAAGAAATAAACGTACACACACAACACTGAGAAATAAACAAAGCATACTCAGAATTTTTAAGATTTACATGATCATTTTTTATTGTAAAGGCACAACTTAAAATCAAACTAACTTCACATACTTCAATATGTACTGAGTGATGCAAATAGAACAGCCATCAACAGGTAAGTGTTGTTTTTTTTTATTATTTCTTTATTTTACAAAGAAATCGAATGTTCAGATGAAAAGAGCAAAAAAAATAAACACACAAATCCATAAAAAGAGAAGAAAAACAGGCAAACAAAATTAAAAGAAAGAAAATTATAGGTGCAATGGAAATTGCAATGAAAAGCAGTACCAAAACAAAATTTAAACATTTTATTAATAGCTTTACCAAGAAAAATTACATGGCAACCTAATTTTTAATGAGCTTGTTCAGAAATCGAAAGGAGAGCGCGTCATTTCCCTCTACATCCTGGTTTATATCCCCCACCAAAGTCATCACACAAGAAAATATAAAACGCTGAAAAGATTTTTCCGATTTTTGTCAACTTTTTCCTTGTCACTGAGATAAACTGATTTCTGGAAAACTGCAGCAACATCTTCAAGGTTAGAAATCATATGGCGCACATGAACTAGCCAAATAGTTTTACAATAAAAATTAGTCTCTATTCTATGCCAAACTGATTTAAAATCAGGTTTGTGACCATTCAAGCCTTCGGAAACCAATACAATTAACCAAGTATGAGAGATCGAGCAGGTGCTGCATATGAATCTGACAAATGGAACCCATTATATTACATATTGTTACTACTTTTTTCCAACCAAAAATGCAGCGACAAGTAATAAACCAAACACTTTCTACATACATCTAAAAACCCAGATAAAAAACAATTGATTTGTAAATACAAATAAAAATGCAGTGTTTTTTCTTCCTTGTAAAGATTAAAAATGGCAAAAGTTAAAAACGAGCAAAAATGACACAGAGATATGAACACTATGGTGTTGAGATTAAGATAAGAATGAAATATTCGACAGTTCCACAAAAGTCAAATGTCATCAAACTGATCTGGATTTATTAGCATGACAATATACATCAGTTGTTCAAAATATCAAATCGCACGATTCTGTTACTCTGTTAAACTCGTTTTCACTTAAATGTGTCGAGAAACTTTTAGATACATATAATTACTTTCTCTTGTAAATTAAATTACTTTTTAATATTTTTAGGACGAGATTCTTCTGACCAGGTGAATAGTCCAAGCTGGTGAACATTTCCGGTAAGGTGCTGACTGAACGTCTCCATTGCATGGGTGGCTGCCATTGTTAGTAGAGACACCTGGGCGGCTACGTGAGAAACACAATGATTATTTGGAATGAAAAAGCTGGTCAGAGGAACCTGTTTGTTACTTTAGTCTGTCTACATTGTGAGAGAAATCACCCCGTAATTTTAATTTTGTATTTAATCCAGCCTTCCACATCCAGCACTGACAGTTGTATTACATACAGAACTCGTCATAATTCTCCAAGAGTGACCAAATAATTATTATAAAAATCACAGAAAATCTGTGGGCTTGAAGCATATGAGGCTTTCCTACAAACAACTTTTTCTTCTTGCCATATTTTGGCTTTTCTTACAACTTACACTTACAACTTGCAAGGATACATGTAGATGCTATTTCATGAGTCTTTTTAGTTTTAGAAATGGGAACAGTTCAAAATAACCGAGGTCAACATGACAAATTAATTATAAACAATGACTTGCTACTGTACTTTGCTGACTCACGTCAAGTGTTGGTGATTTTCAACTTTTGTGGAACAGCACACAAAATCAACCACATGCAAACAACAGGATGTTCAATGCCATGCCAAACACTGATACAACAAAATAATCATATTATTCTTTCTTTACATTTTGTATGCATAATGAATGCATGAAATATTTATCAAAATCATTTGCGATTAAAAATGAAAGAAATTAAAAACCTTGGAAAAATGGGACTACAGAGGAAGAAAAAAAGAAACAAACAAAAAACAGAGGAATCGATAAAATCAAGTCCTCCCCCGCCCCTGTTTCCTTTCAATTTTTCAAGTGACATCTATCACTTACACCTACACTGACTGAATTCTCTAGAAGTGAATAAAAAACAATGGTCTAAGTACAGAAGATGTCTCCGTCTTGATAAAAAAAATGTATTTTCAAGGGGGAGAGGATGTTCATCGCCAGCGTACCATGCCTAAGTCCTTCTGAATTCCAACACCAATAGTATAGATGCACTTGTAAAGATCTGCAGATATACTGGGCTGCCTTCTGTACACAGTACATTTAACTCATTTCCAACAGTAACTTTTGTGCATGTGGACAGGAACTCTCAACAAAATTTTATCCGTTAGAAATTAAAGGGTGATTCAAAGACGTTTTTTCTGTCATTCAACATAAACACAAGTTCAAACATATTATTATACAATAAAGTAAAGTAAAATCAAAAAACCAGGATAGGATCTGATATTTTGAGAGGTTGGCTTTGATATTAGTGTTGGAAAATCAGTGTCCACTCGAGCCGAATATTTGGCTTTCCGTAGCGAAGCGAAAATACTCATGGCGGATATTTGGCTTACAGTAGCAATTGAGTTAACCTCCAACAGTTATCATGTAAGTGAGGCATCTGATATTTTCAGAGTCCAAGCCTGCCTGAAGAATAGTTTCGCTGGATATGTCAGCTTTAGCATTGTGTGACTTCATTAATTAGGAATGCTATAACAGCAATCCCTTCTGTCAATCACTGGATACTCTATGGACATCTCTAGACATATGATGTAAAGACAATAATAAAGACAACCTTTGACCTGTTCCACTATCACCACCGGAGTCCACTACTAAATCAACATTAAGAAATCAGTGTAACAATCAATCAGCTAATAATTGAAGAGCACAGGGGAGAAAAAAACAGCCCTAGTCTCAAGAAGTGATTTCCACTTTTATCCTCCTTACAAAAGTACAAGCTTAGTTCATCAGACTTGTTGTCTCTGTAAAACCAACTTACAAAACCAAGAACTGGAACCACAAAACAGTAGGTCTAACCAATCACCCTTTCCCTTGCAAGAGGAAAAGCGCTAGCCCAGCCAGCGTGCCTACGTCAGCCCAGTGTAGATTTATATAGGAGTTTCATAAAATTGGTAGGATTACTGTAGGTATCGGTTCCCTCAATCAAACCGACGTTGGCATGCTTTCATAACCAGGCGATCTATGCAGGAATGATGTCATGTCTATGATCAAACTTTACATCAATCCTACACCCTGGATTTCCGTTGGCTTTGCTGGCTGAGGGACTGTCCAAGTTTAACCCTTACGCTGCTTAGCCCAAGTGCCCTTCCTTCCTTCAGCTTCAGACTCCCAGCAAGACAGCAGGAAGTAATAAAATTATGAGTGCAAAACATGCTGGAACAATGTCAGCTGATATATCGGCCTCGCTGCAGATTTAGCATGAAGCAATAGGGCTCATATAGCAGCCGTGCGGCAGTCTTCTGCAACTTATGATGTGCCGATATATCCGCCCCGCAGCAGGAAGAGGGTTAAAAATCCATTTTCTAAGCTTCACATTTCTATTGATTATGGTTGTTTTTCTCCTGTATTCTTCAAATATTTTCGAGATTTATCTGCTAGTACTGTAATATGCTTCAGCTTGATTTTTCTTCCGTATACATAATAAGCAATACTAAACTACATGTATATTGTAACATGAGTAAATAAAATGCCTATGGACGGGAACTGAGAAATATGCTCCAGGCTTTACAACATAGTAGATTTTTACACAGTAGTCTATTTGTGTGTCCCATCTAGGACTGCCAACACTGCTGTCAGTTATTGCTTTGTTTCAGTTTTCACAGCTCTTGCAATACAAATCTCCCATCTCTGAGTAACAACGGTCTCAGGCATAAAGTGCCTAGCTCCAAAATTTCACAATATTGTACCCTGTACATGTTTTTTTGTTTTTTTTAAGATGGAAGAAAAGAGGATCTCACTCAAACAACAACAAAAAAACAAACAACTGGAACTCTGAGGAGAGCAAAACTACAGTACATCTCCAGATGAAGCGAAACCCCCCCCCCCCCCCCCCCAAAAGAAACAAGTGTTTTCACCCTTGACTTACTTTCAGTGGATACTCAGGAAGACTTCATTATGTGAAAATTTCCAACCATAGAACATACTGGAATCATTCTAACAACACAAATGATCTATCTCAATTTTCTCTTTACACAGTTAAGGAGCGATTTTTTTCCTTCCTCTATTGTCTGTCCAATTTCTTCCATCTTTAATGCTTTTGAATTTGTGAAGTTTTTTTTGTGTTAATTGTTCCTGAAGTTGGACTTATCAAAATACCAACTTTTCTTTCTTTTTGATTAAAACCACATTTTTTTTATCTTTTCTTCTGACTGTAAATATGCCAATTTAGACAGGGCAGTTTGGCCTGAAACCATTGGTAATGCTGTGTTATGTTTCTATAACAATGAAAACTTCCAGCCAGTGGAGACAATGTAATATAGTATCGAAGGGTATTTGCCATATTGTTGTATGTGACATTTCGCTGATTTGGAGGTTTTGTCATGAAAATGGTTCTCTCACTCCTAATTTCATTATGTATAAGTGTCATTCCAATCGGTTAAACATTTTTCGAGATATGTGTTTGTGATGTAATGTTTTATGCACTGTAGCCTTTTTGCCTCATTTTCTTGAAAAGGCAAAAATGCACAAACAACAATATGGCAAATACCCAATCTTTTGGTAAACAAAGCTACTGAACAGCTGATATCTGGGTTGACAGGATTCTTTTTCTACACAAATGGTAATTCAATATTTTAACAGCAGCAATAACAAAATCTCCCCACCAGTTGTGCTATACGAGCTGTGAAACTGAAATGTAAAGCCAGAGCCGTCTTAATGCATGGACACATTGGACAGTTGTCCAGGGCCCCCGTGCATTCAAATTCACATTGAAAATCTTATTGCTTTGCCCCGGGGCCCATAATGAAGTTAAGAGGACCCTGTGAAAAGCAGATTCACAAATACTGACAAACAACAACTTCTTAGTACACTAATGTACACTTTCTGTCAGCCCTGATCACAGGACATGAAAAAAAGACAACAAACAAACAAAATGCAAAGACAACTAGTGTTCCAAAATGCTCTAAACATAACTACTATTTCTTAATAAAAATATGAAGTGATAAAAATACCTAGATCACTATAATACAATGTTTCCTCTCTCCTCCTACTGCCTCAATACACCTCCTCACTCAATAACCTGAACACAAATGGGTGTCAAAGCATCACTGAGAAGAAACAAAAAAATCCACTCTCAGGATGAACTCTAAATAGAGTCATCTTTGCTGCATAATTCAATGACACAGACACTGTCAACCTACCCTGACTAAATCAAAATAATGACCATAGATGCAAAAGAAGATAACAGTTTGGATAAGCCATGAAAAAAGGTGGGGGAAGTATATAAAATAATGAATACTTTGTCACATGAAAGATTGGTCAACCTTTTCCCTCTGTCTAAAGTGTCTATCTGGGCCACCTGGCATACACAGGGCAAAATGAACAAATTCTATATAACAGGAATCCATGACAGGACGGCGGCAAGTTGACTGTTAACCCTCAAGCATCCAAACAGGTTCTTCAAGTTGAAAATTATGAATCTTGCAAATGCTTTTAAAGTGGTCAAATTAATGCAAAACTATAATAGATATCTGGAAAAATTATTTGCTAATAAATAGGAAAGTATTCTATACATAAGAGGAGGTTCTTGTACCTCTTTGAGAATGTTTTTCCAGCGTTACAATTAAGGGCTACTTAAATGCAAGAAAATAAGGGAAATGTATTTATTACTATTCTTCTTCTTTTTTCTTTTTGGTCAGATTTTTTTCACTTTTTAAGCGGTTTTTTTTTTTTACCCAAAGACAATTCCAGGACAGATCCAATACTGTCATGCCATTTTCTCAAAAGTTTAAATTCCAGAGGTTTTCCTCAAAATTTTAAATTCCAGGACTTTTCTTAAATTTTAAATTCCAGGGGTTTTCCACAAAATTTTAAATTCCAGGCTTTTCCTTAAATTTCTAAATTTCAGGGGTTTTCCACAAAATTTTAAATTCCAGGCTTTTCCTTAAAGTTTTAAATTCCAGGGGTTTTCCACAAAATTTTAATTTTAAATTCCATGGCTTTTCCCAAGGATCTCTGGAATTCCAAAAGCGTTAGTGAGAACACTGAAGTATTTAAAAACTGGATCAATGATCACTAGAGGGTTACAATACAACATGACCTGCCAAAGAACTGGTGTTTCAGGTAGTGAAAGAGAACAGGCATTCAAACAGCCTAGAGGTCTCTGGTGCCACCATCTAACAAAACAGCTCTAAAATCTTCCAAAATCCTAAAAAAATTGTCCACACTTACAAAATCATCAACACAGACATTCAAGGTCACCCCATAGCATTCATGGAGCATTAAATAAAATATATGTAAATTTATATATATATGCAAAGGAGATAATATATAGGTCTATGAAGTTGCGTATGATGAATGGGTCAGCATGAATTCTGTAGCACATACAAGCTTGTATACACACATCATATATTTATTATTATATACAGTCATCACAATTATTTGCTGAATGGAAAGGCAAAATTGAGAGAATACACACAAGCTGCGAGGCCTTCAAATATCAAACTGACATTTCATAATGCAACCACTTTAACAAAACTTTGTACAGAATAGAGACTGAGAAACAATTTTCTCATTCCATATTTTGTTTCATTATATCAGCTTTGTGTTTTCACTTTTTTATTTCTATTTTTTTTTCTTTTTTGTATACAGAATAATACTTTCACAGTTCAAAGCAGTAAAACCTGAGCTCTTAAAAATTTCTTTCTTTTCCAACAAATATGAAAGAGACAAATCATTTTTATACAGCTTGAACACTTGGGTTTCATTATCAAACTCTCTGTATTAAAAATAAAACATTAGGCAAAAAAAAATAAAAAAATCCTCGTGCAGCTGCAATTTACTCCCTGAAATTTGGCATTTACATGAACGTCACCTCTTCAAATGATGGTCAAATGTCACCCAGCATATTTAGGATGTCAGATAAAGCAATCCAGTTGGCTGTGGTAATCATTCTATCAGTGGCAATGCAAATCTGCACCAGCCAGCAACCCTATGGAACCTGCTGCGAAGGACTGATGTCAAGTTTGCACAAAGGAATGACATTGTTCCTGCGTAGATCCTCTTCCTACAACATCACATCAATGTCAGTGGTGCCTGTTCTGCCAATCCTGTGGAAATCAACATCGGATTGACCTGAGGCTGCTGGCTGGGACACCAGATTTAAGCAGGGTTGGTAGGTTTTCTACAGGGGCAGATTTTCTGTGTCAAACCAATGTCATAATCTGTGGACCTATGTTTGAACCATGTTATTCCTATGAGAGAACACGGACCATCCTGTGATGTTGGACTGAAATAAGTTTCTGGTTCGGAAGGATTACCTTAGGTTCAGATTCCCTATATCAAATCGATAGCCACATAATGTCATAACCAGCAGACCTTCGTCAGAACAATGTCATTCCGAGAAAGGATTGATGTACGGTTGGGTGAGGACCGTCAAACTTTGCGACTGAAACATTTTCTTCCTACATATGCCTAATTAAAAAGCCCTTTGTTCCAGTTTGACATTTGAGTCTCTTGAATGGATGGACAAACGTTAATTTACTACAGGCCAAAAACTGGACTCAAACTTTGGTTTGAAAAACAGACAAGTTTCCTATTTGGTTTACATGCATTTAACTCATTTCTCCCCAAGTAAATTTGGCCAAGCTGCTCCAGCTGGCCCAAGTAAATTTTGCAGTTTTCACGCTTTTATCGGGTGCGTCAGAAAAAAATTCATTACTCGCTTATTTTTTAATATTTTTCAATTCTATTTGATGGAAGTGTTTATAAATGAATGTTTTATGATATTCTGTGGTTGTTTTTATTATTGTGTGGGTATAAAGTATTAATTTGTAAATTAGAATTTAAAAAAAAAAAAAAAAAAAATTTTAAACCGCAACAAAAACGTGGATTCCCTGTTCGCGGTACAGCTCGGCACGAAAAGCGAAAACGGGGGTTCGCGGGGAGAAATGAGTTAAAATCCCAGCCTCCCAAAACATTTGAGCAAAGATACTAGAAACGATAAGATGAGACACTCCCTTCTTCGTACCTCTAAAAAAAAAATTGTGCACACAGATTGCGCGCTGAATGGGGACGAGGCCCATAGCGCATAGCATGAAAAGAATACTTGATATAATGATAAATTAATGATGCCAATTTGTGGCAGTTGTACCGCGACTAAACAAAAGAAAAAAATAGCCAGAGCTTTCCCACAGCGATTGAAATTATGATTATAAAATATGTGATGTCAATCAAGGCCTACAGCTATAGCTGAACAGTGAACAAAATTCAATATTTTCCCTATTTGGCGTTGGAAGAAACAGCACTGCTCATGACTTTCGCGCATTCGCCGCTAGGTAGCAGTGCAAACTCTGTGCACGCTAAAAGTGCTGGCTGTCTCATCTTATTATGTCTAGTGTCTTTGATATGTGTTTCTATTCCAGCCACCATATTCTGAATCCACCTTAAAATCTTCATACAGCTTGATTTAAACTATTTTGACAAGGTAAAAAAAAAAAACCCCACTTTTCAATTCGAAACAGATCCTGATGGTACTCCGAATTCAAACATAAATCAGAATCACACACTTAACAAAAAAAATTTTAAAATACAGCAAAAATAACTTAATTGTCAAAAAAATTGAAGCTTCATCAATAATTAAAAGAAAAAAACCACCACACAAAATAAGGGTATAGTAAGAAGAGAGACAAAAGCAGCGTAGTAATTATATTGTATGACATGACACTTCAAAAATGTATCAAATTTATGAAAATAAAAAAATGTACAACTATTTACACCTTGATTGTTGGGATTACAAAAAAAAAATCTCTGTGTCATCATCAACAACAACAAGAGTAAAATATGCCAGTACAAAAAGCAGTATGTACAGTTTTACTACTCTACAATCAGGGGTCTTCTGGTCAAATCTTCAAAACCACTGAACATTAATGAATGCTCATTAAGGCTACAAAGTCAAACAATTTAGTGGAATAAAACTAAGTAAAAGTATACACAATACTATCCTAGGGAGCCTATGAATCCACAGAAAAAACAAACAAATGCTACAATACCTGTCTTAACTAATTCTACCAGATTCTGAAGAGAAAATGAGTGGCTTATGAGGAGGCAGTGTATATTCTATAAGGCATGGCTGTAGGCACATACAGTAAATAATACTTTTAACAGTATATATATTTTTTTTTACCTTCTTGGTTATATGGAACAGTTAAGTATGAGGTGTTTCCTGGCAGTGGAGTTGGGGACGTTAACAGATTAATTCTTCACCATCAAAATACTAGCACGGTTAATCTATAATAACCTAGAATTCTGGTGAATCTATATCATAAAAAATACGATAAAATCCCTTCACAGATGAATAGACCAAAATACTCCTGGCTGGATCTTTCTGAGAGTTGGCATGAAGATGTGAGATAATATGCTTGTGTAGATTTTTGTGGCTATATAAGAGAAAACATTTAGGCGTGATCGATGGAATAATCCACAACATATGAAAATAATGGAACTGTTAATGCTTGGCAGGGTTTAGGCAACATCTTACAAAACACTAAACTTGAGTCTGGTCTGAAATACAATATTCACTTCCGTCCAGGAGTGGTTTCAACACTTGAGAGAAGACAAACAGTAGGATAGAGTGGGTTTCATACTACATGTAGTTATATAATTATATCGTTGGTCAACTGTTGGAACCTTTGTTAAAACTAGCCTTTGAGTTGAGTCTCAACGAAGTTCCAAGAAGTTCCAACAGCCGAATGACGAATTATAGGTATTAACTAAAAATGCTGGCTGATAAAAATACACGCAACATAATTATATTGTATTATATATATATAAAAAAAAAAAATTAGATGTAAGTACTTGTAGTATGTGAGCTGCTCAGGTCATGCAAATCATGACCATCAAAAACGTATGTATAAAATGTTCAACTCTAAAACAAAACAAAACCATGTTTAGCAATGTGATAAGGCAGTGTCCAAAAAATGTAAAGGCAGGGGGGGGATGAAGACGTTTAAATATGAACTGTAAAATGTACTAAGTATGAGAAAGGGAGGACTGGGTGAGAGAATAAAAAGGCAGTGTTGAAACGGTGACCTTTCTCTGTGGAACACATGGGTGAAACGACTAGCTTGTCTGAAAGTACCAGTAAAACAATTGAAGCATGAGCAAGAAAAGACACATTTTTCAAACAATAATTGTACAGTCATACAAAATGAACACAACTCCAAATTATTTTCTTATATGATTTAACCAAATCTAATTCATCTTAGTGTTTTAATTTTATCCAATTAACATTTCTATACAAATTCGGCTGTATAATATCCAATATTGAAAAAAAGAAAGAAAGAAAAACTAATCTGAAGTTTACGTTTTTCACTCTTATTACAGAAAGTAAATAAAAAATTGTGCTTGTATTCAAATGCTGTTTTTCATTCAATACTGAGACAACAACATCTTCAAGGCTTCATAATAAGGCTTTTTTATAATAAGTACAAATGCCTAAATCATTTATTATTTGTGATTTTACATATATATGTGGTACTAAAAATAGACTCCACTTTAAAAAATTGGTTGTCAACATTAAATTCTCAAAAAGTTTTTTCAAAAACAGAGTGGAGAAAGCAGTGAAAGAAATACGTGTATGTCATTGATTCGTAACAATTTCTCATCATTAAAAAATCCCAACAAACAAAATTCATTTTACGTATATATTATGTACATAATTGTGAACAACATACGAAGTGTTTATGCAGAATTTATTTCACATAGTTTTAGCATTTGCAGAACATACAAATAAAGATTCATTTGAAATTTTTCTCCTTTGTTATAATAACTTTGTTACCTTCACTTCATTATATACATGAAAAACTCAAGATTTTTTTTGTTTTTTGTAATGAGATCACAAAGTTTACTTCCCTTTGATATCGTACTTTGTAGAAAAAAAAAAATATAAACTTGGACAACAATAATTATACATGTAGAAAATTGCGGGGCTCAACATGAAAATTTACCCAGTAGTGGCTTGAACTTGCCTGCAGTTTACAGGTCTTTATAACCCAGCAAGCATCACTAGATCAATCCAACGTAATTCTGTAGGGGCGGATTGCCTAGATCACACGGCCATCTGAACAATGTCGTAACCAGTGGTCCTATGTGGGAACGATGCCATTCCTAGGTGCAAACTTTACATCAATTCTATGCATCAGATTTCTGTAGGTTTGCTGATCGAGAGGGCAGTACTGATAACCACCTTTCGCTTCAAAATGCTGAAAATTATTAGTCTCATCGTTAAAAAAATTAAATTTTCTCAACTGATCAATTTAGCAGTGAGAACATTTACAAAGATAGCCAGTTCAGTCATCTAGATTAAATGTTCACAAGTACTGACAATCTTGCTACTGAGTTTCAAATGTATGTACATGTATTAATTTTGGCAAGTGGGTTTCCATGGTGACAGAACCAAGCATATCAAATAATTCAGAGGCACTTGACCAACTGGAATACATCACTCATTTTTAGAATTCTCTAGAAAAATTTGATTTGAAAGACTGATAACAGAAGGTGGGTGGCAGCTTGAGGTGGGGGTCAAACAGACAAGGCAACAGGTAGGAACAAAACATGACAGGCTTTAACTCTTGAGTTCGAACCTTCATAAAACTACCCATTCTGATTCATTGACAAAACATTTTAAAAAAGCAGCAAAGATCTGTGAGGTGGTAGCTTTCTTTGTGGTGCCATTCCTGACACCCATTGTATTTCCTTTCCATTTCTGATTCATTGCAACAATTCTTTATTGTTTTTTATGCTCTTCATTGTCTTCTGTTAGCTGTTGTGTGGGTTACAGTAGTCTAATTATACAGCCAAACACAGAAAATACTGCACTGTCTTCATTGTTCAGCTGTAGCATAGTATGTAAAATCTTATTGGATTTTCCATGACCAAATAACATTGTGATTCCTTCTATATAATTATATCTAGGGTTCCCAACTTTTTTCATCCCTTCTCCTCCGGTGACTTTTTGAGAGTAAATTTACCCTCCACCTTGTTTTGTTCAGTAATTTAAATTTACACTTCTACTGTAATAAAGCAACCGACACAAGGGGAAATTTTAAATCACTATTGTTCAACATTATTATTTAAGTTCAAATAACAACAAGTACATTCGCACACAACAACAATGTTATTCCATTTATTCCCAGACACAGGATACCTAGACGGTTCATTTTGTCAAATTCCGTCCATCCACTTGTGTGCGTATCATTCATGTCAACAATGCAACAATTTGCACTACACCCTTTCATAACTGAACAACAAAGACTGGTACAATAGAGCTCTATGCGTAGTACTCGCTGTGTTTACCTCGCATGCTAGGTGTGGACATACAGTGAACGAAAGAATAATCCGTCACGGTATTCTGTGTCTCAGATTTATTCATAAACAACTAAAAATAGATACAAATCCAGAATCAGCAAATTCATCCCTTGGTAGGTGAAATTTATCTTACTTTACCTCAAGTTGGGAACCCTGTGATATACTGATCTGTTTTATATGAATTTTGTAATGCTATTCTAATGTCTCAAATGATGAACCAACACAAATTTCTTCAATTACCAACAACATCAACATAAGTACAAAAACACCTCGGGACATCATGATATCAAACAAATACATTATGTGGAAGATCGATGCACTTGTCTTTCACAAATCAGCAGCTGGAGGGAGTCCGATAAACCAACATGTTAGCAAACCCACGAGCTTTCATAGTAACTACTGCCTCCTCCGTGTAAGTTTTTTCTGAAGCTCCATCTATAAATAACTCACTCTCAGTCACTTGATGGATATCGAAATGACCCTGGTGAATTTCGTAGCTCCCCAATGTGAAGTCTTGAACACTTTCCGCACCCAAATACATTCTGAACATGCTTTTCAGGGAACATGTTAAGTTTGTTGTCAAAAACGTCAAAGAAATACATTCATAGTAGGTTGTTTTTTTTCTTCCAGTCCTGCCGAATTCATCGACGTTGCATCAGTCAGTGTCCCACACACAGACTTAACTATCTGTCTGATATTTTATTTCACGCACATCGGCCCAGACTAAACTCACAGAACAGACACAACTGTCCATACTGTGCTTTAAAAGCAAGAGAAAGTCCTTGCGTTTCCCAGTGCCAAATTGTCTTTAAGCTGTATCTCAACTGAGCAGCCACTGGCCTCCTCTCGCTGTTGTCCAATCTCCTCCGTCGCAATAACCAAAACAACTTCATCACAGCTTCAATACCAGGTCTCAACTGCAGATTTTGTCAAAAACTGCACGAGATAAAACAGTTGTCGCTGTCGTCATTGGCATTCTCACTCGTCATCCTTATCTTTCTGCGGCTTTATATCACAAGCTTCAAACAATTCCTCGGGCGTGTAGCCCAGCAAATTCTGCAGGTCACAGACAAAACGGTATACGTATCTCTTCCCGGCTGTCTTGTGAATGATGTTTTTGTCATAATAATATCTGAGTAAACAAAAGAAACCAAATAAATGATATAATCATATGGCACACATGTACTTTGTCTTGATGAAATAATAATACAGTAGAAAAGCAACAGCACAGTAGAGACAGGAGCCTGCCACAAAACTTGCACTAACAACTCTGAGACACTCACAAAGCCTAGAAACATGCAGTTTTCATCTAAGGCAAAATGTAGCAAAAAGAAAAAGTTCTACGTAGTAAAGCCTCGCAAGAAATAATACAGAAACAATACAATAAACCGTAAGTACCCTTTTTGTATTATTTCTTACCCAAGGTTTTGCTACATACAACCTATTCTTTTTGCCACTTGCATTTTATTGGATCGTTTCCGTCTTATTTCTTATGTGAAGCTTTGCTGCAAACAACTTAAAATTCTCTTTTCCACATTTTGACTTTGTTTCATGCCTTGCTCAGACCCTGCAGATTTTCCGTGATTTCTATAATATTTCATCAGTTTTCAACTAAATTCATTAGCAAAGGACAATTTTCAAATGTGAGCCAATGGAATTACTAAGATTTCATAATAGTGTAATTTATTGATAACTTACCTCAACCCTCGGCTGAGTTTCTCGTAATTCATCTTGGGTTTATTCTTCCTCAGCCCCCATTTGCGAGCCACTTCATCGGGGTCTATCAGCTTAAACTCCCAGCCGTCTCCTGTCCAACAGATGAAGTGTTGGCAGGTTTTGTCTGTCAGCTGTTCCAGTAGGAACTGCCATAGCTGAATGGGTCCGCTACCTGTCAAACAGAATAAATCATGTTTAGAAACTATTCAAGACTTTATGTGTTGAAAAGGTGAAGGCTTGGCTTGTTATGTGGTAAACATGCAGCCATGCAAAATCAGATTTTATATTGACAAGATCAGTATACATTTGGCTTTCCTGGCAAGATATGCATTCCATGGCAACATAAGCCAGATTTGTGGTTTGTGGCAGGTAAACAAAACTGTGCATGGGTAAAATATTGGGTGCAACATCCGGGTCTGATTTACAGATCTGGCAAATAAATTATCACTTCAATCACTGACACTTCTGGGGGCAGGTAAACTGTCAGTTAAATATTGTGGTTTCCATAGGAAAGAGAACACAAATGCAAATCATTTAACACATTTCACAGATTACGTGACGGACTCTGTATGTCATCACTGCTCTATAATAACAGCATATGTCAGACTTATGCCAAATGGCACCTGACGGTTCATTGTATTCCTGAGTTTGAGGGATATTTGATAATATTATAGAAAAAGAAATGCTCCAATAGGAAAATGTAATAATCCAACAGAATCAGAATCATTAATGGCATAAATTACCAAATGACAACCAAAGAAACAGCTTTTTCTCAACTTCTCAGAAATGTCAACAATGATTTATGCCACTAGCACAGAGCACTGATGATATGTGAGCCTCTCCAGGGAAATGATCCACATTGCCAATTTTTTCAAACTTGAGTTATACTTGGTATACTGTGAAAGTACAAACTGTCCTGAGAAGAATGCACTTTATTTCACTTAAAAATGGTGAAAATTGACCAAGTTATGGCTATTTCAAGATGGCAAAGGTAGAAAAGGTCACTTTTGAGAAAAACGCGTTTAAAGTTTACATAAATTTAAAAAGACCATTAGATTGGACCACAAAAAATATGAAAAAAACAACAAACATAATTATTTATTAACGGAATTCATTAAAATCCTTTAGCCGAGGCATAAAGAAATGACTGAGGAATCTATTTACGCTGAAAACTGATATAGGACCAGGAAGTCCCTATCCACCTATATTTGGCTCTATCTGGAAAGTGCCGAGTGCGACATGTGGACCATTTCCCTAGAGCGCCTCACATATTCTAGCATGATGTGTTCACTATTACCACTGTCTTGCAATTGTTTCACTAGGCTGAACTTTACTTTCAATTCTCAAGCCTAGCAGGAATTTCTTTTTCATAAAAACATTATATTTCCCATGACCTTTCCAATACCCCCAATACGGGACAATCCTGTAAAATAAAGGAGAGCTGGCGGGTCTGGATTTACAAGATGACGTTCATTTTTGCATATCATTTTCATCATGTTTCAGTTTTATGTCACTTCAGAACAAGCATGAAAACTCAACCATGTTCCATCTACAGAGAAAAAAATGATCAGATTTAAAGCAAGCCCAATCAGCAACTATGTAGGATTGACATCAGATTGACTTAAATGGCAGTGAAATGTTTGGGACTGGATGAATTTCATGTGTGCGTTTTTTTTTTAAAATTAAAATCTGGGGGACCCCCCCGCCCCCCCCCCCCGAATAACAGCAAGAAAATGGGTCATTTGACCAGTTGTGATACATTTATTTGAAGAACCACCTGTCCTACCTGGGTGGTCGACAAATCTTAATGACATTCTCTCCCCCTCCTCACCTGGTTTCCCAGTTCATTCTGATCTACTCATTTTGTTTTTTGAATATGTTTCTCAATTTAACCAAACATTCGAGATATGGACAAGTTCGGTGTGTGGGGGGGCCTTTTGGCTGTTAACTGAGACAATAGTGAAATCCCCCCCCCCCCCCCCCCCATATAATGTCAGAAAATGAAGAAAACTGATGGAGTGAGATTGAGAGTGAAAGAGATAACAGATGTGAAAGAGAAATGAAAGATAGGTTTTGATTAAACAAGACAGGGATAGAGAGAATGAACTACAATGACAGGAGGAAGGAGTAGCGTAAAAGTATGATAGTGAACTGTGAGTGTGTGTGTGTGTATCTTGTGTAAGAGAGGGGGGAGATTGAGAGATCGGTGAGAAGGAAAGGAGAGAGGGGGAGAAAGAAGAGGAGAGAGAGAAAAAGATAGAGTGTGAGAGACAGAGACAGAGAGAGCGGGGGGAGGGAGAGAACGAGTGAGAGAGAGAGAGAGAGAGAGAGACAGACAGACAGACAGACAGACAGTCAGCCTATCAGTGGACCAGAAGGCAAGCGTGTGAATATTACTTGATACCCGGTGCTGAGATAAAGGAAGCTATCAGATATAATATAATCATGCAATCAGTTGTCACTTCAATTTGGCAGCCAAGAGTCACTTCATTCATGCAGTCAATCATCACTTCAATTAGCCAGCCAACAGTCACTTCAATCATGCAGTCAATTGTCACTTCAGTCAATCGTCACTTCAACTAGGCAGTCAACAGTCACTTCAATCATGCAGTCAATTGTCACTTCAGTCATGCAGTCAATCGTCACTTCAACTAGGCAGTCACCAATCACTTCAATCATGCAGTCAATCGTCACTTCAATCATGCAGTAAACAGTCACTTCAATCATGCAGTCAATCGTTATTTCAACCATGCAGTCAGTCGTCACTTCAACCATGCAGTTAAATGTCACTCCCACTAGCCATTTTTCACTTCCATCAAGAACTCCGATGTCACTTTACTCATAATTGTAATCAATCGCTGTTTCAATCATACAGTCAGACGTCATTTCAATCCCACAATCAGTCATGATACGTCAAGCACGAGGCCACCCATCATGCCATCAGTATCCCGTCATGCAGTCTACCATGCAGGAAAGACCAGGCAGAACCTGTTTCAGTGCTAGTTAGTCAACACTCACCCAGACCACGGCCATCCGGCCCTCGCAGTACCGAGAATTCTGAAAATTAGTAGTTACAGCCTTTAGTTAGTAACACATCTCATGCTCATTTGGCAGTTGCTTCAACCAGTGAATCTCAAACGGGGGATATCTGGAAGAGACAGTTGAGGGACCCTGGGTTCGAGAGGGGAGGAATGTGACCTATGAACTCTGAGAACCACTGGTTTAAACATTGCATGACAATAACCGCACAGACTCTGTTGTTCAGGGACCACAGGCAGGCGCAAAATGTGTGTAGATGTTGGTGGCGATAAGTTTGATGATGAGTTGGGGGGGGGGGGGAGTTGCTGTAGTCTTGTCACCACAAGAACAGCATCTTTTAATAATGAGAACTCGATGCATAACATTTCTATGGTTATCATTCTTGCACCCGTTAACAATGGAAGAAATTATGAAAGATCACAAACTTTCGTGCTCAAAATGCAAATCTGCTCCTTTTGAGTTATCTTGTTTTATTTATTAACACCACTTTTAAGAATGTGTCTACTGTCATTCATCTCTCCGCCTGTCATGTTTACATACTGTAAGATTTTTACATTACTGCCAACTTGTGTATGTAAATTATGTGATTTATAGCAGGGCTTTGGCATTGGGTAAGAAACCCGGTCTTTCGTATCTTCACAATATTTCCAGGTCTGGCCTTTCACTATAGGAAAGGTTGGCCGTGCCTGGCTTAGACAAAATAATGATGATGTTTTAGATTTGAAACCAGAGCTGTGGAAATACGCCAATCAACTCAAACAGGGTGTCATAAATTCTTCATCCACACTCAAAGTACAATCATCCTCAGGTCCCAGACTCCACGCTGTAAAAACACGCCATGAAATTGTTTTAACCCCGCCTTGGGACGTTTTTACGCCAGGGGTTTTCAAGTTTGATTAGAAAAGGGGCGGGGAAGAAGTCAGATTAGTCATCATCATCATTGCCTTTCTCACCCTGGATCAGGGTATAGGCCACCAACAAACACTTTCCATCCCTCTCTATCATGAGGCTCCGCAAGTCAAAAATACCTTACTTTCTCTCTTCTTCACTCCCACACACACACACTCTCTCTTTTTGTCCCTCGTCCTCTCTCTCTCTCTCTCTCTCTCAAAACTCCATATAGAAGATCATTTTTGCCCTCTGCAATTCGCCTTAGCAAGACACTTTTTAGCTTGATATGGAAAGTGTTTGTTGGTGGCCTATACCCTGATCCAGGCTGAGAAAGGCAATGATGATGATGATGATGTGCTAGATTTCACCAAGGTTCCTTCCCATGTCACTTCATGTATGCCTACTATTCAGTTCATTGAGTTGTGATATGATGTTTCTGCAATGATGCGTCAGATATGTGTACCATGCATATGCCCCTGAATGCTCTGTGAAAGAGAATTTCCTTCACGAGATAATAGAGTGATTCTTATCTCATCCCATCTTCTTCTTCATCTTCTGATGGTGCCCCACAGACTCGGACAATGAAAGAGAATTAAAGATCTGGAGCGAAATGAGAAACAACAGCCAAGATAGACATCCTTAATAAAGACCTTCGACAAACACTTATCATAGAATGTATTAAGGTCAGGCGCGCACCTGCTGTGTTTGATCGGTAGTCTAATTGAAGGTGATGTCATGACATTTGAGTTTCAATATGATATAACTAGTTGGACCGTGACGTCATGTCACTGAGTTTCAATAAGATACAATTAGTTGGACCGTGACGTCGTTATGACATTTGAGTTTCAATAAGATGCAATTAGTTGGGTGAAGCGCAAGTTCTCACCGAAACTTACTTCTTAACTGCCCTCGGCCACAGCATCCGCTCCGCTCCGCTATTTTTACGGACAATGACGTAACGCACACTTTGCCCCTGTGTACTGGTTCACAGCATCCGTTCCGCTCCGCTCCTCACCGCTATAGAGGCAAAGAGAGCTTTACATACGTCATTTTCCGTACAAATAGCAGAGCAGGTCTTGTGGACAAGCCCATTAAGTATTACAAACGTTGAAAACCACTGCCCGCAGCCGCTAAAATTAAAAAGCAAATCGACGCCGCTAAATGTATCGCTAGCGATAAAATCCTTACAGTGCTAAATAGCCCTGAACAGACAAAAAGAAACGATTCCATTAAGCAAGCCTTCCATCTTCTGTAAGTTTACGATGTCCTGGCCATGGACAGACTGGGTTTTACGAAGTTTTTTCCATCCAGCAAGCGAAAAGTGAGTCAAGAGAGCGGCCAATACAATCCCACATTACAAAATTATCCCCGATAAAAATTAATCTAATCCAACAAAGCAAAAAGCTCACACGCAGGCAATCAGCTACCAAATTGTAACTTAAATTTGGTTGAATGTTGAGCTTTGAGTTCAAATTTTTAGTACAGAGGCTAAGCAGCAACATTTGGTCCGGCCATCCAAAGCGTTTTTCAGAGTTACAAAATCAGGTGGTCTAATGTGTAAACAAATTCCTTCAACAAAAACTTCATTCTTTCACGCAGTATGATAGACAGCATGCAATAATGCTAGAATAATAGATAAGATGGTAAATATAAAACAGGTTTAGCAAGGAATTCAGGTGTTGTTGTTTTTTTCTCTCGCTCTCTCCCAGAAAATTTCCCCTCGTGCTAGTGGACTCACGCATTTAAACACCTGCAGCGATGAAATGCCCATGTTTTTCATTCAACACAACCGCTAAATAATAACAGAATGTAACGAAAATCGTGCTTTCCACCGACATTTTTACCATCTCTCTTTTCCGATGCAAGACGCCCGAATCTTGAGACACTTCTTTATTTACAAATTCCACAATTTTAAGAATCCTTCAAATTCGTGTTTGGCGGAATGAATAAACTGCCTCTGTCTGCTCCACATGCCCCCCCCCCCCCCCCAAATTCCATATATTCAGGAATCCTTCACATTATATTGCACAAAATGAATAAACGGTCTTTATTTGTTCCGTATTACACACAAACAAATTCCACATTTTTAAGAATCCCTCACATTTATGTTGCACAAAATGAATAAACGGTCTTTATTTGTTCCGTATTACACACAAACAAATTCCACATTTTAAAGAATCCCTCAAATTTATACAGCACGAAATGAATAAACGGCCTTTATTTGTTCTCCGAGAAGACCAAGACTAAATAACAGCTTTTGGGCCTAAAGTAAAGATCTGAAACCCCCTTTTCAAAAGAGTATTCAAAGTGAAAGAAAATAATCTCCGATTCTCAATATCGGGATAAATATGGAAAGAAATATGATCTAATTTTGCCACACCCAGAATTTCTGAGCAGTTTGTTTGCCTTCATTCCGTTTGAACTCTGGTTATCCAGTATCCTTGGCTTGGCTCACTCCCTTGAATGGTGAGTGGCAAAGCATTGGCGTTTAAAAACTTTAACTGACTTTTTCCGCGGACTCTGACTGCTTCGTTACAAACACAATTTTTATAATAATAATCCAACAACTTCATTATTTTGCTGGAAAAAAAAAAACACAAAAAAACGCACAGGTTTATTCGAAGTCAGAAATTGGCAAAAAGAAAAAAAACTGTATGTCGCAAAGCCTCGCTTAAGAAATAATACCTAAACGATACAATGCAGACCTGCTTTTGTGCTGCTGTACAAGCAAGAACTCACAGCTAAGTAGACAATGACATAATATTCTATTTACATTCTATATATTTCATATTCAGATCTTTCATTGTTCGATTGTTCTATCTGTTCAATTTTCCTTTCCTGTTGTTGATTTTTTTCCCTTGAAAAAGGCTGTTGCCGGAATATCGGCTATTTTCTGTCTTCTTTGTTTAGTTTGTGTTTCATTGTGTTTCACGAGTGGAGTGAGCGATAGTTAATAATTACGGGGGGAAAGGAGGAGAGTAAAATTAACCCACGGCCCACGGGGTAAGGGAAAGCGTGCATGTGAGTTGGGGGGTCTGAATGAGGCGAGGGCGCTGTATTACTATCACTGCACACTAAGACGTCTAAGAGAGCGGACGTGGGAGAAAGCCCCAGAGGGCGAACATAAGGAGAGCAGTCCTAAGACTTAGGAGTAGTGGTTTTTTCCAGTGATGACTGGTAGGTGAAACGATGATTGATAATTATGATTGATGTATTATATTCGTCTATTACCATGATGTAAATAAGTATATGTGAGGAATGTGGAAGTCCTTGATATTGGATATAACAATGTGCGCCATGAGCGATAGATGAAAGTTGAGTTCATGGATTTGTAGCACGAGTGAGTATTGTGTACTACGATGGAGGTGTGTTACCGTAAGATGTTTGGTGAGTGAAATGTGAACTATTGTGTGTACGCTTCATGGGTTGTAAGGAGAGGTGGAGTGAATAGAAATGGTATGGTATTATACCAATGTAATGTTATTCTTGTAGGTGCCGGGGTCGGGCCAAAGAGCGCCGCCTACGGTGATAGGCCAGCATAGGGCCGGAGGCCACACATAGGCCAAGAGTGAGGCTGTCGGTGCAGGACAGTAGAGGCACATAAAGTCGTGGCAGTCAGGCCACGGACAGGGACGTAGATATGAGCGTGAATGTGCTAATTGAAATGATAATGTACTATTGCCATGTTGATGGGCTATTGAAATGATAATGTACTATTGCCATGTTGATGGGCTATTGAAATGATAATGTACTATTGCCATGTTGATGGGCTAATTGAAATGATAATGTGTTATTGCCCTGCTGAGGTGCTAGTGGAATGCTAAGGTGTTATGGCAATAGGAAGGTGATATTGAGAGACTGCGGTGCCAGTGAATTATTAATGTGCTATTAAGACCCTGAGGGGAGAGGCTGAGGCCGAAGTGTCTTTAGGAAGTAACTACCGGGTTGTGGATCCGAGGAAGAGTGCATGTGGGAATAAGGCCGTTGTACGGCAGTTAAATTCAATAATATAATGTATGTAATTGCGCTATTATCTGTATAATTATGTTTAATAAATGTGTGAGTCTGATGGGTTGTTCTGTTAAGTGTTAAACTTGTTCGTTCGTGATTGTTGTCCTGTCATAACTTATTACATCTCCCAGTCTGGGATTTGTGACAGTTTGGGTATTATTTCTTACGCAAGGCTTTGCTACATTTTGTCTATGCCTATAGCCTTGCTGCGACCCCACAGCTTTGCTGTGGTTTTTGTGACATTCCGTCAATAGATATATTCGCCAGAAACCCCCCCCCCCCTCTCCTTTCCTCCAAAGTACGTCTTTCGTACACTTGGGACACCCACATCCCCAAACCCCTTCGGAGTGTACGAACTTTGTGGATAACTCCATAGTAATGATGGAAAATGAGGTCGTCCTGTTTTAATTCACATAAAAAGACAAAAACAACAACAACAAAGACCCCAAAGTTGGGACTTCTTTCTGTCCCCGAGCCCATGGACAATCTGGTGTACAACTGTCTCACTGCAAAACTGATGACTAGTTAGTGGCTGACAGCGCAGGACCGGAAGTGACGTAACACGTAGTGTACCTCTGGCGTGTCATGTCAACTTAACTAGGTCACGGGATAAATTGGAGCAATCAGACCGTAATACTCTCCATTTGAGAACTCAGAATGACCGAAAAAAAAGGGGTAAAAAATTTCCGCTTTTTTAAATGTTGAGATGGCGTGTGCTGCATATCTCAAACGTCAAGACTTATTGTTGCTGGCAGCGTATGCACCGCTATACTGTACTCTGGGCTTATAATTTAGAGGAATAAAAATACAACACATTCTTTTTTTCATCTCTCTCTCTCTGGAGACTACCAATGTAGTTCAAATTCTGTAACATTAAAATAAAGAAGAAAACGAAAGAGGCAGAGAGGGAGGGAGGGGGAGGGAGAGAGAGAGAGAGAGAGAGAGAGAGAGAGAGAGAGAGAGAGAGAGAGAGAGATAACGGCCACTTTGCGCTCTTCACGGTCTATTCGGGTACACTTTATTTATTTACGTTTCATATTCAGAGCTGTCAAGTGTAACATAGAATCAAATACATTCATATAATTTTAAGCTAAACACATTGATAAATTTCTTTTTTAAAAAAAGTTGTTTTGTATAGATCTGGGGAAAACGTTTTGTAAACGAGTATAAAAGTTATTAAATCAAGTTGTAGATCTCAGCCTCTCTCAGAAAGGACAGGATGTGTTGCGGGTCCACGTCAGTAAATAATTCTTTCATGGATCCGCAGGCGTAGTGCCTTCTTTCGGATACGCATGAAGTCTACACCTTCAATAATCAAAATATGTTGCATTGATAGTATGTTGTCTTGGCCAGTGAGCGAGATCTCGTTACGCTTCCTAGTTCACAGCTCGCACAAACATTCAGACAATTTAGATTTGTCTCAGTACGCCATCAGGCAAAGGAAGTCAGGGACTGAAACACTAGTTGTTTGGCAGAGTTGCCTTGCCGTGCTCTGAAAATCTCCTACGGTCGCGCTCTCCCCAAAACTTTCTTTTTTAGGGGGTTGACACTACCAAGGTAAAGTTTAATTGAAAAATGTCTGAATTCATTGGAACTGACAACACGTAAGTCTTAAATACGTAGAAAACCTGGCTACAACCCACTTATCCAGGTTCCGATACCAGTATTCGTACAATTTCCATCCCGTACCTTTATCATTCGTTCAGGTAACATGAATTGTCTTCGCCTCCATTTTTCTGGAATCGCAACAAGGACCCGATACCAACCTGGTTGGATCCGCATATTATTTCCCTTTTAAATGTCAAGAATGGAGAGGGCGCGAATCTATCATCTTTCAAATGGCCCGAGTAACCCACTTTCAGGCTGGTAATCGGACTAGACCGTTTATATTTTTGTTATACCTGCCATCTTCCTTGTTTTCCAAACCCTCAGACTTTGCCCACATCTGAAAGGTGAGAAAAATACTTCTGGACAAGTTTATGTTTACCTGAAAGGCTCAGCCAGCCGAATTTTCTGGAATCAGGTAAAATTCATAACAATCTGCGCCGATTGAAAATAACACAAAGAATTTCAGGTGAAATGGATCGCCAGCGCGAGGAATCTGACCTTGTGGAGCGTTTGCTTGATTCTTTGCAAATGCGCAACGTTATTCGGCTACTGGCTAAATGTATGAGGGTAGAACAGTCAGTGTGTCGTAACCTTTTATACCCCAGGCCCCAATTCAATTTAAAAACAAACAAACAAACAAACAAAAAACAACAACAACCACAACAACAAAAACGTCCGGACACAGTTAGTGTACATATACAAATAGTGTACATATACAAATAGTGTACATATACAAATAGTGTACATATACAAATAGTGTATCTATACAGTTAATTTGAAGTACACTACGAAATTAAGATTTCCACGAAAAATCTCTACGCCCCATTCTGTAGTCCCACACCACACCAGTGAGAAACACTGGGGTAGTGGGAATGAAGTAGACGGACAGACAGAAGATGGGGAGAAAGAAATGAATCAGAAAATCAAGTTATCAAATAACTATAGGTATAAGCGGCGAGTAGAATGATGGATAGACGGAAGAAAAAAAAAGAAATGAATAAGAGAATGAGGTTATCAAATAACTATGGGTATAACCGGAGAGTAGATGGATATACAGAAGAAAGAAAAAAAAAGAAATGAATAAGAGATGGAGGTTATCAAATAACTATGGGTATAACCGGAGAGTAGATGGATATACAGAAGAAAGAAAAAAAAAGAAATGAATAAGAGATGGAGGTTATCAAATAACTATGGGTATAACCGGAGAGTAGATGGATATACAGAAGAAAGAAAAAAAAAGAAATGAATAAGAGATGGAGGTTATCAAATAACTATGGGTATAACCGGAGAGTAGATGGATATACAGAAGAAAGAAAAAAAAAGAAATGAATAAGAGATGGAGGTTATCGCATAACTATATGCAGCGAGCAGACGGATAGATGGAAGACAAAAAGAAATGAATCAGAGAATGAGGTCATCGAATCACTATAGACGGCGAAGTAGACAGACAGACAGAAGGTGGCAAAATGAAACAAATAGAAGAATGAGTTCATCGTACATAATATACAGCAAAGTAGACGGATAGAGAGATAGTGGGGAAAAGAAATGAATCATAGAATGAGGTCATCGAATAACCATCGACAGTGAAGTCGGCGGATAGATCGATGGAAAATGGGAGGAAAAAGCATGAATGAGAGAAGAAGATCATCGAGGAACAACAGACCGTGAAGAAGAAGGATAGACAGAAAACGGAGAAAGAAATAAACAAGGGAATGTGAGGTCATCGAATAGCTACAGACAGCAACGCAGACGGATAGACCGATGATAGGAAATGGAAATAAGTGAGGGAAGGAGATCATCAAAATAAGAATGAAGTGACCAGATGGACAGAAGGTGAGAATAAAATCAAGCTCCCATCGACAAATCTGCAGGGAGCAAAGTTAGGTGGGTGGACGACAGACAAGAACCGTATAGTGAAGGCTATCGTCAACGAAATACAATGAAAGAGACGAGAGAATTGAAGTAGAAACACACGCATAAAAACTAGACATAAAAAAACAACAACAAACAAACATAAACAGTACTAATCAAGTGCAAATAATTGCAACAAAAATAATGTTCACGAAAGAGGCAAATGAACAAAAACAGATGTTGCGTGGAAATGGTGGCCGGGAAGGCTTGGGCTGATGCATCTGACTAATGCTGAAGTGGTACCGGTACTTTAGCAGGAGAGGACAAGGGCATATGTGCAGATTGAGTCAATCCATAATTATGAAGATCGACCGCCTTGTTTCTCACTACAGGTTTCCTACATATACCTTTAAAATTCAAAATTAAGGTCTTTTTAAATTTGAGGGGGGGGGGGGGGCATAAAAATTTGAGATTCTTATTACGGACCTTTCAGACCAAGGCCGCGCTAGTCAATCAGATCAAAAATCAAGAAAATGGGGAGAAAAAAGGGAACTCTAAAAAATTGCAAAACTTGGTACATCACATTAATGCAGTAGCGCATCCCCACTAGGAAATGAATGAAGCTTAAGCTTCAGAGTCCCAAAAAATGTAGGTTCATCACTATCAATATGATAGACCAAGTTATGACACTCTGGAATTTTAAGGATTTTTTTTTTTTTCATGGCCATGTTTTGAAAATTTCAGGACTTTATAAGGCTTTAAAATCATCTGTTAGGAAGTTAAGGTCTTTTAACTCTTTCAGCACCAACAAGGCATTGCCAGGAGCTCTGTAATAGCCCCATCAGATTTAACTTTAATTTCTCCATGAGTAACTTTCGTTTACAGTTCAATATCATGATTTAGATTTCAATTTTCTATTTGAATTACTTGAACTCGCTGAATCTAGATCTATATAAACAGGACCCTAGAAATTCCAGCTTTCGCCGCCCAAGTGGTCAAAAGGTTAAGGACATGTGGGAGTCTTCTGTGACTGGAGTCCTGTGTATGGGTTTGGAGACTTACCAGAATAGCCGGCCAGGAGAGCAGCAGGGATCATGGGTTTGCCGTGTTCACTGGAGGGTGAGTCATCAGGTGAGACCGTTCTCAAGTTGTGGAACACACCGACCCCTGAGGTACCCCTGTAGTCGTGGCTGGGCCATGAGTCACAGTGGTCACCTGTAGGTGGACGGATGGATGGTTGGATGGATGATTGGATGGTTGGGTGGATCGGTTGTTGGATGGATGGATGGATTGATGGATGAATGGATTGATGGACGGCTGGATGGATGGATGGATGGAAGGGGCAATAGACAGATGGCTGTACACAGACATGTGGATGAATGAGCAGACCGACGGACAGAGAGACAGATAAATGGTTGTATAGAAGGCTGGCTGGAAGAAGGCTCCAGACACGTGATGAAACATGTTCCAGAGGTTCCCAATCTCAAACTGAAATTAGGTAGTGTTAATAAGCAAAATTGATAAGGTCAAGGTCATAATAAAAAGTTTGGAAAATCAGAAGAAGAGGGAAAAAAAGGGTGAAAAAAAATGTGATATTAATATACTGACCAGGATAGTCGGGACCGTCCCAACGGATCTCAGACTTGATGTTAGGAACATTCTGGAATGGCAGGTTGGGGTGCGGGTGAGCTCCGTTCTCAAAGAAATGGTCTGGAGTAGAGTGAGGTCCCCTTGAACCAGCTGTGTCTCTCATGTACTCACCTGGGAGATGAAATGACCAAAGCAAATGTTAACCTTATTTTGACTTCTCCACATCATATTCCAATTCCCACTTTGTGGGGTCTTTCAGACTCACACTCTCAAACAGAGAAAAACTACTTAACTCTGCCAAATCATTCTTCATTGGGTCTACAAGATCCACATTCCCAGATACAGAAAAAATACTAAATTAGACAAAATTGTACTTCCTGGGGTCTGCAAGACCCACACTCTTAGATACAGAAAAACTACTAAACTCTACCAAATCATCCTTCATGGGGTCTGCAAGACCCACATCTCAGATATAGAAAAACTAGTTTACCCTACCAAATCATACTTCGTGGGATCTGCAAGGCCCACACTCTCAGATACAGAAAAACTAGTTCACCCTGCCAAATCATACTTTGTGGGATCTGCAAAGACCCACACTCTCAGATACAGAAACACTACTACACCATACCAAATCATACTTCGTGGGATCTGCAAGACCCACACTCTCAGATAGACAAAAACTACTAAAAACTACTGAATTATACCCTGAGGAGTTATCACAAAAAAAACACAATTAAAATGGAATATATTATCTTTACTGCTCATTACATCAGATCAGTCCTTATTGAAGCTCTTCACACTGCTGTGATATCACCTGTTCTTTTCTTCTTTGACATGTTCAAAAAGCCTGCATTATGATACAACAACTTTACATTATGAAAATGATATCATGCAACATGTAACATTATCTGGCTCATTTGTTTGAAGAACTTAGGTGTACATACCAGTGTTATGTGGGGGGCAGAGAGGTTTATGGTCTGCAGGGTTGTAATACTCTGGCGGACGCGGGTGGAGTTCAAAGAAGTTGCTGCTGTTGTTGATGTTGTTGTTGTTATTGTTGGTGTTGCCGTTGAGTTCTGCCAGGCGGTAGCCCTCATGTTTGTCATCAAAGCTACCGTTGTGGTTGCTGTTGTTGTTGTTGTTGCTGCTGCTGTTGGGTGAGACCATGTTGCCGTTGGTGCTGCCGTTGGCCGCGTTGCAGTTGTTGTTATTGTTGTTAGTGGTGGTTGTAGTACTAGCATTGTTGCAGTTAGTACCATCTGGGGAGATGTCAGTTAGACCATGCATGGGTTCAGCTGTGGGGAAATTGCCTATAGGGAGAATCAAATGAAAATGATTATTATGATAGTCTTGAGCATTGAAACAGTACTTCTACACTGTGTCAACAAGATGGCTTTAAGTCAGACCAGGAAGTACATATGTAACGAATGGGATATAGTACTTTCACATTGTGTCAACAAGATGGCTTCAGTCAGACCAGAGAGCATGTATGTAACAGGTGGGATCACTAAGACCGAAAGGAGAGAAAGAAAGAAAAAAAGAAAGAAATAAATAACTAAATAACAAAACTGTACTAAATAAACATCTTTTGGTCTTAGCAAATTTTTCAGAATTTGATAATTGTGAAAAACAAAACTTGAAACGAAGACAGCTGCTTCAAAAAGTGACAAACTGTTGTTATAAACAATATTTAAAAATATCCGGCGAACAGTTAAACCAATAGGTTCAAACGAAGATTATGAGTGCAATTAATTCATTCATATGATTAAACTTAAAGCTAATGAGGCCTTTTTTGGTTCATTATTGGCTGTCTAGACCCCATGTATTACCAGTGATTTATTTATCTCTCAGCTGCAGTTCCCACAAGAACTCCAGGCGAGAAAAAAAATTTTTTTTTAAAGTAATTTAAGTACAATAATACACTAAATCATCCACATAATCACGAAAAACCCCGAATTGAAGAGAGTTTTTTCCAAGACTGGGTAAGCCAAATTTTGCATGAGTTATGGCCTGATTCAGACAGATAAAGACGAGATATAGCAACTTTTAACTGTACACTTACACTTCGTCTTACACTAATTTTGAATGACTATCTCAAAGGGGGCGATAACTCATACAAAATTTGACTTTCCTGGCTTTGGAAAATTGTTTTTCAATTCTGCCTCTAAGAACAAATTTTTACAAAATCGGAATTTTCAACACAAGCAGAAATGGGGCGGGGGTCTACAGAGTTAATGTAACAAATTTCAGTTCTTACTTTCAAAGAAGGGATGGCACACACTAGAAACACTCTGGTCTGAAGTACTGGAATAACCTGTGCAGTAGTCAATGACAAAACAATGTACATGAGACAATGTAAAGTGTCAAAATTCAAAACATACAGAATACAAAGACCATATCTTTAAGAAAAATTCAGTTTCATTTTTCTCCTTTGTTTTATTGTAATTACTAGACTTGCATTACCCTGAAATTAAAACTCCACAGTCTTCAACATTCTGAAGTAAAATGAAATATTCGATAGTGACTTTCTGACCAGTCACAAGTTGTTATTTGATTTAAATAAAACTGTTTTGTGCTGCATGCCTGGGCTGTGAATATAGAGAAGGTGCCTAGCCCGTGGCACACTTTCCCCCTTTCGACAGTGTTGATTTGATCCATTGGAACGACATGGTCGATACACATGGAATCAACAGTGTTACAGGAGCTGCCAGAAGACAGATTGGTGCATTCCTCCCTGTAATCTGCCTTAGGGGCTCTCCCTCCGGATTTTCTGTTTGGGTTTACTCCCTTAGCCTTTCATACTACCGTCTGCAACTACAAGGTAGTAGGACAGATGCAGGTAGTACCATCTACTGTCATAATGGTAGCAGCATAGGCTGCATTGATTTAAATAGTTACAAATTATTATTAAACCACAGGCCAAATATCAAAAGTCCAGAATCTAGAACGTACTTCTCTGAAGTCTGTTGTCACTGAAATCCTGCATGATGGTCTCTGAAAGATTGGGTGGAGCATTACACAGTCTTGCCCTCTCTTGTGACATTTCTGAAACAGTAAATAAAAGGTAAAGATAAGATAGTAATAATAAATATCTTCTGAAGAATTAAGTAATGGAGAAAACGTTGGACACCAATGACTATAATTATTGTATACAAACCGGAAAAAGAGAAATAAAAGTGACTCTGTGAAAATTATTATAGTGTATTTTTAGAAGAGCTTGAGTAGTTTGTTTCTCTTTCAAATTTCATACAACACCCCCCCCCCCCCCCTCCCCCGGCGATTTCTAGAAACGTTTTTTTTAAATTATATATTATATATATATACGTTATTTTCTTCCACCATGCTCTTGAAGTCAAAGGCTGATGAAAGCGTGGGTTTAATTCTGTATGTTGACGAGTGTATACTGTCGGGTATTCGCCATATTGTAGTATGTGCATTTTTTGCCTTTTCGAGAAACTGCCAATTGAAGTTTGGTGGGCAAAAGTGCTAAAAGGCATAAAAAATTACGTCACAAACACATATTATCTCGAAACATATCCCATAGAAATGTCCACAATGATTAAAGATGAAGCTGGGTTTTCATGTGGACGTGTTCACGGAATCGTCCAAAAATCCTTCAAGCCGTGAGATAAAAAGAATGTTTTGGTATGTACCGAAATGCCGTTTCAGGGAATATGGAAACATTCATTCCTTTTAGTACTTGATCGATTTTTTACGTACTCATGAAAACCCAGCTTGAGGCGTAATTTAAAACTACGCATATCTTCTGCCCTCGCCGTCTCGGTCTGTATTAAAATGCATAACACATACATGGAAAGCAGCCTTTAGGAAGGAAAACGGGGGATATCTTCAGTGCGAGTTCTTGCTTGTGTTGCAGCACAGAATCATGTCTGCCAGTGTGTGGAGGCTCAAAGTGAAGCATTAGGTTAGAAACCAACAAGATGAAGGGGGCAACATGGTGCCTCAGAACATAAGACAGGGTAGGTGAAGCAACATCGGGGAGCCCCAGAAAGAGAAAAAGAAGAAAAACATTTCTCACTTCCTGGATCCCAGCCTTCTGACACCCAACTCCCTACATGTGTTAAAGACACCAACGATGCTCTTAAGATATTCAGCAAAATCACTGCATGAACTGGAGAGTAAGCCATGTTCTAGCAGTAACCAACTTGCCGGGCCTAATCAGATGGACATAAACCCGTTTTGGAGTCCTCAACTGAACAAAATTCTTATCCCACCTCCAAACTTTCTGAGCGGTTCTGCTTGTGTTTGCCATGATTGGAGGAAAGGGAGGTGTGTGTGTGTGTGTGGGGGGGGGGGCACAGAGGTTTCCCTACCTTTCTTCATGACGTCCAAGTGTTCCCACATGACGTCACCTACGAAGGGCGGGCACCTGTCCAAGAACTCCTTCTTGCCCATTGAGCAAAGCTCTCGCCCGTCCACGTTCTTGAAGTTGCTCATCTGGATGCCTTGAAATGAGAACTGCGATCTGGGAAACCACTGCAGCCACAAGATCACATGATTTGCCGTCCACTGGATCGGGTCTGGAAACCATGGATACAAAATGTCCACATTAATAAATAATTATAGACAAACAGATAAAGAAATAAAAAAAGAAAACAGGGAACAGAAAGAAAAATGAATGAATGATTAAAAATATTAATGGACAAACACATAAATGGATAAATAAATAAATAAATAAATAAGTAGGGCTTACATAAATAAGTAATGGACAAAAATAGAATAAATTAACATCATGATTATGATTCATCTAATTTTAAAACATGTAACAGTTCTGAGAAACAAAACTCAAAAACAAGGAGGAGAAAAAAACAACAAAACAAAACAGAAGTATGATCAAATCATAAGAGAGGCTAAGAATCACTTTACTATCCCATGGGGCAATTTTTTTTTCACAGCGGTGTTTAAGAGCACATACATGCTACACACACCCATACACACCTCACGTGATCATGCCATAAATCATTAACAGGCATAACACCTGAAGTGACATGGCATGGAACCTTGATACCATAATAATAATAATAATAATAATAATAATAATAATAATAATAATAATAATATAATCGCGCACACTCATCGTCGCCATAGTTCTTGTTTGTTCCAACTAAAGAGCTTATTGAACACTCTGTAAACTCTTTGGCTCCAACTCCACTTCTTGCACAACTAAGAAATTCGACGTTAAACGTTCGCGGCTTTAGTAGGCTATTATGATAAGGAGTTTGAATAAACCGGAACTGTGAAACAGCTTGATAAGTGCCACAACGCATTTTAAACAAGTGTCAAAGTATGGCATTTGTTATACCTCTTCTACATACTAAAAGATCTCCAGTTGTTGTTGTTTTTTTTTCTCCAGAAAATGGAGATAGAACAAACAACCAGGGTCGTGAAATCCTAATCCTTGCACTTTCCCAGAAAGTCAGCCTGCACACAAACCCCAACTTGAGCCATAATGTCCAGGTGGCCGTTCCCACATGAATTTTGCAACATATGTAAACAACGACGCAGTTTTCAAACAGCACCGAGTTCTTTCTCCGTGTGGCAGCAATTCTGGTTACGCCTCTGGAGGAGGTGGGGGGGGGGGGGGTAGAAGAGAAGAATAGGTGAAGCAACAAAGATAGACTCGGCAAAAGGTAATTCAGACAGCCAGAACCCTGGCCGATGCCAACACACGGAAGCAATTCAAGCATCATCAAGGCATAAAGAGGCGGTCGGGAACGGCTCAAGAAAAACATGAGAAATTAGTTTAAACAAAAACCAAGAGAGATAAGCTATTGCCACATTACCTCCCCTTCAGGTTTTGTCCCGCTCGAGTTTGTTTTATGCCCTCCAGTCCACCATTTTATTTTCCCTTAATTCGAAACGAGGCTCTTCAATTCGCTTGCTTTAAAACAAACATCTCCCTGCAGCCTGAATGGAGTAAATAAAACCAAGCTGAAATAAACCAATGGCAGGTCACTTTTGTGGGGGGGGGGGGGGGGGTTTCTCCTTTTTTTCCCGTTGAAACTCGAAGTTTCGATTAGCGAAGACGAAAACCGAAGGGGAAAAAAAATCGCAAGACGTGAAATTGGAATAAAACAGATGGCGGTCATTTTGCATTTTGTTGGGGGAAACGTCGGCTAGAGAAAATGATGGCTGCATCACTTCAGAGATAGGTGGGTGTTTTTGTTTTGTTTTAGGGTGGGCGGGAAGGGGAAATGAAAAAAAAAAAAAAAAGGCTGATGAAAGCGTGAGTTTAGTTCTGTATGTTGTCCAGTGTATAATTATTGTCGGGTATTCGCCATAATGTTGTATGTCCCATTTTTTTTTTTTGCCTTTTCGAGAAACTGAAGATTGAAGGTTGGCGGGCAAAAGTGCTAAAACCATGCAGCATTATGTCACAAACACGTATCGCGAAAAGATTTTAACCGATTGGAAGGACACTTACACATAAAGAAATTAGGAGTGAGAGACCCACTTTCATGACAAAACCTCCAAATCGGCAAAATATCACATACAACAACATGGCCAATACCCCTCGATATTTTATGATCTCAGATAGAATGTGATGGACAGATGAAAATACCTAACATTACGCACTTTTGGGAACATTTTTTTTTTTTTTTTGGATGCTCTCAAACAAATAACTTTCCAGGCCAAGTCCAGGACTAGCCAATATCGAGTGGATGTAATGTATGGACGGCCTCTAATGAGAGATTTTCAGTTCTCATTCATTAACACAGATTTGGCGATACAATCTGTACAGATTTCAGATTTGACAGTTCGAGTTCTTGAAAGCTCGTCGACACGATAACGGGCACATTGAACAAGGAATATATAAGATCTGTAAGAAGTTTAAGGCTGTTGTCAAAGAAAACTAAAACTGAGCGCTACTTTAAATCGTTTATTCCATCATCAACTAGGATGTTACAATAATGTCGTCATCTTGATCGTAATCTGTGCACAGTTGAATTATGTCCTGCGTGTCAGGTCAATGTGTTTTAGTTAGGGAAGCATATTGTGTGCACTGTTAATTTTGTTAATTTAGTTAATTTATCAGTGTGTGTGTATATATGTGTGTGTGCGCGCTATGTATCATACTTTCTGCTTCTGTAACTGTATTGTTATGTATTCAATGATCAAAACAAATTTCCTTGTACAAGGACGAATAAAATTTATCTTATCTTATCTTATCTTATCTTATTGTGCTACGTAAAAGCAAGGCGATAGACAGAATCTAAAAGAACCATAAGGCAGAAAGAGCAACTATCCGAAGCGCTCATCACCTGCCCGCTTAGATTTGACATGACAAGAGGGGAGACGTTCTTCAGTTTGACAAGCCAGCACTGGGTCATTCCACTGAACATGGACAACGAATGAGCATACACTAATCCTCTTCTGTCCTTCAGCCTTCACGCTCATAAAGAAACAATCCCTAAAAATGTCGTGTCGTAAGTCGCCAGCCAGCAACACCTTACGTCGATCCCACGCCCAAGACTGACCTCAACTTTACGCAAACGGCACAACACTGGTTACAACATCGCACCGCCGTCGGTTTTATGTAGGAAACCCACCCCTTCAGTAATGCTAAACAAATCTACGTCGAGTTGATGCAAAGATGCTGGCTGTCAAAGTGAAATAAAAAATACAACATACGGCCACTCTAGGCTTTCAGAATAGGACACGTCACTTAACGACCTAGGTGTTTTCTCCATTGAAATCTGACCCCCATCCACTTCTTTCTCCGTTTTAGAACCACTGAAGCAGCGGTTTTCTTTTGTTGTCGTTGTCCGCAATAGTAATAACAACTTGAACTATCAATCCCTGTCAAGGCTGGAGTGGAGGGTGTCCACCGCCCGGTTACGGCTTGGCTCAGCGCTGTGCCAGATCTAGGGCAAAAGAGCGTCAACATCCAGTGCGAAATTACTATATGTCCTGTAATCAGGGAGTATGTAAGTATGTATGTAGAGAGAGGTTTCACTATTGGTCAGTTTGCACCGCGAAACCACTGTTGGCATGGAGCGGGAAGTAGGTCGCGGCGGTAAACAATACCCATTTGTACATTTCCACGGGGAGTAAGAGCTTTCAAACAGCTCTAAGTAGTTTCCATCGACCCCAAAATATGAACAAACCACAGTAGATATACACGCTTACTATCTTTGGTGAAGACGTCCCTTCCAATTCTTCTTACCGCCGCGACCTAGTTCCGCGAGTTTACGGAAATGATTTCTCTCTTTGTACAGCAAATAAAAAGCTCCACTTTTGATTGGCTCCAAAGACTCGCTGATCTGACGTCATCTGGCACTGAGCAGGCGTGGGCGACACCTCTATAATGACAGTAAATAAAACCCCTAGTTTATCACATGTCTAGCGCCACCTGTCCATTTAGGTAACACCGATGCAGAAAATTAGCAGGTATAACTGCTAACTTGAATGACCGAACTTTAAACTTCCGTAATTGACAAATGACTGGATGTGGAACACAGATAATCGGTCCACCATAACAACATTTAATGACGGTCTCACTAACTGTCTCTTTCTTCCATTCATTTGCTGCACTTTTTACGTCACAGGACTTGTGCTCCTACGATAGATTGAACTATATCAAAGATACTGGAATTGATAAGATAAGAGAGCTAGTACTTTTAGCATGCACCAATTTCGCATCGCCACCTGGCGGCAAACACGCGGAAGTCATGAAAGGTGCGATATTTTACAAACACAAATAGGGAAAACACTGAATTTTGTTCACTGTTAAGCTATCGCTATAGACCCTTTCAACTTCCGCGTTACGGTTGTTTGCGGGGAGCCGCACGGCTTCGAAAAGCACCGTGTAGGGCAAAAACCTCAACTTGCCTCGATGATGGCATCTGAATATGTGCACATTCAAAGCAAAGATGCATTTTTATGCCAGAACCAGCACGTCACGGGTTTGTACAGTTAGGTGCCCCACAAGAGGATGGCATCGTTCGAACGTTGTCCACCGCTTCCGCCCTACAAGTGGGGCACACCGCCATTTTGTTTGCAAATCGCGTGATATGAAGGACGGTAAATTAAAAGGGTCTATAGGACTTGGCTGACGTCACTTATTGTAGAATTAGAACCTCAATCTCTGTGGGAAAACTCTGGCTATTTTTTTCTTTCTTTTTTTTTAGTCGCAGTAGCACTGTCACAATTTGACATCATAAATTTATCATGATATCAAGCCAAACCAAAGATACCAGGAGCGATAAGATGAGAGACTCCCATCTTCGCACCTCTAAAAGAATCGTGCACACATTTAGAGCGCTGATCGGGGGTGGGGTCCATAGCCCATAGCATGCTATAATGATAAATTAATGATGCTGATTTGTTACAGGGCTACTACGACTAAAAAAAATTTTTGAAAAAGAAAGAAAAATAGCCAGCGTTTTTCCCACAGCGACTGAAGTTAAAAGTCCGCAATAAGTGACCTCAATCGAGGCCTACAGTGATAGCTGAACAGTGAACAAAATTTAATATTTCCGCCATTTGGCCTTGTAAAATACGGCACTGTTCATGACCTCCGCGCATTCGCCGCACGGTGGCGGTGCCAAATCTGTGCACGCTAAAAGCTCTAGCTGTCTCATCTTATTGTCTCTAGTATCTTTGACCAAACTCAGTACTTACTTTTTTTTTCTGTCTCTAAAAGTGATATCTGGCCCAAATTGACAGTGAACTATCGCACAAGAGGCCACTCTGGAACAAAGACATGAAGACCCCTGATCTCCGCCACTCCCCGTCCTCTATACTTGCCTTCTCTCCCCCTATCCCGATAACGGAAAGGGAAGATCTCACGAGTGACCCTACAAAAGCTAAGAGACGTGAAGATCCCTGACCATTCAATTTGAGATTCGCAGAATGAGACCTCACAGCACAGCGCTGTGTGACGGGGTTACTTGGGCCTAGTTCTGAATGGTCACCCGAAACCCTTTCCATTTTCGTTGTTGTTAAATTGATAACCGGCATATATTATATATGCAAAGACCTGAAGACCCCTGATGTTGGCGGTCATCCACTCCTCTCTAACTGCCCAAGCCCCCCCTCCCCCCGATAAAATTAATGTCGGCTGTAAACGTGTGAATAAATTAATCAAAGCAATCCTAAACGCAGAAAATAAAAATGAATTCGGAGCGGCCAAACGTGATTACGCATCAAAGCCAACAGATGGTCGCCGCATTTTCTTTCGCTGCAGCAGGAAATAAAACAGGAGGGGAAAGAACCGGTGCCAGCAGTGGAGCAGGAACAAGGGGGAGAGAATCAACACGGTATGATGCATGGTGGAGCTGGAACAATGTGACCGCTTCATCATTGCAAGATTCCGTGACAGAACACGGTACAAGCAAAACATGCTCACTGCTCACTGGCGTTTATCATTATACTGATAGCACACCATGTAATAAATGCAGTGTTTTTTAAAACACTATCGTAACAATAGTCCACATCTGCAGCTGTAGGTAGAAGGAAAGAGATTCCTTTCCCAAAGTGTCTGAACTTCTAATAGTTGGCAAGAGGAAGGGTATTGTTTAAAAGCAACTTTGACCACTTTCTTAGATTAGACATTCTAAGCAAAGTTCCCTATAATTTTGCTGATGGTTGGTGTACGCTCCTGGTAGGTTTCCGTGTGTCCTATCATTCTGCTGTATTCTGTCCATCGTCTTGCTTCCATCTAGCACAGGGGTCACCAAACTACGGCCCGCCGGGCGGATCCGGCCCGCGACGTCTGTTCATTCGGCCCGCCATGGTACTTGACATTGTTTGATAAAACCAGGGATATCTAGAGCTACGGGATGGACAATTGCTTAATGCGGCCCGCGCTTGTAAGTCTGTCAGTTATCCGGCCCTCTGTGAAAAAATTTTGGTGACCCCTTGTCTAGCATAAAAAAGCCGAACTCGTGCCGACGCGCTTTCTCTAAACTCAAAAGTCCAAAAACTAAAGAATCCTTTAATTAATCCTCTAAAATGAGTTTGAGTATTTTCCTTACAAATTATTATTACAGCCATAAAATCGTTGAACTCACACTTGAATATTGGTCTTAAGAACTTCTCATGTTCAAGCGCGGTGCATCGCAGCTGGTGTATCAATGCTGCTGGATAGTTCGCCAAAAATAAAATACAACAGAGTGAGAAACAGTCTTACAATAGCAGCTCCATATATCTCCGGTCACAGAGTCAGTAGTGATACTGTTCTAGGAATGCTCAGGGCTTGCAGTCTGTTTGATAATAATCAGTGCGTATAATTATAACACCTTTAGTCGTGGGATGTTGCAGGTGTTGCAGATGTATATAAATTGTATGGTAAAGGAAGTTGTGCTAGACAGAACTTGGTAGGAAAGAACATGTCCAAGCTTTCTTACACCATAAGCGCTATATTAGCTAGCACTGACGCAGATAGTAGACTAACATGACGGGCATAGACATGAACTAACACCGGACGTATTGAAATACAGTAGCTTTATTTAACCCTACTACTGTCATATATAAGACTTAAATTGGCAGTCTTGTTCACCCCTGGGCTGTCACAGCCAATAAAATCAGCATTCAGAAACATTATACTCTATCGCGGTTTCTAAATAAAAGACAGCCACAGAAGGTTAAATTTGTATCATGAAGACTTGCGATTCAAACACCCTTGGTGGGTCACAGTAACTCTTTCCTGACAGTAATAGGGTTAATTTTCATTACCTTAACTCAGATTTAGAATAAATTGCACAAGTTTCTTCTTAGTTTGGAACATTTTGAGGCCATTAAAAAGTGTCCACATTTTGATAACGCCACTACCAATGGGAAAATATAACAATAAAGACAATATCTTGAGGCGGAGTTTGAGTTTAACTTTGAATTTGGGTTTTATTGCGCGTCGGCATGAAAACGGCCACTTCTGCGTCTTACACCGTCTTTCTCTGGTATCTTTTTTATGTTTGGTATTCCGGGCTTCATCAGTTTCAAGTTTCACTAGTAGCAGTAAATAGTAAATAGTTTCATTATGGGTCGAGCATAATTACAATAATATTATGTATTATTCTGCAGTAAAGGCAACAAGCTGGAAAGTAAGCAGGTGCAGACACATTAAATACGCCCTGGAGAAGAATAAACACTCATTTGTTCCCGCTTCGTTGAGAGGTATGAGCCCACTGTTCACGTTGATCTTGGATAAAGTGTAGTTTATTTGTTGGTGTGTTCATCTCATCTTTCCTGCAATCTCTCGATTGAATGAAGCTGCTTGAGCTGCTATGATTGAGCTGCTACTGTAAGACTGTTGAAGTTATTATTTGTCGCCGGTTTAAAGTCCATGAGTGGCATTTTCAGGTGCTCTGGCGGACGTTTTAATATTTCTTTTGGCTAGGCTGGACAATATCATAAAATTTATACGGAACTCTTCAATGACATTTCCACTTGTGAAATTTACATAGCTGAAGCTCTGAATATCAAAACACACAAGAGAATCCAAACATGCCGTGAAAGGTGTAAAGTGGCCATTTCCATGCCAATGCGCCGTACAACTCAAAATCAATGTCACGTTCCCGTTTTCAAGAACAGGTTAGACAAAATCAACCAGTTCTATTCTAAAAACCACAGAAAAAACTGTGGGGTCGCAGCAAGGCTATAGGCAATGGCAAAATTTGGCAAAAAAGAAAAGATTGTATGTTGCAAAGCCTTTTCTGTCTTCTCTTTTAGTTTGCGTTTCATGGTATCGTTTGGGTATTATTTCTTATGCGAGGCTTGGCTAGTACATACAACTTTTTCTTTTTGCCAAATTTTGACAGTTCTATTCTGTTTTACTGAAATAATAAAAATTTACAACACAAACTGATCATGACTTAAGAGTTTGGAATTCGGACCCAGCCTATTTCTTGCACCCTTCAGCCCATCCCTCATAGAGGAAATTACATCCCGTTCAGACTGTCGGCCAAGTGCTGCCAGTGAGGCAGAAGAGTCAGACATAACTAGCCGGGTTTTAATTACTTGCACTTTAATAGAAACAAAATGTTTTAAAAACGGGGGCAAAATACTATCCTCTTTACTGATTATCGGGATTTCGAAATACAACCAAAGACCTCAGGAAGAAAACAATTGCATTCACAAAACTATGAAACTGGGAAAATCCATGTCTAAAGTTTGAAAGTTCACAGTTTCTCTCTTGTAACTACAAAGATCATTTCTAGTGTTTTGTAATTACAGCCCCACCCCACCCCCCCCCCTTTCTTTTCAAACTCATATTTAGCACGGTTGAGGCTGATGATTCCAGTTTGTACGGAGACGGAATAAAGGCCTAAGTCACGACTATGACTATTTTCTTCTCTGTGGTCTTCAATTCTGAACCAGCCAATTCCTGTCTCACACCAACCCCATCTCTAGTCGGATTGTAACCCTTTAATGCTTAGCGTCCACACATCTAAAGCACCGCTCCTCGAACATTTAGTATATCATCAAACACATACACACACACAAATTTTTTAATACCTTTGGCCATTATAAAATCAGTTTTTACATAATTTTTGGACGTTGATTTTGTAAAGCCCCAAGTTAGAAAGAAAAATATATTGTTGAGTGAAACGATTAGGCCTACAGGTAATAATGAAAATCGTAAAAATAATAATAATAATAAAATTTTACATAATAACTAAAACGACACAGATGCTCCTGGGGCTTCCAAACTTAATGGAAAATCGCAATTTTCACAGATTTTTCTAGAATATTTATTATTCTGTACGACTAAAAACGAAGAGGACAAAAAAAAGGTCTCATTAATGAAAATGCACCGTGCAGTTGAAGAAGCCAACAATCACATTTAAACCAAAAGAAAACAAGATCAAATCGACACCCTAGTAGCCCATCCTTAGTCACTTCTTCACTGCAGAAAATTCTTTCTACGCCTTGTTCAGTTTTTTCCGTCATGAATGTCCTCGGTGAACCGAAATCTAATGTGGTTATTTTAGTTTCATTAATACAAAAAAAAGTCATTGTATAGTTTTCGTCTTGTTTGACTCTGAAGTGGGAACTTGTAAAATGCAACCGTTCTGTTTTGTTTTTCCAGTCTAACCAAAAACGTGAATGCAATTTTTTTTTGGAGCTTGAACTATTGAAAGTTAAATACATTGCAGAAGGCTATTGTTATAAGTACGTACGCTCCCCAAGCGTTTAGCGCTAGGGAGGCGTACGTATACGTATCTATCCCTAACCCCGTCCTTATCCTCGACCCTCAATCTTATCGAATGCCTAACCCTGCCCCCTAACCTTTCACCAAAGAACAACAGGAGGAAATCAAAAAGAAAATCTGAAAGAATAATTAATTAAGGCTGCTGTTAGGAGTATTTCGGGAGACGCTCTCTAGTTCTGGAGTCACAAAAGGCTTTAAAATACTTACCAATAGCGCAAAAAAAACTTGAGCCTCGTACGTACTTGTAATAACATTTATTGCAGAATTAAAGACTGGTGAAGTAAGTACCCTTTAATTCTTTTTTCCTCGTTCCCTCCTCGTAATAACGATGTTTCAATACGTCATCGCCGAAGTTCCAAAACCGCAAATGCTACAGTGGACACAGAATGCCTTTCAATAGTTCAATTTAACATACATCACTGCCAATAACATTCCCAGAAGGGATCTAATTATCAACTCATTGGGCACGTCTGATTGATTAATGAACGCACCAGCGATCAGAGAGCATGCCTTGCCGATTGGCCGGCACCTCGCAGTGAATTCTCCCACACGACACCTGATTGGTTAACGGGAGGTAACGAGATTAAAGATTGCGCACCGGTGCGCAAACAGCACGGCTTGGATATGGGGAATTAAGTCGGTCGGGAATACAGGTGGGCAAGGATAGAGAAATGATTGTGTGGAATGGAGAAGAATACAGAAGATAATATAGAAATGAAAGGGTAAATTAATCATGGTGCACAATTGGATAAATACAATACACATCGTTATAGTCAGTCAAAGATGAGTCAAAACGAGTCAGTGAGTCAAAAGAAAAACAAGAAAGAAATTTTAGGGTACTACATTCGATGGAGAATCTACTATGAAACTTATGAAGCTTAATTAAGCTTCAGGGCCCCTAATCCCGCAAGGGCCCTTAACAATTTTTCTTTAATGAGTGAATTTTGGATGTTGCCCTGTTGTTGCTGGTTGCAGAGGGGTTTCATGGCAGTTCAAGCTTCAGGGTGCCAAAAATGTAGGTCCGCCACTGGCGACATTTCAACAATGATAGGAAAATAGGTAGGTCGGACATACTGGCTGTAGACTACAATGCAATGCAATCAAAATGTGTTTACAGCCTGTAGATGGACAGATGGGTGAAGTGGTCTAGGGATGTATTTCCTGAATCCATCAAAGAGAACTGCCCAGTTGTGGGGAACGTTTATTGGAGCATTCACGCCTGGTGTGCTACCGGGAATCACCGGTAACGAAGGTGATAACTGCTAGTGAACGCACCGTCGCAGCTGATTTCCTGCAGGCAGTGACGAGCGGCGAGAACCAAGGTGGGGCGTTCATTAACTTATTTGATGCCCTGTTTGAACCGCGGTCACCTGCAGTGCAACTTGATGCGTAACTGACGCTGCGGTTTCTGATCAACGATTGAACGCTATGAGGGAAGCAAAAACTATGCTGCGTACGGCCTTGTCATAATTCATTAAAACTAGTTGGCCCGCTGACTGGGAACACATAGATAATTATGATTTTTTAAAGTCGCGTTTCGTTTGCCAATGTGTAAATGGAGGCACAGAACGAAATTTCCTGTCACACTATTCAATTCTACTAGAAGAAAATAAAAAATCTTTCTTCTGTTCAGCTCAGTGGTGGCTCAAAATCAACGAAAATACTTCAAATGTAGCGAACTCCAAGGCCTTTTAAAACATGTCCACGTACATCTTTGCGTTTTTTCCACGCCTAATATGATATTTTGTAGAACTTAAGGCTCAGCGATTAAAAAGCCTTCCATGATCACATTGTAGGCCTTACTTCCTTTATAATATGACAATGAAGAGCTGAGACGCAAGAACATAATTATTAACAGAACTCGAAAACTGCTGATCTTTTTTCTAGCACTAAAACAAATACAACATGGCAGGGAGTATTATTTCCTTCCTCACTTTACCAATTCTAGGAAGGTCAACTTCACAGTAGGAAAGGGGGGAAAAAACACCAACCCTGCTCAAATGTGAAGTCTGAATTTGAGTTTGAAATTTTGAAATTTACGAGTTGCATCGTTTTGTATTTGATGCCAGTGATATCACGAACGCTTTCCTGTCCATAATGTCGCCACGCCAGGTCTTGTTTGTTCCAACTCCACTTTATGCAGAACTGAGAAACTCCACATTCAACGTTTGCGGCTGTCGTTATTATGGATAAGGGGTTAGAATAAATCGGAACTGTGAAACTGATTGATTAGTGCAACAAGGCATTTCAAACAAGTGTACCTCTCCTCCATACTCAAAGATCTCCAGTTTTTCAGAAAATGGAGATAGAACAAACAAGAACAAAGATCGCGATATCTTCTCATTTCAAAGCAAAATTTCCTCCTACGATGCAGACATGTCCGTTTCCGTCCACTTTCCAACCGCAAATTCTCCCGATTCATCATTTCGTACCCTCAGAATGATTCGTGTCTAACGCCCTTCCATCAACCTTTGAGAAATTGATAATTGAAGCTTCATGTGGTCATAGCTTTTAGATGGATATGATTTTCTTTCTTTTTGGTCATGCTTACAAATTACTCGCCCAATCCGCTTGATACTTTGACACACGCCGGAGAAGGCTGCAGAAGTGGTGTGTCATGTGTAACGCAGTTCAGTCAAAAAGTGGAGATAGAACCTTGTCATTCTAAATGGTCGTACTCTCCGTCCGCCACCCTCCCGCCATATCAAGTCATGACATGTAGCTCTGTACTGCCAAACAAGTGCTCTCCACAGTCTCTAACTGCTGTGTACTGTGAGGTGAGTAGCGGCACGGCCAGACAGACACACCAGTAGATGTAAATGTCACTCACACTTATCTTGCTCATCATGGCCCCATTAGTCGGCAATTTTGTCCCTCATGTCTCTCGCTTTCTGGGTGTGTGTACGTGCGTGTGTGTGTGCGTATGGAATACCTTGTACGTACAGAGGGTGAAACGGGACAGACGTATGTGTATATGTGTAAAATGTAAGTATTGAGGGTGAGGACGGATGTAGTGTGTGTGGCTGTGTGTAGTCAAAGTGTGTCAAAAGGAAAAAGTTGTATGTAGCAACGCCTAGCGTAAGATATAATACAGAAATGAAGGAACCCACCGATTTTCTGGGTTTTTTGTTTTTTTTAAATTAATATTTTGTCCAGTGGCTGTGTGTAGCGGATATAGAAAGTGGGGGAAAAACGTGCGTGTCTGTGTGTGTGCATCATAAAGGTTATTTGTGTGTGTGTTTATGTGTGTGTGAGCACCACAGGAATGACAGACAATTCCAGCCATAATCAGCGGTTGTTTGTCGGAGCTGACGACCTCTGGAACTGTGTGGAACAGCTGAAAGCGGGGGTGGCAGGCAGCCCCTCTATTATCTAACAGTCGGATTGTTCGTCTGTCACTCTATCTACGGTGCTAAAAGGACAGCACGTATATTTTCACTCTCTCTCTCCCTTCCGACGTATGGTGGTTTCCTGGGTGCCTCTGCTTTCTTATCGTCCATCCATCCATCTGCCCGTCCAAACGCACGTTCGTCCATCCATCCATCTGCCCGTCCAAACGCACGTTCGTCCATCCATCCATCTGCCAGTCCAAACGCACGTTCGTCCATCCATCCATCTGCCAGTCCAAACGCACGTTCGTCCATCCATCCATCTGCCAGTCCAAACGCACGTTCGTCCATCCATCCATCCACAAATCCATGATCCCATCCATCCATCAATATATTATATATCTTAACTCAACCCTATACTTTTAAACTGGTTTTCCGTCAAAACCACTGAGTTTTCGAGAGCAAACGCTAACAGTAATTGCGCCAGGGCCCACCCACCTTTAGGAATGTTACAGCGCCTTCGTTCCTCCTCAAACACCTTGAAGCCCTCAGCTATGGCGTGGGACATCTCTTGTGTTGTGCCCGGGGTCAGGGGCGGCACCCCATTACTGGCCGGGAGTTCTGGAGAGGGGAAAAACACAAGACACATAGACATTAGGTAAAAAGGTAGACAATTTCTGAAGCAAACCAAATTTCTTACATTATTTCGGCAGACAAACACGATCATTGCATGGTGCTAGTGGTTCAATATGTGTCACTTTGTCTTCTCCCAAGTGTTCATAAAATAGATAGACAAATAAATAAATAAATGCATGAATGAATGAATGAATGAATGAATGAATGAATGAATGAATGAATGAACAAATAAATGAATAAATAAACAAACCGCAATTGGAGGGGAGAGAGAGAGAGAGAGAGAGCGTCAGAGAGAGAAAGAGAGAGAGAGCGAGCGACAAACAGAGAGAGAGAGGTTATACTGAACGTCATCACTCAAGTGACAAAAATAATAAAAATAAACAGTTTGAGGGCAGGACTGGTGTTGTATAAGATTTCTTTGTTAAAAAGAAGGGGGTGGGGTGGTAAAGATAAATAATGGGGAAACGAGAGAGAGAGAGAGAGAGAGAGAGAGAGAGAGAGAGAGACAGACAGACAGACAGACAGACAGACAGATAGAAGTGAGCGTGAGACAAAGCGAGGACAAATTGAGAGATATATATAATTTTTTATATACATATTATATCACGAAAACCGCCTGTCTGACCAAGGCAGAATAGAGACAGAACAATGGAAAGAGACGGGGTGGGGTTGGGGGTAGGGGTGGGGTGAACTGTAGCCTATGTGGGGGAACGGGAGGGTGGGCGCAGTCTACCGCCGGTCAGAATGTCCTGTAACGGTTCCCACGCGTGTCAGAAGACCCCCCCCCCCTCCCCTACAGTATACAGGAATGGTGAATTGAAATCAGGGACTCTGTACTGACCACGCTGACCACACACGTCATTAACTCTCTGGGCAACACTGAATCTAGATCTAGGTCTTATTCTTTCCTTTACAATGTCCTCTCATTCATTCTCTCTCTCTCTCTCTCTCTCTCTCTCTCCACGCCTATGTTTCATTCTTTCCTTCACCATCTCAATATTTCTTCCGTTCTTTCTCTCTCCTGCCTACCGAGTGCTCACCAAACCCTAAGGGTGCATACGTATACGTACCTATCTTTAACCCCGATTTTATCCTCAACTCTAAGTCTTATTCAAATCTCTAATCCTGCCCTCTATTCTTTCAGTAACAAAAACAAAAAACAAAAACCTGGAGGAAAAAACAAAACAAAACAAAAATATCTGAAAGACTAATTAATCATAATTAATCAAGCCTGTTGACAGGAATATTTCGGGAGGAGCTCTCTAGCTCTGGGGTCACAAAAGGCTTTAAAATACGCACCCATAGCACAAAAAAAATTTAGAGGGCATACGTAATTGTACCAATGTTCAACAAATAATTTCGTAACTTCAGAAAACGGGGGGGGGGGGGGGGAGAGGAGAGAGAGAGAGAGAGAGAGAGAGAGAGAGAGAGAGAGAGAGAGAGAGAGAGAGAGAGAGAGAAAGAGAGGGGAGAGCGAATTCAATAAAGGAGGGGTGAACAATCAAGAGGTTCATCAATTTAAATTTCACAAACAGAATTAAATTAGTTCCGTGTAAATTTTATTTGAGTTAGTGAAAATTTTCCAAAAAAAAATTGTTTGTGTAGAACTGAAAAGAGTTTTGTAAATCTATACAAAAAAATGTAAGAAAACCCCTTTGTTCCCTATGGACTCAAAAACTACTGGACGTATTGAACTGAAATTTGGCACACACAATTGTACGATACTGACCAGTGTTCCTATGTACATAGGCATAAAAAAGCTTATGGGATTCGTGAGTTATTCCAATAATGCGATAAGAATGGAACAGTAAATTTGCGAGAGCGTTTGATCCGAATTGTACGTTCGTTAACCTATGACCTCTTTCTTTGTTCGTCGCTTTTTCACTTCCGGCCCCGGAATTCGATTCATAATCACAGTAGTGTCTGTGAGAGCTAGATCTAGCACGCACTGATGCAGCATGCCCCCTAAAAAACGTACTATCGGTAGGCATACAAGTCTCAAATCGCTGTAGTTTTTTTTTATTGGAAATTTATTGTTTCGCCATCATTTAGATCTATTTCGAGTCATGGTTCGCCATTTTAAGGTTTCGTTATCATTACCTGCGATGTGTTCACTATCAAACACACTAACCTTTGCGCAAATCATGCAGTTGTACGGGATGCGCAGGGAGTCAACTCACAAAGGCAGAGCAGTAAGACTTATTTAAAAACAAACAAACAAAAATAAAATAAACAAATAGGAACAGGCCAGATGAAGCAGGTCCATAATAACCACCCAGAACTGAAACCAATATTCAAACCGATTTATCCCCGGCAGGGCCGGGGACCTCAGCTAGTGTATACAAAAATGTTTTAAATCACGTTGTAGATCTTAGCCTCTCCCAGAAAGGACAAAATGCGATGTGGGTCCACGTCAGAAAATAATTAATTCGTCTGTGCAGCAAATGTTGTACTGTCTTGTTGCTGGCAGTCGAGGACTTGCATTACAACAAACCGATCCACCCATCTGTTCATCGCGCAACAATCATGTTTGCCAAAACAATTCATCTCAATTCACCCAACATTTACCAGCCCATTATTACGTGGGTTTACGGTAATTGCTACGTCACGGAGTGGATGCAGTGTCGTAAAAGTCATGTTGACCTGTCCCAGGTAGATAACTCCAGGAGACTGAAGTTGTTGTGGGGCACGAGACAACCATACAATGGGCCAGTTTGCCTTGTCATCAAACTCAAAGATTTTTCAGCGACTGGGGTGGATTTAGAAATCTGGCCAAACATAATTGGAGTTCAACAAAACTTATTCGTTGTTTTTATTAAACCACACGCGTCTGTAACAAAAACAACCGTACATGCCTGTAAAAAGTGTATTAAAAAAGAAAATGACAAAAGACAAGAAACTCACTTTGGGGGGGGGGGGGGGCTCAAATTGCTGTTGTTAGTGAATAGAATTATTTTACATTACATACTCAGTATTTTCTCTGTTTAGCTTTTGTAATTAGACTACGGTCCCATAACGACAGCCGCTTTGTTATGGGGAAATTGGGAAATCCACAGTTCTATAGAACACCTCGGTCCACGCCGATGTCGGCCTATCATAGATTCCCCAGGTAAACTATCTCATATTTTGCCCCAAAATGCCAGACATTTTATAGGTAAAATCTGGTAAACAACAACAACCAAAAATAGTGGTATGTGTGTGTGTGGGGGGGGGGAGGGGGAGGAAGAGGAGTAGGAGGGGGAACACCATTGCTTTATGCGAAGTAACGCATTAGAAACGACAATGAGACGTTACAACAATAAATCACAAAACAATTAGAAAGGTCTGGATGTGTGTGTTGTAACATTTCTTTATTGTTTTTAAGACTGGGCTTTGTTAACATTTTACTTTTTTATTTTATATTATTTTATTTTATTTTTTTTATTTATTTATTTATTTATTTATTTATTTATTTACGTGCATCGATACATCGGTGATTGGTACAAACGTGACCCGTGGAAAAACCGATATATCGGTGATTTGCATACAAAGAGTTAAAGAATGTTCACATGGCACAGTTTCTTGTGTTGCACAGATTGATTTATTCCCCATATATTCTATCTTTATTCCAAGCCTTGCTGCGACCCCCCAGATCTCCTGTGGTTTAACAAATATTTGGACATCCTCATGTACAATAGCTTAGTTTCACACAATATCGCACTAAACATAATTACAGAAAATGACGCCGGTTTTGGAATTTATAATTACACAAGCAGTACTGTACGTCTGAACAGCTCAGTCTGCGCCCAAGTCAAAATGCTTCTCTCTGGGCAGCTTGATTGGCGTTACTTCATACACCTTCCTGACACCGGAAAAGCCCTAACTTTATATAAAACCAGCACCGGATTATTTATTTAGTTATTAATGTTTGAAAAAACAGCAACTACAACACACGCAACAAAAAAACAACAAAAACCTGACAGTAAAAGCAAGGTGTGATACATTATAAGAAGGTACGAAACAGATACGGCTCAAATTTCAAAACTGTCCTAGCTGAATACAATACGAATATCATTATAAATGTTCCCATTTTTTCATTTGAACTGAATGCGTGGATTTCGTGCATATCCGGAGAAGACATTGTGCATGCGGATCCAAGAAAGAATTATTTTCTGACGTGGACCCGCAACGCATCCTGTCCTTTCTCAGGGAGGCCCATAAATCTATATTATATTAAGCTGATTTAACAGATTTTTAACATATTGACAAAATTCATATTACAGATTTATAGACATACTTTACAGTACGGGACCTTTTCCCGGTGAAATTTTTAATTTCACTTTTATTTGAAGTCATTTATGAGAATCTGAAAGTTGAAAACTAACCCAAAGTAAGATAATGAAGGAAAAAAACAAAACGTGAAAAGCTCAAAGTGGCCATTATCCCACTGACATACCGTTCGTTAGCCTCAAATTCAAAACAGGTTTTGTAATTATCTCAGAGTTCTCAGAGTAAGTTATGCAACTCCATATTATTAAACGATTATGATTCATTTATTTACACAAGATGAGGTACGCAGCATTATCCGGGATAAACCTGTGATCCCACCGTCCCATCTCTCTCTCTCTCTTTTTAGTCTACGAAGTTCCCCATATTCTACAGTCTTACTACAGATTTCATGCGCACCAGTGCACTACACACTCATTTCTTGTAGGGAAATTGCGCGGCACGGAATTGAACGCATATTACTACATCGTTTCCGGTGCGGTGGACTTACCACAGGGAGCCAAAATAAATACATTGTATCATTGTATTTTATATTTTTACAACTTTTTATTTCAAAATACCTGAAACTTGAATCGGTCAATACAAAAGAGATTGGGCTGGATCAGTTGACCCTTGAGAAAATTTTATAATTGCTGAAACTGTCATTCAGGCTGTAGCGTCAAGCAGGGGGAAAAAAGGGGCCAAAACAGCACCACAATGAATTACTCCCGCCAATATTTTTGTTTATAACTAGATTAAAATCTCTGATTCTCTTGACCTCTTTGTTTGCATTAATTTTATCATTGACAGAAATAGTTCAAGGACAATGGCAGTGGGGTGAGTATGAACTAACCACTGTGCTGATGGCACAGGACTTGTCAGACAAAAAGGCGACGAACAAAGGCAATTATGTGTGTGTGTAGGGGGGGGGGTATGACTGTTACTGTATGACATGGCGTGTTTGGTAAGACCTGATGGTGGTAGTTGTGGTGGTAGTGGTATGTGTGTGTGGGCGGACCGGGGAGAAGGGGCAGGGGGCACTAGACGCTCCCTGGGAGATTAAAATGGCGGTCAGTAAGTCACGCATGTTAACCCAGTTTACTGACCACTGTTCTACAAATTAATTACTTCACCACGTGTCCGATGTTCTAGCTGATTATATGAGACTGTCAAAGACTGGGCTGAACATTTTGTCAACCGTCACATTTTTTTTTTCCAATTGCATCTAGCAACAGCACACAGTCTAAGCCTAGTATAGGACTGGTCTACCGTCAGCTCTTTACGTGGATTGTTACAGTGTAAATGACGAAGCGTACAAGTCGCCGCGTCGAAGCACAAGTCACCACGAAAACCCAGTGGCATTCGGGGGCTTATTCTTTAAACAAAACAAACACACAAAATCACGATCTGTGTCGAAAATATCAGTCTCGATGTGATAAATAGGTGTCAGAGTATGTTTTGAGCGAATAAAACCAGGACGCATAATTTATCGTTCACATGCCCTTTAAAGAGTGGGATTAAAAATGGTAATTTTTCTAAGGCCCGGCGCGCACTATCCCGTTTCGCCTGCTGCACGGCGTGCAAACGCAGATTTTTCCTTGCTTGGCAAAGAGTTTACCGTGCTGCACGCCACGCGAAGGATTGCTTGCATCGAACGGGTGGTTAATTTTAACATAGTGCGCGCGGGGCTTAAGAGAATTATCATAGCAACTTATCTTCCTATCATTCATTTTTACTTTTAAACCATTGAGTTTGTGTTTGGAGAAAGCACGTTGACACGATAACGGTCACATTGTGCTAGGAAAAAAGCAAGACGATCGACAGAATAACATAACAGATCGATAGGACCGAAGGAGATGACAGCCTTTAAATGTAGCAAATAATTATGATGCGAGACGAATTTTGCCAGACACAGACTCATTTGAAAACTATAACACCCTTTGTCTACTGAGGAGGAGAACACTAGATTTTCACGAATCCAGTTTATATTGAGATCCACTTACTTCAATAGTTTTGAATGGTAAATATGAATCTAAATCACTCTACGGATCTGCATTTAAAAGCTGGTAATGTAGAAACAAGTCCTGCCTGATGGTGCAATAAAGACTTTACAGCAATGCTGTTTTCAGTATTGAAGGGGTTAACCTTTCAGCAATGTAGCTCAGACGGCCTTTCTTAGCTTCTTATTTCATGAACTGTTATCTAATTTTATTTCGCCACTGTTGTTGAGAAACTGACCAGCATCGTTTCGCTAGGCCCTCAAATGGAACCCCCATGTTAAACGAATCCACGGACGCCCCAAGACAACATGGCAAAGATCAACTGCAAACGAAACAAAAAAGGTGCGACTCTCGTGGGGCCATATTGAGGCCGCAGCCCAAGACAGAGCCGGGTGGAGGACCTTGGTGGACGACCTATGCCCCACGCAGGGTTCAAAGGTTTAAGTCAAGTTGAGAAACTGAGAAGTTTCGAAGATCAATTTGCAAAACTGTGGTCACCACAGACAATACCTTGTGATCAATTTCACCCTCCAATTCCCGCACAACAATCGCTTTGTCCCAAATTTCTGAAACATGTCAAAACTTGATTTCAAAATTCAACACGTGTAAAACAAAGGATTATTTACTGGTGAATCTGAGAAATTTGAACTTTAGGCATGACGTGACATGTTTAAAATAATTTTGGAATATTTGGCGTTAGATGGTTAACTGCTGGCCGAGTGTTTCAGCCAATGGTTATCGTTCACAAAAATGTCAAGCTACTGCTAGCTAACTAGGTCATGAATCGTGTGTGTAAACACAGACACACAAACTTACTTCAGCATGGGAAAACTGAAACAAATGAACCTTGCCTGGTCTGTGTTTACACTTGAACTTTCAACAAATCTTCACATTTGGCATTTCTAACTTTCTTTTCCCCCTGTCTTCTAGATTTCATCCCCATTCTCAGCTTCTCCAGTTTTCCTTCTTAAATCTTCATTCAACCGTTTGTTCTCTCTCTCTCTCCCTCCCTCCCTCTCTCACGATTTACCACAAAATCCTTACATACACAAGATTTCTCCACATAAAACACAGTCATGCATTTACATCAATTACTGCCCTTGCTCTAACAACATCAACTTGTTAACTCCCTTCAAAGCTTTCCTTGTTTCTTCCTGTCACAACCCCATGGGGCTGCTACTACTGGTGTTTTCTTGATGTCATAATCCCATGGAACCGCTACTACTGGTGTTTTCTTCCTGTCACAACCCCATGGGACTGCCACTACTGGTGTTTTCTTCCTGTCACAACCCCATGGGACTGCCACTACTGGTGTTTTCTTGATGTCATAATCCCATGGAACCGCTACTACTGGTGTTTTTTTCCTGTCACAACCCCATGGGACTGCCACTACTGGTGTTTTCTTCCTGTCACAACCCCATGGGACTGCCACTACTGGTGTTTTCTTCCTGTCACAACCCCATGGGACTACCACTACTGGTGTTTTCTTCCTGTCACAACCCCATGGGACTACCACTACTGGTGTTTTCTTCCTGTCACAACCCCATGGGACTGCCACTACTGGTGTTTTCTTCCTGTCACAACCCCATGGGACTACCACTACTGGTGTTTTCTTCCTGTCACAACCCCATGGGACTACCACTACTGGTGTTTTCTTCCTGTCACAACCCCATGGGACTGCCACTACTGGTGTTTTCTTCCTGTCACAACCCCATGGGACTACCACTACTGGTGTTTTCTTCCTGTCACAACCCCATGGGACTGCCACTACTGGTGTTTTCTTCCAGTCACAACCCCATGGGACTACCACTACTGATATAAGTCTAGTCGCGCGCGCTTGTCGATTTTAATCTGCCAACCAGCTGGGTGATGACGTCATGATAATGAGTTTCAATGAAATCTCGCCCACCAACCAACTAACTGGATCTCGCAGAAACACAACACTTTCTACTGCCCCTCTCATCATATGCAATAACGAAACAACAACTACCACCACCATCATCAAGTTTGAGGAAGGAGAAATAGTACGTCCATTCGATTAATGATGGGAATCTGAGAAATCTGAACTTTAGGCATCACCCGACATGTTTAAAATAATTTTGGAACATTTGGCGTTAGATGGTTAACTGCTGGCGAAGTGTTTCAGACAATGGTTATCTTTTCAAGTTCAGAACAACAACCACCGGTAGATTTTGTATTGTTATATGTTATAGACATGTTATATTGTGCTCGGAAAAGCAGGGATGCCAGATGATTTTTGCACACACACACCAAAAAAAACCCTGAAAAATGAACGTGTCATCGTGTTTGCACCAAAAAAACAAACAATTTTTAAACAGTTTTTAAATAATCACTCAAGCTGGGTTCTCATGTGAAACGGAAACGGCAAAAAATCCCGCATATGATAAAAAGAAAGAGTATCTCCATGTGTACGGAAACGGCGTGCGGAAACATTCTTTCTATTTCACTACTTGAAGGCTCTTTGACGTTTCCGTTGCCGTTTCCGTATACATGAGAACCCAGCTTAATGCACAAAATACAAAAACGGAAAAATCGGGACTGACGGAAAAACCGAAAAAAAAAACCCCGAAAAACTCGGACTTTTGGCATCCCTGGAAAAGCAAGATGACAGACAGAATAGAACAGAATGGCAGGACAGAAGAAGACCCTACCAGAGGCGTCCACCAACCATCCATCACCACCATCTTCATCATCATCACCGCTTCAGTAGGGCATCAACCACTCCACTCTACCGTAAGCAAATTACTGCTTCACTCGTCAAACACTCGCAGGAAAAAAAAAACTCGCTATTGTCTCACTCACAACAATTACACAACGCACGAATTCCCCCAACCTGTTCTGGGTTAATTATTGAATTTGACTGAATTACCCAGCGGCGGGGTGGAGGGGGTGGAAGGGGTGGAGGGGGTGGAAGGGGTGGAGGGGGTGGAGGGGGTGGAGGGACGGGGAAATACATGGGCTGCACTGATGGAACATTCCAGATTTGAATGTGAAAATCTCTGGGTGGTCTCTCACACATGCAGCCTCCATATTGTGAAAATCTCAGAGAGCCCCCCCCCCCCCTTCAGGAAAGCTGAAGTCTCTGCACGCTACAGGCGCCGGGGGAATATGCTGGCACGCTATGGACGGCACATGACGAGGTCTCGGAATGAATTTCTCAGTACATTCTGGACGGGACAGACTATGCCGTTGTTGACAGCTGTGAGAGTCCGACTGTGGTTATGTTGCTCCGAACCTCAAAGAAATATTATTACGCTCGTAAATCGAGGGGTGTTTGTCATATTGATGTATGCGACATTTTTGCCGATTTTGAGGTTTTGTCATGACCGTGGTCATTCCAACCGGTTAAAAACTTTTCGCGATATGTATTTGTGACGTAATGTTTTATGCGTTTCAGCCTTTGGCCGACCAAACTTCAATTCTCATTTTCTGGAAAAGGCAAAAATGCACATAAAGCGGTATAGCAAATACCCGACAACATATCTTGCTATCCTTGTAAAACACAACCCTTTCTGTTGTTTTTGTTGTTACTCAAAATACATTTTGGGAGAAATCATTAACAGACATGATGCTTTAAAGGTAAACATTGCTGAGTACGACATATGACTGAAATATCTGGCGCTGAGACAGTGGGTGTAATATCAGGGTAGATCTTTTGAGATTAAAAATAGTACCATTGTAAAATGATTATATTATTATAAAAAGCACAGAAGTCCTGACGACAGGCGAAACATACCAATGCATATCTATGGGGATGGCATCTCTACATACAACTGTGAGAAAAGGATAATGCAGGTCTGTTTAAAAATTGGAGCACAGGAAGAGACACTTACAGGCGGTTACGGGGACCCACGTCGGGCTGTAGAGGCGGCAAAGACACAGAAAAATACAACTAGACCAGTCAGGACTGAATTTGATCAATGCATGATATTTCACTAAACCACAGCCTAGCACTGTCAAACAACGCTATGAAGTATTATGATCATAATCATATCGGCCTCTACCATTCGCGGCACTGATAAATCTTCACTAGTCGAAACGGCCCAATGTGAACATAATTATCTATGCATGTAACTACCCTCCCCCCCCTCCCTCCCATACCTCTCCTACACACACACACACACACAGTGACTATCACGTCCTCTTTCCACCACAGCTTCAGCAGCACCATCCACCAACATCAGCAGCAACACGAACATATCGAGGTCAGCACTATTATGTAATAATCATAATGATCAATCTCTATCATTAGCAACAGTTATCTGGTCGCTAGTCCAAACCTCCCATTGAGCATAATTACCTTAGAAACAAACGCACTCACACACACACACACACACAACTGACACTGGTAACAAAGCCCCCCCCCCCTTCCCCCTTACACCACAACTTCACCAGCACCATCTACCAACACCAACAGCGACGCACAGCTGGACAGGGGGGGATGGGGCGTGGGGGGGCGGGGGTTGTATCTGAATGTAGATCGTGGGAAAGATGACCAAAGTTTGGAACAGTCTGGCCCTGGCAGCTCACGCGAACATCGTGTGTATAGCTAACTGACTGTGGAGTGTAGACGACCTGCCCAGCTATTCACTCGACTATTGTCTTCATCAAATTTAAAAGTTCATGGAGTTCTTCATGCTGAGGCAGCCATTGGCAACAGACTCTGACAAACCTGTCCGTCCTTATAATTCGTTGCTGTTGTTGTTTAAATCTCTGTGTCAGTGTATATTGGTACTGAAATTCATCTTGTGTTCAACAGACAGACAGACAAACAGACAGACAGACAAGCCGACAGGCAGACAGAACCGACCGACGGACGGACGGACGGGCGGACGGACATACAGACAGACAGACAGACAGACAGACAGACAGATAGATCGATAGACAGATAGGAGGGTGGATGGATGGATGGATGGATGGAAAAAAACGTTAAGTTAACAAGGCACGAACAAGAAAACAGCTGTTTACTTTCGGCTCCCACTGGTCTCTATAACAGTTTTAACTACTGCTGTTTACCAAAATTAACCCTGACATCAAACATACTAGAGTTGATAAGATAAGACAGCTGGTACTTTTAGCGTGCACAAATTTCGCACCGCCACCTAGCGGCAAACGGGCGGAAGACATGAAAAGTGCCGTATTGTACAAAGCCAAATGGGGAAAATAAATATTGAATTTTGTTCACTGTTCAGCTATCGCTACAGGCCTTGACTGACGTCACTTATTGTGGAATTATAATCCCAATCGCTGTGGGAAACTGGCTATTTATTTTTTTTTGTCGTCGCAGTAGCACTGTCACAATTTTGCATCATAAATGTACCATTATATCAAACATTTTTTTCATACTATGCGCCATGGGCCCGCCCCCGATCAGCGCGCAAATTGTGTGCGCGGTTTGTTTAGTGGTGCGAAGAAGACAGTGTCTCATCTTATCGTTTCTAGTATCTTTGCTGACATTAACTGAGCAAATGTATTTATACAAAGAGGATAAGGGCGTGTTCAGATCAGATCAATAGCTTTACCGCACCGTGCAGTCCTTCGCATAGCGCGCACTCACCGTCTGAACGCTCCTTCCCACTAAAACGTCGAACTCTTTTTATTGAGCAATTTGTCTCTAAAATCCCAACGTCGCAGCAAAAGGCTCGTAAACATAAAAAAAACCTGAGACTTAACTCTGCAAAATAGCAATGTTTCTGAAGTCAGTTACTAATGGTTAGATGGACGGCCTTAAAAAAGTTAATGCCTCAAAGTACAGAAAGTCCATCCTGGCATAACTTCTTGAAAATCACGGCCATATTATTATATTTTTTTCAATAAAATAAGTAATTCTGATAAAAATCCTAAGAAAAAAGGGAAAAATAAATATAAACTCTAACAACAATCGCCATAACTATATTTACATAAATGACAATAGAAAATGATAATAATAATAACATTACTATTGTTTTAATAGTCGCCATAGATGTTAACGTATTAAAAAGATGCCAAGTTACAAAAGTGGTAGGAAAAAAGGTTATTTCGCACAGCCCTACATCAGAAACCTTCAGCATGAAAACTGTACAATCAATTCTACTTCAAGGATTAAAATGTAATAAAGTAATCAAACTTTCGATGACTAAATTGCTGAGCTTTCTTTTTTTTTTTTTTTTCCCTAATTAAACATAATTACCGTACATTTAGCCAGGGGAAAAATGCAAATGCGTCTGTACATTAACGAGAAATTAAGGAAGTACAGATTTTTCTGACATTTAAAAAAATGCACAGCGGGACTATGACGTACTTTCAAGTGCACTCATAACTGTTCCATCCGTCCATTGTTCATCCTCTGCTCCATCCACCCATCCATCCGTCTGTCCGCCCATCCATTCATCCACCCACACACCTACCCATCCATCTATCTTTCCATCCACAGATCCATCCATATATCCATCCCTAAATGTCAAACTCTATGGTGCTCTGCCACAACTGCAGAAAACCGTAGATTTTCTTAAAAGAACAAATCTGCAAATTTAGATTTGGTGAACGAAAGAAGAAGAAGAAGAAGAAGAAGATTTATCCATCCACCCACCCACAGATCCATCAATCCATCCATTAGTTTCCCACCATCAAACCTCCACTTCGACCCATAACATTTCTAACAGTCAATCCCGTTCAGCTATCTTTGGTAACCCGCTACTTAACAATAGCTCATCATGACAGATTAAACCAACACCAACGCCCACCCATTGTACCCCGGGTACGACGGCTTGACCACTCGACCAAACTGACCACACAAACAAATTACGACCCGCGGGCATAGCGCACCAGAACTTTGGGAGTTCACACGGCGACTGGTCAACTTTCACACGCTTGCACAAAGCCGCACCAACGGTCACCCTGAAGTGACGCACCAAACAATAGTGAACACACTCTTTATGTACAATAAGAACCATCCCCAAGCCCTCGAAGCGATACGCTAAATGAAGACATCATCACGACAACATTGGCAACTAACGGGTCTACGCAAACAATTATTGGGAAAACTTCCTTGAGATGATTAAAGCGGCAGGAAGCGCACAAACTGAACCCTAGAATAGGTCTTGGGCTATTGTAGATGATGCTCCAGGCTGTTACGTGGACGACGCAGAAGAATCAACGTTAATAAAGAAAGGAAGACACAAATGAGTCACGAGTTGTATGAGAAAGCTGATCGCTGTCTTAACGGATCATTATTCTAACAAAACACACAAGTCATACCGCGGGCCCTTCATAAAACTGCGCAAAGTGCAAAGGATCTAATTTCACAGGAGATTTGAAAAAAAATTTTTAAAAGGGGGGGGGGGGGGAATCCGTTTAATTTGAAATATTTTTGTCATCTTAAATACATTTTTTGGTCATATAGATAAACATTTGAAATATTATACCCCTAGATAAACATTTGAAATATTATACCCGCTTCTCCTTTATCAAAAGGAAAAAAAAAGAAAAGAAAATCCTTCAGGGGGTAATTACATTAAAACAAAAAAAAACAGTTAATATCTTTTTAAACAACATCTTTACTTTAACACTTCAAAAACAAGTTTTTGTTGTTGTTGTTGTTGTTTTTTTAACGGGCCTATACATGTTTATACAGATCTATGTACTTGACTAAAAGCAGAACAAGACATAACAGGCATCCATTTTCAGTCTTATTTAAATTATATCTTACTAGATGACCTACCGGGCATTGCCCTGAATAAACAATCATGTGCCCCCTCTCTCTTTCTCTCTAATAAAAGTAATAAACTACAGTCTTGCTTCAGAACTCATGCGCACCAGAACATTACGCACCAAACTGAACGCTTGATACGGTCACTTTTTATGACATGCACGGTACTATATATTACGAAACAAACATGCAAAAATACAGATGTTACATAGCAATAAACATTGTTACTTTTTTTAAAAATACATGCTTGAAGTAAACAACTTTTAATTATAGCCATCATCTTCCTTATCTCAATTGCCACCTTCCTGCCAAATTTAAGGCCTGAAGAGTGTATAGTTTGGTCAGTTAGTCATGCCAAAGGTTGCAAATTACTGAAATATAATAATAGATTATTAAAAAAAAAAAGTGGTGGGAGTAATTCATTGTGGTGCAATTTTGACCCCTTTTTTTGCTCGACGCTACAGCCTAAGTGACAGTTTCAAAAATTATGAAATTAATTTTCTTAGGTGTCAACTAATCCAGTCCAATCGCTTTTGTATCGAACGATTGTGTTGATTCAAGTTTCAGGTATTTTTAAATAAAAGTTGTAAAAATGTAAAATACAATGATCTTTGTTTTGGCTCCCTGTAGTAAGCCCACTGCAGCGGAAACGATGTATTAATACGCGTTCAATTTGGTGCACGCAATTTCCCTGTCAGAAATGAGTGCGTAGTGCTCTGGTGCGCATGAAATCTGTAGTAAGGCTGTAGAATATGGGAAGCTTTCTAGACCTAAGAGAGAGAAAGATAGAAGGATGGGTTCACAGGTTTATCCCGGATAATGCCGGGAACTTCATCTAGTTTATAAAAAAAAATCAATTCCCGTGCGTAAAAAGTTAAGGTGATAGTAAGGATTACGATGAAAAACAGGGACAGGAAATGTTTCATAATGACAGTGCCTAAAATGTTTTGGCTAAAATAAAAATTACCATCTGCAAATTGTGTGAATACATAGATCTAGTTACATTTCTGTGGTTTCATGAATGATAGCATATTATAAAAACCACAGAAAATCCGTGGGTGGCAGCGAGGCTTGAAGCAAAGATAAAATACGGCAAAAAGAAACAAAAATGGTTTGTAGCAAAGCCTCGTACCAGAAGCTTGACGTGTCTTCCCTTTTCCTTTGGGTTTTACAGTATCGTTTCTGTATTACCTTTTACGCGAGGCCCTGCTTCATACAACCTTTTGCCACATTTCGTCTTTCACAACAGGGACCCAGTGAGATGTTTCCATCAGCTATGTGAAAGATGATCACTTTTCTTCAAGTGTCATTGACGCTAATCAAAACCGTCAAAAGTTTGTCAGCACAAATTTGACAAATATTTGACACTCATAATCTATTCCTCCTGCCCCTACACCAGTCCTCTCTAGCAACGCCCCACTGAAGTGCTGAATTATCCACGCACGATGTGCATAACAGTGTGGAAAAACTGCCTTTCAGCTTGTCTCTAACTATAAGATCGTTGTTAAGTGCTTACTCCAATAAAAGATAAGGGTTTTTCAACCCGACCAACGACGTATGAAGGCATTTCCGCCCGATGCATACAAACCCGGCTGATAGTTATTACAGTTAACCCGTTAAAAGCCAAACAACCTTAGAGAAGGTTTTTCAATGGCCAGGGTAAACAACTCTCGCCCTACAGAACATAGAAAAGGGGGAGTATTTCTATTTGTCTGAATGACAGGCCACAACACGGTGCAATAACAAGCGGGAAATCGAAGGCTGGGAAAATCATTGAAAATTTGCCGTCGCTAGATGGATCGTTTACCCGGCCCGTTCTCGTGGGCAATAGACTAAAGGTTCCGTGTATACACAAGCCGGTCGTTTAACGCTAAGATGACGCGGGTTGAAATCGGCCTAGAAATGTGCTGAGCATATGTGGCGGAACTTGTCTCGGGGGTCATTCGCCGTGTCTGATGCTCACACCACAGGCGTCATACATCGTGCTGATAACTGATCTTGCTCGTCAATGGGCTGTACGATGTAAGGAGGGGGGGGGGAATAGATAGATAGATAGATAGATAGATAGATAGATAGATAGATAGATAGATAGATAGATAGATAGATAGATAGATAGATAGATAGATAGATAGATAGATAGATAGATAGATTCAAAGGGATGGGAGGGAGGGGAAGAGTCTCAAGAGGGAAGAGGGTTGATGAGAGAGACAGAGAGAGATCTACGTAGGAACGATGTCATTCCAATGTGCAAACTTGATGTAAATCCTACCCGCCGGGATTGCTGGGTGGGAAGACCTGTGGTATCCTTTTATGTCCAGGCACTTAAAAAACAAAAACGCCAGAAATCAGTAACGAACCATGGAGATATTAGAGTGTCATAGTAAGGCGAACCTATGTTTTCGGGCACCTGAAGCTTGAACTGTTCCTTCGCAACCAGCAACAATAGGCCAACATCCAAAATTCACTCATTTGTTGTTGTTTTCTAAATCCCGCTCCTTTTGGATGTCGCCGCGGTGTTGGTTAGCACTTTACTACTATCTGACAGTCGATGACAAGTGTTGTTACAAATAACTGACTTTGCCTTTCTTTACCAGGGTTATCTTTTGGTCATTGTTACTGCATTCATTTTTAATTTCCTTCTGGTTGACCGCTCATTGGTGAGACTGGGTAGACAGAGACGAGGTGGAGAAGGGGTTGATGTTAAAGCTACAAGTACAGAGGACTAATTAACGGTTAACATTAGTATTCTATGCCATATCGATAGGGAAGGGGATTGAATAACACAGTTACTATATTTAGATTTAGGTCATGGGACATTCGAACTGTTCAACTTGGCGATTAAGCACAGTTATGGACTTTGTAAACACTTTTCATGTGCAGTTGATCTTCGTACCTCGAATCGCCCTTACCAAGTCCATAACAACTGTGCTTAACCACCGCGTTGCAACAGTTCGAATGTCCCATGACGTCATCGGTAAATTTAAATATAGTAACTGAGTCATCAAATCCCGTTCCCAACTGCCCATATGGGTCACGTGGCGGAGTAACCCACAAGCTCGCACCAGAGCGGTGCCGTGGCTATTTTCTTGTCACCATCTCTTAACCCTAGGGAAAAAAAAAAACATTGTCAAAGTTCACTCACTAAAACAAGTTTCTTCGGCGTTAAGGGCCCTGGTGCATAGACATCATTAGCTTCACAGAAAATTCCCCCGTTGCCAGAAATATAAGACTTCCTTAACAGTTTCTCAAACCATGATTACATTAGAGGTCGTATTTCCTTTATGGTATAATGATTTCTACAAGGGGGGAAATCATTACAGAAACTGTTACAGCCTGCCTATGTTGTTCACACGTGGTCAGCTGCGGTTTAGGTAAGAACATACAATATTTCTTCCTCCGCTTCCTGGTTCAGACACTGTCCACTGCGTAACCATCACACCCTTTTTCACTAATTCTGCCAGGGCTCCATAAATTAAATAATGACTAGCCAAGTTAATTACAGATTCTGATCTAGTCAAACGCTCATCACGTTGGCGTACGTCCTTCTCGAGGTCTCATCTATTCTTATCTTACTATAATTGAGCTAGAGAGTGAACCTGTAAGCAGCTAAAACTTCGCGACGACGCCATGAAAAATTAAGAAACTCCGTGTACTGCATCAATTTTTCACGAAGAGTTACGTGGACACATTCATTTTGAACAAAAATCAGTCTGTACTATTATTTATATTAAAAAATTTTGAGCCACAAAAACTGAGACGCATTTTCCTCGAGTAGAATCAAAAGCATGATCGGAAATTTCGTCCTTGACCTCTCTTTACATACTGGCGGTCGAAAATCAGCGTTATCACATCTGTGTATTTCTACGTGAAATTGTGGTGTAACAGTAAGTTCTATTGTTCATTGCATCGTATCCAAATGCCGTTTTAATGTAGCCTAGATCTGGACAAACGGTGAGGCTTGGTCCATGGAAAATTTGCAAAATTTATCTTGCGCATGTCGGTTAGTGCTACCAATGGAGACCGAAGGTGAAGGTCTACAAGTTCTGTAAGAACTTAAAAAGTTCCTGACCAAAAATTACCAAACTTTGTGTACTGCAGCAAATTTTAACGATAAATTACGTGGATACATCCATTTTGGACAAAATAATCATTCTTTATATATTATTTATTCATTTTTAATTTTTGCTTTTAGCATCAGCATGTCGAGCACAATCGAAATGCATGATTGATAGAATATCTCGCTCTTCGCTTCTGTTTTAGGACCGGGCAGTACCGATATTTTTTCAATGGTTCTGTTCCCGGTACCGTAACTTCTCGTCATCATACCGTCAAAATTCCCTAAAACTTTAGGAATTGGTTTTGACCACTTTTCAGGAGAGAGAGAGCGAGAGAGAGAATGGGGACCAGCGAGAAAGAGAGAGAGAGAGAGACTAGAGAGAGAGAGAGAGAGAGAAAGAGAGGTAGACGGACAGAGAAACAGTAGAGTGAAACAGATAGGTAGAGAGAGAGAGAGAGAGAGAGAGAGAAAAGAAAGAGAGAGAGAGGGGGGAAAGCTTACAGAGAGAGAGAGAGAGAGAGAGAGAGAGAGAGAGAGAGAGAGAGAGAGAGAGAGAGAGAGAGAGAGAGAGAGAGAGAGATAAACATTGGCAAGACAAAACTAAAATCTCAAAATTTGTGGAATTCAACAACAATAACAAAAAAAACTATGCTTATTTGCTAACCTTTTTTTTCCGGAAAAATGAAAAATAAAAAACAAAAAGTTTTAGATCAGCATTTAGTTGAAACTGAAGTGGTTACGGCGTGAGGGGTTACAGGTGGCCAGAGTTTTCTATTCCACTCACTCTCTCGGGGGCTGAAACAAGAGGGGTTGAAGGGAGAAGAGGGGCGGGTGTGTCAGCTTACGTAGCCCGAGGCTGTAACGACTTTATAATTACTCCAAGTTTTAGGTCGTCCTCTGTTGGGTGCTTAGTTAGAGTAATGGTTCTCAGCCTTTTTTCAGGTAATCGCTCTCTTAGGCTCCAAATTTATTTTTTGTAATCTCCCCCCACCCCCTCCCCCCCCCCCCCCCCAAAAACAAAAACGCTTACTGGAACCCAACAGACAGATATGTTTCACAAGAAGACAAGACTCGACTACACACAAATTATGATCTTCCTTTCTATCTAAGTTCTATCAATGACAATAGACGCGTTGATGATTTGATGCATTATAAAACAGAGATCATTCTTTGTCAATTGCACTGACAACATTAGGCCTTTCCTGTTGGTAAAAACCTATCTAAGAGTGCTTTTGAACAAGTTAGTGCTTGCCCTGTCTTTGCTCCCAAATCGTCCCCTTTTCATATTCCCCCCCCCCCCCCACCCTCCAAACCCCATACCAAAAATCGCCCCCTTTTCATATTCCCCCCCCCCCCACCCTCCAAACCCCATACCAAAAATCGTCCCCTTGTCACCCTTTTCTTCGTTTTCGCCCAACCCCCCCCCCCTCCGAAATGAAAATCGCCCCTCAGGGTGCAATATCTCCCACGTTGAGAACCATTGACTTAGAGCATCATCATTCTGATCTATGGCTTACATGAGTACTGGATGGTAGCGGTACGACTACAGTAACTGGTAGACATGCGTGGTTGAGCTGCTCTTGTACACTTCCTTGTCGGGGTTGTTGATGGTTTCAAGTTTATGAGTAATGGAGCTAGGGGGGGAATGAAGCGCTGTTATCATTAACCTCAAATTCTTTGGGAGTTGGAGTTGTGGTAAAACGGATTTAGGCATAAGGGACGGGTTGGGGCGCTGGGGTAAATGAGGGGGGGGGGAGAGAAAGAGAAGGGGTGAAAGAGAGAGGGGAGAAAGAGAGAGGGGGGGGAAGAAGGAGAAAGTGGAGGAGGAATGAGAGGGAGGGGTGGAGGAAGGAAAGAGGGAGAAAGAGAGAGAGGGAGAGAGAAAGAGAGAGAGAATGAGAGAGAGAAAAAGAGAGAGAGAAAGAAAGAAAGAGAGAGGGGGAAGGGGAGAAGCGGAAGAGTGAGATGGAGGTGAGGGGGATATTGGATAGAGAAAGAGATAGAGAGGACGAGAGGAGTTTCCCCACGTTGTTTTTTGATCATCAACAAACACTGCCGTGCACAAATCATAGGAGACACAAAAAAAAAATCAAGTTATTACGTCATGTATCTCTTTGGTGGAACCTGATTCACTTTTTTTTTTTCTTGAAGTAATAATGTGAGGGGGGAAAACGCATCTGGGGAGGGGGGAGGGGGTGTCTCTCAATTTTTCGGCAACAATTTTGAATAAAAGTTAAACTTGAAAAGAAAACGTGCTGCGGCAGAAGCTAAAGGAATACAGAAATTTAAGAGCAAGTCTGAGGTCTGTCTCACAGCTGAAACCCCACATATCCGAGTGATGTTTCAAGACGTCACTGTAAAATTGCAGTTCACATATTAACAACTACTGATAAACGCAGTCAAGATGACTAAAGGGGGTATCATCAATACTAGGCCAAGGCAGACACAGTCAGATGCTGCTGCCAGCTAATTTTATGTCTGACCAGGCTTAGTACTATGATCTTCCCCCGGATTTACTAAGCTAGTACGGGAAATTGTGGTGTGTACTTCTTGCCTGCCAGCAGCTGACTGTGCCGCTCCGAGATTAGTATGATACCCCCCCCACCCCCCACCCCCCCCCCCCCGTAAAACAAAGACAATATTCTATTTCATAAATCATTTCATGAGTATCCTGATACCAGATTTCTTTGGCATGGTGGGTCAAGTTATTTGAACTCTGGCAAATACGGCTACCCATAAATTAATGACTTATCGCGACTTTAGTTCTTGTCTGTTCTATCTCCATTTCCTGAAAAACTGAAGATCTTTTGGTACATAGAAGAGATATAACAAACACACACTTTGACACTTGTTTAAAATGCCTTTTGGCACCTATCAAGCTGTTTCACAGTTCCGATTTATTCTAACGCCTTATCATAATACTAAAGATGCAAACGTTTAATGTCGAATTTCTCAGTTGTGCAAAATGTGGAGTTGGTACAAACAAGAACTGAGATCGGGTTATGTCAGTGACAACACAGTTTTCATATTATTTTCTAGAGATACCAAATTATGTTTTGTCGGGTGAATCAACTTTAGCTGATCAGTCCTCTCACTTACCATTACGAAATCCTGACGCTAGAGAAAGACCAATTCTGTGTGAAGCGTGTGTGTTTGAGATACTCGTAGGTTGTTGTTGCTGCTGTTGTTGTTGTTGTTGTTGTTGATGCTGCAGATGGTGGTGGTGGTGGTGATGCAGGTGATTTTGATGTTGCTGAGACTGTCGTTGATGATGATGATGAGGAGGAGGAAGATGATGTGAAGGTGGTGGTGGTGGCAACGTTGGCGGGGTATGATGCATATAGTTCACATTCCCGAGTTGCTGTTGCTGGTGGTGATGATGATGTTGTTGTTGTTGCTGCTGATGATGGTGCTGCATACGCTGGGAGTAAACACCGGCGACATTCTCGCCCAATCCACCATTACAGTTGTTATTGTTGCTACTGCAACTACCACCACCACCACCGCTACCACTATCACTATTACCACCACCACAGTTGTTGTCGCCGGCCGACAGAAAGTTTGGCCACTGATGCGCCGCTCGGGGAATGGTCATGATGCGGGAGTTGGGGTTTGCCAGGGGAGGGGCACTCCCTACTAACATACTACACCCAGTCTACAACACGCCCTGGGCAGGGCAAACTGATCCAAGTTAGTTATACCACAAACTGTTCACAGCGTCAATGTGCCTGCACACATCACATGTGGAAGTCTAAATCTCCAAGCACATGTGTACACAAGGGTATAAGTCTAAATCTCCAAGCACATGTGTACACAAGGGTATAAGTCTAAATCTCCAAGCACATGTGTACACAAGGGTATAAGTCTAAATCTCCAAGCACATGTGTACACAAGGGTATAAGTCTAAATTTCCAAGCACATGTACACACAAAATAAAATGTGTAGGGCTAATTTTTCCGAGCACATGTACACATATGTGTGTAAGTCTAAATCTCTAAGCACAAATGTGTTGGTCTAAATTTCCAGTCATGTGTACACATAAATGTGTAAGTCTAAATTCCCCAGCACATATTCACACAAAATGTGTTGGTCTAAATTTCCAGAAACATGTACACAAATGTGTTGATTAAATTTCCGGGCACATATACACACAAATGTGCAAGTCTAAATTTCCTGTATAAAGTCTCAGTTCCTAAGCACGTGTACACATAAGGGCGTATGTATCAATTTTTCAACACAAAGCTCCTGTTGATTCCTCGTGCGTTTCCTGATCTAGTCAATGCCACAAAAAAACTTCAATATAAATTCCACTTACTATCAAATCTGCACACATAATAAATAATTTATTTCCTTTTTTTTCGGAGTTAATCTGAAAAGCCAATGGAATGTTTGTATGTTCAAACTTTATTCAACTATTGGAAAAAACACCCCGTAACAAAAGTAACTCATACCACACACTGACGTATCGAAGTCCGCCTGGTAAATTATCGTAAGTCCGTTTCTTGCGATTTTTTGTTTCAGGAGAAGCAAAAAACAAAACTGAATAATTTATTGTCTTTACCATACTCGGTAGTTACGATAGTTTACAAACGTTGAACACAAAACTTAATTTGACGCAACCAAAACAGTTACTCGGGAAAACAAAAATCACACAATAAATAACTTTCCTCGTGCCCCGGTATCCAATTTTGCATGAGATACAGGTTATAAAAATAATGTCAAAATTTGCCGACTGTGCAATTTTCGAGTTCCTAGGTGCCGTGTTTTACGAATTCTCTGAGAATGAAAATTTACGCATGTGCGTTCTGCCTTCTTACTTCAAAATGTTCAATCCATAATATATTTAAAAATAACATTTATTTTGATGCCTGCCATCTCACAATGTTTTGTACACTTTGGATCAAATTTCATTGAAAAAAAAAAAAATCATAATTGCATTGGCAAATTGTACAGCGTTCTAACTCGGGATTTTAATCCACAATTTGTGCGCATGTCAGAATGATGGTGTGATGCTCCCCAGGAAACAAATTAACGAAAACAGAATAATAAAGCCTGTGGCACAAACATGTCTTAATTGTCATGCAAGCTGATTTAGGTGAGCTTAAATTTCATCCACACTTGAAAACACGTACACAACAAAAATGCCTCTCTGTCAGATCTACAGAAGACTGAAGTGCTTCCGAATTTGTTATGGCGTAGTTTTGTTGTTATTGTTTCGTGAAAATCAAACACTATTAAATTACAATCAATGTGGCTTAACTTGCCAACAATAACAACCTAACGAATGTGGAAATAATAATATACTCCTGGGAGAGAGATCCAACTTAAACAATTGTATCTGTTTAGAATGCCAAAATTTGGACCGAACTGGAGGAGGAAGTGAGAGGGGGAGACGTAGAAATGTCCCTTAGTGACGTGGACAGTACAAGAGTGTTGCTAATGACTTGTATGTATTTTTACACAGCTGGAAATTCTTCATGACCAAATCTGGGAGGGAGCTGAAGAGGGTCTCTCTGGGGGGGGGGGGGGCGCTATCCATACAGCACGTACGCTAGGAGGTTGGGGAGGGGGGGAGGTGGTGTGGGTGCTTGACCCCAGCGTATGAAAGTGGAGAGGTTGATCCCAACGTATGAAAAGTGAGTGGTGGAGTGGGGTTTGATCCCAGCTTTTGAAATGCGTACCGGTGTTTTGAACTGAAGAATGTCCGAGCACTTTACATTTTTGACGATCAATTAGGAAATATGGTTTGATAGTTATTATCATACATAAATAATATTTTCTTTCTTAACAATAAAAAAAAAAAAGTCGCACGACTATAATAATGTGCACCACCAATACATAGGCTATGTATGGAATGAACCAGAAAAGTAGTCAATGCATACAAAATGCTACTCAAAGCTCTAAAATATCAAGAACATGGGATGATGATCATAATTATAGTGCTGTATGCTGAACTGTCGTAACTCGACCGTTGGGGGTGGGGGGGGGTGGTGTCAAAATTTGTGATATCTGGTGTGCTTATGGCCCCCCACAGCCCACCGCTTGTGTTACATGTATAAGTTGTATATAATAAGTTGGGGTTTAAATTCTGAAAACTGAGGATTAAATCACGTTTTTGAACTACCGTAACTTTACTATTAAGTCTGATAAGTAATTCAGTCTTTTCCTTCTCCTGAAGTATTCGTAAACAATTGATTTATCATAGATTACCACGCCGGTTCTCGGCGTCCGCGTGTGTGTGTGTTGGGGGTGGGGGGTGTCTAAAATCCGTCAAAATTGAACTTACGTACTTTATGAATGACTTCCTTCTCAACCCCTCTTAACTTGAACTAACACTGAGAGACATATCAACGCAGAATTTTCAAATACATTATTCTGAATGACCAGCCCTCCTAACAAACTGTGTGTACTCACGTCTCTCTCAGACATTTCCTCCCGCGCTGCTCATTTACCTATCTTATCGTATAACATCCCGATAAAGCATAACAGCATTTTATAACTGATGTCCCTCACAGAAAGGCTTATCACGGCTTTTTAACCTTTTCACTGCCGCAATGTCTACAACCCCAGCGCCACACTGTCTGGAATTATAATAATACACGTAGTAATAAATAAATAACCTTCACATAGCGCTTCTTCCCGTAATGCAGGCCCTACGCGCTGTAGGGACATGGTGGTCTCTAACAGAGGCAAGGTGCTCGCCTCTCATGCCGAAAGTACCGGGTTCAAACCCTGGTCGGTGGAGGCATATTAGAATTATTTTTTTTGGGGGGGGGGGGGGGGATTCTTTTCCCTGGTCCTATGGTAGGTAGGATCGAGCACCTAGTCTTCTCGGATAAGGACGAAACAATCGGAGGGCCAGTGTGCACGTTAAAGATACCTTGGCAGTTAAAAGTCGAGAAGAGCAGGCCGAACAAGACCGCTGCCCAGGCAAAAATTCTAAAAAAAAAAAAAAAAAACACCAACCTAATTCCAACCTAATTCCTACCACAAAAACACACAGAAACAATAACAAGAAAAATAATTAAGAAAAAAAAAAGTGAGGTGTAAATGCCCATGGCAGCCGCGGCCTCCTAAAATAAAGACCTAAACACTCTCTCTGCACTTGGCAGTCATTCTACAAGTCACATTCAGTCCAATACTAAAATATGTGACAACGCGCGACTTCAGTTCTTGTTTGTTCCAACTCCACTTTTTTTTTTTTTTTTGCACAACTGAGAAAATTAATACGTTTGCGGCTATAACATTGGCTTTAGTATTGTGATAAGGAGTCAGAATACATCGGAACTGTGAAACAACTTGATAAGTCCCACAACGACTTTTAAACAAGTGACAAAGTGTGGCATTTGTCATACCTCTTCTAGATCTACTTACTAAAAGATCTCCATTCTTCTCAGAAAATGGAACTAGAACAAACAAGAACTGGGGGTGCCAACGGCCAGAAACAGATGTGGTTGCATTCCAAAAATGAAAAAGGTGGGTTTCAGGATGTTTCCTGCAGATTTCAGAATAAAGTCTGACTTAAAGTGTTTTTTACTGTTGGGCCTGCAAAGTGAAACTGAAACGACAAGAAAACCGCAAACATTACTCGAGACAAAGTTGAAATTTTGAGCACTGGCGAATGTGACAATCTGCTGGTAATTATTCTTTACTTCACTTACGGTAGTGTGTGGTTTATACAAACTCTGAAAAATGCATTGGTAAAATTGTAAAATTCCTTAACTGACTCAATCCTAGCGTTTTCTTAAGATGATCCCAGCTCTCATAATATCCATTCTGAAAGTCGAGGATCAGTATCAGGCTACGAGAAAACATTGCGATGTATAGAAAACTGCCAAATTATTGGACCTTTAACACCAACGGTCTGTGTTTGTGTAATATTTATATACAATTCGAACTGAGTGATTTTTGGTATGAACCCCCAGCGGCTTATAACAGTGAATCATTTTATATTTCACCCTTTCCGTCCACTCGATAAAATAAAGTCAAAGATTCATGCACAATGCACAAATTTTAATATCTACAATATCAAGGTAACTATAACATAGATCCAGGGTTATCGACCAGAACGAGTTACCGGATATGTCCAGTTTTATTCATTGCTCTTAAATGTCTGTAGATATGCAAGACACAAGGTGTGTGACTTTATATCATATTCCAAAAAAGCAAATCACACGACTATGTTGACGTTATTGCAATTATTTGAACTTTCGTCAAGGTTACAAAGTTCAAATTCGTTTTCCATCAATTTGACGCTTTGGGATATCGAACATTCTGGTTGCCAACCCTCGATCTATTTTAGATTACACCGGTACACTATTTCTAGCGTGGTCTAAAATGGATTTAACGCAACAATGCCCGGCCCACTGTTTATAATTTCAATACATCTATCAATGCCTATTGTTATTTTGTTTTATTTATTAAATTTACTTTTTCATATCTCACTTTCTGGAGTAAAACTGACTAATTACCAAACGTAGGCGCTTTGATGAATAAAAAACATAACGTTGGAAGAGACTTGAGTTTTATTTATTGCAGCTGATTATTGTCTTTTTTCCAGTTTTTTTTTCCCTTCTTTTCTCGAAACTCAGTTGTTGTTGTTTTTTTGTTGTTTTTTTGTTGTTTTTTTGTTGCTTTTTTGTGGTCCTTGTTTGAAATAAAATGAATATTAAAATCCCTTCATTTGTATGTAGCGTCTGAGCGGTCTCTGTTGACCTATCCTTCTGTTCCATTCTGTCTATCATCTTGTTTCTTCCTAGCACAATGTGACCGGTATCCTGTTCACCTGCTTTCCCCCAAACTCAAACCCCCGTCACTTATAATTGTGTGAAACCATAAGGCACAAGCCGAAATAAATAATAATAACTATCTTAATAATAACGACTGCCTTCGCCGATCTACTGGCATTGCACACACACACACACCTTGACAAAGTCTGAATTACCAAACAAACAAACAAGTTAAAATAACTACGCAAAATCTGAGAGAGGGAAAAAACAACCCCCCCCCCCCTCCCCTGTTTCACTTATCTGCGATACGCAGTAGGTCCAAACTCTTTACTGACCAAAGAAACAAACAGGTTAATAATAACTGCGCAAAAATCTAAAAGAAAGACAAACAAAAGTCTGTCTTCCCTTCACTGATGCGCCAAATGCTTGTGGAAAAGTCCTGATGATCAAACTTACAAATAAACAAACAAACACTCCAGTGTGTCACAAAAACCTCCAGCCAGAAAGAATTGATGAAATCCAGCACAAAAAAGAATCAAAACAAGAAAGAAAAAAAAAGGTGTAGTGTATTCACATCCTACAATTTCATTTATGCTGATTGAATAACTCCAACAAACCAACTTCCGCCTCCTGAATGTAAGTAATCATGTAACACAAATTCACAAACTCCTCTGAAAAAACAACAACTGATGCTCACTACAGACACCAAACTCTGTACATCAATGCGAAGTTAGCACTCCTGGATAATTATTTCAGCACATCAGATAATTTCCCCCAACTGATAAAATATAAATGATCAAAACACCAGTACCACTGGCGACAACGGGTTGGACGAGTCTCTGATCCACTGACCGCCCCACACTTGTACGAGTTTGATGTATCCATCCAGCGCATGGGGCAACCGAAAAGTCGTACGTCTTCCGTCAGTCAGTCAGTAACACTAGCAGCGCAGGCCGCACGAGGGACGATTCATACGCGCTCACCGCTACGTACAAGCGAGCACCACGAGCGACTGACTGGTCCTCCTGCCACAGCTTATGAATGAATGAATGGATGAATGGATGAATGTAACCTGCCCCCTGTAACTGTTGCGGCATCACCGCACGGGCGCCTGACTGACATGATGTAAAGGTAGCACCACGAGGGGAGAGTGACAGAACGGAGGGAGGGAGGGGGGAAGAGGAAAGAGATACTCACACATTCACTACCGCATACACCACATCATAAACACACACACACACAGATACATCACATCAATAGCGCACGTTAGCGCGTGGTTACCCCCCCCCCTCCCCAATTGCCAAATTTCTCACCTATTCAGAGAACGACTCGTTCCCTCAGCTGCTCTATTAAACCCTTCCTCTAGTTTGTCTTTCTTTCACCTTTTCCCCCCCCCCCTTTAAATTAAAAAAAAAAAAAAAACACCCAACAACGCGCGTCTTTAATTTTCCGTTCTTTTCAACAAAGTTGCTTCTTTTTTTTTTTTTTCGTTTGCCTGGCGGTTTGTATGATAAACACACACACACCCACTTCACTTGTCCTCCCCGCCTCGTCCCCACCTCTACCTCGCCACTTGCCCAGCCGAGAAGCGGCAGCAGCCGTGCCCGCAGGCAGCCAATCACAGAGCGCCTCTCGCTCCCAACTCAAGCAGAAAGCCCCGCCCACTTCCGCTCACGGGAAAAGATGTTTGGGGATTTATGAATGAAACCGCAGCGTAATGTTATGGTTGTAAAGGGAGGAAGCCGGAAGAGGGACTAGGCCACGGAAGTGTGTGTATGTGTGGGAGTATATTGTGTGTGTGTTTTTTGGAGTTGTTTTTTGTCTCGTGCCAGGCAAGAAAAGGGGGGGGGGGGGGGGGGTTAAGGCGTGAGGTTAGTCCGACTTCCACAGGGCCGAGTGCCAGGAAATGATGACAGGCAGAAAGATTGGGGGGGGGGGGGGGGGGGGAGTGACTGAGTGAGTGAGAGAAAGAGAAAGAGACAGTGAAAGAAAGGGAGACAGAGACAGAGCCAAAAAAGATAGAAGGAAAGAGAACAGGAAGGAGAGAGACACAGGGCGAGAGAGACAATGAGAAAGAGATAGAAAGGAAAGAGAGCGATGGAGAAAAAGAAAGAAAGGGGTAGAGAGAGAGAGAGAGAGAGAGCTAGAAAGACAGAGAGACAGAACGACAATGGAACAGAGAGAGAGAGAGAGAAAGACAGTGATAGAGAGAGAGAGAGAGAGAGCTAGAAAGACAGAGAGACAGAACGACAATGGAACAGAGAGAGAGAGAGAAAGACAGTGATAGAGAGAGAGAGAGAGAGAGAGAGAGAGAGAGAGAGAGAGAGAGAGAGAGAGAGAGAGAGCTAGAAAGACAGAGAGACAGAAAGACAAAGGGACACACACACAGAGAGAGAGAGAGAGAGAGAGACAGTGATAGAGAGAGCTAGAAAGACAGAGAGGCAGAACAACAATGGGACAGAGAGAGAGAGAGCGAGACAATGATAGAGAGAGAGAGAGAGAAAGAGAGAGAGAGAGAGACAGTGATAGAGAGAGAGAGAGAGAGAGCTAGAAAGACAGAGAGACAAAGATAAAGAGACAGAGAGAGAGAGAGGGGGGGGGGGAGGGGGACTTCTGTCCAAAACACTGACAGTCGTACACAATACATCAACATAGGGGAAGGCACACCACACACATTATTACATGGTTAGCAAAATACAGAACACAAAGAAATAACTGGAAAATGTAGGCGTTTCGGGAATTTTGAGTCGGCATTATTTTGAGTTGGGAGAAAAGTTTACACGTCCAGGCCATAACGGTCTGACTGTGCTGGGAAGGAGCGAGACGATAGACAGAATATTATATAGCAGAGTGACAGGGCAGATTGAAGGAGACCTTACCACGACCAACTGCAGGTGTTAGTACTCGAATTGACATGTTTCAAGTACCAAAACTCGTAGTTAAAACTCAAACTTTGACGTGCAGTACAACAACAACAAACAAAAGTTATTTATCAATGAATTTGTTTGCCCGGCTCTCTAATGTCCAGACATTAATTATTCACTAGCCAAAACAACAGAGAGAGAGAGACAGACAGACAGACAGACAGACAGACAGACAGACAGACAGACAGAGAAAGAGAGAGAGAAAGACAGGGCGCGAGAGACAAACAGAAAGAGACAGAAAGGAAAGAGAGCGATAGGTGGAAAGAGAGAAAGACGTAGACAGATAGAAACAGAGAGACATAGAGAGAGAGGCAGAAAGAGAGAGTGGAAGACAGACAAAGAGAGAGTGGAAGACAGACAAAGAGAGAGTGGAAGACAGGCAAAGAGAGAAAGGAAGACAGACAAAGAGAGAGTGGAAGACAGACAAAGAGAGAGTGGAAGACAGACAAAGAGAGAGAGGAAGACAGACAAAGAGAGAGTGGAAGACAGACAAAGAGAGAGTGGAAGACAGACAAAGAGAGAGTGGAAGACAGACAAAGAGAGAGTGGAAGACAGACAAAGAGAGAGTGGAAGACAGACAAAGAGAGAGAGAGGAAGACTGACAAAGAGAGAGAGGAAGACAGACAAAGAGAGAGTGGAAGACAGACAAAGAGAGAGAGGAAGACAGACAGAGAGTGGAAGACAGACAAAGAGAGAGTGGAAGACAGACAAAGAGAGAGTGGAAGACAGACAAAGGGAGAGAGGAAGACAGACAAAGAGAGAGAGGAAGACTGACAAAGAGAGAGTGGAAGACAGACAAAGAGAGAGAGGAAGACAGACAGAGAGTGGAAGACAGACAAAGAGAGAGAGGAAGACAGACAAAGAGAGAGAGGTAGACAGACAAAGATAGAGTGGAAGACAGACAAAGCGAGAGAGGAAGACAGACAAAGAGAGAGTGGAAGACAGACAAAGAGAGAGAGGAAGACAGACAAAGAGAGAGTGGAAGACAGACAAAGAGAGAGAGGAAGACAGACAAAGAGAGAGTGGAAGACAGACAAAGAGAGAGAGGAAGACAGACAAAGAGAGAGTGGAAGACAGACAAAGAGAGAGAGGAAGACAGACAAAGAGAGAGTGGAAGACAGACAAAGAGAGAGAGGAAGACAGACAGAGAGTGGAAGAGAGACAAAGAGAGAGTGGAAGACAGACAAAGAGAGAGTGGAAGACAGACAAAGAGAGAGTGGAAGACAGACAAAGAGAGAGTGGAAGACAGACAAAGAGAGAGAGAATTGGGAATCTTAGGAAACCAATTTAAAATGGTCAAATGAATTCAGAAATATAAATATTCATCACAGAAAATCATTTATTTTGTTCATAAATTCAGAAATATTGCAATTATAGAACATTAATTTGGGTCTGGTGTAGTTTTTCAGAGATGGAATACTGGGCACTGGACGGTCACGTTGTGCTAGTAAGAAACAAGACGACAGACAGAATAGAACAGAATGATAGGGCAGAAGGAGACTCTTTAAGTCTACCAGACGCGTCCACCAATCACCCACGTCTATCAATGTAGAATGTTATTACAAGTACGTACATCCCCAAGTATTTCGCGCTAAGGTGAGTATTTTAAAGCTTTTTGTGACTCCAGCGCTGGAGAGCTCTTCCCGAAATGCTCTTAGACAACAGTTTTAATTAATTATGATTAAAATTATTCTTTCAGATTTACTTTTTTTTTTTTTTTTTTGTTTGGTTAAAAGGGTAAAGGGCAGTGTTAAGGATTCGATAAGATTTAGGACTGAGGATAAAGGACAGGGTTAGGGATAGTACGTAAACGTAAGTGCCCCGGGGTGCATGATTTTTTTCCGTACGAGCTTTAGCAAATTCAGGAGCGGGGCAGCAACACACCTTCAAACACAGCACAGCTCCAACACATCTCAGGGACTTTCGGTGACGTTCAGAGTCATTATCAGGCACAGTCCAGAGATTGCAGCACCCATGGCAATGTTCGATAGGACGGAGAAATCCCTTAGCCGATGACTTGTGTTTGGGGGTGTGTTGCTGCCCCGCTCCTCGTACGGAAAAAAATCACGCATCCGGGAGAGGGGGGGGGGGGAGAAAGAGAGCCTGAAGAAACTTTCTTAATGAGTGAATTTTTGATGTCCTAGTGTTTGGTAGTTGCAAAGGGGCCCACCATAACGGTTCAAGCTTCAAGGTCATTAAAATGTAGGTCCGCCACATGATTGTTCTGTGACGTCAAATGACACAAACCCAATTCCACAATTGGCCAGTGACGCTTTTCACGCCTGAACAAAACTTGAAGCAGTCCAATGTATCACTGAATCTCTCCCTGTTTGCATCAATACCGTTATTGACATGACAATAATGTAGGTGAAGTTCTCGCCTCGTCATTATGACGTATTTATCTTACCACATTTTCTCGCCAGCTCATTATGCCGTATTTTGTCATACAACTGAACTGACTGTACCAACAGGGCACCTGGCCAAGCGTGCAAATGACCGGTAAATTTGATGACAGACCAGCAGAATCTCTGGAGAGAGAGGAAGACAGTCATTCCATTGTTGGGGTGTCCACCCGACCCTCCCCAAACAGTTTCAACCAGTGGTTCCCAACCTCTCATCCCGTTCAGCTCTGACAACTTTTCCAAAGTAATATTAACCCCCCACCCCCACTTTTTTGTTAAGTAATCTCAATTTACAGTTCTACCGTAATAAGGCGAAAGGGAAACTTGATTTCGACACTAACAACACGGTAAGCAAGAAGTGTTGAGTCCAAAACAAACAACACACAAAAAAAGGTCCACCCCCCCCCCCACACACACACACACACAAAATAAGTCTACTGGTACTTAAAATTTTCTTCTTAACTTCAGACAAAAAGTTGTTCTTGTAGTTGGAATTAGATTAATTAGATTAATTACTAATTGGCCCGTTGACCCAGAGAATACATGGATACGATATTCAAAGTACTGTTGCTTTTCGACCAGCAATGTGTAAAAAGTGGCGGGGGAAGAATGAAGAGACCTGACGGTCGAAATTCCCGGTCATACTTTTCGATTGTACACGATCAAAATTTCGTCTCTTTTTTTTATTCTGCTGAGAGAATTGTAAATATGTATAATAATCAAGTCTGAGTTCTGTCCAAATTGTATTATGTCCACGTAATTCAACGTAGAGAACTGGAGCACTGGAGCAGTTCACAAAGTTTTCTAGTTTGGTCATGACGTAGTCATGAACTTTTAAGTGCTTACATGTTCACTCTCTGGCTCCATTATAGTATGATAAATAAAATAAAATAAATAAATAAATAAATAAATAAATAAATCCGGCACATTTACGCCCTGGCTGTGTGAACAGTTACCTTTACCCCAGGTTGGGAACCCTTGGCTTAAATTTATACTCTCAACACAGATTTTGTCGTGCAACGTATAATCCCTGGAACTTTTGTCCAGCTGGAAAGAGAGATGACCAAAGAAATCACTTGAGCATAACTTTGGCCACTAACTAACAGGCTTAAGCTGGCCTTGACACAAGTGTCTAAACCTTGGCATGTCTGGATCAATACTGATCCACGGTCACCAAGCTCCTTTACGGCTTACGACAACCAATATAGGATGTCAAATTGTACTTGAAGTTTCCAATGTGGTTACTCTGAAGACCAACTTGAAACAGTGGTTGGGGCGTGACGTGATGGGAACAAAAGGGTGTGCGTGTGTGTATGTGTGACCAGTGTCCGGGGAATGTTGTTAGGGACGCGTCAGACTAATTACAAAGCCAAATAGAGAAACTACTGAGCTGTGGTCACTGTTCAGCCATGGCTTATAATGTGAAATACTACGCGCCCCTAACAACAGAAGGGGACAAAATAACCGAACTTTGGCAAGGGTGTAAATAAATCATTCACAACAACAATAACACAACCAACAACAACAACAACAAACAAACAAACAAATAAAAGGGAGGGGGGGGTGTGTATCGGAGTTTAAGAGTTCCGTGTTCCGCTTCTTCCAAGCCCACGCTGGCCTCACTACACGAGATCATCATTATTATTTTGTGAATTCCTAATCCACTGTTGAAATTATTATTATATTATCAGGCTGAGGTAAAATCGTTATTTGTTGTTAAATGTCGTTTTAATATGAAATAAAATGATAAACCTACAAGGGCACCGGACCAACCAATCTAAATAAATAAATACAGAAATCAATAAAATAAATCAATAAATACATGATTTCGCTCAAACACAGAAAAGATTTCTATCCATGCAATCACGAGACGTGAGTGTGATCACATTTTGACTATAATTATGAGGAGGTAACTTTCGAAATCTGCTAAGTCACATTATAACAAAAAAATGAGTTGCGGTCCTTAACATCAAATCAGCCATAAAATCTGCCTACAACTAAAACATTATGGCAATCAAAACGGGCAAAGACAATGTGTTTTTCATTCAAAATGTAAGTACCCTCTCAGATTCAGTATTATGCTGTGTCAAATGTAAGTACCCTCTCAGATTCAGTATTATGCTGTGTCAAATGTACCGCGTTTTCTCAAAATCAATATAAAGTGACTTAGCAGGTTTTTGCAAGTTACTTCCTCATAATAGGACCCACCCACCCCCGCCCCCCCCCCCTTTCTGGACTGTTTATAACACTGGTCACAAGTTACACTGACCACCTGCATCAGTTACTCCTCATCCCCTATGTTATCTAGCCCACGCACATTTACTGATGACATAATAATTATAATCCGATCACCTGACTTGTGACGTCAGACAAGCTGATCAACGAGGAGTCGAACTTCTCTAGTAACCATTTTACTTTCCTTTGATGCTTTTCTGACACACTGAGTCATTCTGGTACACAATGGTCTATACTGAATATTGGAGCTCTTTGGGATTCATCAACAGATAATTAATTCTGTTTGATAATAATAATAATAATAATACATAGTATTTATATAGCGTTTCATCTCGTTAACAACCAGGCTCTACGCGCTTTACAACATTTATATTATCAACATAATAATATAATCACACACACACACACATACACGGGCATACACAGGAAAAAAACAAAAAATGGACATTCAGAGTGTAAAAAAGATCAGTCTTCAGCTGATGCATAGATGTCATAAAATGTTCAGTCTCTCTCAAAGACAGAGGCAGAGAATTCCAAATCTGAGGCCCTTGAAAAGAAAAAAAAAAGATTTTTCACCCATGGTCTTAAGGGACATCTTCGGAATTTTATACATTTTACAGCACATAATATTAAGCAAGGACAGGAAAAAGAGCAGGAGGACGACCAGGAAGAAGATGGCAGGATGATATTAAAAAGAGAGAAGGAAAAACATGGATGAGGAAGACATCAGACAGAAAGAACTGGAAGTCATTGTCGGAGGGCTACACATCCTGCAGTGGATGGACAATGCCTTGGTAAAAGGCGAAATATTAACATTTTCGAAGTGCTACAGTAGGGACAATTGCACCCCATGTCGTTTGTTTGATAAAAATCGGCAAAAAGTATATTATTATTATTATTTTTTTTAAAATAGAAGAATTCCTCAATCTTCCACTTTGATTACATCGTTGTTCATCTCGTAAAGTGGCATATCGATTATTTTGATCGTTCTGAATTACGACTATCTCATTTTTAGTGGTGAGATCTAGAGTCTCTGATCTGACGTACCGGTATCTTTTACTATTTTTAAAATTACTAGCTGACCCGCTGACTCCAGCAATACACAGATGTGATTTTTAAAGTTGAGATTCGACCACCAATGTGTAAATTCAGGCGCAGAACGAAATTTCCCGTCATACTTTTTAATTCTACTCGCAGAAAATGTGTTTTTTCCGGCTCAAAATGTCGTAACACTTTCTTCTGTTCAACTCAGTTGTGGCTCAACATCAACGAAAGTATTTAAAATATACCGAACTTTCAGACCTTTCAAAATCTGCCCACGGACATCTTTCTTTCTATGCCTAGTATGATATTTTGTCGAATTTCAGCCTCAGCGGTTAAAAAGCCTTTCACGATTACATTGGAGACTTTACTTCCTTTCTAGTATGATTTGACCATTTCAAATCAGTTTAGCAAGTTTGAACATTTCTGATAAAGAGAGACCATAATTATTATTATTTGGCCACTGGAGGATTAACGAAACCATCCGTTAACTGTCAAAATCCCCTGATATGACACTGAGCCGGTGCATACGACCTGAGTTGGCGTGACCACAATGTACCTGGACATAGGGAAGCGTAGGAAGATCATGACATGGCATTGTCCAGTACGGTTCTTTAAGTCATCTCACCGAAGACGGACAATGGGCTCACTTGCTGTTTAGTTACAATTTCTACACACCGTGCCCCAATCAACTGAGTATCACACGGCCCATTCTAAACGCCATGTCCCACAAACTGTTCTTCGTTATGTTTGATTAGGTGTACAATTGTCAGGTAGCAATAATTGCTTGTTTGAGTTTGGGTTTGGGGTTTGAGTGTGAGTTTGGGTTTTGAGTGTGAGTTTGGGGTTTGAGTGTGAGTTTGGGTTTGAATGTGAGTTTGGGGTTTGAGTGTGAGTTTGGGGTTTGAGTGTGAGTCTGGGGTTTGAGTGTGAGTTTGGGTTTGGGGTTTGAGAGTGAGTTTGGATTTGGGGTGTGAGTTTGGGGTTTGAGTGTGAGTTTGGGGTTTGAGTGTGAGTTTGGGTTTGGGGTGTGAGTTTGGGTTTGGGGTGTGAGTTTGGGTTTGGGGTTTGAGTGTGAGTTTGGGGTGTGAGTTTGGGTTTGGGGTTTGAGTGTGAGTTTGGGTTTGGGGTTTGAGTGTGAGTTTGGGGTGTGAGTGTGAGTTTGGGTTTGAATTAGTGTTTGGGTTTGGAAAAAGCGTACTGATACTACAACGGCCTTGTTGTGCTGTGGAAAAACAAGACGATGTAATATAGCTGGAATAGAACATATTTGAGGTCTTTATTTTAGGAGGTTCGCTGCCCTTGGCATTTACACCTCACTTTACTTGTTTATTACTATTTCTTGTTCTGGCCGGGGGGGGGGGGATGATATGGATAAATTTTAATCTATTAATTTCAATTTTGCCCGGGCAGCGGCCTTTCGGCCTGCTCTTTACGATTTCCAACTGCCAAGGTATCTTTAACGTGCGCAACGTGCACACGGGCCCTCCGAATTTTTTCGTCCTTATCCGAGAAGACTAGGTACTCGATCCTACCCCCCCAATAGGACCAGGGACTTGAAAATATGAGAAAAATCCACTTTCCAACATGCCTGCACTGCCCGGGTTTAGAACCCGGGACCCTTGGCATGAGAGGCGAGCACCTTGCCTCTAGACCACCTTGTCCCCTGGAATAGAACAGGTGCTCACCAACCACCTGCGAAAGTGCACTGAATTCAGACAATAGTTATGTAGGTTGGAAGGCGGATAAATGTAGTTAACGATAGATAGATAGATAGATAGATAGATAGATAGATAGATAGATAGATAGATAGATAGATAGATAGATAGATAGATAGATAGATAGATAGATAGATAAGGCGATATACAGGATTGATATACAGACAGACAGACACACAGATAGATAGATAGATAGAAAGATAGATAGACAGACACAGACAGACAGACAGCCAGATAGATAGATAGATAGAAACGTCGGTAGATAGATAGATAGATAGATAGGTAGATAGATAGATAGATAGATAGATAGATAGATAGATAGATAGATAGATAGATAGATAAGGCGATATACAGGAATGATATACAGACAGACAGACACACAGATAGATAGATAGATAGATAGATAGATAGATAGATAGATAGATAGATAGATAGATAGATAGATAGATAGATAGATAGATAGATAGATAGATAGATAGATAGATAGATCGATAGAAAGATAGATAGGCAGACAGACACATAGATAGATAGATAGATAGATAGATAGATAGATAGATAGATAGATAGATAGATAGATAGATAGATAGATAGATAGATAGATAGAAGCGTAGATAGATAGATAGATAGATAGATAGATAGATAGATAGATAGATAGATAGATAGAAACGTAGATAGATAGATAGATAAATAGATAGATAGATAGATAGATAGATAGATAGATAGATAGATAGATAGATAGATAGATAGATAGATAGATAGATAGATAGGATCTACAACTATGAAAAAAAAGGACCTCATAGACACATTCAACTACTCGGAGAACACGCCAGACCTTCCAGTGAGACAGTAAGAGACAGCTCCGGGTTTTGTGAATGAGAATGAACAGCTCTAACAGTACAAAGGTCGACACAGTGGTTCTCAACATTTCCCAACTGTGGTGGTGGGGGGGGGGAGGGGGGAGAGGTGGATCAAAACTCTACTGATTTCTGGACCCTTCTGTAGAACCCCTGGCTCCACATAGCATTCTGATACACGTATACATACCCAAAGACAGATGCCGCAATTCATCTGCACCCTAAGCTTCTTAAAGTATTTCTGTTTGACACAGCGCGACCTTTGCTGTTCTTGTTTGATCTATCTCTATTTTCTAAAATGTGGAGATCTTTTACTATATAGAAGAGATATAACAAATGCCACACGTTGACACTTGTTTAAAATGCATTGTGGCAATCACCAAGTTGTTTCACAGTTCCGGTTTATTCTGCCTCCTTATCATAATACTAAAGTCGCAAACGTTTAACGTCGAATTCCTCAGTTGTGTAAAAAATGGAGTTGGAACTAACAAGAATTAAAGTCTCGACAATTCTAGATCCCTCGGCGTGTCTGTACGTCAGCAGGTGGAGTGGGGAATCAGATCCCCAGCTCATTTTTCCCTCCCCCCCCCCCCCCCTACACTTGACAATGTGCTGCACACAAGATGTTTCATGTCCGGCTCACATCTGGCCAATATCTCACTGTTTTTGGAGTGACGTGATGTAAAGTGCCCGAGGGGGGCGGAGGGGGAGGTACTGCTCTCTCTCTCTCTCTCTCACTCTCTCTCTTTTCTCTCTCTCCTTTACTATAAACATCCAGCACACAAACTGTGCTAGGGTAGACAGCCCAGACCAGCGCCAGCAAAGGTTATCTTGGGGTAACATGAAAGTTGAGGGGGGAGGAGAGGACGCTAGGGGGGAAGGAGGGTGTACAAAATACAAAATGTGCTGTTTTAGCATCCTTTGAACGTTTATCATCAGCAGCAACAACGTCGGCCGGCGGTGTCATGTTTGGTTATAGAATACTTGTTGGTGTGGAGGGCCTCTTTACTCTTGGCTTTATTTACTGCCGTCTCCCAGCCATCCATCCGTTTGTCTGTCCATCCGTCCGTCCGTCCTTCTGCCTGTCCATCCATCTATCTATCGGTTAGTTATTCCGTCCGTCTGTCCATCCGTCCATTTATCCATTAATCCGTCCGCCCATTCGTCCATCCATCCATCCACCCACCTACCTGTCTGTCTATCTATCTATCTCTTTCCATCTATCTTAAATCCATCCACATCACCCCTCTCTCAACCGGGCGACTGCAATAAAGAGTTGGTTGGAGAAGAAGAGAGAGAGAGAGAGAGAGAGAGCATGAGAGAGAGACAAAGAGAGAGAGAGAGCGTGCGAGTGAGAGAGACAGAGAGTGAGAGAGAAAGGAAGAGAGAGAGAGAGAGGGAGACAGAGAGTGAGAGAGAGACAGAGAGGGAGACAGAGAGTGAGAGAGAAAGGAAGAGAGAGAGAGACGGACAGAGAGAGAGACAGAGAGAGAGACAGAGAGTGAGAGAGGGAGACAGAGTGAGGGAGAAAGGAAGACACAGACACAGAGAGGAAGCGAGAGAGAGAGAGAGAGAGAGACAGAGAGAGAAACAGAGACAGAGAGAGAGAGAGAGCGAGAGAGAAAGGAAGAGAGAGAGAGAAAGAGAGAAAGTGAGAAAGAACCCTGAGGTCATAAAGGAAGTGGAGGTGTAGACTAAGACAATGTCCCATAGCTATAACGGCGTCTGTCCTTCTCCCTCTCTTTTCTCCACCGCCCCCTCTCCTGTCCCCCCTGTGGTGTGTGATCAGTAAACAAACTCAGCCCCGTGTATAGAGGATGTATAAACAAATATATCAATAGATACCCAACAGGTGAGTAGCTGCTGAACACGGGACCTGGGAAGTTTAGTGTGTGTGTGTGTGTGCGCGCGCACATGCGGGGGGGGGGAGGTATAGATGTCCATGCAGGTGATATCTATTATGCAGAGAGTGACAGACTGTATACATAGTGAGGACACGTCGGAGGGAGGAGAGATAGAGAGATAAGAGGAGGGAATGAAAGAAGGAACAAAGAAAGTATGAATGCAGGAAAGACGACCACATACGAGTATAAACGATATTATATTCTGTGACTGACGGTCAAGCGAAGCCCAAACCGAGAATGACAGAATAGAGAGTCGGAGAGCAAGAAGACAGCAAAGGGAAAAGAGAGTATTGTTATAGAATGTAGAACCATTGGTCAAGCAGTAGCCACAGAGGAGGACAGACAGTGGGTGGGGGGTGGCGGGGGGTGGCGGGGGTGGCGGAGGAGCATGCTCAAATGCCTGAGGGCGAGAGACACAGAGAGAAGGAAGGAGAGAGAGAAAGAGAGGGAGAGAGAGAGAGAGAGAAAGAGAGAGAGAGAGAGGAGAAAGAGGGGGGGAGAGAGACAGAGAGACAAAGAGAGAGAGACACACACAGAGGGAAGAAGAGAGAGAGAGAGAGAGAGAGAGAGAGACAGAGAGAGAGAGAGAAGGGGAGAGAGAGAGTTAGTTCTAAAAGTTTGACTGAAATAAATAGACCAAATACAAAACTTGACGGAAAGAAATATTCTTGATTCAGAACTTGATTGAAATAAATGCCAATCATGAAATTTCATAAACTCTCTCTTCAATTCACTCCTTTAAACTTGTACCTCCACCGTGACTATTTCATAACATGGCTTGTTCATCCAACCAAATCAAATAGACAAGATCCAGTTTCATTTGAAGCATCTACCAAGTCTTAAGCTGAGTTTTCGTCTATACGGAAACGGAAATGCCAACGGGGACGTCAAAAATCTGTCAAACAGTGAAAAAGAACTAACGTTTTCAAGTGTTTCGATATACACAGAAACACTCTTTCGTTTTACTACTTGGCAGACTTTTACCGTCTCCGTTGGCGTTTCCGCACACATGAAAACACAGCTTTAGACCAGTTCTCTGAAGGATTAAATTCATGTATCTCCCCTCTATCGTATCTGCATCTCCCCTCTATCATAATATCTGTATCTCCCCTCTATCGTATCTAGCCCTTTGCTACTTTCATGTCTAAAATAGTTCTCATTCCATTCGCGACTACCGATGCTATGAAAGGTTCAGAACTGATAACAATTATTGTCGGACCACCAACAGAAGTTCCGTTGAGACATCTGCCACAGTGCAGATCGTGGGATGGTCTTTGACAAGTAGGTCACTGTGAGAAAGACAGTCGGTCGGTCGTCCTGCCGAAGTCTTCCTTCTAATAAGACATTGATAAGAAAACATTAAAAAGTGATTAAGCACAAGTGTTTGGATAACCACAAAAAGTTGCAGCTGGGGCTTGCACGGACCAGTTATAGTTTATTTAACGAACTGCTGAAGTGAGAATTATAAAAATGTTCGGCGTCACAATGCGGCCCGCATACTGTAAAAACGCCCGACCTCTCGTGAAACCGCATCAGCGTATTGATACAACCGCAAAGTACGAAGGACCATATTTGCCAGAATATTCCGTGAACTCGCTGAGGGAATTTTACTATAATTATCTATTTTTGTGGGGGGGGGGGGGGGGATGTTTATTATATAATTACAAATTAGGATACGTTTCAAGCAAAAGTGTGTGTGTGTGTGTGTTGTTGTTTTTTCTCTTCTCCTGTAAAATTAGACCCACTATATTTAAGCGGTGGCATGATAGAGCCAACGCAATGGCGGATAATACACTATGAAACTGCTGAAGTTTAAGGATGCTTTCACACGTAGCGGGCAAAACCGGCGCCCGCGCATAACTCCAAGGACAGATTCCTGCATATGGCGTACAATTTCAACTCAATTTTATGTGCGTGTATGTGTGTGTATGTGTGTGCCCTTTACCCTGTATTTCCTTTTGATTGTGTCTTTTTTTTTCTTCTGTAGAAACAGTATGGATGCAGACATTGATAAAGAACTGCCAATATCATTAGTGCTACAAAGAGAGAGAGAGAGAGAGAGAGAGAGAGAGAGAGAGAGAAAGAGACAGACAGACAGACAAAGAGAGAGAGAGAGACAGACAGACAGGCGGAGAGAGAGAGAGAGAGAGAGAAAGAGACAGACAGACAAAGACAGAGAGAGAGAGAGAAAGAGACAGACAGACAAAGACAGAGAGAGAGAGAGAGAGAGAAAGAGACAGACAGACACAGACAGACAAAGACAGAGAGAGAGAGAGAGAGAGAAAGAGACAGACAGGCAGACAAAGACAGAGAGAGAGAGAGAGAGAGAGAGAGAGAGACAGACAGACAGACAAAGACAGAGAGAGAAAGAGACAGACAGACAGACAAAGACAGAGAGAGAGAGAGAGAGAAAGAGACAGACAGGCAGACAAAGACAGAGAGAGAGAGAGAGAGAGAAAGAGACAGACAGGCAGACAAAGACAGAGAGAGAGAGAGAGAGACAGACAGACAGGCGGAGAGAGAGAGAGAGAGACAGACAGACAGGCGGAGAGAGAGAGAGAGAGAGAGAGAGAGAGAAAGAGAGAGAGACAGAGAGCAGTTCTGCGGAACAAGTTCTTTCGTCAACCAAAGGATACATCGACAATGTACATCCGGGCGTCTCCTCTTCAGCCACAAATACACGAGCTGTAGGAGAAGAAACCGATCACTGTCCATATTCCACGACTGTACAGTGTAAAAATAGAATTAAAAGAACTGGAGAGATCTAAGCGCGGGTGCCATTTTCACCCGCGCCGTGTGAAAAGGATCTAAGCTTCAGGGCCCCAAATCCCGGAAGGGCCCTAGATATATATATATTTTTTTTTTTTGTTAATGAGTGAAATTTGGACGTTGCCCTATTGTTACTGGTAGTGAACAGGCTCTGTAACACTAACAGTTCAAGCTTCAGATGTCCAAAATGTAGGTCCGCCATTGGGACAACCAAATCAAGGGGTTACAGGAACATTCTTCAAAACCTTAGAGGTCCCGACTACAAAAAAAAAAAAAAAATCTTTGAGAACCGTTACTGTACATAAGTCACTGAGTCTAGTTTCGCACCATATTATCCCCCCCCCCCCACACACACACACACAATTCAGCTGTGAAACGACGGCGAACAATTTGCTGTGTGGAAATGGTACACGCTTTCAGTGGCAGCTCCCTACGGTGTAGCAAACATCAATGTAATTAGTGATTCCGCAGTCTGATCCGGCCGGAAACTGCGCCAACTCGGAAGTTCCGACTTTGTAGATATGACCTCGTACATGTTTCATCGTTATCCCCCCAGCCCTTCCCTTTTTCCCCCTCCCCTAAAAAAAAATAAAATAAAATAAAAATTCCCCCATTTAGCGACGTCGCCACAGTAATTTGTAGGAGCTCAGAAGAAATAAAATCTACATTAACGAACCTTGTAGGTTAAGTTGTTTTAGCAGTAAAAAATTGCCGTTTTTATTCGCGCGTCGCCGTCGTTTCTGTCAGGCTTAATGTCCTGGCCAGACTTTCTACCGTCTCCAGGCCAAACTGTGCTGTGATGTTCCTGGAGCCACAGAGCCACACTCGGCTTGTCTTCATCGGGCACAACAAACATTTTATCCGGCAAAGCCATTTGGAGCCAATTTTCCAAAAACAGTAATGAAACTCTGGCTATGGTTGACTAATTAATATTTTTTTCTTTCCTCCTCTCCCCCCCCCCCCCCTTTTTTTTTCTGTACATTTTTTCTTCCATATTTCGTTCCTCTGGTAGGATGAAAGTGATGATAATTATGTATGATCAAACAGTATTTAAAAAAGTAATAATAATAAACATATGGGCAGTTCTGCAGTATGAGCAATACACATGTGCCAAAATGCTGGAAATGAGCTCCTCTTTACACGTCAAACAGATAGATAGATAGATAGATAGATAGATAGATAGATAGACAGACAGACAGACAGACAGACAGACAGACAGACAGACAGACAGACAGACAGAGAGACGGACGGACGGACGGACGGACGGATGGATGGATGGATGGATGGATGGATGGATGGATAGATAGATAGATAGATAGACAGACTGACAGACAGACAGACAGACTGACAGACAGACATATAGACAGATAGACAGACAGACAGAATAGATAGATAGATAGATAGACAGACTGACAGACTGACAGACAGACTGACAGACAGACATATAGACAGATAGACAGACAGACAGACAGATACATAGACAGATAGACAGACAGACTGATACATAGATAGACAGACAGACAGAAATATAGGTAGATAGATAGATAGATAGATAGATAGATAGATAGATAGATAGATAGATAGACAGACAGACAGAAATATAGATAGATAGATAGATAGACGGACAGACAGATAGACAGACAGACAGACAGACAGACAGACAGACAGACAGACTGATAGATAGATAGCTATAGATAGATAGATAGATAGATAGATAGATAGATAGATAGATAGATAGATAGATATATAGACAGACAGAAATATAGATAGATAGACAGACAGACAGACAGACAGATAGATAGATAGATAGATAGATAGACAGACAGACAGACAGACAGATAGATAGATAGAGAAATAGATAGATAGATAGATAGATAGATAGATAGACAGACAGATAGACAGACAGATAGATAAATAGACAGACAGACAGACAGATAGACGGACAGATAGATAGATAGATAGGCGAGCGGACGGACGGGTGGACTGATGGACAAACTGGTAGATAGGGAGGCAAGCAAGCATACATACATACATACATACATACATACATGCATACATACATACATACATACATACATATATACATACAGACAGATAGACAGATAGACAGACAGACGGACGGACGGATGGATGAATGAATGGATGGAAGGACGGTCAGATGGATGAATGAATGGATTGGTGGGTAGCTGGCTGGATGAATAGATGGACGGGTGGACCGACGGACTGTCGGATGAGTGGACGGACGGACGAACGGATGCATGGATGAACAGACGGACAGATACTACCGAATCAGTGACAAACACATTTCCATCTGACAGCCAGAAACAACACACCCACAGACCAAGGAAGACAGAAACAAAAATGACGTACTGTTTAAACAAAACACAAAAAACAGGTAAAAAAACAAAAACAAGATAAAAAAGACGATGCGTAAAAAAACAGAAAAAGAAAAAAGAAAAACCTCCCTGAAGTCTGGATGAAAGCACAGAAGGGAAAGCGCAAAGGCAGAAAACGAAAGACCCCACCCCCCCCCCCCTTAAAAAAAAACAAACAAACAACAAAACCCCGAAGATTTGACCCTTATAAGATCAAGCAACGTCTCCACCCAGTCTCTCCATGTTGCATTGAAACATCTGTGTTCAAAACTGTCCATTAACTCTCTCATTTATTTCTGACGTAACAGATTCTCCGCCTGAGATCGGACTTCACAAAACTCCCTCCCCTTTATCCGTTCAGGACAAGTAATTATGTAGGGTATAAAAAATAAAAACAACAACAAATAACTCACACAATTCTCTGTATCTCTCTGACGTGCAAGCCTGTTGAATATGTTATCAGATTATCCTACCTCTCCCAGCTCTATCCCTCATTCACTCACTGCCTCCCCACCCCCTCTGCCTCCCCACCCCCTCCGCATTTTCTCATATACCAGTAATTATTATATGTCTGTACCGTTTTTTTCTTCTTGTAATATTTATTTAAACTTTTTCCTTATCTGCCCCACTAAAGCTCCCTGGCATAACTGCACATCCCTCTGGACGTTTTGATTCATTAATGAACAAATTAATAACCCCCCCCCCCCCCCGACTTCACTGAACGTCTCCAGGACGTGTGAGTACATAATCCTCGCAGACTGCAGTGCCCACGTCTCATGACTTAGCAGTTTCTTTGCAGTTTCTGCGTCAGCCTCCTCTCGTTGGCTTCACTTCATGCCACCCCACCCCTCATCCTTGACTCTACCCTAGGGGTATGATTCTCGCTTTGGGTGCGAGAGGTCCCGGGGTTCAAATCCCGGCTACATCCATAGTTTTCTTATAGAATGGTGCTAGGGGACCGTAGACTAACTACAAAGCCGAATAGAGAAAATACCCAGTTGTGTTCACTGTTCAGCCGTTGCTTATACTGGACACTACTACGGTCCCCTAACACCAGCGTAACTTTATTCCACCACCCACAGCAATCATAATTGCGTCAGGTATTTGCCATATTATTGTTGCAGGGGCATTTTTCTCTTTTCGAGAAAATGAGGATTGAAGTTTGGCCGGCCGCGTGATTTTTTTAACGTACGAACCTTAGCAAATTCAGGAGCGTGGCAGCAACACACACCCCACAAACACAGGACATCGGCTAAGGGATTTCTCGTCCTATCGAACACTGCCATGGGTGCTGCAATCTCTGGACTGTGCCTGATATGACTGAATGTCACCGAAAATCCCTGAGATGTGTTGGAGCTGTGCGCTAAAGTTCGTACGGAATTTAAAAAATCACGCTGGCCGGCAAAAGAGCATTAAACAATACGTCACAAACACATATCTCTACAAGACTTTAACCGATTGGAATGACACTGTTGCATAATGAAATAAGAAATGAGAGAACCACCTTCATGACAAAACTTCAAATCGGCAAAATGTTGCATACAACAGTTTGGCAAGTGCCTCTAGCTCTCGTTTTCTTATAAGATGTTATTTGGGGACAGTTGCCTAATTACAAATCAAAACAGAGAAACCACAGAATCATGTTTACTCTTCACCTATAGCTTATAAAGTAAAAAATACCAGCGTCCCTTGACAACAGCTGTAGTTTATTCCACCACTCACAGCAACGATAATTCCAGCAAATATTGCCAACCAGTTTTCACACACTGTTCCATTCATTCAAAAATAGATTTTGACCTCAGCTATCAGAACTTCAACACCTTACAACCCCGCCTACCTGTTCCTTGCCTTCTCCACAACTTTTCATTCATGTTTGTCTGTGATATACATCTGGTTATAAGTGTGTCTGTCCGTATGTTTTTGTTATTTTCTGTTTTTGTTTGTTTCTTTTCCATTATAGTTTCCCCAATTCATATTCGTTTCCACCCCCTCCCACAAACCACACGCACACACAAATCTCTCCTTTCGTGCTCTCTTCAATTACTTCATCTCCCCCCCCCCCCCCCCCCAACCTCTCAAAATTTTTAGTTTATTTCTGTCGCAGCCGCCTTTCATCTCCCCCACCCCTACCCCTCTCCGTTCACTTTCGCCTCTTGCTCACCTACAGAAAGACCAGAGAGATTACCATCTTCCCCTCCTGCCCCCACCTCCCCCGTGTCTTGCACTGCATACAGTTTCATTCAAGCATTTTACCTCTGGCAATCTTCCAGTCTCCAGCACCCGCTTTTCAAAATGTCAGGCGACTGTGCCATACCTCCTCTTCTCCTAACCTCCTCCCTCTCTCTCTACATCCTTTCACTCTTTCATTCCTTTTCTCCGTCTATCTCGTTCTGTATACTAGTTGGCCCCCTGTCTCGGGGATTACACAGATATGATTTTTAACCCTTTTGCTGCAGAGCCCAACCGTCCTTCCTTCCGTTAGACTGCCAGAATAATGGATTAACGAGTAGAGAAACAGCAGAAAGTTGTAAAAATTAGGAGTGCAAAAACATGCCGGAACAATGTCAGCCGGCATATCGGCCTCGCGGCAGTTTTAGCATGAAACGGTAGGACCGATATATCCGGCATGTGGCAGTCTTCTCCAACATAATGGTGGGCCGATATATCGACTCTATGGCAGCAAGACGGTTCACGCTGAGTGAGGCACACAACGGAATTTCCTGAAATAATTTTTAATTCTACTCAAAGAAAATGCTTTGTTGTTTTTTTATCCAAATGCCGGAACACTTTCTTTTGTTCAATTCAGTTTTGACTCAAAATCAACGAAAGCTTTAAAAATACACTGAACTTCAAGACCTACTAAAACGTGCCTACGCACACCTTTCCATACCTAATATGAATATTTTGAAGAATTTAAGGCTCGGCGGTTAAAAAGCCTTTCATGATGACACTAAAGGCCTTACTTCCTTTATATTATGATGATTATAATATTATTGTGCTACGAAAAACGACGGTATACGCCGATTCAGTTAAAATTCACTTTTTAACCACCGTTTCAGAAACTCAAATACAATATTATCTATGATGCAGAACATCGTTTTTGCCCTAAACAATTCGCCTCAACAAGACATTGTAGCTAGCTAGATGTGTGCCATATTTTTCTAAGGTTCCAAGCCATGTTACTTCGTGTAATAATCTTGTTATCGAGAAGTATGATATGTTTAAATGATGATGCGTTAGATATGTGTACCAGGTACATGCTCTAAAATGCTCTCTGGAAGATTAATTACTATCAAATTTTTAACATCTGAATTTTCGAGAGAGAGAAAAGTCCAGTTACGACAGTTTAGCGTGAAGCCCTCAAAGTGGAGAACAAACAAAGAATGGAGCAGGAAGCAACGTCCTTGTTTTGGGACGTACAAAATCTGTTTCTAGTACCCGGAAGTATTATACTGTGTATACCTTTTCGGATGTATTGTTCAATCTCTCTGCAGTAGTCTATAGGCAGGTTTACTGCACTGGCTCTCAAGGTCGTGAGCGGAGGGTGTACGTGTCAGCATTTGTTGACTCTCGGGGGAGGGGTGGATGGGTGGAGCAAGGTGAGACTTACCGGCACAATATTCTTACCTCAACATGGGGGGGGGGGGGGGAAGAAGAGATAACTTGGATAGCAGTAGTTTCTTTTGGGGGGTGGTGGAGATGGGGGGGGGGGGGAGATTGGTACTGTTAGAGCAAAAGTGATGTAAATGGGGGAGGACAGAGACACAGAGAGAGAGGGAGAGAGGCGGGGTGGGGGGGGGGGGTGAAATGATGGATTTCGTGCACTGTTAAGTGGTACACTTAGATAGATAGATAGATAGATAGATAGATAGATAGATAGATAGATAGACAGATAGATAGATAGATAGATAGACCAAATCTACAGTCTAAGGTCTAAGAATATCCAACACAAACAGTTGAAGAAGAGGAACAACATTGTAGGACACGGTGACTCGGGAACGATGCAGTACTCTTCTCTGTATTACATCTAGTTTCTTCATCAGGCCTAGGTCAGTGGTTCTCAATGAGGGAAATCCCCCCCCCCCTCGAAATATCGTCTCGCACCCCGTGAAATAATTATCGTCTCTCACCCCCTGAAATATCAACCCCATCCCCTGAAATGTCGTCTTGCACTCCCTCAAATATCGTCTCGCACCCCCTGAAATACCGTCTCGCACCCCCTGAAATATCGTCTCGCACCCCCTGAAATACCGTCTCGCACCCCTTGAAATATCGTCTCGTCCCCCTGAAATATCGTCTCGCATCCCCTGAAATATCGTCTCGCACCCCCTGAAATATCGTCTCGCACCCCTTGAAATATCGCCTCGCACCCCCTGAAATATCGTCTCGCACCCCCTGAAATATTGTCTCCCACCCCCTGAAATACCGTCTCGCACCCCCTGAAATATCGTCTCGCACCCCCTGAAATATCGTCTCGCACCCCCTGAAATATCGTCTCGCACCCCCTGAAATACCGTCTCGCACCCCTTGAAATATCGTCTCGTCCCCCTGAAATGTCGTCTCGCATCCCCTGAAATATCGTCTCGCACCCCCTGAAATACCGTCTCGCACCCCTTGAAATATCGTCTCGCACCCCCTGAAATATCGTCTCGTCCCCCTGAAATATCGTCTCGCACCCCTTGAAATATCGTCTCGTCCCCCTGAAATACCGTCTCGCACCCCCTGAAATACCGTCTCGCACCCCCTGAAATACCGTCTCGCACCCCCTGAAATACCGTCTCGCACCCCCTGAAATATTGTCTCGCACCCCCTGACTTATTGTCTCCCACCCCCTGAAATATCATCTCGCATCCTCAGGGGGTGCGAGCACCCCCGGCTTAGGAACCCCTGCTATAAGTGGATGAACAATTGGAGCCTAAGAGGAGTGACTGCATGAAAAAGGCTGAGAACCACTGGCCCAGCACATGTAGTTCTATTCAAAACCCACCTCCTCCTCCTCCTCCCAATCACATCCCCCTCCCGCTCTCTCACTTTTTTCTTTCTCTCTTTCTCCACCACTTCCCCAAAGTTTCTGCACACAACAACAATTTCCCCTCTCTGCCAGGTTTATCAACACTCCAATCTCTCCTCCCCCGCGAAAAACTATTTTCTCCCTTTTTTTTTTTTCAAAACCATTTTTACATCCCATAATTTTTTTCCCTATTTCAGTGGCACAAATTTTTACCTATATTATCTACTCCAACCTGAAACTTGGGAAGTTCTAAAAAAGGGGGAAAAAATGTGGAGGAAATAATAAAAACAAGATTATCACTTCAAGCGCCGTGGAACAGAAAACCCAAAAACGAAGAGGAAAAAACCTGAGAAAGAATTTTTCTTTTTTAATCTGGTAATTAGAAGGAGGGATAAAAAGATGAAAAGAAAGAAAGAAAGAGCACACCTAACGCATACACCCACGCATGTCAGTTTCCTGCTGTCTGTGATTACTCACATCCCCTCCCCCCCCCCCCCTTCCTCCTGTGAGAGAGTGCCTGCTGCCCGCTTGCTGCATGTGCAGAAAGTGCCAAGGTTTCGCCAGTTCGCTCACGTCTCAGGTTTGTCAGGAGGTGTGGGGGGGGGGGGAGAACGGTTGAGGTAGGCAGGCGCGAGGAAGCCACGGGGGACGACAGGAGGGTTTCAGGTCATGTGAGGTCAAGTTTGGGAGGTGGAGGGGGGAGGGAGGAGATTATGACAGTAGGTAAGATTTTCAGGACTGGAGAGATAGAAAACTTGGGAATAATAGAATATGGTGTGCTTTCTGTTTGCAGTGCGTGGGAGAGAGAGAGAGAGAAAGAGAGAGAGAGAGAGATGGGGACAGAGAGATAGACAGAAAGAGAAGAAGGGGTGGAGGGAAAGAGAACGAGAGACAGAGCGAGACACAGAGAGACGGGATGGGGGGAGAGACGGAGAGAGAGGAGGAAGGGGAAGGAGGAGACAGAGAGAGAGAGAGAGACAGAGACAGAGAGGAAGGAGAGGAGAGACAAGAGACAAGGGATGGAAGAGGAAGAGGAGAGAGGACAGTGACAGAGAGAGGGAGAGTGATAGAGACACAGCAAGAGAAAGAGAGAGAGAGAGAGAGATACACAATCAGAGAAATAGGGAGGAAAGGAGAAAGAAGGAGAGAGACAGTGACACACAGAGAGTAGGGGGAGGGAGAGAAACAGGGAGGAGAAGATGAGAGAGAGAGAGAGAGAGGGGGAGAAGGCTGGAGGGAGATAGAGAAGGGGAGGAAAAGAAACACACAGACAATACAATGTGTGTGCGGGCACATACGTGAGTGTGTGAGTAAGAATGTCTATATGCAACTCACTGAACAGAGAGAAAACACACACACACACACACACAAAGGAGCTCATTCATAAGTTCATTGTTTGTATTTTACATGCCATGTAGTATATTTGTTTATTTGTATCCATTCTTTACCCGTTTTGGTGCTGCACCTCAAATCATGAAACATGTATTCTTTTCACAGACAAAAATATATTATAACTAGATGATCTACCGGGCATTGCCCGGAATAAACAATCATGTGCTCCTCTCTCTCTCTCATATGATAAAAGGAATAAACTACAGTCTTGCTTCAGAACTCATGCGCACCAGAACATTACGCACCAAACTGAACGCTTGATGCGGTTACTTTTTATGACATACACGGTACTATATATTACGAAACAAACATGCAAAAATACAGATGTTACATAGTAATAAACATTGTTATAAAACTGCCACCTTCCTGCCAAATTTAAGGCCCGAAGAGTGTATAGTTTGGTCAGTTAGTCATGCCAAAGGTTGCAAGTTACTAAAATATATAATAGATTATGTTCCTCCCCCAAAGTTAATGAGATGGCGATTTGACTGGATCCCTTTTGTTCTTGTGGTTTCTTTTCTTGGTGATTTCAATTTTATGTGTTCCTGCGCGTGTGTTTCTCTCTCTCTCTCTCTCTTTCCTTTCCTCTCTGCACACACGCACACACGCGTCTGCTAGCTTTACCATAGTTGAATTACCTCATCTCCTTCTCCTTTTTGTTTTTATTTGCAAAGACAAAAGAAAAAAAAATTCACACACAAAAAAAAACAACCGAATCCAAAAACCTGCTAGCTGGAGAGAACAGGTCCCTCAGGGTCCAGTTCCATTCCGGCTGTTTTTCTATTGCATCTCACAAATTTTATGTAATATAAACCTTATCCTTTGGATTAACCTTTTTTCTTCTTTTCTTTCTTTCTGATATAATCTTGTACAGCCAGTCCCAGTTTGACTGACGGGCGGCAGCTCACGTTCACAGACGGCAGGGGAGAAGCAATAAGTTCTCACGGCAATTCTTGGCGTCTACAACTCTATTTCTGTTCGCCAATATTTTGTACTTGAAGAAATAATATTAAAATAATTATAAAAACCACAGAAAAACTCTAGGGTCGCAGCAGGGCTTTTAAGCAAATGTCAAAATTGAGCAAAAAGAAAAGGTTGTATGTAGCGAAGCCCCGCGTGAGAAATAAAACCCAAACGACACAAAGCAAACTAAAGAGAAGACAGAAAATGTTCAAATTTGGGGGGGGGGGGGGGGGGGGGAAGAGAGAAAACAATAGGACAATAAAAGATTTCAATAGGAAATGTATAGAATCGAAGCGAAACAGGACAGGTGTACTTAACTGCGAGTTCTTGCTTGGTCAGCTACACAAAAGCACGTCCGTCTGCCAAATGCATGGAAGCGTGGTCCGACAACATGAAAACTTTACATATCGACGGGTATTTGCCATCTTGTTGTATGTGCATTTTGCGTTCTTTCAAGAAAATGAGGTTCGAATTTGGTCGGCAAAACAGCCAAAACGCGTACGACATTCCGCCACAAATACATAATATCTCCAAAAGTTTTTAATCGGTTGGAATGATACTTATACATCTGGAGTGGGGGAACCGTTTTCATGACAAAACCTCAAAATGGGCAAAATATCGCATACAACAAATATTATGGGAAATACCCTTCGATAATGTTCTTCGAGAAAACTGAGCTTGAACCAATTTGAAAGGACTTTAATTAACGACTCGGCCATGGGTAAAGAAGGTTATCTTTTATTTCATTTGCAAATCTCAATTCTACAGAAATTTGTTCTCTTTTCAGAGAGGTTTTCTCAGGAATTTGACCTTTCACCTTAGGCCCGATTTCGTCACATCCACTCCCATTATATAATCGGGTACTTTCCATGTTGCTCTGTGTATTTATGTCTTTCCCAGAGAATGAGGATCAAAACTTTGAAAACCTGTGTCAAATCAGAGGACCACAATACATAACATTACGTCAAAAATACATATCTCGAAAAATTTTTCACCGATTGGAATGACACTTATACATAATGAAATTACGAGTGAGATGAGCCGACAATCATGACAATACCTCAAAATCGGCATAAATGACACATACAACAATTTGGCAAATACCAGTCGATATAATACATTATGTCGCACAGAGCTTGTTATTCTCAAATCACATTTGTCTGTCTATTTGATTTTGCCCCCCGCTACAAAGGTATTAGACAGACCAAATTCCAGTGTTGTATGGAACATTCACAAATTTATCAAGAGGCCAGTTTTCCTAAGAAATAATTCATATCTTTGCATTCGCTTGGCCAATGTAGTTCCGTTTAAATGCAAAACTGAGAATTCTGTGACCCATGCAATCAACAGTAATCTGAACGCTAAAGAGTTAACTAGACCTGGGGGATTTCCTACCATTTGACGATGTGCTGGACACATAAGTGCATGTGTGTGTGTGTGGGGTGGGGGGGGGGGGGGGGAAGAGGACACTAACGGGAGACAATCGGAATGAAAGTCAAGGGGTCATCTATAAAGTAAGCATGCTCGAGTTTGACCAATTTGTTGACTCCCTTCCACCAACCAGTAAACGCTTTCTTACGCGAGGCTTGAACCCCTCCCTTGTCATATACGAGCCTATAGCCATGAGAAGGGGAAATGCCTATCAGATCTAGACGTTTCAAACCTTCACGCGACATTCCACACGGACTATCTGACTTGTGATGCGTTGTCGTTGTTCAAGTTTTGTATTAATATCTTACGACTTTTTTCTTGCAAAACAAAGAAAAGCAAAAATAAAACTGAACATCTTATAATTACACAGTTCTTTGCCACAAATGGTAAACTACAAACCCCAGAACCTCCCCCCCCCCCCCCCCCAATGTACTCTTTTCATACACTGGGGAAAATTTCCCTCTTACCCCCCCCCCCCAAACCTTTTTGTTTTTGGACCATATTCTCTCTCCTCCCCCTCCCCAAGGACGGCAACTAATAACAAAACAATGGATGATTGTGACTCCAACAGACACAAGTACCCCCTCCCCCCCCCCCCACCACCAACCCCTCACCCCCCACTGTGCGGTATCTCGTCCAAACCGTCGGTCCTGCACCGCGGGATAATGAAGACGATAATGAGTGTGATTATCTAGCCCTGATTACCGCTGGGCTGCTCACTCACAGTGACGGATTCAACGGGTTTGACCTTTCCACAGACAAGGGCCAATGATAAGTAGTTTGGGAGGGGGGGGGGTGACAGGCAGAAAAGGGGGAGGGGGTGAATCTGCCATGCATCTTGCATGCTCTCTAGACCCCCGGTGCTTTTCAAAGTGTAAGTGGTGGCATCATACCAGAGAGTATGTATGTGTGGAGAGGTTTCACTATTGGTCGATTTGCACTGCGAGACATGGGAGGCGCTGCGAAACCACTGTTAGCATGGAGCGGAAAGTAGGTCGCTGCGGTAAACAATATCCGTTTGTGCATTTCCACGGGGCGTGAGAGCTTACAAAAGGTTCTAAATAGTTTCAATCAAGCAAAAAATATGAACAAACCACAGTAAACAGATAAGCACAAGAAGGTCTCTTTCAATTCTTCAATTTCTTGTTTACCTCGGCGAGCTAGTTTCGCGATTTGGCGGAAGTGAACCCTCTCTATAAATACATACTCTCTGATCATACTAAGCCCGGTACGTCACATCCAGTTTCTGCCCGCAAAATACACAACCAAGAAATAGTGGCAGAAGCAGATGACTGTGTCTGACCCACAGACTAATAAATTAACCAGACTGGAAACACGAGCTTCGGGCTGTGTCGTTTTTTACGGAATTTCCAGAGCTGCGGCCTTATAACCTACATGGCCGCCGCTCGGGAAATTCCGATTCTAGTTCTATCTGCAGTAGAAATTTCTTTTCATTTGTCAAGATTGGTTGTACATGTATTAATTTCTTGGTGCGGAACCAAACTTCCGCGTTCAGTAGGCGCGTCAAAATGGTGTCATTCAAAATTGTAGCTCTGCTGAGGCGTCGGTCGATACTGTAAACCTAATGTGGCGGATGGTTCATGACCTTTCGCTGTTTTGTGACGTCACATAATGGGATCATCCAGTGTGGGTATTTTATTAGTCTGTGGTCTGACCAGGTCTTCCCATGATAGGTTCTTCCCGGATTTACTAAGAAAATATAGGAAATTATGGTGTGCACTTCTTGTCTGCCAGCAGCTGATTGTGTTTGACCTGGCTTAGTATGACAGGGTCTCCCCAGATTTACGAAGAAATTATAGTGTGCACTTCTCTGCCAGCAGCTGATTGTGTTTGACCGGGCTTAGTATGATAGGGTCTCCCCAGATTTACGAAGAAATTATAGTGTGCACTTCTCTGCCAGCAGCTGATTGTGTTTGACCGGGCTTAGTATGATAGGGTCTCCCCAGATTTACGAAGAAATTATAGTGTGCACTTCTCTGCCAGCAGCTGATTGTGTTTGACCGGGCTTAGTATGATAGGGTCTCCCCAGATTTACGAAGAAATTATAGTGTGCACTTCTCTGCCAGCAGCTGACGGTACCGTTCCGGACTTTGCAAGAAAGGCCGTGGCATATTATAATGATTACTCCCTTGCACAATTTAAAATGTAATTTACAAAGAAAAATTTGCACATAACAGAAAAATTAATTCAGGCCCTGAAAAAAAAAAACACGTAAAAACACAAATGGAAGCACACACACACTGGTTAGCTCACGTGACATCTCGTTAATTTACAACTGGCGAATGGATTGAGATAGAGTTTACTATAATTTGACGTGACACTCAACAAAATAAAATAATGTTACCTTTAATTATGTCCATGCAATGTTTTGAAAGGCAAAGCTTTGAAACTGCAGTGATATCAAACTTTGAGAAATTGTTGCCAAAACCAATATTCTTTGGCGCTTTTGAGAAATCACGACTTAGTTCTTGCTTGTCCTCATTTCCATGCTCTGACAAACTGGAGATCTTTTAGTACGTAGAAGAGGTATAACAAATACACACTTTGACATTTGTTTAAAATGCGTTGTGGCACTTACCAGGCTGTTTCACAATTCCGATTTATTCTAACTCCTTATCATAATAACAATAGCCGCAAACGTTTAACTTCGAATTTCTCAGTTGTGCAAAGTGGAGCTAGAACAAACAAGATCTAAGGTCGCTAAGTCAGTAAAGGTATCTATAAGGACATCTGCTTATGCAAGGACCTACAGACGTGCTTCTCCTTAAATCGCCCCAGTCATGATACATTTGCCTAAGTCATTTTTACAAACGTTTTCAGAAAGTGTGAAAAAGTACCATTACTTTGCAAATCTTGCAACTTGCGCAAAAATAGTTTCGTGTAAAAGTTCAGACACCGAAGGCTCCATACAATATGTCACCCTTTTCTGGAAAAGAAACAAACTAAGCTTATTGTATCTGGGACATTCGGCCCCCAACTTTGGCAGTTGCGTTATGACCATTACGAAATGTTTGAGAAATGAGAACCACTGATGTAGAATAAGTCCACTAGAGACATGTCCAAACTGTAGCAGAAATTACGCTTGACACAGACAACATCAACAGTCTACAGTTACACTCTAGGGGTCGCCAACGGGCAGCTGGTTAAAGTACATGACAGAAAACCTAGTTTTCATTCTTTTTTTTTTTTTCCCTTTTTCTTAGGCCAGGCCAGACGCTTGATTACTGACGTGATGATGTTTAAACATAGTAAAAGAAAAAGAATTATAGCAAAGTGCCAGACGGACCAGTTTACCAGTTTTTAGCCAATTAGGTTGTATGTTGTTGGAAACGGCTGCTGTTAAGGGACCGTAGTATTTTACATAAAAAGCTATGGCTGAACAGTGAACACACGACTCAGTATTTTCTCTATGGGCTGTGTAATTAGGCTACGGTTCCCTAACGACAGGGGACATGGGAAAGTTAGAATGTATTCTGACGGTTATCGCATAGTGATATTATAATAGACAGTGCACTGGCATGTAGGATTGAACTCTTTGTTTTTTCGTTTCTTTTGTAGCTTGTATTAGACTGGTGGTGGTGGTGGTGGTGGTGGAGATGTGTAGTGGAGATATATATTATTATGTCTATGGTAGTTGTGAGTGAGTGAAGAGACAGGCAGAGAGAGGAGAATTAGAGAGGGGAAGACAGATAATGAGAGAGAAGAGGAGGGAGGAAGGAGAAAGATAGACAGAAACAATATGAGAAAATGTGAGTGAGAGAGATAGAAACAGACACGAGAGACAGAGAGAGAGAGAGAGAGAGAGAGAAACAGACACGAGAGACAGAGAGAGAGAGAGAGAGAGAAACAAAAACAGACACGAGAGAGAGAGGGGGAGAGAGACAAACAGACACGAGAGAAAGAGAGAGAGAGGGAGAAAGAGACACGAAAGAAAGAGAGAAAGAGAGAGAGAAACAGACGCGAAGAGACACGAAAGAAAGAGAGAGAGAGAGAGAAACAGACACGAAAGAAAGAGAGAGAGAGAGAGAGAGAGAGGGGGGGGGGAGAGAGGGAGAGAGAAACAGGCACGAAAGAAAAGAGGGAGAGAGAGACACGAGAGAAAGAGAGAGAGAGAAGGAGAAAAAGACACGAAGAAAGAGAGAGAGAGAAACAGACACGAGAGAAAGAGAGTGAGAGAGAGAAATGGACAGGTCTGCTCGTTCAGTGCCAAAAGTTCAGTACAACACAAACCAGATCACGGACTGAGGTCACTCAACGAAGCAGACTAACAGACAGACAAGAAATAAAGAAAGAAAGACGGGCAGACAGGGCTCAATGACACACACACACATTGTCAGCACTCATGTCATTGTCCAGTCACTGACACAACTTCCGCCCAATCCTCACCTTCCTCCACCCCTTTGTCAACTTCTTCCACCCCAAAACACCCGAAGTCTTCATCTTTCTTGACCTCTTTTGTCTTCTCTCTGCCCAATGCGTGGGCGCTGGATATTTGACGTCACAAATACCAACTCTTCCCCCCCCCCCCCCCCCAACAGAACTAAAAGAATTTTTTTTTAAAAATATATCCGCCAGGTGAAAGATCTGACCACGCATGATGGAGTTTGTCATCATTCTATTGTGTGACTTTGAGTTTGAGCTCTGAGTTTTATGTTGTTTAAGGAAGCCCCGGCATGATCACGACCACTTTGGGCATTTCACGGCTCTCTCGGCGGGTACTTTATTAAAATATCTGTGTAAGTTTGGTATTTATAGCTTCACCGATTTAAATTTTACAAATAGGATTAAATAGTTCCGTATAAATTTTATAAAATTCTCGAAAACTGTTTTGTATGCGCCCAATGCTATAATAATAATAATAATGGATGGCATTTATATAGCGCATATCCATTTAAAATGCTCTGTGCGTTTTACAGAAACAACATGTCAACCACAGAGCAGAATGTAGCGCCGGCGAAGCGCTCAACACACTACACTGCTTCTTTCTCTCTCCCTGTCTCGC